>BSBN01000835.1:0-1200000 GCA_027924645.1 Cunninghamia lanceolata
ATGTGATGAAACCCTTAGGAGTATGAAGGATCTACAACTCATAAGGAGAGATAGATGATAACTTCAAACTTGAAACAACACACACAATAACAACACAAATCTACTCTAGAAGCACAATGAATTCTTTGAATGCTTTTTACTCCAATGCTTCAAGTGGCTAGATCTCTATCTAGGTTCATAATGAATTCAAAAACACACTTATGTATGCTTTCCTGCTAGCATTCGTCAAATTAAATCAAAAGAGCCTATAAGGAGAAACCTTTTTAAAGGTCCTAAGCTAACATACAATTAAATTTACCCTTAACCAATTACAGAAGACGAGTGTGGGCGACCAAGTCCTAAGGCTCCTTTTTGGTCTGGGGTAAGGTAAAATATGGGCCCCCGGTTCCCAATTTAGATTGGTTTGAGGGAATTTTGCATCAGGATGAATATTTAGAATGTATAATGTATTCACGGGGACCTAGGAGCTAAACAAGGAGGTAAAAAGACACATGTCCACTTTTTACTCCATAACATTGAGAAATCAAATTTCATAAATTTTTACACAAACCAAATTTCTAATTATTTGCTTTCTATTATAATGTTTACACATGTTTGCATAAAGGATAACAATTTACCATAATAATAATTCCACTTTATTTTATTTAAAATAATTTCTTTCATCAATGAGTATATATACACATAATCATTTCTGGAGGCTCTCAGGAGGATCACCACCATTAACCCCCATAACATGTAACATGATTCTAGGCACATAAAAAAACATTGATCCAAAATGCATGGAAAAATAAAAATACATAACCATACAACACGAATGGATCATAGATGGACCCATTAAGAGGGGGAGAATAGGGTACACTCCAATGGGACTGAGGGGAATACACTCCAGTGGGTATTTAATTTATATTTTTCTTCATCTTACTTCCCTCCACATAAGAAAAAAGTGGCCACTTTTGACCACCTATTTGTCCCCCATTTTCATGCACTTACCCCAATCTACAACACTTTGGTGCAATAATCAAAGTGCTATCCACATCTCTTGCAACCAATTGGAGCACCAACACACAAAGTAGATTAAGATTAATATGTAGTATATTTGGAAACTCATCCATGACAAGGTCATTGATCTTAAGTTTTCTCATACATATGAACAAAATGTAAACATCTTCATGAAGCCCTTGCTTGAGGCTAGATTTGTTTAGCTTAGGCAACTTTTGGGAGTGAAGGAAGGTGTTTGTCAAGGTGGGATAGTTCACTAATTCCTCCATCCTTCCCTTTATCAAAGAACATCTTAAGGGAGATGTTAGTGTATTTAATTACTCACACTATTGTATGGTTTTAAGATGCAATTGTATATTTATTATAATATAATCAGTTGATACTCATTGTAATAATCCATGGTTTATTCTTTGTAATAATTTGTGGATAATGCATTAATTGATTCCCACTATCTGCATGTTCTTTGTATTATTAGTAAAGTTCCATCTCAAGTAGACATGTCTTATTAGTTAACAACTCTTAAAGAGTTGTGTTCTACTAGTTAACTATCTCTAAAGTAGATTCATTCTTTTAGATAACTACTCTCAAAATCTTATCCCTAGCATCTACCTTATCTATATATGATCATAGATAGATAATGGTTGAGGTATCATTGTGGAAGAGATTTATTGTAATTATAGCAAATTCAAAACTAGAGCTTTTCAGTAAAAATTGGTGGTAATGCTACCAATGTTCTAAATATGTGTTATGTTATTAGTTTAGCTTTCATTGATTTATTGTATTGTTATATGTATGTGGGTAAATGTCTAATGGTAGCTACAACAATTTTGGGGAACAACAAACATTAATAACCATCTCAAACCTTTCTATAGTCCATGTGGTGCAATTATGCTTGCACTTTGGTGGAAACTCAAAAGACCCACTTTCACATACTGTCATTCTAGGATTGACATTTGTCAACAAGATTAAATGAAGGAATAACTAGATATTATTCCCAATTGGAACACTTAGAGGCTTCAAACTAACTTTGAACCTAGGCAACTATTAATTGGGTTTAACGCAATTCTACATCCATTAACTCTTCAGAGTGACCTTAGAGTAATTCCTCTAGAGAGAAATGTTTTAAACATATTTTGGATGTGACGTCATTTTCAATCCAAATAATCAATGTTTTATTTTTAGGTTTAGTTAAACATTCAAGATCTAGGTTTCAACAAGTTATTAGTCTGAAGTTCAACATCTCTTAGGTGCAAACACATGGCTTACCACTTTACACATGTCATGTTCAATATTATTCTAGAGGGAAATCACAAAAAATGAGTGGGGCCTACCTCCCCAACTCCAACTTGTACACTTGTCTCTCTAAGAATAACTCTGGTAGGATTAAAGATTAAGATTTATGGATTTCAAATTTGACTTATTTGAATTAAAATGTATTTTGGTCCTATTTTTCTTTGGATCACTTAAGATACAATTGAAAAATAGAAAGGAGCTTTGAAGTGAGATCAGATCTAGTCACATCTAACTCGATTTATCCCCCTTTGAAATTTGGAAGGCTCACTAAGTTTTTCCTAAGCCAAATAGAACCTTTGGCTTGGTTTAATAGTACACACTATATTTTATACAAATTATAGGGAAATACATTCAAGAATCTAATTATAGGATTGTTTACACTATAATAAGTCCTTTAAGAACTTGATGCAGTCACAATAGGAGGGTCTAATGAAGGGACAATCTAGCCACGCAGCTAATACCAATAAACACACATATAATTGAACTCACAATAAGTTGACACAAGATATATCCTAGGAAAATTCCTTGAAGAGAAAAAACCCTAGCCTCCAAAAGATTCATCATTATATTATTAATTCTTAAACAAGTTACAATATGTCACAAGGGTGTATATGCTAGGTCGTAATGATATGACAACTAAAACATATAAAATCTTTATTCTCAAACTCCATCATAAATCCTCATTCTCTTGCCTATGTTTAGACTTCCAACTCTTGCTCAACATTCACCCTCTCTCTTCATGATTCCAAATGATTGTGGGCTACCAATTTATGTTAATCTCCAACCTCCATAATGATTTGCATTGACCACAGGGTGGCCCAAAGTTCTATACTCCTTGAGACATGTTGAATCTAATTCAAGTTAATTCCTTGAACTAAACCAAATCAATAGAAAATAAAATTGTGTGATGCCCAATTTTTTGCTCCCATGGGTCCAAGAAGTCTTCACATGTCTTCAACAATTGTCACAAACCCCAAGTTCTCTAGTGCTAATGGTAAATCCACAATTGTGATAGCCTACCAGTTTGATACAAGTTCATAAACCCAAATAAATTATTACATGAATACAATTCTCTTCAAATATCAATATGACTTGCAGATACTCCTCCTGAATGGTATACCAAAACTACAAGACTCAAATGAAAAATATGGCAAAATATGGTGATATCTTCTACAACTAATTGATGAATTAAAATTGTAAATAAGTGCTCAACGATGATGTAGAATTACTCTATTCCCCTAAGGATGTGCTTGCATTAGACACCTTAGTTAAATTCAAAAGTGAGTCCCTCACTTTCCAGAGACTAGATGATGCAAGAGCATCCCAAGTTGTGGAGCAATCTTGCATCAACCAAAAACATTTGCATTCTTTCTTTATTTCATTTCTAGTTCAGTTCAGTCAGTAGCAGTTTCAACATTTTGTATTGCATTTTTCTGCATCTTCAAATTAGATCTCATGGAGCAGGACTTAACATCTACATATCATCATCTACATCATCTCCAAATTTCAAGTCATTTGGACTTGTCTGCTAAAATTTGTCACTAATAGAAGATCATCAGTTCTCACAGAGCAGAGCATTCAGACAATTGAAGGAGAAGGTTTTGCGGAGCACTTTCATGACTTGTAGAACCTAATGACACATCATATAAGGCACCATAAGGATCAGATAGACCTTCCTTAAGGTCTGCACCAAGTTTCATGCATTTGCATAGTGTTACCAGGTGGTTAAGGCCGACCTATTTGTTTCTACATGTTACATTCCTTCATTGGAGTTTGTAACCTTTCTTGGCTGACACAAAGGATTTCTAGAGCTTGCAAATGATATATATATAGATCTCTTAGATTAGCAGGAATTCAGTAGTTCTAGATAGTAGTTGATAGTTAGTTTGATTTCATAAGATAGATAGTTAGATTCTTTTTGGGGAGGCGCTTCAATGCCATATCATGCATATCTGTTGTAACTAGAATCATGCATGTGAGCCCTTTGATTGTAAGCCCACATGTTGTTAGAATATAATCATTTTGAGTATATGATATATTGAGCATTTGGATCTCCCATTGCATTCTATACTTGTGTTTCCATTGTGTTTACTTTAGCTACACGAATTGGATAGTTCATTCTATGAACCCTTTGACCGTGACTGACCAAGTGGTATCAAAATGAAGTTTTGAATCCTTTTTGAAGTGAAGGCATTCTGGAAGATCTTGTGGTGAACCATTCACCGACCTGAGGCAGTCTACTTGTATTTGTTAATAGATCATTGATTGTGAGGCAGTTGCTACCTTGTAGTCAGATTGCCGAATTGAGGCAGTTGTACCGAATCCTAGGAAGAGATGCCACCGAGGAGGATGCCTAATGTGGGCACTATGGCTGGAAGAATGGATGAAATGATGGAGATGATGAAAACAATGAAAGTTAGATTGGATGTTGTAGAAGAAGATAAAAGAAGAGGATTGACCCCTAGACATGATGTTGAAAGTGATGATAAAGAATTTCAATATACTGATCAAAATGAAGAGACCCTAGAAGAAGAAGAAGAATCAAATCAAGTGAAGATGTTGAAAGCTATTTTGAAGATTGGAAAGAGACCTAGAGTGGAAGTACCAAATTACACTGGAAATTTGAATCTGGAGGAATCAATTGACTAGATAAATGACTTGGAAGAATACTTTAAATATGAAGAAATTGAAGATCTGGAGAAGGTAAGATTTACAAAGACCAAGTTGAAAGGACATGCTGCTATTTGGTGGAAAGAACTTCAGTTGGATAGAAATAGAAGAGGAAAATAAAAGATCACAAAATAGGATAGAATGGTGACAAAATTGAAAAATTAGTTTATACCTACTGACTATGAGTTGGAATTGTTGAAGAGATTGCAAAACCTGAAACAAAAGGAGAAATCTATGAAGAAGTATACTAAAGAATTTCATAAGATGATCATAAGGACTGGACATAGTGAAGCAAGCAAGGAGAAAGTGGAAAGATACATAAATGGATTGAGGTTGAACATTCAAGAAGAATTGAGTCTGGTAAGGATGACAACAATAGAAGAAGCATATCAGTTTACCTTGAAAGTTGAAGACAAGGTGAATAAGAAGCACAAGCAAAGACAGAGAGGAAGAGGAGGTAAATTTAAAAGAGGTAGAACATATTCTGGAGGAGAAAGAGCATATGCAGAGTAGAAAAAACAAGATAGCCCATTCAAGAAGGAAGATAGAGACAACAATTCATACCGGAGAGATGATAGAACTTTCTACCATGGAGGACATCATAATTCTTATTGACAAGAAGAATATAGGAGAGATGAAAGAGGGTTTGATAAGAGAACATTTAGAGGAACTTGTTTTAAGTGTGGAGGTGAAGGACACATAGCATTTTAATGTCATCAGACAAGTACAAGCAAGAAGATAGAGAAAAGTGCAAGAACAACTTATGTGGAGGAAGAACCTGTTGGATCACCTAATTTAGTTGGAAAACAAGAGAAAGGAGAATCACTAGTCATGAGGAGAGCACTATTTCAAGTAGAGACAACTAAGTAACCAACGCAGAGGAAAAGTTTATTCCAAACCATATGCAAATTAGGAGGTAAATATTGTAAGGTTATCATTGATAGTGGTAGTACTGATAATTTGGTTTTAGAGGAGTTGGTGACTAAGCTGGTCTTGGAGAGATTGAAACATCCTAAGCCCTACAAGATAGCATGGTTTCAAGATGAACACAAGAAACTAGTGAGTGAACAATGTTTGGTGAAATTTCATATAGGATCTTATCATGATGAAGTATTGTGTGATATTATGTCGATGGATGTATGTCATATATTGTTGGGTAGACCATGGTGGTATGATAGAAAAGCTATACATGATGGGAGAAAGAATACTTACACTATAGTATCTAATGGAATGAAAATTACCTTGATACCTTTGAAAGATGAGCCTAAAAGTGAAGTATGTGTGAATGCTAGAATATGTTTGGTTGATGGAAGGAAATTTTTGGATGGATTGAGACATGAGAACATGTGTTTTTCTTTGATTACTAAGAAGCATGGAACCCTAAGTACTGAGACTGAAGAATCACAGCCAAAGGAGATAACTGAATAGTTGACAGAGTATGAAGACATCATATTAGATAATGTACCTAAAGGATTGCCACCAATCCGGAGTATCAGTCATCATATAGACCTTATACTTGGAGCTAGTTTTCCTAACAAAGCAGCACACTGAATGACACAAGCAGAGAATACAAAGCTAAATAGATAGATATAGGAGTTATTGAGGAAAGGATTGATCAAAGAAAGCTTAAGCCCTTGTGCAGTACCTGCAGTGTTAGCACCAAAGAAATATGGAGAATGGAGGATGTGTACAGACTCTAGAGCAATCAATAAGATCACGGTTAAGTACAGATTTCCATTACCAAGGATGGATGACATTATGGACTATCTGAGTGTAGCAAAATATTTCACAAAGATAGATTGAAGAGTGGATACCATCATATTAGAATCAGAGAAGGAGATGAGTGGAAGACTACATTTAAGATAAATGAAGGATTATATGAATGGTTAGTGATACCTTTTGGATTGACTAATGCACCGAGTACTTTCATGAGGTTGATGAATGAAGTTTTGAAGAAATTCTTGGGTAAGTTTGTTATTGTATATGTAATGCCTCACCATGCGACCCTAGAGAGTTAAGTTCAACTCAGTAATAAAAAGTAGAATTTTTTTTTTTAAATAGAAATAATAATAACAACATAACATGGTCTGATAATAACAAGTTAAACTAATATCTCTAGGGATAACATAACTGCATTAATGAAATTAAACAATATTCATCAACATACATAGCTCATTCAAATAAGTCAAAGAGTCCACTAACAACTTTCATTACATCATCAGAGAGATACATCAACATTTTTGTGATAAGGTTTACAAGTTTCATGTTACAAATTACAATGATACAAAAGCTCTCTTTTTCTGGATACATCAAAATTACATAATGAATATCATTGATACACAAATCTAGATGCATAAAGTAAAATGTCTTCAGAAATGGGTGCAACTTGGAATCAAGAGAGATAGATCTTCATGCCACACGATCCATGATGCCAGAAAACTAATGGAATAAAGCACAACCACCTGACCATGTAAAACCATGAGGTACACCCCCTGTGCTAGGAGATAACAATGAGGTCCCACAAAGACAACAGTCAAGATGGCAAAGATAAACAGATAACATGAATCCCTACAACATAGACTCAGAAATTATGACAAGTAACTCAAACATTGCTCCTAGAGGCAACATGAACAACAAGAATGAACACAAGAGGGATAACTAGGCTATAGTAGGAAGAGTGTCATCGCATGGTCCTAGCATGGGTTATACTGGTTGTCTCTCACTAGATGCCGGCCCCCATCTATGGTTATCCTGGCAGCCTCTCCCTAGGCACCGGCCCCATTGGGTGATACATGTGGAATCAACCATCATTTCATGAAGACAAGGAGGTTGATCATGCCAACCAGGCCTTCTCATCCCATCCTTATCCAGAAAGAGTGCTACAGGTATGGGTGAGGAATCCAAATTATCTTATTAAATGAATTAACTACCCAATCCCTTCTACGTTAATTATTAGGTTATCACTTGATTACAACTTTCATAGGGTTATCCAGACAGCCACTTTGGGTACTAGCCCCACTATGAAAGCCACTCTCTTACATGCAACTAGTAACCCTAATCAACCAGACAGAAATCACCAATTTGCAAGGCATCTTTCCTCTTGCATATCGATATCTTCACCAAATTCAATTTCAAATACCAAAGCCCAATTCAACAATCTTCTTCATACAAACATAAGGCATCAAGGACACTTCATAATCTCAAGACAACACCAATAAGCCTCTAGAGCTAAATGACTTATAAAACAAATGCCAACAACCCATCTTAAATTGGTCATAAGAACTACTAGGGAAAAATTATCAAACACTATGGGTAATATCAAGACACAATTCAATGAAATCATCAATACCACTATATTAGATTTAATGTTTAAATAACATGACACTTACAATTATAATTATGACATTCCACTAAAAACATCATGAAAACTTTATAACTTGACCTTAATAAAATATAGCTATCCAATATTCAATCATTCTACTAATTACATTTAATTTTACCTTCCCAATAATAGAGCTACTAATCTCTCTATAAATTTTCATATTAAATAGCTAGAGCTAGTTTTGACAGCACTAAATCCATATTTAAAATAATATAACAAATTTATTATCTACTAAACTTAAGAAATTATAATATTTCTATACATATTCCAATATATTCAGATTAACATACAAGCAACTCATAGATATCGATTGTAATGAAAGAAATGATATTTATTATACTCAGGCCTAGATATCAAACTAACTTAGTATAGATATCCATAAAGGGTTATATATCTATAGATTTATAGCTCTGATTTATTCATTGCATTTTAAAATCTATGCTAGAATAAGTTTCTAATAACTAAATTTTATTGCTAAAAATTTTTAATAAAGAAACTACTGCTATCTTCTATGCTATCGAAAGAAATATAGAAAGAAACATTCTTAAGGCAACAATTTAAAGAAACAAATAGAACCTTTCTTAAATGACTACTAGCGGCTGACTCAGTGTTAACCTAAGGAAGAAAATAGCATCCAGATGACACAAGAGGACTAGGCACTCATGCATAAGGATAGGATAAATCAAGGAGAGGATGCTATGCCAAGGTAAACCCAGTTGCAGATTGTGCCTATACAGATCAACTCAGACAATAAAGACAAGGTGTCGTTAGCCATGTTGAAGGATCACAACAAACACAGGTCAATGCAAGGTTTTTCTCACACAGTGACTACAGAGGACGTTCCCGGAAGGAACGATTACAACTAATTGAAGTCACTAAAAAAAATTACAAGCAATGAGATTAATTGGTAGGCGTCAACTATTTCCAGAATGAGATAGAGAATGACCAAGTGAAGTAGAGAACGACCTCAGACGAAGGTAAGAGATAATACACTTCAAATATCTTATTCGACTTAGAATTCTTGCCAAAGGTGAAAGTGAGTGAGGAATCTTATGAGGTAAGGTGACTTTTGGTTAAAACTAATTGAAATTATTATCAAGAAAATCTCAAGTGATTCACAATAATTTATAGGTTGAGCGCACTGAGCACTAATAGCAATGTTTACGCCTATAGTAAGAAGATTTCAACACTGACCTAATTTCAACAGTATTGCAGGTTATTGATTTGCTTCAAGGTAATAGACTAGAATGTTTTTATTACAGAGATTACGCCACAAAAATGAAATAATTAATGGTCCTTTTAGGGATCCAACATTGTTCTCTTTCTTTTAGAGTATAAGGCAGATTCAAGGACTTCTACACTAGAATCGATTAGCAATAAGCATCTTAAGGATGAATCACAATTCAACTGAGGCACGAAAGGACAGCCTTGTGGCTCAATTTACCAAACACATGAGGTCATGAGTTTAACATTAGTTGCAAATAAGGGATTAACTTGTCCTCAGTCGAGACCACATGTGTATACTACAATTGAAATTTGTAGATTTCACATATTGGAATCGCATAACCCAACTCACTCAGGATAAGAATGCAGATGAGAGTATCTAGATAGAATAAAAATAATTCCATTACTGAATTGTCAATCTTCACAATGGTACATGCAAAGGGAAAAATTATTGGAACATAATTGATTCGGCACACAGATTCGACCTCTGAAGGATACTGGTATAACTTGCGATGGTTGGAGAAAGGATTCTACTGATAGATTGAGACTATATCAAGACGAATAAAAAGAATCTTATTAAATTTTCTCATGACTCTCAAACAAATTTTATGATGATCTCAGAAATGTCAAGTTTAAAAATTACAGGAAAAACTTCAGCTTCAGAGGGCGACAAGAAGACAGGGAATCAACTGGATTTTAAGAAAAATGCTCAAGTTATACACAAAAGATTCATACAGAAACTTAAACTAGTTCTATCAAATTTGTTCAATACTATAGTATACATACTTAGAAATAATCTCCAAACTTCATAATCCTCTTTTTGTTAATTTCATGTCTTCTTCCCCAAATTCTCCGTCTCCAGACTTCTCTTTTTTTCCCCCAAATCTTTCTGTCTCCCTATTTTGCAAAAATCCTCTTCAAATATCCAACCCCATCCCAAAATATCCAATTACAATAAATTTTCATTCCATGCCTCCCCCGTTACTGAAATCCACTCACTCAAAAATTAAATGCCTTCCATTTCCACCTACAGGAAGATTCTTCTTAACCTAAAAATTAATTATTAGCCACTTCTCAACAACTCACTAAAATACAATAAATTAATGAATGATATAAAATAGTATCATATACAACTAGACATAAGAATATTCATAATTATAATTTATTCCTTATTATTGTTTTTATTATTGCTTTTCTTTTAAAATCATTAATTTAATTTTCATTTGAAACATTACTTAATATATCACCAATTAACATTACTTATTTAATAGCATAGATTATTAATTTCTATTAGTGACAACTATACTTAAACTTAATATCATTTATTCCTAAATAGGTTAATAGTCTACTTGATAAAACAAAAAACTGACACAACAACTCAGAGACTACATACCAGAGAGCAACAAGGACTCGATAATTAAACCCATCTAAACGACTAACAAAATCCATGACTGAGTACTCATAGTCATAGAGGATGTTGACAACTAAGGGACCTCATGTTATCTCCGTTCCACAACATCCATTGGTATGAAGGCACACTCAGACCTGCCAATTTAGGTGGAGTCGATGCCTGGTACCTGCAACCTGCAGCAAACCAAAAGTGTTGAAAACAACATATATATATAATCATCCAATAGGCACATAGTGACAGGGAGTCACAACGTAGTAGGGTACTCGTTAAGAGTACTACTACATTGTCCCTTCACAAAACACATCACAAATAATCACATTAAACAATTTCATCAATAACTAAACAACTTGTTATCACATCATCAGACAGTCACATGAAACATGATAAAACTAATCTACATAATCAATAAACCCATACTCTAATCACATCATAAGCATAATGTACTAATCATAGGCATCAACAATGTCATCATAGTGAACATAAATGAGTGTCATCAACTACATCAAACTGCAAATCCATCATCAAAATATGTCATAATGTCTAGCTATAAATAAATAACAGTCTGTCAGAAAGCCAAAATGAGGGGCACTACATCCTCCCCCCAGAATCAAGCTTACTCCTGGAAGCTTGCAAACAATTATGGATATAACTCCCGCATCCTGGATGCATCCTCCCAAGTAGCAAAAGTTTCATCATTAGGATCCAACTGGACCCTGACCTGCTCCACGTCCCTACCCCTGAGTGCAAGTCTTTTGTCCTGCAAAATGCCTATGGGCTCCAAAGCTAGTTGCCCATCCTCTACCTATAGAGCATTCCAATCAAGAACATGAGCAATATCTGGATAATATGGTCTGAGTACAGAAACATGAAACACATCATGGATGCGTGATAAATTGGGTGGCAAAGCAAGACGATAAGTGACAAGACCGATCCTCTCCAACACCTCAAATGGCCCAATAAAGTGCGGTGCAAGCTTAGAGCCTTTTCTATAACGGATCAGACACTTTTATGGACACACCTAGGTATGTGCAGGATCATCGCGGGCCAAACAGTGGCAATAGGAAAAAAATTGTGTTTTTACTTAGCCAAATTCGCGACTTGGCAAAGTTTGACTTTGAAACGGATATCTGTTTTTGAAAAAAATTTGGGAAAAAGGCTTTTTACTTGAGAAAAATGGATATCCGTTTTTGAAAAAAATTTGGGAAAAAGGCTTTTTACTGGTAGCAAGTAAGAGAAGAGAGAACATGAATGACAGTATGCAGACTTAAGACCACTTAAAAGGAGTGAGAGAGATGTGAGGCGGAAACCAAGATCAATTAAGGGAGAAGGATAGTTGCCTATCAAACCTAGTGAAGTGAGTGACATCTAGGCACACTAAGACGAAACAAACAAAGAAAGACTAACTAGGATGAGAGGAAGACCCAAGTAAAGAAAATTAAAAAAGCAAACAAAGGAGCAAGGCCACAAATTAGAAGGGAGCAAAAAGAGGAATAACTGTAATACAATCAACCATAAAGAACAAACTGAGGATGAAAGAGATAAGATAATTAAATAATTAAATAAATAATAAAAAAGGGGGGGACAACCGAAGAGGTTAAAATGTGAGGGATAGATTGGGAAAAGCTACATATAAAGAACAAGAGAGGGCTCCAAGTTAAAAGAGAGAGAGGGGTGAACTACGAAGGCAAAGGAGGGGGGGCTAACAAAAAAGAAAGGTAAGCCAATAACTATCCAAAGGAGGAAAGAAACTAACTGGGAGAAAGCATAAGAGAGAAGAGTAAATCATAAAAGGGAAGACAAGCTACAATGACCAAATAATATATATAAATATATATTCACAACAAACTCCAAGCCACAAACGGAGCACCAAGGGGCAATAAGAAACGAAGGATACGGTTAAAAACCTAGAAATTAAAGAGGAGGGAGAAGGGAGCAATGAGATCCAGAGGTTGGAGACGGGAGGTTAAGCTAGGGGACAAGAGTATGAGAAATAAAAGGTGAGAACAGGCCAAGGAGGGTAAAGAGGAGGGAGGACAAGGAGCAAAGGGAAAGGGGGGAGAGGAGCCTAGGGGGGAGAGGAAAAGGGGATAAGATGAGGGCAAAAGAGGAGGGGCAAAGACTCAATCCCACAAAAGGGGACAAGGAGGGGACAGAGGGGGGGCGGGGGCAAGAACCGGTAAAGAGGGGAAAAAAGGACAAAGATAGGAGAAGGGAGAGGGGAGCTAACAAGATCGGGTCAGGAAAGAGAAGGGAGGGGTAAGAGGGGAGGATGGGGAAGAGAAATCGACTAAGAGTGAAGGAAATCATGATGGGGTAAGAGGGGAGGCTTTTTACTCTTTTTGAAAATACACCTCTTAAATCTTGGATCTCCCATCAATATATGAACCTCCTTAAAGACCGTTTCTAGTGAAGGAGGAGGGCAAATTAACATTGGTAGCTTCTTTACACATTGATCCATAAGGATTTGTTAAACACTAAGAATCATCACTAATGAATTACTCAAATAATCAATAATAAAATATTCATTTTTGTTCATCAGGTGAAATAATCACTTTTCTAGACTATGTTCCAATATTTTGGGGATAGGAATTGTGGGGCAGCAGGGGTTGTGTTTTGGGGTGTTTTGGATTTCATGCCCTAAATTGCTTTATGCAATCCTTCATATGATTTGATTCATGATACATGGTTTGAGAAGGATACACATGATATACCCTTACCCTCTAGTGATAAAATTATGAATGATACTTTATGTGGTGAAGCTACACCTTTGTTAATCCTTCATGACATTGTTATTCCTTGTGATGATGATGTCCTTCATGTGATATGTTAGGACATAATGCAAAGTTAACATGGCATAAATTCTCTTGGAAGGGTAAGCATGGACTATAAGAACATTGAACTAGTTGGATCTGTTAATCTCGCCATTTATGAAAGAACCTTTTAAAAGGTTAACCTTAATTAGGTAAGGTTATGTTTCAGTGTGGTTGTTTGTGCAACAATGTGTAAATTAATGTTACTGAAGGATAAATCTAACTATAATATACTAACATTTTAATAACCATGAGAGCTGGGACTAACAATTAGACTAAAAACTTGACAAACAATACAACTTGGACACATGTAGGACTTGGAAAATGGAAAAGAATATAATTAAATGTGGAAAATAATGAAAAAGTGGTATTAGTCAAGCACCTATATAGAGAAGTGGTTTAGAGGTTGGTTAGGGGAATTATTTAGGGTTTAGAGGTTTAGGGTTGCTCGGGTTTAGGGGTTTAGGGTTTACAGTTTAAAGAGAGATAGAGAGAGGGAACTAATAGAGTTTGGGAGAGATAGAGGAGACAAAGGGGAGAGATAGGAGATAGAGAGTGAGAGACATGTCCAAAGACATAGAGAGAGAGAGAGAGAGAGATTGAGAGGTAGAGGGATGATAGAGATAGGGAGATAGAGGTTTAGGGTTGCTTGGGTTTAGGGGCATTATTTAGGGTTTAGGGTTTATGGTTTTGGGGTTAGGGGTTAAGGTTTAGAGGTTTAGGGTTTAGGGTTTAGAGAGATAAAGGACCAATAGGGAGATGTAGAGGAGTCTAAGGGGACAGATAGGGCTATAAAAAGTGAGGGAGATGGCAAGAGACATAGGGAGAGAGATTGAGAGGTAGAGGGACAAAGGTGATAGGGAGATAGGGGAGAGATAGGGAGATAGTGGTTTATGGTTACTTGGGTTTAGGGTTTAGGGGTTTGGGGTTTAGGGTTTCTCAGGTTTAGGGGTTAGGGGTTAGGGTTTAGGGGCATTATAATTTAGGGTTTAGGATTTATTGTTTAGGGATTAGGGGTTAGGTTTAGAGGTTTAGGGTTTTGGATTTAGGGTTTATAGAGAGAGAGGAATGATAGGGAGATATAGAGGAATCTAAGGGGAGGGATAGGGAGATAGAGAGTGAGAGACATGGCTAGAGACATAGGGAGAGAGATTGAGAGGTAGAGGGACACAAGTGGTAGGGAGATAGGGGAGAGATAGGGAGATAGTGGTTTATGGTTACTTGGGTTTAGGGGTTTGGGGTTTAGGGTTTCTTGGGTTTAGGGGTTAGGGGTTAGGGGTTAGGGGCATTATAATTTAGGGTTTAGGATTTATTGTTTAGGGGTTAGGGGTTAGGTTTAAAGGTTTAGGGTTTTGGATTTAGGGTTTATAGAGAGAGAGGAATGATAGGGAGATATAGAGGAGTCTGAGGGGAGGGATAGGGAGATAGAGAGTGAGGGACATGGCTAGAGACATAGGGAGAGAGATTGAGAGGTAGAGGGACACAAGTGGTAGGGAGATAGGGGAGAGATAGGGAGATAGTGGTTTATGGTTACTTGGGTTTAGGGGTTTGGGGTTTAGGGTTTCTCAGGTTTAGGGGTTAGGGGTTAGGGTTTAGGGGCATTATAATTTAGGGTTTAGGATTTATTGTTTAGGGGTTAGGGGTTAGGTTTAGAGGTTTAGGGTTTTGGATTTAGGGTTTATAGAGAGAGAGAGGAATGATAGGGAGATATAGAGGAGTTTGAGGGGAGGGATAGGGAGATAGAGAGTGAGGGACATGGCTAGAGACATAGGGAGAGAGATTGAGAGGTAGAGGGACACAGGTGGTAGGGAGATAGGGGAGAGATAGGGAGATAGTGGTTTAGGGTTACTTGGGTTTAGGGTTTAGGGGTTTGGGGTTTAAGGTTTAGGGGTTTAGGGTTTCTCGGGTCTAGGGGTCAGGGATTAGGGTTTAGGGGCATTATTTAGGGTTTAGGATTTAAATTGTTTAGGGGTTAGGGGTTAGGTTTAGAGGTTTAGGGTTTTGGATTTAGGGTTTATAGAGAGAGGAATTATAGGGAGATAGAGAGAGGAGATGGAGGAGAGAGATAAGGAGATAGAGAGTGAGGCACATGGCTAGGGACATAGGGAGAGAGAACAAGAGAGGTAGAGGGATGATAGAGATAGGGAGATATAGGTTTAGAGTTGATTGGATTTAGGGTGTACCTGGGTTTAGGGTTTCTCAATTTTGGAGATAGCTAGATAGAAAGAGAGAGGAGACAGATAAGGAGAGATAGAGGTGACAAAGGGGAGAGATAGGGAGATAGAGAGTGAGCAATATGTCTAGAGAAATAGGAGAAGGATTGAGAGGTAGAAGGACGATAGAGATAGGGAGATAAGGGAGAGATAGGAGATAGAGTTTAGGGTTGCTCACGTTTAGGGTTTAGGGGTTAAGGTTTAGAGGTTTAGGGTTTAGTGTTTAGAGAGAGAGGACCAATAGGGAGATATAGAGTGAGGGACATGGCTAAAGCATAGGGAGAGAGATTGAGAGGTAGAGGAATGATAGTGATGGGGAGATAGTGAGATAGGGAGATAGAGCTCGATACAGGTTTAGGGTTTCTTGGGTTTAGTGTTTAGGATTTAGGGGTTTATGGTTTCTCAAGTTTAGGGTTTAGGGGTTAGGAAATAGGGGTTAGGGGTTAGGGGTTAGGTTTAATCATGCATCCTAATCATTCCCCTATCATTCCTATATATCCTATCTCTCCCCTCTATCTTTCCCTTTCCCTTATCGACGAAGCAAATGGAAACAAGAAAACTAGGACTCCCTTTGTCAGGTTTAGGGTTTAGGGCTTAGGGGAATTATTTAGGGTTTATGGTTTAGTTGTTAGGGTTTAGTATTTGGAAGAATTATTTAGGGTTACTTGGGTTTAGGGGCATTATTTAGGGTTTACGGTTGCATGTCAAAAGTAGTCTCTCTCTCTCTAAATCTGTAAACCCTAAATAATGGCCCTAATCCCTAACCCCTAACCCGCATCTACCTCTCTCCTATATCTATTCAAAAGTGCCTTTAAAATACTATGAGATACCTTAGTATAAGTAAATCATATAAAAATCAAATAAATATATCATCATAATCCTATATAAATTTTGATAGTATTTTATAGCTAAAATGCCTAAATATCATCATAATCCTTTATAAATTTCCTTGTATTTTATAGCTAAAATGCCTAAATATCATCATAATCCTTTATAAATTTCCTTGTATTTTATAGCTAAAATGCTTAAATATCATCATAATCCTTTATAAATTTGCTTGTATTTTATAGCGAAAATGCCTAAATACTTAAAATGCTAAAAATGCTACAATAATAAAATAAAAAACAATGAATATAATAGGGAAAAAGAAAATAGATATCCATTTTGGAGAGCATAAAAAGCAAAAAAAGACTGCATTTTTGCAAACTCGCGGCTTGCAAAAATGCAGTCTCATCTTCAAAAATGGATATCAGAGCAAAGGAACGGATATCCGATCCAAAGAGGTAAGATTTCATGCAATTTTTTTGGTTTTTATGCTAAGTGGGTATGTTTTATAATTTAATTAGGTAAAATGGATGCACAAAATGAAAACCCAAACCCTCCACCACCAAACCCTCCCCCTCCAACAATAGAAGAGAATATTCAAAGAAATATTGATCATATAAGCAGGATCATAGAAATGTATCGCCGCCACCCTCGATTGTCTATAATGACATCAAATTTAGAGGGAATCATTAATCATATTCAAACCTTGTCAACCCAACATGAATCATTTCAGAAATGGCGAGAAGCCAAGAAAGCCGAATATGCTAAGGGTTTGTCATATGAGGAAGTCAAAGATTTAGAGATTACAAAAACTATGTTAGCCCAACACTTTGTCAATCCTAAAACTGGATTGCATGTTGATGTCTGTAAGCCCAAATTTTCAATCAAATGGTGTATTCATGATGGCATTAGTCAAAACTTTTGGGATAATTGGTGGATGGTTTTTGATAAACCACCTAACAACAATTTAGATGTGCCTTTGTATTTCCTTCAGAAACTCTATGTAGATTTCGTCATGGGTCAACATGTTAATTATTTTGATTTTAGAGAGTTTCAAGGAGTGGGCAGAGGAATGCCTCAAGATGGACCTGGGGCAATTAGACAAGTATAAGGTCCCTATATTCCCCCTCCTACTATCCCTTCTCCACCCCCAATGAAGCACCCAGATGTTGTTGCAAATGCAACACAACAGGGCCTTAGTGCCATACACTCTTTGACCGAGCATTTGATTATACAGACATCTCAGTTTACACAAGCACATGATGAAGGTGATGATATTGGATCACCTGGTACTACTAGACTATCATCGTCTAGACATGTATGTGTGCCCCATCATTGCATTTCTTGCAATCATTTATGCTTGGGTCCTATTATGGAGAGTAGTGAGCCACCGTTGAACACATCAGAGTATGATCTCCATTCACGAGATGAGGCAATGGGGTCTAGAACTCAAGCTGAGGGGTCAGGGACAAGAGTAGAAGCTACCGAATCAGTAAACATTAGAGAAGGAAAAATGCATGAGCAATCTTTTATGCAGGTAAAATTTAAAGTTAAATTTTATGGTCTATTCCATTTGAATATATAAACAACTTTATTAGTACTAATGTATCTAAGTGGGATAATAGTTGATGACAGAGGGGGAGTTGACAGAAGTTCATCATGGAACTTTGTCTGCCATCCAATTTGGCTTGGACTTGCCGATATAATTTGTTGTACACATCAACTTTTTTTTTATGCATTAATTATCTTTGTGAGTAATTATATATTAATCTATATCTTGATGTTAATTTTATTTTATAGTCAATCAAAGATGTGAATGATGTGGCATCTTTCCCAATAGTCTTTCCTTGAACTCCTGATCGACCCAAGGGACTATCATTTGCAGAATAGCTTTCTCAACGCCAACAAAGGGTGGAGGTAATTTGATTGAATTGTACTTTAATTGATAATTTAGAAAACTTAACTATTTGATTATAGTCATTTAGAGTCTTACATTCTTGTCCTTCTTAATTGATGTAGGAGGCCTCGATGGTGGTATGTGCTTGTTTTCTAGTAGATAAGTTTTTGTGTAGTGCAGTTCCTATTTTAAATGTATGCATTTCCTATTTTGTTTAATAATTATATATTAATTTAATTCAATGTTACTTTGCTTTTATGTAGTCTGTTGAGAATGTGAGTGATGTGCCACCTTTGCCATCATGCTTCACTAGGACACCTGATCGTCTTAAGAGAAAATCATTTGCAGAACGATTGTCCGAACAACAACATAGAGTCGAGGTAATTGAATTGATTTTTTCTAAATAATTGATAGTTTATCTAGCGGTCTTATAGTTGATTGTAGTGATTTAGATGTATGTTAATAAATGAAAGTTCTTAATTGTAGTAGATAAGAATCTATTTACTAACTTTAACTTATTTTTATTTACCATTGAAGAGATTAATCAAATTTGTGTTTTGACTTGTTAATGTAGGAAACTTCACCTCCATCAATTACTAGACATTTTGGTACAAAGAGGACACTTTTTCAGGATCCATCACAGATTGAGGATCCATCACAGATTGAGGGTCAAGTGGACTTGTAGTATTTGATGTAGCTATTTGGCATGTAGATTGTATATAGATTTTGAGACATGGCATATGCCACATTTTGTAAAAAATATTTTGAGTTGGCATATTTGCCAAATTTTTGTATATGTCTACCATTATGGACTAGATTTTAATGTATATACACCTTAATATACAATATAATTTAAATTCCTTATGTGCAAGTCATGATACTTCCCATGATGCCATACATTATGATGATAGTTCTTTAGTCCATTGATTATATGTTTAGCATTGAGAATGGTTTTAGATCAAGAGAATGGTTATAAACATAAAAAACTTACATCTTGGGGGGAGGTGCCAATAAGGCCAATAAGGATACTATTTCAGTTGGGTGTGTGTGTGTATGCAAATCCCATTTATGGCCGAGAAGCTCTCTATTTACTATTATTCAACTCTCGTTGATAGGAGGTTAGCTCTACAACTATTGCAATTTGTGTATGAAACCTAGATGCCTACGAGATCATATATTTATGTATGTATGTATGTATGTATGTATGTAAATCCTACAAGACAGTCATTCATGAAATTACTATGCAAAGAGGGTTTATAAGTTGCATTAGGGTTTATGACTATCCTAAAACAACATCGTGTATATGCTCATAAAAGCCATCAAACTCTGAGAATAAACTCGTCATTAGATAAGGAGTGGAAGGCTAAAGTCACATTCCCAAAAACCTCTTAAAATCACATGTCTCCTCTTATGAAAACTAGGGTCTTTGCCGATACATTGTTCCGTAAGAGCAAAGTCACTTAAAATCCTAAGAGCAAAAACCTTGCCAGGTGCCATATTTTTTATTCTGCTCATCGTGGGGTCGAACGGACTGTGCCAATGCGTCGAGGTGGGCGGGTAAATGCTAGGAGAGGTCTCATTTTGTGCGCCAAGCATCCCAGTCATTCCGGGCAAGAGACTACCGGCAAAGTCCCTTAAGATCCCTGAGACCAAAAAACTGCCAAACTTTGACCGGACAGTTCTTAGAATTCGTGACAGTTGGGAATGCTCTATTTGGACCTACAGGTGCACATGACATCCTTCCACAATAACCTCTCTCATTTTTGGTCAACTCCAATCTGTTTGACCGTGCCGAAATTAAATGCATTGTTGCAAAATGCTTCAATTTGATGCAGTGGAAAGGTGCTAGGTGCGACATTTTTCATTCCATAGCTCATACGGTCGAACGGACTGTGCCAACGCGTCGAGGTGGGTGGGTAAATGCTAGGGGAGGTCTCGTTTTGTGCACCAAGCATACCAGTCATTCCGGGCAAGAGGCTACTGGCAAAGTCCCTTAAGATCCCTGAGACCAAAAAACTGCCAAACTTTGACGGGGCAGTTCTCAGAATTCGTGACAGTTGGAAATGTCCTATTTGGACCTACAGGTGCATGTGGCATCCTTCTACAATAACCTCTCTCATTTCTGGTCAACTCCATTCCATTTGACCGTGCTAAAATCAAACACATTATTGCAAAATGCTTCAATTTGATGCAGTGGAAAGGTGCTAGGTGCGACATTTTTCATTCCATAGCCCTTGGAGTCGAACGGACTGCGCCAACACATTGGGGTGGGCAGGTAAATGCTAGGGGAGGTCTTGTTTTGTGCACCAAGCATCCCAGTCATTCCGGGCAAGAGGCTACCGGCAAAGTCCCTTAAGATCCCTAAGACCAAAAAACTGCCAAACTTTGACGGGGCAGTTCTCAGAATTCGTGACAGTTGAGAATGCTCTGTTTGGACCTACAGGTGCATGTTACATCCTTCCACAATAACCTCTCTCATTTTGGGTCAACTCCATTCCATTTGACCGTGCCGAAATCAAACGCATTGTTGCAAAATGCTTCAATTTGATGTAGTGGAAAGGTGCTAGGTGCGACATTTTTCATTCCATAGCTCGTGGGGTCGAACGGACTATGCCAATGCGTCAGGGTGGGCGGGTAAATGCTAGGGGAGGTCTTGTTTTGTGCGCCAAGCATCCCAGTCATTCCAGGCAAGAGGCTACTGGCAAAGTCCCTTAAGATCCCTGAGACCAAAAAACTGCCAAACTTTGACGGGGCAGTTCTCAGAATTTGTGATAGTTGGGAATGCTTTGTTTGGATCTACAGGTGTACGTGACATCCTTCCACAATAACCTCTCTCATTTTTGGTCAACTCCATTCCGTTTGACCGTGCTGAAATCAAACGCATTGTTGCAAAATGCTTCAATTTGATGCAGTGGAAAGGTGCTAGGTGCAACATTTTTTATTCCATAGCTCATGGAGTCGAACGGACTGCTCCAACACGTCGGGGTGGGCGGGTAAATGCTAGTGGAGGTCTTGTTTTGTGCACCAAGCATCCCAGTCATTCCGGGCAAGAGGCTACCGGCAAAGTCCCTTAAGATCCCTGAGACCAAAAAACTGCCAAACTTTGACGAGGCAATTCTCAGAATTCATGACAGTTGGGAATGCTCTGTTTGGACTTATAGGTGCATGTGACATCCTTCCACAATAACCTCTCTTATTTTTGGTCAACTCCATTCCATTTGACCGTGCCGAAATCAAACGCATTGTTGCAAAATGCTTCAATTTGATGAAGTGGAAAGGTGCTAGGTGTGACATTTTTCATTCCATAGCTCATGGAGTCGAATAGACTGTACCAACGCATCGGTGTGGGTGGGTAAATGCTAGTGGAGGTCTCGTTTTGTGCGCCGAGTGTCCCAATCATTCCGGGCAAGAGGCTACCAGCAAAGTCCCTTAAGATCCCTGAGACCAAAAAACTGCCAAACTTTGACGGGGCAGTTCTCAGAATTTGTGATAGTTGGGAATGCTCTGTTTGGACCTACAGGTGCACATGACACCCTTCCACAATAACCTCTCTCGTTTTTGGTCAACTCCATTCCATTTGACCGTGCCGAAATCAAACACATTGTTGCAAAATGCTTCAATTTGATGCAGTGGAAAGGTGCTAGGTGTGACATTTTTCATTCCATAGCTCGTGGGGTCGAACGGACTAAGCCAACGCGTCGGGGTGGGTGGGTAAATGCTAGTGGAGGTCTCGTTTCATGTGCCAAGCGTCCCAGTCCTTCCGAGCTATAAGCTACCGGTAAAGTCATTAGTTGCTAGGATTGAAATTTTGCATTCCACAAGTCCTGGGGCCGAACAGTTTGTGCCAACACGTCGGGGTGGGTGAGTAAATGCTATGGGAGGTCTCGTTTTGTGTGCAAAGCACTTTATCGGTAGCTTACAGCTCGGAAGGACTGGGATGCTTTGCACACAAAACGAGACCTCCCCTAGCATTTACTCGCCCACCCCGATGTGTTGGCGCAAACCGTTTGGCCCCAGGACCTGTGGAATGCAAAATTTCAATCCTAGCAACTAATGACTTTGCCGGTAGCTTACAGCTCGGAAGGACTGGGATGCTTTACACACAAAACAAGACCTCCCCTAGCATTTACTCGCCCACCCTGACGTGTTTGAGCAAACCGTTCGGCCCCAGGACCTATGGAATGCAAAATTTCAATCCTAGCAACTTTTGACTTTGTCAGTAGCTTACAGCTCGGAACGACTGGGACGCTTGGCGCACGAAACGAGACCTCCACTAGCATTTACCCACCCACCCCGATGCGTTGGCTTAGTCTGTTCAACCCCACGAGCTATGGAATGAAAAATGTCACACCTAGCACCTTTCCACTGCATCAAATTGAAGCATTTTGCAATAATGCGTTTGATTTCAGCATAGTCAAACGGAATGGAGTTGACCAAAAATGAGAGAGGTTATTGTGGAAGGATGTCACGAGCACCTGTAGGTCCAAACAGAGCATCCCCAACTGTCACAAATTCTGAGAACTGCCCCGTCAAAGTTTGGCAATTTTTTGGTCTCAGGGATCTTAAGGGACTTTACCGGTAGCCTCTTGCCCGGAATGACTGGGATGCTTGGCGCACAAAATGAGACCTCCCCTAGCATTTACCCGCCCACCCCGACGCGTTGGCGTAGTCCGTTCGACCCCATGAGCTATGGAATGAAAAATGTCACGCCTAGCACCTTTCCACTGTATCAAATTGAAGCATTTTGCAACAATGTGTTTTATTTCAGCACGGTCAAACGGAATGGATTTGACCAAAAATGAGAGAGGTTATTGTGGAAGGATGCCACATGCACCTGTAGGTCAAAATAGAACATTCCCAACTGTCACGAATTCTAAGAACTACCCCGTCAAAGTTTGGTAATTTTTTGGTCTCAGGGATCTTAAGGGACTTTGCCGGTAGCCTCTTGCCCGGAATGACTGGGACGCTTAGCACACAAAACAAGACCTCCCCTAGCATTTACCCACCCACCCTGATGCGTTGGCTCAGTCTGTTTGACTCCACGAGCTATGGAATGTAAAATGTCGCACCTAGCACCTTTCCACTGCATCAAATTGAAGCATTTTGCAACAATGTGTTTGATTTCGGCACGGTCAAACGGAATGGAGTTGACCAAAAACGAGAGAGGTTATTGTGGAAGGATGCCACGTGCACCTGTAGGTCCAAACAGAGCATTCCCAACTATCACAAATTTAGAGAACTGCCCGGTCAAAGTTTGGCAATTTTTTGGTCTCAGGGATCTTAAGGGACTTTTCTGGTAGCCTCTTGCCCAGAATGACTGGGATGCTTGGCGCACAAAATGAGACCTCCACTAGCATTTACCTGCCCACCCCGACGCGTTGGCGCAGTCCATTTGACTCCACGAGCTATGGAATGTAAAATGTCGCACCTAGCACCTTTCCACTGCATCAAATTGAAGCATTTTGCAACAATGCGTTTGATTTTGGCACGGTCAAACGGAATGGAGTTGACTAAAAATAAGAGAGATTATTGTGGAAGGATGCCACGTGCACCTATAGGTCCAAACAGAGCATTCCCAACTGTCATGAATTCTGAGAATTGCCCGATCAAAGTTTGGCAGTTTTTTGGTCTCAGGGATCTTAAGGGACTTTGCCGGTAGCCTCTTGCCTGGAATGACTGGGACGCTTGGCGCACAAAATGAGACCTCCACTAGCATTTACCCGTCCACCCTGACGCGTTGGCGCAATCCGTTCGACCCCACGATGAGCAGAACAAAAAATATTGTTCTAGTTGACACATTCTCAATCTTTGACATGGATGATATCTCAGTACCATTCCTTTAGGCACAATATGAGCTTCCAATGGAAGGAGCAATTGTGAGGTTAGAGATGATGAAAAGTGTGCCTCATTCACAGTCATGTTTTAGAAGCACTTTTGGTGTTCTAGAAGCAAAACTAGCACCTCAAATAGTAAGGCACTCATTCTAGGTTGTTTATTCAATAATTGGCACTAGTCACATATGGTGTAGAGAGGTAGATATGCACCCAAGTCATCATTTGATGCCTTCAATAACTATAAACTCCTTTGATGATGCATTTATCCTTCCAATTCGCTATCTAGCCTTAGGCGCACATTTTAGGTTGATCAATCATAATCTAGTGCCCTAAGTACCAAGGCGCACTTTTAGGTTAGTTTGATAAAGGATTAGCACCTTCATTTCTAGGCAGAAGTTTGGAGTTGAAATACATCAAAATAACAAGTTTCTTCATCACTTCAAACATATTTAACACTTTGAAGATCTCCAATGCATGATTGAATATCAAGAAACGAATGTATCATTTCATGAAGGTCTTAAGTGTTGTAAATATGCATCTTCTTATTTAATCATGTTTTGTAAATGAAGGAATGCAATGATTGCAATATGTGCACAAAACAGAATTTTTGATAAGGATTGAAAGGAAATGTTAAGAAAATGCAATTGGCGGGTGTAAATCCAAAGTGTGGAAGCATAGACAAGGCATGTGAACAGTTTGGCATGACACCTCAAAGAGATGCTATCTCATGGAATGCAATGATTGCAAGATATGCACAAAATAGATTTTTTGAAAAGGCTTTAGAAACTTTGAAGCAAATACAATTGAAACATTTAAAACCAAATTCCATAACCTGTGCAAGCATTCTCCCTACTTGTGCCAAATTAGGATCTTATATATACATATATGCACATAATGTTATGAAAATAATGTATAGTGTATATATCAAGCCATATAGGCATGTACAAATAAAACCATATGGGTATATACAATGATATACATCGATAACATACAAAAGTATGTTTACAAAGCCAAATACACATGTAACAAAATGTCCCAAAATCAAATCTCCTATGGATTGCTATCAAATATTCTATGGCTCTTGCTAGGCCATGAAGATGGTGAACCAGTCAATGACTCATCTTCTATCGCTCATCGACTAGACCTCCTCGATAGAGATTTTTGAATTTCCACCTATTAATACAATCAAACAACGTGCACATTAATATAGAATTTAATATTCAAAATATACAACATGACATAAGTAATCAATCACTTACCACCAATTGGTGATCCCTTTTGATCATTTGTTGTCTCTCTTCTTCTATAGAGCTGGATGGGTAGGGGAGGTGACGTCCTATGAGAAGCATGAACAAGTAGATTTAAAAGTAAACCTGAATATCATAAATATGTAAATTAAATGCTGCGCTTATTATAGGACTGTTCTAGTACTATTTTAGGACTGTTGTAGTTAAAACTATCCTAGTAGACATGTATAGGACTGTTATAGGACTGTCATCTCATGGAATACAATGATGGCTAGATTACTATCAAGATTAGTATGAAGATTAATTATGACTGTTATAGGACTTTTATAAGAATGCAAAGTAAGGAAGCATAGGCAAGGCACATGAACTGTTTGGTGGAATACCTCAAAGAAATGAGAATTTTGTCAGATGTTGTAGTTGCAATTGCCATGTGACACATGTATGTAATATGTGAAAGCATAGACAAGGCACATGAACTATTTGGCAAAAGACATCAAATACATGTCATCTCATGGAATGCCTTATGTAGAAAAAGGTACAAATGTGCAATATTAAGAAATACAAATGAGAACTAAAAATCATACCTCAAGTATAGTCAAAATAACCTACGATGCCATACAAAATAATTTATGATGTTATGCAAAATAATCTACGATGCCATGTAAAATAACTTTATTCGCAGTCCTGTATAGTCAAAAGCATGCATTATAGTTAAAGTAACAAGATTTTTAATAAAAAAATTCTAAAAAATAGAAAAAATAAGAACAAGTTAAGATAAAAAAATGTCATGCCTGTCCATCTGGAAGTTTAAATGCTAGTCAAGCATACCTGAGGGGTCATCTCTTACCTTCAAAGTATCCAATATTGCTTCATGATCAGCATTACTAATTGTCCATAGTTCTTTTGATTTTGGTTTTCCACGATGCTTTAGTAACTTGACATTTGTTGCTACAACTAGGTGAGAATACATCAATATGGTTTTATGCTTCCCAAAGTCTTCAAAGGCCCGGGTGCCATTCTTTTTAACCATATATGTTCGTAACCAAGTCCCAGCAATAACAACTGACCCTGTAGGATATGTGAACCCATCATCATCTGTCATAGGTTGTGTTAGCTTTTGTTTTCCCTGTACACATCATGCCAACCAATAGTCTGACCTCTCTTCATTTCCATGCAGTGCAACAACTGCATAAACATGACCTAGCTATACAAGGTCTGAAAGATGTTCATAGTCAAATGAGCTCTCCATGTCATTGACGGAAGATGATTGACCTTCATATAAAGGGATTAAATATTGTGGAATCCATGCATCTACCCACTCACTTGACTCACAATTGTTCCAATCACATTTAATACAACTCTGACAAAAACAAGCTAATTCTCGTGTCCAAATAGTCCATGTACTTGCATTTGAGCTTTGAAATGAATGCATCTTTGATGATTCACTGATTCTCTGACATTCCAATTTCTCTATCGCTATCCCATCATCAACCAACCAAAAGAACCTGCGCACTTCAGAATCAAGAGCCACTCCTCGTGACAATGCATAGTTACACCACTTAACAATGGAATCTGCATCACTGAATGTAGCACCACCTCTAATCTTTAGTAGTTCTTTAAAAAGATCTCTCTTCACACATGCACCTGCTCCATCATGTTCACCTTTTCCATGCCCGGCTTCAAAAAAATTCCAAATATGAGGTATACCCTTCTCTACATGCATTTTGCTCAACCAATAGAAATTACGAGCATTCTTGAATTGACCAGTGCAATTATCTAACCAAATGAGATGTTGATCTATTCTAATATTTTTTTCTTGCAAGAACCCATAAAATTGTTGAAAACAATATTGCACAAACTCTGCTGAATGAGATCGATCATCACTCATGTAAAAATGGTATTCTCTGACAATCTTCCTATTCTCTTCTGTACTCTCGGGGGCATGTCTATATGTGATGTGAACAAAAATAGCAATCTAAATAAAATTGCAGTACTCGGATTGAACTTCATTTTGGGGTTGTAATGTATAGTTTTCTGCAAAATCAACTACAGAGACAATAGTTCCAATTGGGAAAGAGTCTTTACACATCCTGAACTATTGATCTAACCATCAAGACCTGTGGCTATGTCTGACATACTTGTAGAAAAGATTTTTCTTAAAATCATCAATAAAATCGGCAATACTTACCTCTCTTACAATCAACTCACATCTAGAACTTTCACCTCCACTTTTCAAATTGTATTTCACTATCTCATATCTCTTTTTCTCAACCATTCTCTTTCCAAAATCATGCTCGTTGCTCTCATGAAAACATGATACAAACTTTGATAACCCACCACATTGTAAACACTTTTCATTTAAACAATCATTCTTGTAGAACATGCAACCATCATCTCTAATACATAGAAATAAATCCAATAAGTCCCTAGATGACTTTGGTAGTTGAATTGCACCACACTCCTGTAACATTTCGTTAGTGTGCAAAGTAGAACGAATATTGCATAATAATTCATGGTACATAGAAAATTCTACATGGTATTTGCAACAACATGTATTATGAACTTTAAGAGGAACACAATAAAATGGCTTAAGAGATTCAAATGCTCTTTGTGAGATTGTCATACCTGGGTGAGTTTCACAATATTGTTTGTACAATGTTGTTTGGCTACATTCCAAGTAATGTTTAGGATGTGGTGTGTGGTCTTTATCACCAATTCTTAACTTTACAACATCTTTTGCATTCGGTGATACCCTAGAGTTAGTATGCAAAAATCGTTCAATTTCTTCCTTTGTGCTATCAATTAGCTTCTTGTCAACTCGTGGAAGCCTACCACTGAAACCCCAAGTATCATTGGCAACAGGACTATCTAGCCTTGATCTTAATGCTAGTGCTTTTGACAATGTTTTACGATTCAATCTTAAATCAACACAAGTTTGCCTCATTAATCGAGCATTTCTTAATTGTTTGCTTACTATTGAGGTTGTTATTACTCTATGGGCAGCTCTTTTATCTTTCTCCTTGCTAGTCTTTCCAATAGAATTGAGTGCATTGAAAAGGCTTCTTACAATAATTTTATTCCAATCGGACACTTTGTTTAACTGAATCTTTAATTTCTTTAGTAAAGGTCTCATTTTGTACATCTTTAATAATTGCACAAAAAGTTGGCATTGTTCGTTTAATGTTTCCTTCTCAAAGTATTCATTGAAGAGTTTTGTAGCCCACAACCGAACCGTTTGTGATGACCTCTTGCCTTCAAGTTTTTCCATTATGTTCTCATCAATTTCAAGTAACCATTTTGGGGTTTTTGGGTGTTTTCCAATTTCATCACAGTTATTCTCTTCTTGACAAATGTCCTCTCTTCTTATGAAATTTGGAGATACATTGATTGTTCTTGTTTCATCCATGTTATCAACCTCATCAATTTTATCAACAAATGCATTATGGATTGCAATTTCAACATCATGATGTTCATATCCACTTTCTTCAAGTGCACATCTTCATTTTTATTCTTCTTCTTTGTCCATGGTATTGCTATTATGAATAGGTGTTTCATAACATTTTTCAATATTTTCATTTGCAATATCATGGTGAATTTCATTCTTATCTAACATTTCATTATAATCAAAATTAACATCTTCAATTTGCATGTCATTAAATGGTAAAGAAGAAGATTCACCTTGATGATCATCTGCCAAACCCACCCTTCCAATCCTCTTCCTTTCCCTATCATTTTTCCTAATTGCTTCAATTTCCTCCAATGTAACTTTCCTCCTTTTTGCTTTACGACGACTATTGCTCCCCATTAGGGGAACAAAAATATCACCCTTATGATTGTAACAAGAAAATTGTGTCTCCAAAAGTGCATAAAAATATTCCTTTCACTGTCATAGCCAAAAATCATGAGTATTTTGACAGCAGATGGTCTCTGGTTGCGGAAGTCGGGCCCAACAATATTCCTTTTGTCTTTTTTCTGCTTTTCCAAAACGGATATCCATTTTGGAAAACCCCAATTCTTTGCAACAGACACTTGCAACGTCCATATGGCTACTACAAAACAGATATCCGTTTTATTATGTACATTTGGATTCTAGACTAGGGATTCATTGTATTATTCAATAAACTTGTGAATTACCATCTAATCTCAATGTTTACACACTAATCCACCTAGGTATCAACTTAATAGAGCTCTAGATATAAGCCATTATTTGATTTTAGGCTATCATCAAATGAGGAGCTTCTAAAGGCAAAAATGTTGTCCCAAAAGAAGGCTCAATGTTATTCGTAAAGACATTAGATTGTTAAAATACAAATTCAAGGTTAGATATTCCTTGGGCTATTTTAGTATAGAGAAGCAAAATTGCAATATATGACTATCCTAGGAATTAGAATGGTTGATCATAGGATATTCATGGCATTTTGATATTAATGGATGGATTCATGGATGTTTAGGGAGTTTAAGTTTAAATGTAATGTATGAGAATTCTTATTTATGAAGGATCTAATATGTCTTATGTCTTATTTGCAAGCCATTCAAGACAAGAAAGAAATGAAAAGATACCAAGGACTATCAGAACACCTATTATAATTAGGTGCATCAAAGGATTGTCATCCAGGACCTTACCAATATGGGAAGTTATCAAAACCATGTCATGTTTAAAATTAAAGGCTTTATCACCTCTTTGTCCCTATAGGCCTATTAGAACAATAGGTTACATTTTATTCATATACCGGGGTTGAGAATAAACATTAAGCATTTGTAGTTATGGCAAGTGTAAATGGAAATAGATCACAACTTTAGACAATCTATCCTCTCCTAGATTGCACTGACTGAGTGGAAATTAAAAATTCCCTATTAATGTCCTTTATATACTAAAGGTATGGGTGAGAAAGGTAAACTTTGTATGTTGTAGACAAGTGATGCAGAGCAACACAATAAAAGCTTACAAACAGGGTGTAAAATACCCATTAACCCACCAATTGCTCAAATAGCTTTTAAAATATCCTTCCCAAGGTCCAAATGAGACCGAAATACACTCTTTCTTTACTATCGGCAAGACATTTCTAATGTCTCATTGAACTATGCTTCACATGTTCTTCCTTTCTCTATTGTCGGCCAGACTTATCATTATCGGTAACCTTCAAATTTGTTAGCCTGATGTGGGACCTCTCGCCGATGTGTAGAATCCATCACTCAGGCTTATGCTGTCGGTGTGACTCCTCTGTTGTTCTCTGATATGTATAAGAGGACGGATCAAAGTAATTAGCATGCTCCCTTCAAAGTAAAGACATGAGAATAGAGCACTTGTGAGATGGTTATTGTAAAGGGACAAATCAAGTAGAGACATGCAGTTAGAGAATTTGGAACGCTTCCGCTCAGGCGATTGTAGGACAAACAAAGATGTTCTAACTTCCCTAAACCACCAAATTCTGCAAGTATGCTCCCCTTCAAGTTGTTGTGTGAAATTCTTTTCCAGTGAAGTTGTGAGTAATTGGCAAGAGATTTGGGAATAGAACCCTCTAGTCCATTTCTTCTTAAGTCAAGTATCTTCAACGCTTTCAACTAGTCAAACCAAGGTGGAATCCTTCCCTTGAAAGAACTAAAAGAGAGATTTAAAGTGCATAACAAGGAGAGACCTCCTTCGGATGGAAAATAGGTACCTTTTAATTCCAATTGAGGGAGAATTATGGCCACCACTCTATTGGTATGTTTCTTGTACCAAACACTGGTCCAGAAGCACACATTTTCTGAATTGGTAGAAGTCTAGTTGGAGAAATGTGGTCTCCTCGACTACTATTATTGTAGGATATGCATAAACGGGTTTGTTGAAAAGGATTTAGAAAATTTCAAGCAAATGCAATTGGCAAGTGTAAAGCTAGATTCTGCAACCTTTGTCAGCATCCTCTCTACCTCTACCAAAATGGGAGCTTTGGAATAGGGTATGGACATTCATCAAAGCATAATGGAAGTGTGATTTTTGTAGATATTCTAGTTGGAAATGCTCTGGTAGACATGTACGGAAAGTGTGGAAGCATAGACAAGACACATGAACTGTTTGAAAAAATGCCTCAAAGAAATGTGGTCTCATGGAATAAGATGATTGCAGGATATATACACACTTACTCCGATGTGAGATTCACCACCCTTGTCTATCGGTAAGACCAATACCCTCGGTGAGACTTTTTACTTGCATTCCGACGTTATAACTCTCCCCGATGTGTTTACCATCCATTAGTCATCGGTAAGACTTCTACATCGGTCAGACATTCTCTTCAATTTCTGATATCGTATCTCACACCGAAACAATAAACACCAAACTACACCATCGGCCAGACCGCCTCTATCGGTGACACTTTTCTTCTCGCCTCCGAGAGTCCATCTCTTTCCAATGTTCCTTCTGTCGGTGTGACTCCCTCTCATCGATGTAGTTCTCAACCGTTCTTCTGATGTGCCGATAAATAACCCATCGGTGACACTTAATGATTGTCACCCCGATATGACTTGATCGGTGAGAACAATGTTGTCGGCTCAATGGAACTTTGTCTCTCCGATAACTATTGTCAGTCCGATGTCTTTAATTTAGCCTATACATAACATGACTTGTTATAACCGATCGACTAACGTATCTTTTCCCAATTTTCCTAATATGGCCAGTCAACCTTTGTATCCTTTGACATGTACATTCATCATTTACAACCATGATAAATGATAGCAGGATATACACGAAATGTCCACACATACATAAACGATATACCCATGGATTGTATCTTCGGTGAAACAATACCAATGGTACAAAATATGTTGCTTCTCTTCATCCAAAACCAATGGTACAAAAATTTTCATAGATCAACGAAACGGATATCCATTTTCAAGATGGATATCCGTTTTGAGTTGCTTTTACCGAAGCAAAACTGATATCCGTCTTGCTTTGGTACAAAGCAAGATGGATATCCATTTTGATTGTTGACTTTTTATGGATTGTAACGTGTTTTAATGTTTCAATCTCTTCTTCAAACTTCACCCTTCGTGCTGATGACTTTTTTTTAATGCAAAATTGATAAAACGAAAAGGGTTTATAGAAAAAATTGTTAGCTTTCTAAAAATATAAGATTTATTTGGTTATCATTTTATTAAATAATTATTAATAATTTTCAATATACCGTGTCTCTGAAATCCTGATGGACACACTGATTGAAAAACATCCATAACTTTCAAACCATTTCACCTTTTTGAGATCTAAAACCTGTGTCACACTCTATGCTTTTCTGGCTATAGGTTAAAAAAAATTGAATTTTGATTTTTTTTATCAAGTTAGGTTGGCTGGAAAATTACTTTTTATTTTTTAAAAAAAGTCACAATAAAAAAATCATAACTAATTATTTTATTAGAAAAAAATTTCAAATAAATATGCATCACATCCAGACATGAGTCCTCTACTTATTTTGAAAGTTTCAAAAAATATATATATATTCTCATAGTTAGGTTGGCTGGACAGACACCCACTTTTTATTTTTTTCTGAAAAATTTAATAGCTGTTCATTAAAATATTTAATTTTCACTAAGTAAATTTAGTTTTTTTTTTTTTAAATTAGTAGCCTATAAACTAGATTCAATTCTCTACAAATTTCATTCTTACATCTTTTTCAAATTGTATAGATAATCCATTCAAAATTTCACATGAACTTGATAAAGTCTGATTTTTTGTATTTTCATTGCCACTTAGAGGTATAGTTTGGCCCATCATGATCCTGCACATACCCACCCGCAAGAAGACCTAGTCACCAACTAAAAACTGTCGATCAACCCTATGAGCATCTACATACTTCTTCTGTCTGTCCTGTGTTGCCACCAAATGCTCTCTAATCCACTCAACTTGCTGCTCCATCTCCCTAAGCATATCTGGTCCTAGGAGAACTCCATCCTCAAGGTGATCCCAACTCAGTGGGGTCCAGCAAGGATGACCATACAAAGCCTGAAATGGAGACATACCGATCGAGCTATGATAACCATTATTGTAAGCAAACTCCACTAGGTATAAGTAGTCCTCCCAATGGTTTTGCTAATCCATAACATACATTCTGAGCATATCCTCGAGGACCTGATTAACCCTCTCGGTCTGCCCATCAGTCTCCAGATGATAAGTTGAACTAAAGTTCAACTGAGTCCCCAAAGCATGTTGTAAGGACGTCTAAAGAGCTGAAGTGAATAGTGGATCCCTATCGAAGATGATCCTGCGAGGAATCCCATGTAATCTGACTATGTCCTCCATGAATACTCTGGCCACAGAAGAGGCATTATATGATGACTGAACAAGAGACAAGTGTGCTACCTTCGTCAACTTGTCCACAGTTACCATAATAGCATCATGATGACGGGAAGATACAGGCAACCCAACTATGAAGTCTAAAGAAATGATGTCCCGTTTCCACTCTAGAACAAGATGTAGTTGCAAAAGACCTACGGGATGCTGTGCTCCACCTTCACCCTTTGACACTCAAGACACCTCGAAACAAAATCAAAAATATCCCTCTTCATACCATTCCAATAATACAGCTGACAAAGATCTGCATGCATCTTCTTGACACCCAGATGAGCTGAATAGGGTGCTCGATGTGCCTCTGACATAATTAGGGTACAAAGACCCTCTAAACTAGGAACATAAGTATGGCCCAAGTGTCACAAAAGACCATCTGACTAAAGAGAGTAACCAGAAAATCTACCTTCCAAGGATCTACCTGACTCAACCTATGCCTTCACTTCCTGATACCAGTTGTCGGTAGGAAGTACTGCAAGAATTTGACCTCTCAAATCTACTGCAAGAGTGACTGTGGAAAGCTCATGTCTCTGCCAACTAAGAGCATCTACCACTACATTCTCCTTACCCTAGATGTACCTCACCTTAAAATCATACTCACATAAGAACTCCATCCATCGCCTCTAACTCGCATTCAGGTTTGGCTGCATAAAAATATATTGTAAACTGTGATAATCATTGTGCAGCTCAAACTGATGCCCCAAAAGAAAATGCCTCCACCTCACCAAAGCATGCACAACTGCAGCTAACTCCAGATCATGCGTGGGATAGTTCAACTCGTGATCCTTGAGTTTGAGAGACTCATAGGCAATCACGCGACCATCATGCATTAGAACTACTCCTAGGCCCTCCAACGATGCATCAGTACACACTACAAAGTCTCCGGTAGGATCAGGAACTACCAGAATAGGTGCACTACTCAACCACTCCTTAAGGGTCTAAAAGGCTACCTGACACTACTCCGACCAAATGAACTTCTTCCCTTTCCTCTGAAGAGAAGTAATGGGGTGAGCTATCCTCAAAAAACCCTATAAAAATTGGTGATAATAACCTACCAAACCCATAAAATTGTGAACCTCAGAGACATTAGTAGGTGCAGGCCAATCTATAATGGCTTGGATCTTCAAAGGATCCACCGCAATACCCTCTCCAAAAATGACATGACCCAAATACCTCACCTTTGTCTGAAAGAATTCACATTTCACCAAATTTGCATAAAGCTAATTTTCTCTCAAACACTGCAAAACCTGTCACAAATGCTCCTCATGCTCCTTCATAGTCCTCGAATAAATCAATATATCATCCAGAAAAACAAGGACAAATTTGTCGAGATAGGTGCAAAATACACCATTCATCAGGCTCATAAACACAAAAGGTGCATTCATCAACCCGAATGGTACCACAGTAAACTCATAATGTCCATATCAAATGCAAAATGTTGTCTTATATCTGCCTCAAAAATATGCAACTAATGATATCCTGACTTAAGGTCGATCTTTGAAAACACCTTAGCCCCCTTAATCTGGTCAAAAACATCATCAATCCATGGCAAGGGGTACCTATTCTTCACAGTAACTTTATTAAGTTGTCGATAGTCTATACATAGCTGAAGAGATCCATCCTTCTTCTTCACAAAAATCACAGGTGCTCGTCAAGGAGAGACACTGGGATGAATGAATCTCTTGGCTAACAACTCCTCCAACTGCAATCAAAGCTCCTTAAGCTCCTGAGTGTTCATCCAATATGGAGCTCATGAAATAGGCTCTATGCTCAGAACAAGATCAATCCTGAAGTCAATGTCACGCTTAGGTGGCATAAGCAGAATCTCTCTAGGAAAAACATTAGCATATTCTCTAAGAAGTGGGTGATCATCAAGAGATGTCTCCCGACACTCCTCCATCTCCAAGTCATTAACTGTCACTACAAACAACTGACAACCCTGATGCATACATATCTTCAACTACATAGCAGAGATCATACACAAAGAAATGGGTCTTTGGATACCAACTACCTCTACCTCTCTACCAAAATCATCCATACACTTCACTAACTTACGCCAACAATCTATCACTGCCTGGTGAGCATCTAACCAATCCATACCCAGAACTATATCATATGAACCAAGAGGTAGGATACGGAGATCTACTGTGGTAGATAGAGGACCAATCCTCAACTCACAACCATGCACTAGAGACTCTACTATGACCTTAGCCTCAGATACTAATTCAACTTGCAACCTAACATCTTGCTTTGCTACCACTAATCCAGAACGCTCCACTAGAGAAGGAGAAATGAACGAATTAGAAGCACCAGAATTGAAAAGAATAGAAAACCCAATACCTTGCATCACTCAGAAAGTCTCCACAACTGTACCCTGATGCTTTGCCTAGCGGTTATCAATTGCTGCAAATACTTTGTGTGACCTGCCTGCATCACCTACGGTTAGCTCTGAAGTTGCCAGCCTCTACCCAAAACCTGAAGCATACTTCTGGGGACATTGTCTAGCTATGTGGCCCTGTTGGTCGCAAGAGAAACACCCTGTACCTCTACCAAATCCTTCGCCACTCAAAAAAGCATTAGACTGCTAAAAACTCCATCTACTGACTGCAGATTGTGTATTCTGAGCTGGTTGATCAACACAATCATGCCTAGCTCGCTGCCAACTCTGATTCTTCTTATTCTGAAATCTGTTACCCTGCTAAGACTAAGAATTCTTTGGTTTGGCCTGGGAATACTATTGTTGTCCACCCTTTGTGGGTGCATGATGACCTCTGGAAGAACCTGCTACCTGAGAATGACCACCATGAGGCCCAAAACCTGCAGAAGGTGCACTACCAATGTGCACACCCGTATGACCTCCAAGAGCCATAGCCAAATTCTCCTATACTAAACGGGCCTTATCGACTGCTACCTCCATAGTCTTAGGCTTGAAAACATAAACTCCTCCACTGATACGGGCATTCAAGCCCCTAATGAAGTGTTGAACTAGCATAGTTTCATCATCGCTGATGCCTGCATACTTCTTAATCTCATAAAATCTACACTCGTACTGCTCTACTGACATGGCCATCTGTCTCAACTCATGGAACTCGTCATCTTGATGTTGCTTCCAATGATCTGGTAGGAAATGAGCTATGAACCTCTCCAAGAACAATTCCCAAGAAACTGTACTAATGTCCAAGTGCAACTTTTGTTTCTCTAAATGCCACCATGTAGAAGCAAACCCTCTAAGGTGTAAGATAGCACATCTCGCCTTGGTGTTACTACCATACAAATGCATGGCAAAACACCTACCCAAATTCAACAACCAGGTCTCTGCCTCTAATCCACTACCAGATCCATCAAAAGTGGGAGGGCGTACCCTCAAAAGATCTCTCATATGATTGGCTAAGGTAGCCTTCTACTCTGCTGTCAACTCTCTCCTTCTAGGTGACCTTTCTCTATCCCTAACCTCTGGCTGATCAACCTCATGCCTATGAGACCCTTCTAGCTAATCTACCTCATGTCTAGGACCTAGACGGGCAAGGGCCTCCTCTAGCAATTGACGCAACTGAGCTCCCTCCAGCTGACCCTGATTCTCCATATTCTGGCCCCCGCCTTCCTGAGCACTCTCATGAGGGGAACTGGGAGGAGGTGTACCGCCACCACCTCTCCCACGTCCTCTACCCCGACCTTGACCTTGACCTCTACCTTGACCCCTAGGCATCTTCCTACACACACACACCACCAAAGGACAACTTCAATTCATAAGACAAGGAGTACTAAAAAGGGAGAGAATTTAATCTATAGAGTTTAATTACTAGGTCAACATAATGGGCTCAATTATAACCTAGAGTACCCAGTGTTTAAACTTGGCTCTGATACCAAATGTAATGCCCTACCATGCAACCTAGAGAGTTAAGTTCAACTAAGTAATAAAAGGCAAAAAAAAAAATTTAAATAGAAATAATGATAACATAACATGGTCTGATAATAACACTTGTTAAACTAACATCTCTAGGGATAACATAACTGCATTAATGAATTTAAACAATATTCATCAACATACATAGCTCATCCAAATAAGTCAAAGAGTCCACTAACAACTTTTGTTACATCATCAGAGAGATACATCAACATTTTTGCGATAAGGTTTACAAGTTTCATGTTACAAATTACAATGATACAAAAGCTCTCTTTGTCTAGATACATCAAAATTACATAATGAATATCACTAATACACAAATTTAGATGCATAAAGTACATTATTTTTCTTCATAGACGGGTGCAACCTGGAATCAAGAGAGATAGATCTGCATGCCACATGATCCACGATGCCAGAAAACTAATGGAATAAAGCACAACCACCCGACCATGTGGAACCCTAAGGTCCACCCCCTGTGCTAGAAGATAACAATGAGGTCCCACAAAGACAACAGTCAAGATGGAAAAGATAAATAGATAACATGAATCCCAACAACACAGACTCAAGAATTATGACAAGTGACTCAAACAATGCTCCCAGAGGCAACATGAACAACAAGAATGAACACAAGAGGGATAACTAGGTTGCAGTAGGAAGAGTGTCATCACATGGTCCTAGTATGGGTCATCCTGGCTATCTCTCACTAGACGTCGACCCCCATCTATGGTTATCCTCAGCCTCTCCCTAGGCACTGGCCCCATAGGGTGACACATGCAAAATCGACCATCCTTTCATGAAGACAAGGAGGTCGATCATGCAACTAGGCCTTCTCATCCCATCCTTAGCCTGAAAGAGCACTACAGGCATGGGTGAGGCATCCAAATTATCTTATTTAATGAATTAACTACCCAATCCCTCCTAGGTTAATTATTAGGTTATCACTTGATTACAACTTTCATAGGGTTATCCAGGCAGCCACTTTGGGCACCAGCCCCACTATAAAAGCCACTCTCCTACATGCAACTAGTAACCCTAATCAACCATACAGAAATCACCAATTTGCAAGGCATCTTTCCTCTTGCATACTAATATCTTCACCAAATTCAATTTCGAATACCAAAGCCCAATTCAACAATCTTCTTCATACAAATAGAAGGCATCAAGGACACTTCATAATCTAAGACAACACTAATAAGCCCCTAGAGGTAAATGACTTATAAAACAAATGCCAACAACCCATCTTAAATTGGTCATAAGAACTACTAGGGAAAAATTATCAAACACTATGGGTAATATCAAGACAATTCAATGAAATCATCAATACCACTATATTAGATTTAATGTTTAAATAACATGACACTTACAATTATAATTATGACATTCCACTAAAAACATCATGAACACTTGATAACTTGACCTTAATAAAATATAGCTATCCAATATTCAATCATTCTACTAATTACATTTAATTTTACCTTCTTAATAATAGAGCTACTAATCTCTCTATAAATTTTCATATTAAATAGCTAGAGCTAGTTTTGATAGCACTAAATCCATATTTAAAATACTATAACAAATCTATTATCTACTAAACTTAAGAAGTTTTAATATTTCTATACATATTCCAATATATTCAAATTAACATACTCAACTCATAGATATCAATTGTAATGAAAGAAATGATATTTATTATACTCGGACCTAGATATGAAACTAACTTAGTATAGATATCCATAAAGGGTTATATATTTATAGATTTCTAGCTCTTATTTATTCATTGCATTTTGAAATCTATGTTAGAATAAGTTTCTAATAACTAAATTTTATTGCTAAAAATTTTTAATAAAGAAACTACCGCTATCTTCTATGCTATCGAAAGAAATATAGAAAGAAACTTGCTTAAGGCAACAATTCAAAGAAACAAGTAGAACCTTTCTTAAATGACTACTAGCGGCTGACTCGGTGTTAATCTAAGGAAGAAAATAGCATCCAGATGACACAAGAGGACTAGGCACTCATGCATAAGGATAGGATAAATCAAGGAGAGGACGCTATGCCAAGGTAAACCCAATTGCAGATTGTGCCTATACAGATCGACTCAGATAATAAAGACAAGGTGTCGTTAGCCATGTTGAAGGATCACAATAGACACAAGTCAATGTAAGGTTTTTCTCACACGGTGGCTATAGAGGACATTCCCAGAAGGAATGATTACAACTAATCAAAGTCACTAAAAAAAATTGCAAGTGATGAGATTAATTGGTAGGCATCAACTATTTCCAGAATGAGACAAAGAACGACCAAGTGAAACAGAGAATGACCTCAGATGAAGGTAAGAGATAATACACTTCAAATATCTTATTCGGCATAGACATCTTTCCAGAGGTGAAAGTGAGTGAGGAATTTTATGAGGTAAGGTGAATTCTGGTTGAAACTAATTGAAATTATTATCAAGAAAATCTCAAGTGATTCACAATAATTTATAGGCTAAGCGCACCGAGTACCAATAGCAATGTTTGCACCTATAGAAATCGGCAAGAAGATTTCAACACTGACCTAATTTCAACGGTATTGCAGGTTATTGATTTGCTTCAAGGTAATAGATTGGAATGTTTATATTGCAGAGATTACACCACAAAAATGAAATAATTAATGATCCATTTAGGGATCCAACGTTGTTCTCTTTCTTTTAGAATATAAGGCAAATTCAAGGACTTCGGCACTGGAATCGATTAGCAATAAGCATCTTAAGGATGAATCACAATTTAGCTGAGGCACGAAAGGATGGCCTTGTGGCTCAAGTGACCAAACACATGAGGTAGTGAGTTTAACATTAGTTGCAGATAAGGGATTAACTTGTCCTCAGTCGAGACCACAGGGGTATACTACAATTGAAATTTGCAGATTTCACATATTGGAATCACATAACCCAACTCACTCAAGATAAGAAAGCAGATGAGAGTATCTAGATAGAATAGAAATAATTCCATTACTAAATTGTCAAGCTTCACAATGGTACATGCAAAGGGAAAAATTATTGGAACACAATCGATTCGGCACATAGATTCAACCTCTGAAGGATACTGGTATAACTTGTGATGGTTGGAGAAAGGATTCTACTGATAGATTGAGACTATATCAAGATGAATAAAAAGAATCTTATTCAATTTTCCCATAACTCTCAGACAAATTTTATGATGATCTCAGAAATGTCAGGTTTAAAAATTACAAGAAAAACTTTAGCTTCAAATGGCGACAAGAAGACAGGGAATCAACTGGATTTTAAGAAAAATGCTCAAGTTATACACAAAAGATTCATACAGAAACTTAAACTAGTTCTATCAAATTTGTTCAATACTACAGTAAACATACTCAAAAATAATCTCCAAACTTTAGAATCCTCTTTTCGTTAATTTCCTCTCTTCTTCCCCAAATTCTCCATCTCCAAACTTCTTTTCTTTTCCCCTAAATCTTTTTGTCTCCCTATCTTGCAAAAATCCTCTTCAAATATCCAACCCCATCCCAAAATAACCAATTACAATAAATTTTCATTCCATCCCTCCCCCATTACTGAAATCCACTCACTCAAAAATTAAATGCCTTCCATTTCCACCTACAGGAAGATTCTTCTTAACCAGAAAATTAATTATTAGCCACTTCTCAACAACTCACTAAAATATAATAAATTAATGAATGATATAAAATAGTATCTTATACAGCTAGACATAAGAATATTCATAATTATAATTTATTCATTATTATTGTTTTTATTATTACTTTTCTTTTAAAATCATTAATTTAATTTTCATTTGAAACATTACTTAATATATCACCAATTAACATTACTTATTTAATAGCATAGATTATTAATTTCTATTAGTGACAATTATACTTAAACTTAATATCATTTATTCCTAAATAGGTTAATAGTCTACTTGATAAAACAAAAAACTGACACAACTCAGAGACTACATACCAGAGAGCAACAAGGACTTGATAATCAAACCCATCTGAATGACTGACAAAATCCATGATTGAGTACTCATCTGCATACAGGATGTTGACAACTGAGGGACCTCATGTTATCTCCCTTCCACAACATCCATTGGTATGAAGGCATGCTCAGACCTGCCAATTCAGGTAGAGTCAATGCCTGGTACCTGCAACCTGCAGCAAACCAAAAGTGTCGAATATAACATATATATATAATCATCCATCAGGCACATAGTGACAGGGAGTCGCAATGTAGTAGGGTACTTGTTAAGAGTAATACTACACTGTCCCTTCACAAAACACATCACAAATAACCACATTAAACAATTTCATCAATAACTAAACAACCAGATATCACATCATCAAACATGATAAAACTAATCTACATAATTAATAAACCCATACTCTGATCACATCATAAGCATAATGTACTAATCATAAGCATCAATAGTGTCACCATAGTGAACATAAATGAGTGTTATAAACTACATCAAACCACAAATCCATCATCAAAATATGTCATAATGTCTAGCTATAAAGAAATAACTAACAAATTGTCAAAAAGCCAAAATGAGGGGCACTAGAATATACTTGGATGATATTCTAATTTTCAATAAGACAGATGAACATTTGTCGCACCTGAGACAAGTATTGCAGAGATTGAGAGAAGAGAAACTGTTGATAAACATCAAGAAATTTAGTTTTGATGAAGGAATAACTGGTATATTTGGGATTTGTAATTTCTACAGAAGGACTAAAGATGGACCCTGAGAAAGTTAGAGAAATTGTTGAATGGCCAACACCTGAGAGCATTGGAGAAGTCAGATCATTTCATGGATTAGCTAGTTTCTACCGGAAGTTCATTAGACATTTTAGTTCAGTATGCACACCGATGACAGAGATAATGAGAGGTGACAGAAAGGATTTTAAGTGGACGTCAGGAGCAAATAAAAGTTTTAAATTATTGAAGTAGAAAGTGACAGAGAAACTAGTGTTAGCATTACCAGATTTCAACAAAGTATTTCAAGTGGATTGTGATGCAAGTGGAAATGTAATAGGAGTAGTGTTAAGTCAAGAAGGTAGACTAGTAGCATATTTCAGTGAGAAGTTGAATGATGCAAGAAAAAGATATTTAGTTTATGATCAAGAATTTTATGCCATAATTCAAGCTTTGAAGAAGTGGAGACATTATTTGTTGCCTAAAGAATTTGTGTTGTATACAGATCATCAGGCTTTACAGTATATGAATAGTCAAGGAAAGTTGAATTAGAGACATATGAGATGGGTAGAGTTCATGCAGAGTTACACATTTGTATTGAAGCATAGGAGTGGGAAGTCAAAAAAAGTTGTAGATGCATTGAGTAAGAGAAGGAATTTGCTGACAGAGATGAGAGTTGAAGTATTAGGTTTTGAAGAATTGAAGGATATGTATGAAGAGGGTTTGGATTTTTTAGAACCATGGAAAGCATGTAAGGAGCCTGTTGTGATAGATAGAAGTAAGTGGTTGGATTATTTCATTCAAGAGGAAATGTTGTTCAAAGGAAATCAGTTGTTTATACCTAGGAGTTCAATGAGAGACAATTTGATCAAGGAGAAGCACAGTGGTGGATTGCCAAGACATTTTGGAATTGACAAAACAGTGGCTTTGGTAAGTGAACATTATTTTTGGCCTTAGATATATAAGAATGTAAGGAAGTTTGTGCAGAGTTGTATAGTATGTCAAGTTGCAAAAGGGAGTAGGCAGAATACTAGTTTGTATAAATCTTTGACAGTACCAGAGAGACCTTGGGAAGACATATGCATGGATTTCATATTAGGATTGCCAAGAACATAGAGAGTTCATGATTCTATATTTGTAGTGGTGGATATATTTTCAAAGATGTCACATTTCATACCTTATAAGAAGACAAATGATGTAGTTCATGTTGTTGACCTATTTTTCAAGGAGATTGTGAGATTGCATGAATTACCTAAGAGCATAATTTCAAACAGGGATACAAGATTCACTAGATATTTTTGGAGGACATTGTGGAAGAAGATGAAGACAGACCTAAAGTTCAGTTCAGCATTTCATCCACAAACAGATGGACAAACAAAAGTGGTAAATAGGAGTTTGGGTAACTTGTTGAGATGTTTGGTAGGAGATAAGGCAGGAAATTGGGATCTAATTTTAACACAAGTAGAGTTTGCATATAATAATTTTGTGAATAGGAGTATAGAGAAGACACCTTTTGAGATTGTGATAGGAACTAACCCTAGAGGAGTTGCAGAGTTGAGAGACATCAATACAGAGAATAAGAGAAGTACAGAGGCAGAAGAATTTGTAAGATACATAAAGACAATACATAATCAGGCCAAGAAGCATTTGGAGGAGATGAAAAGTAAGTATAAGGAGCAAGCAGATGAGAAGATAAGACACAAAGAATTTTTAGTTGGTGATGAAGTAATGGCTTTTCTGAGAAAAGAGAGATTTCCAGTAGGGACATATAACAAGCTAAAGATGAAGAAGTTTGGACCATGTAAGATACTCAAGAAATTTGATTCAGGAAAGCATATGAATTGGAGCTACCGGAGACACTTGGTATATCACCCATATTCAACATTGTAGACTTATATCAATATCATGAAGGAGAATCAATTGATGGCATTGAATATGATTTGAAGGATCAGTTACAACAACAACAACTGGAGTAGATAGAGGACATCTTGGATAGCAGAACTAGACATAGTATCACAGGCAAGGAATACAAAGAATATTTGGTAAAGTAGAAAGGCTGACCAGAAGAAGACTCAACTTGGATTTCTCAGGCTGAGGTGGATCGCCTTGGTTTTCCTCTAGCCCTAACAAAGTGAGGGACTCACTTTTTCAACAACCTCGGGTGTCTGATGTAGGAGCATCCTAGGTTGCAGAGTAATCTTGTGTCAACCAAAAACATTTCCATTGTTTCTTTCTTTTCTAGTTTAATTCAGTCAATTGTAGTTTTACCATTTTGTACTACATGTTATGTTGGAAAATGTCCCCTTAGGGGCTTTTCCCTCTTAAGGTTTAGCTCCAAGGTCCTTAAATTACATTTAGAGCATCTTGTGTGATAATTTTGACTCCTGATGAGAAAACCTTGAAGTCTTATGGCAAATAGGACCTAGGGAGTGATATTTTAATGATCACTAAATAAAAATAGCAGGGTGGACTTGCTGCACCCTAGTCTTGCCCTATTTTGGGTTTGCCCTAACTTTAAATGTAAGTTTTATGACCATTATTTAGGTCCTATGCTGACATATCAAGTTTGAATTATGAAATTCTTAGCAGGAATCTTTGTAGTTGCATATATAAGTATGATTAGGTTTCATTTGTAAACTAGATGGGTATTTTGATCTACAAGCTTATGTTAAATTGATTTAAGGCATTCATTGTGTTGCAGAGCATTAGTTTGTTGTTATTGTGTTTGTATTTGCAGATTTGACTCCATCACCTCATGGCATGAAGAGCATCTTCCTTCCATGAGATCTACACTTCAAGGTGATATCTATTTTGTTTTCAATCATTTATCATTTGGATTTTTGCCTCTATCCTATTGGGATACACACTCTTATCTAACAACAGTGTTCGAATGACTTGAATGTTTCTCTAGGGCTTGACCAAGGCAATCCTCTAAACACCACAACCCCCTCCCACACTCCTTTGTGATTGCAGGTTACAGGTACCAAGTTTCACAGAGTGGAGTTGTAGAAAAGGGAGTGGCAGACATCAAATATTTGGTATCTTAGAAGTAGAGGACTCCAGTGAACATTCCTAGACTAGGGCGCTAGTCCCTATGTCCTTCAATTTTTCCTAAGCCAGAAATAGAAGTTGCAGTGCAGATCAGTGTCGAGAGAAGTTCCAGATTCTATGACAAAAAGTGCACCTTAGACTAGGGCTCTAGTCCTTGTGTCCATGACTTTTCTACTTTCCAGATTTTGAAAAATAGTGAGTTAAATATCTGTCCTTCATCTTGGTCTAAAAGAATTTTCCATAATTCAATAATTTGCTTACTGTTTTGCATATTTAGGGTTTTAAGTGAAATTGAGCATTAAGTTGAGATATTGTTTAATACATCTAAACTTCTACATCGTTACAAGTGGTAGCCTAACCTGATAGGTGAATGCTCCTACTAGTGGAGATTCAACTCAGTTGATATGCCCTTGAATGTTTGTGGTGAAAGGAGGATTTACATTTGAAACCTAAACCAAAACAAAACCTCTTTTCCACCCCTAAACATTTCGGTGAACCAGTGTTTTTGGAATTTTTGGCACCTTTCTGAGTGTTGTTTGTTATATTTGCATTCATTCATCTTATTGCATTAGAAAAATTACAAAAAGAATGAAAATTTTGAAAAAATTAGCATCTTAGACTTGCATTTTAGCATAATTTGAATTATTTGGCATTTAATTTCATTAAATTTCTATCATTTTCATTATATCTTATTTAAATTACAGAAATTCATCATTTAATATTCACTTGCATTGCATTTTCATGATTAAATTGATTAAAAAATGCTTGAAATTGCGCATTTTTCATAAAAACCTAGTTTTGCATTAGCTAGGGTTTGTAGTCAAAATCTTGTTTCAGATTTTACTGCCCTTTTAAAACACTCATTAGGATTTCTTTTTAATTGTAGTGTTGCATCATATTATTTTTCTTGCAAAATTTCATGTCTAGGGTTTGAAAACCTTGCATTTTCACTAGATTTGGCCTTATAGTCTCTTTAGAATTGCATCACAAGCATGTTGTAAGGGATTTTGCTGCATTAGTTGGTTGTTATTAGGGTTGTTATCTATTGCCCCTCCTCATATTCCTTACAACACCTCTTCTGTTAGGCACTTGCATTAAAAATTGGTAAAAAATTGCATATTTTAGCATATTTTCACTAGATTTTGACTTGTCATTGTTGAAATGCACAAGACAACTGAGAGGGGAGGGTCAATCAATTGTCACAAAATTTTTAACCACTTATGAATATCAACACATCCAATTCTTAATCACTATTATTAAGATTAACCATGAAACCATATACAAGAAGCTCAACACAATAACACATGAGATAGTAGAATTTTTACGTGGAAAACCCTATAAGGGAAAAACACAGTGGGTGTTATCCCACAAAAATAAATAAGTTATAGGAATACCAAAAATCAGAGGCTCACTACCCAAAATGCTCACTACAAATGTTAGGTCTCACTGCCAAGGGGTGGCTCACTGCCAAAGATTGGTGAACTAATTTGATAGCATCTACTTCATGCCTGAGTGTAGTTCCATTAAAGCACAATATAATACCTCTGTACTGCTCTTCTTACACATTTGCGCCTATCTTTTCATTTTCACACAAGGACATCTTTTTTGCAACTACATTACATGTTTTTATACAACTCATCAATCTTGGAATGTACATCAAGGTCGACATTACATTCATCAACCGTTGGAGCAATCTCCAAGGTTGGCATTACAAACATACATAGAAATAGGTCTGGGCCTAAACAAGATTAGCTAAGGGAAAGATGTATGCAGATCACATTACACCTTAGTTGGGACTCAAAAGCAATATTTCACGCCACAACACGCTTCCACAATCTTCAATGCATCTCCGCAAGTAGTGAAAACAACTAGGTCGGCCAAGACTAGTGTTAACATTAAGTCTTCTAAGAACAGTCTTCTTCTACGATCCAAATTTCTCTTTGTGGACCACTCCAAATGTAGGAACACGATCAGGAGACATCCATAAGCACATTGTCATCACCAGGAACAACCACACAATCTCTAACCACTCTGTCAAGAAGATTCTTCAAATCAGAGCACATAAACAACATTGCCAACTATTGTCATAAGAAAAAGATTGCTTGTGGACCACCAAATCATGAACCATTGGAGTTGAAGGCACTTATCATTATTACAAACTCTATTCTAGAACCGCAAACTGAAATACCTAACTACAGAGGAATATAGAGCATAATACATTCTCTCTGTCACCACCAACTCTATAGAAAAAGCAGATTTCACTTTGGTGAACATAGCTACTCAAATCTTCATATCGGAGGCTCAAACTTGGAACATAGCATCTTCAGACATGTATTTAAATAACTTCCAATCTGCAGATAAGGATATTCATTCTAAAAGAAATGTGGAGCAATCTACTGGACTATTTTGTTGTACCAGAATACTTATTATCTTCAACACTTAACTTATTACAAGCAAGCATCAAAACAAGAGCACAGTTGACACCAATGACAACACAGATATGTTGACATCAATGACAACACCGGTTAGGCACATACTTGCAACAATCTCCCCCTTTGTCATTGATGGCAACATATGATGTGAAAACTGTAGAAACCATCAAGACAAGATACTCCCCCTTTCTTTCTATACATCTGCACTCTTTCTCCCCTTGAGTTTTTCACATGATTTATCTCCCCCTTTGACATCAATGGCAAAGGGCACATACATGTACTCTGTTGCTTTGATCAAACTAAAACTACTCTTAAATAGGAACTTATGTCCATAACATCTAGCTACTCCCCCTAAGAGGTAGCTCTCAAAATATCAATCCAGATTAATGACTGAGACTCTATGCACCACTGGATTGATGCATTCCTATGCATCTTAGTTTAGAGCAGGAGGGGTAATAACCCCTAACTTTTCTTTGAGATACTCAAAGGTATCCTTAGGGAGAGGCTTAGTGAATATCTCTGCAATTTGATCCTTTGTGGACACATATTCCATCTTCACTTCATTCTTTGTCATCTTTTCTCTCAAAAAGTGATACCTTATTGATATGTGCTTTGTTCTTGAGTGCATCATTGGATTCTTTGAAATTTTTATGGAACTTGTATTGTCATAAAATATTGCAATTAGATCTTCATACACAACTCTTATGTCCTTCAAAGTCTGCTTCATCCATAACACTTGAGTGCAACAACATGCTGCTGCAATATACTCTGCTTCTGCAGTAGACAAGGAGATTGAATCTTGTTTTTTGCTCAACCATGAAACCAATCTATTTCCCAAGAAGAAGGCACCTCCACTTGTACTTTTTCTATCATCAATATCTCTAGCCCAATCTGCATCTATATAAGCACTGAGAGTGAAATCATTATCTGTTGGATATCATAAGCCATGGTCTGATTTGCCTTTCAAATATCTCAGAATTCTCTTAACTACCATCACATGTGATTCTTTAGGATCTTGAAATCTTGCCACAAGACATATTGCATGCATTATATCAGGTCTGCTTTGAAAGATAAAGCAATCCTCCAATCATAGATATGTACGTCTTCTGATTAGTCTTAGGTGATTCATCATTTTTGCTTAATTTACAGCTAGTTACCATGGGAGTACATACTGGTTTGGAGTCCTACATCCCAAACTTCTTCAACAACTCTTTCACATACTTAGACTGAGAAATGAAGATTCCTTTATCTGATTGAGTGATTTGTAGACCTAGAAAGAAATTCATTTCATCAAACATAGACATCTCAAATTCATTTTGCATTTCTTCTGCAAACTTCATGCACATACCATCATTTCCTCCAAAGATAATGTCATCAACAAAAACTTCAACAATTAGGATTTGATTATTGTTGATTTTGAAATATAGATTGCTATCAGCAGTGCCTTTACTGAACCCTAATTGCAAAAAATATTTGTCTAACCTTGCATACCAGGCTCTGGAGCTTGCTTTAGTCCATACAATGCCTTCTTCAGTCTGCATACCATATCACCTTGTTTTGATAACTGAAACCCTTCTGGTCTCTCAATGTAGACTTCTTCTTCCAACTCACCATTCAAGAATATGGACTTCACATCTATCTGATACACTTTGAAATCTTTGTGAGCTGTAAATGCCAAAAATATTCTGATTGCTTCAATCCTAGCCACTGGAGCAAAAGTTTCTTCAAAATCTATTCCTTCAATTTGAGAATATCCTTTGCACACAAGCCTTGCTTTGTTTCTTACAACTTCTCCATTTTCATTCAGCTTATTCCTGAAAACCCATTTAGTTCCAATGACATTTTTATCAACAGGTCTAGGAACCAATTCCCAAGTTTGATTCTTCTCTATCTGCATTAGTTCTTCTTCCATGGGTTTTACCCAATTTTCATCATTGCAAACTTCACTCATAGTTTTTGGTTCAACCTTTGAAAGAAAACGGTAATTCACTTGTTCTTCTGCAGCTCTTTTCCTTGTCAACACCCCTTTGTTTTCGTCATCTATAATCTGATCTTCAAAATGATTAATCCTTACATACATTGGAGTCTTGACAACACTTTCTGGAGCCTCTTCTTCATCCTGAGTGTCTTCTTGCTTGACTTTTTCTTCATTTGCTATAATCATAGGTTCATCTGGCTCATAGCAACTCAGATCTGATATTATTTCCTTTCCTTCATCTACCTTCACATTAGCACTCTCAACAATCATATTCAGTCTCCTATTGTAGCACCAATAAGCCTTACTCTTGGTAGAGTAACCAAGAAAAATTCCTTCACATCTAGCATCAAACTTGCCTAGTTCTTCATCTCTTCTAAAATAACATTTGCTTCCAAAAACTTTGAAATGCTTCATTGTAGGAACTCTTCCATACCATAATTAAAAAGGAGTTTTAGAACTATTACCTTTCACTTGAACTCTATTTAGGATGTACACAGCAGTATGTATGGCTTCTCTCCAGTATACTTCCGGTAGGTCAGCTTCCTTTAACATAGTCTTGGTAGCTTCTTGAATTGTCCTAATTTTTCTTTCAACAACTCCATTTTGTTGAGGAGTCCTAGGTACAAACAACTATCTCTTTATCCCTTGTTCTTCACAAAAAATATTAATTTCATTTGATGTGAACTCACCTCCTCTATCAGACCTCAATCATTTGATCCTCAATTCTAACTCATTCTCAACCATTTCCTTGAAAACTTTGAACTTGTCTAGAGATTCTAGTTTTTCTTTTAGAAAAGAGACCCAAGTCATCCTAGAATAGTCATCAATAAGTAGTATAAAGTATCTATCACCTTGTAGACTTCTTGTTCGTGTGGGACCACACAATTTTGTATCTACTAGCTCCAGCAATCTAGTAGAGAATCATTCTTTTCTTTTGAAACTTGTTTTTGTTTGTTTCCCAAATTGACACTCCTTGCAAATGGTGTTGGTTGGCTTATTAAGTTTAGGCAAATCTCTTACAAACTGTGCAGAGCTTGTTTTCACCAAATTGTCAAAATTGATATGACACGTCATCTGTACCACAACCAACTCTCATCTATCTGAGCCACTAAACAATAATCATTAGATCCTCTTAATTGGTAAATGTTACCTCTGGTCTTTTTACTAGTAGCAATCACTATTCTAGAGCTTTCCATGATTTTGCATCCATTATCTTTGAATCTTAGATCATAGCCTTTGTCACACATCTGACCAACACTCAAAAGATTATGCTTTAAACCCTTCACATATAGGACATTATCAGTGTTGTGCTTTCCATCAAAAGAAATAGATCCTTTTCCACAATCTTACCAGCTACATTATCTCCAAACCTAACTAGTCCTCCATCATACTTTTCCAAACTTACAAACTTACTTTTGTCACCAATCATGTGATAAGATCATCCACTGTCAATAATCCATTTATCCTTATCTTTCTCAACCTAAAAAGCCAAAGCACTTTATTCCACTGGTTTTTCTTCCTTCACATAGCTAGCAAGATTAGTAGATACAGGTTCTTCTTTAATTGCAATAAACAAGCACTCATTTGCACTAGTACTAGCATCATCAGATTCATCATCTATCACACCTTCATCATCAAGATCTCTAACATAGTAGCATTTCTTTGGAACGCTAGGTTTACTCTCAAATATTTTTCTATTTCTTTCAATTATCTCAGGACATCTAGAAGCATAGTGACCAATCTTACCACATGAAAAACATTTGAAAGGTAATTTGCCTTTGAACTTACCAAAACCTATCTGCAGTCTGTCAACAAAGTTAGCTTCAATTTCATCAAACTCATCATCAGGTTCCACCTTGTATTTTTCAGCTCTGGAAATCTTCTCTGAAGTACTGGCTTTGAAAGTAGTTTCAACCTTCGGTAGGGCATCACCAAACTCTCTCATCTCAAAGGTTGTAATCTTTCCAAGCAGTTGATCCTTAGTGACATCTTGCACTGTCATTACTTCTTCAATTGCAGCTACCTTGTGACGGTATGACTTGGGTAGTGACCTAAGAATTTTTATCACAACTTCCTTCTCATCAATAGTTCCTCCCATACCTTTTATTCCATTGGCAATTTCGTCAACCTTTTGCATGAAGGCAGTTATGTTTTCATCTTCATTCATTTTTAAACCTTCATATTTTGCTTTCAAGCCCTACAATTTGGTACTCTTTACAGAATCATCTCCTTCATATAGTTTTTCCATCTTTTCCCAAACTTCATGAGCATATTCCAGATCCATGACTTTTATTAACTCATTGTTAGACAAGGCACTCAACAAAGCATCACTAGCTTTTATGTTTAACTCATATTCTTTGATTTCATCTTCAGTTTACAAACCATTCTAAAGCAAGGTATACTTTGTCTGTCACTTTCCATACTTTATAACCAAGACAAAGGAGGTGGCTTTTCATTCATACCTTCCAAAGAGCATAATTTGTTCTATCAAATTATAGAGCTTCCTTCCTGTAAGACATCCTAGATCTTCCTCAAGCGGTTAGGCTTTCTTCTAAGGAATCATCTCTGATACCAATTGTTGAAATGCATAAGACAACTAAGAGGAGGGGTGAATCAATTGTCACAAAAATTTTAACCACTTATGAATATCAACACATCCAATTCTTAATCATTATTATTAAGATTAACCATGAAAGCATATAACAAGAAGCTCAACACAATAACACATGAGACACCAAAATCTTTATGTGGAAAACCCTATAAGGGAAAAACCATGGTGGGTGTTAGCCCACAAAAATAAATAAGTTATAGCAATACCAAAAATCAAAGGCTCGCTGCCTTAAGGCTCACTGCCCAAAATGCTCACTGCAAATGTTAGGGCTCACTGCCAAGGATTGGTGAACTGATTTGATAGCATCTATGGTGCAAGAGCACCTACCTTACAGTGGCCTCCATGAGGCAGTTAGTTAGCTTTAATCTTGTTGATGTTTCCAAGAAGGTCTTGTAAGACCAATGCATTGTAATAAGGTCAGCTTGGACCAATACTTAGTTTGTATCTAGGTTAATGTGCAAGGTTTTTAGTTAGTTACAGTTTGTTAGTTCAGTTGTGACTCCCAGCCACTTGGAAGCAAGTCTGTACTACTGTGGGTAAGTGTATAAATACCCTAGTACAGATCAACTGTGAGGCATTATGTGGTGAGGAGTTGTATTAGGCTGGTGGAAGACAGAGTACTGTAATTGCATTTCTGAAAGCAAATAAAGATTCTGTTTGTGTTTTGATCATTTGATTTGTGTAATCGACTGGTTGTTTTGTGGCTAGATGGATTTGATTATCCATTCCCCTGGTTGATTCTGTGAATCAGAGGAATGGCTATGTACAGTAGTTTAGGGTTTAGTTGTGTGTTTTCTGTTTCTGTTCGCATGCATGTTTGCAGGATCGCAAGTCAGAGGTGTTGAGAACCCTAGCATGGGTATGTGCTAGGTCATGTAGATCGAAAAGCGTCTAAGAAGCCACCCAGGAAATGGACCAGGCCATCGCTAGAGATTGTGCGGATCAAACTGTGAAAATCCGTGAAGTTCTCAAAAATATACAATTTGTGTATATATCACTTTTGTATGCGAGATATACAATCTGTGTGTATATCACTTTCATATATCGTGGGTATATCTCTTTTGTTTCATCGATGTTGTATGTTGAAACATACATGAGGATATACAAGTCTATCGCATATACATAGGAGAGAGAAAGGTCAAGATCCCTATTGGCATACAAAGAAGTCAAGGGTTGGTCAAAGATGCATTTGAAAATGCATGTCATGGAGATACAAGTTTGAATATACAATTTATGTATATACTGCAATTGTATGTCAGGTTATGCAACTTGTGAGTATCCATCTCTTGTATGTTGGATACAGTTCCTCTGTATCTGTCAATTGTATTAGGCGGGTTGTATGTGTTAAATGTACATCAGACATGTACATCGAAAATATACAAAGGCAGTTAGTGGGTCAAACATACATCGAAGGCATATTCGAAGGAATATTCGACGAATGTATATTTTGGTTTGTATGTGGTAAAGATACAACGAAATAGATGCATCGGGTTGATGCAAAAGGTGACTGGTCAAGACGGTAGCCGAATGTATGTTGGAAGGTTCTTTTGTTTGCAGATACAATACACCACCGGTGGTAGGAGGTAATGGGAACTGGAAGGGAAGGTTACGAGTTGTATGTATATTGCGAATGTATATTGGAATATACATTCTGCGATACAAAGGGTATGTACAAGCGACGACCAACAGATCGGGTGAAGGTAACCGGCGCCGACAGGTCATGCATTGTATGTTCAGTGTAGAGGAAGCGATAGATGCAAGAGGATATGCGGGCGCAGTAGGTAAGCGTTTGTATGTGCAAATGCTACAGTGACCAGGTTTAGGTATTTTGTGAAACTGATGGTTTTATGTGTGGCCAATAGGCGAGAAGAGGGAATTTTTATACAATGAAGTTTGTGTGCATATTTAATTAATGCACAGACATACAATTAAGAATGTATGTTAGGGTTTTAGGTGGATGCTCTACATCATAGTGGTATCAGAGCTCAGTAAAAGGTCTAGGCTGTTGTGTGTTGATTCTATCACTAAGAAGACAGAGGTAGAGGAATGAAAGTTTGACAAGATGCCTCCAAAAGGTAATGGTACTGCACGGGAGTTGCAGGAGATGAAGGAAAAACATGCCAGAGAGATGAGGAAGATGAAGGAGCTTGTTGAAGCACTTCAAGCAAGGCTTGCAGCCTTGGAAATGAACAAGAAAAGAGAGGTAGAAGACAGTGAATCTGAGAAAGAAGATGATGTTGAAGAGTATGAAGAGGTAGTTGAAGAGCTGAATGTTGAAGATTAGATATTTGCAAGACTATTAAAGGCAGTGCAGAGTGAGAAACCTAAGGTAAAGGTTGATGTTTCAAAGTATAATGGAAGTTTGGATGAAGATGAGTTACTTGATTGGATTGCTGCATTAGATAATCACTTTGAATGTGAAGATGTTGCTGAGGATCAGAAGGTAAAGATTGCAAAGACCAAGTTAGGAGGTCATGCTTTGGTATGGGGGATTATGTACAATCCGAGAGAAGGAAACAACAAAAGTCAAAGATCACTTCATGGGATAAGATGGTAGCAAGGATCAAAGGTAAATTTTTACCCCAGGATTATGAAATTCAGATGTTTAAGAAGCTGCAATTTTTAAGGCAAAAGGAAATGGATGTGAAGGCATACACTAAGGTGTTTTACAAGTTGAGTATGAGATTTGGTCATCATGAGAATGAGATAGAAAAGGTGGCTAGATACTTGGCTGGTTTGAGATTGAACATATAGGATGAGTTAGTTTTAGCTCACCCAAGGAGTGTAGAGGATTGTTATCAAATGGCAATCAGGATTGAAGAAAAGATGAATAGAAGACAAGATAAGTCCATGAGAGGAAGAGGCAGCAATATGAGGGGAAGAGGATCAGCCCCTACAATGAGGCAACCCAATGAGAGTCAAGAAGACACTGGTAAAGGACAAGAACAGTCTGATTTCAGAGGTGGATGGAAAGGTACAAGAGGTAGATTTGGAGGTGGTAGAGGGTCTACTACATTTTTTGGTAAGTGTTACACTTGTGGTGAATATGGGTATCCATTTTTCAAATGTCCAACAAAAGCAACAAGTTCAGGAGGAGAAAAGAGGGCAAATCTGATCCAAGAAGCTGACAAACAAAGTGCAAGTAGCTCAAACACTCAGCAAAGTGTGAAGGAGACTCCTGATAATTATGGGTATCTAGAGGAAGGAGAAGCATTGATGTTAAGAAGGACAATTTTGCAGACATCAAAGGATATGATGCAAAGAAGAGCTCTTTTCAAGACCACATGCAAGAGCAAAGGTAAAATATGTAAGGTTGTAATTGATTCTGGCTCAACAGATAATATGGTATCTCAGGAAATGGTGGATAAACTAAAATTGGCAAGGATTCCACATCAAAACCCTTACAAAACATCTTGGGTGAGTGATAGTCAATCACTTTTGGTATATGAACAGGCATATGTGGATTTTCATATTGGAGAATATCAGGATAGAGTTTTGTGTGACATATTGCCCATGGAATGTTGTCACCTACTATTGGGTAGGCCATGGCAATTTGATAGGAGAGTATTGTATGATGGGTATGCTAATACCTACACCATCAAGAAAGATGGGAAAACCATTGTGTTGATACCATTGCAGGGGGATGCTGAAGCAAAGCAGATCGGTAAGATTATATTAGTGGGAAAGAAAGAGATTGTGAAGATGCCTACAGCAGCAGGCATAAAGGCAGTTGAGGATACTGCAAGGAAGGAAGTTGTTAAGGACAACAGTTTGAAGAAAGGTTTAGTTTTGACTGACAGAGGTCAGCCACAGACCAAACAGCAGGTTTATGAGCAGCCACAAATTGATTGGCAAGACAAGGATGTGATTGTAGTTGGGACCATTGTTTGTCCTATAAAAGTTGAAAGGAAGACAGATTTAAACATTGCAGAAGTTCAAGAAGCAATTCCTAAGGTTATTCAATCAGGTATTCAGATAGAGGTGCTGGTAAGACAAACTGGCAAACACAGGGTATGTATGAACAGAGCCTACATTGACAGGCATGAGAGTTTACTTCCAAGACAGCAAGTTACAGTTCTAAAAACTTGGAGCAGCTAAGAGACAGCAAAGTATAAAGCTGGAACAGGTCAGAACACTGAGATGGCAAAGAGTAAAGGTGGAATTCTTCCACAACCTAACTCATGGGACATGAGTTCTTTTTCTGTTGGGGAGTATGGTGCAGGAGCACCTACCTTACAGTGGCCTCCATGAGCCAGTTAGTTAGTTTTAATCTTGTTGATGTTTCCAAGAAGGTCTTGTAAGACCAATGCATTGTAATAAGGTCAGCTTGGACCAATACTTAGTTTGTATCTAGGTTAATGTGCAAGGTTGTTAGTTAGTTATAGTTTGTTAGTTCGGTTGTGACTCCCAGCCACTTGGAAGCAAGTCTATACTACTGTGGGTAAGTGTATAAATACCCTCGTACAGATCAACTGTGAGGCATTATGTGGTGAGGAGTTGTATTAGGCTGGTGGAAGATAGAGTACTGTAATTGCATTTCTAAAAGTAAATAAAGATTCTGTTTGTGTTTTGATCATTTGATTTGTGTAATTGACTGGTTGTTTTGTGGCCGGATGGATTTGATTATCCATTCCCCTGGTTGATTCTGTGAATCGGAGGAATGGTTATGTACAGTAGTTTAGGGTTTAGTTGTGTGTTTTCTATTTCTGTTCACATGCAGTTTGCAGGATCACAGGTCAGATGTGTTGAGAACCCTAGCATGGGTATGTGCTAGGTCGTGCAGATCGAAAAGGGTCTGAGAATCTGCCCAGGAAACGGATCAGGCCATCGCTGGAGATTGTGCGGATCAAACTGTGAAAATTCGTGAAGTTCTCAAAAATATACAATTTGTGTATATATCGCTTTTGTATGCGAGATATACAATTTGTGTGTATATCACTTTCGTATATTGTGGGTATATCACTTTTGTTTCATCGCTGTTGTATGTTGAAACATACATGAGGATATACAAGTCTATCACATATACATAGGAGAGAGAAAGGTCAAGATCCCTATCGGCATACAAAGAAGTCAAGGGTTGGTCAAAGATGCATTTGAAAATGCATGTCATGGAGATACAAGTTTGAATATACAATTTTTGTATATACTACAATTGTATGTCAGGTTATGCAACTTGTGAGTATCCATCTTTTGTATGTTGGATACAGTTCCTGTGTATCCGTCAATTGTATCAGGCAGGTTGTATGTGTTAAATGTACATCAGACATGTACATCAAAAATATACAAAGGCAGTCAATGGGTCAAACATACATCGAAGGCATATTCAAAGGAATATTCGGCGAATGTATATTTTGGTTTGTATGTGGTAAAGATACAATGAAATAGATGCATCAAGTTGACAAAAAAGGTGACTGGTCAGGACGGTAGCCGAATGTATGTTGGAAGGTTCTTTTGTCTGCAAATACAATACACCACCGGCGGTAGGAGGTAAGGGGAACCAGAAGGGTAGGTTGCGAGTTGTATGTATATTGCAAATGTATATTGGAATATACATTCTGCGATACAAAGGGTATGTGCAAGCGGCGACCGATAGATCGGGTGAAGGTAACCGGTGCCGACAGGTCATGTGTTGTATGTTCAGTGTAGAGGAAGCGATAGATGCAAGAGGATTTGCGGGTGCAGCAGGTAAGTGTTTGTATGTGTAAATGCTACAGTGACCGGGTTTAGGTATTTTGTGAAGCCAATGGTTTTATGTGTGGCCAATAGGAGAGAGGAGGGGATTTTTATACAATGAAGTTTGTGTGCATATTTAATTAATGCATAGACATACAATTGAGAATGTATGTTAGGGTTTTAGGTGGATGCTCTGCATCAATCTACCTCATGCCTGAGTTCAATTCCATTGAAGCAAAATATAATACCTCTATTCTGCTCTTCATACACCTTCACACCTATCTTTTCATTTTCACACAAGGACATCTTTTTTGCAACTACATTACATGTTTTTATACAACTCATCAATATTGGAATGTACATCAAGGTCAGCATTACATTCATCAACCGTTGGAGCAATCTCCAAGGTCAGCATTACAAACATACGTAGAAATAGGTCTGGACCTAAACAAGATTAGCTAAGAGATGATGTATGCGGATCACGTTACACCTTAGCTACGACTCAAAAGCAATCTTCCACGCCACAACACGCTTCAACAATCTTCAATGCATCTCAGCAAGTAGTGAAAACAACCAGATCGGCCAAGACTGGTGTTAACATTAAGTCTTATAAGAATAGTCTTCTTCTATGATCCAAATTTCTCTTTGTGGACCAATCCAAATGTAGGAACATGATAAAGAGACATCCACAAGCACATTGTAATCTCTAGGAACAACCGCACAATCTCTAACCACTCTGTCAAGAAGATTCTTCAAACTAAAGCACATAAACAACATTGCCAACTACTGTCATAAGGAAAAGATTGCTTGTGGACCACCAAATCATGAACCATTGGAGTTGAAGGCACTTATCATTGGGTCATCCACAATAATGGGTTAAACTTTTTGGCCAAACTTGACATTGAAATCAACATTTTGAACTAAATCTTCACTTTCTGACACCTATAGCCACTAAACCGTTAGGAATTTAAAGATGATGTGAACTAGTGATTTGTGAGATTTTGTTTGTAGATTCTAAATATATTTTTAAAAAAAATTTGGAGTTAAATTGTAAAAAAAATTGCGTCTCCTTTTATAACTGGTTTTTAATAGTAAACAACATTTTTTTAAAGTGATGTGTATTATGTAGCACATAACTTTTTTTCTGCAAAGGATAAAATTCTGATTCTTTTGAATTTAGATTGGTAACACCGATATATAGGGCATGCATTTGGTTTTATAATGTTTTGTTGAATTTTTTTAATTAAGTTTTGAAGTCAAACCAATTATAATTTAGACATAGGCATATTCTGTAAAACATAACTTTTTTTGTATGTATCGAAATTCAATTTTTTTTTTGTTGAAACAAGGACATCAATACCTAGGGCATAGATATTTTTTAGAATTTTTTTTCACTAATTTACTAATTTTCCATGTGTGTAGAATAGAGAACTTGATGTTCAGTGAAAAACCTACATTCACAAGAAATAAAAAATAAATATAATAATCAAATTAAATATATTTAAATATATACTTTTTGGGAATCTTATAATAAGGACTACATACTTACAAAACATAAATTTTAAATGAATTCATTTGATCCCTCAAAAGGTAAATCAAAAGTGGTTTTTTATCAGCATTTTGATAGGTGTAGAGGAGACTCTATTATAGGTATGGTTTAAAACTAGCGGGGTTCTATCCAAAGGGGTTTGAATCTAAGGGGGTTTGATCAAACCCTCTTAAATTAAAATCCTTTAAATGGAACCTTTCAAGGATTAAATCATTATATTTTCTAAAAATATGTGATTTCAGCAAAAAGCAGGATGTCCCAGAAAGTGTAACCCATTATTGTGGTAGCACCCCATTATTACAAACTTTATTCCAGAACCACAGACTGAAATACCTAATTGCAAAGGAATACAAAGCATAATACATTCTCCCTGTCACCACCAACTCTACAGAAAAAGCAAATTTCACTCTGGTGAACATATCTCACTCAAATCTTTATACCGAAGGCTCAAACTTGGAACATAGCATCTTCAGACATGTACTAAATAACTTCCAATCCACGAACAAGGATATTCATTCTACAAGAAATGCGGAGAAATCTACTGGATTGTTCTTTTGTACTAGGAATAGTTATTATCTTCAACACTTAACTCATTACAAGCAAGCATCAAAACAAGAGCACAGTTGACACCAATGACAACACAGATATGTTGACATCAATGACAACACCAGTTAGGCACATACTTGCAATAGTCGTCACTCTAGATTTGCATCAAAAGTGTGTTGTGAAAGATATTTTTGCATCATTGGACTATTATTAGGCATATTATTTTCTTTCTTCCTTGAAATTTTTCACAACACCTCTTCTCCTAGTGATTTGCATTGAAAAAAAAAAGTTAAAAAATCAAACATTTTAGGTCATTTTCATACATACTTTTACACTTGTCCTTGTATAACTTTTGAAAACCTTTCGAAATCTGATTTGGCATATACATGGAACCTTCATGTCCTTTTTCCATGGTATCTTTGCATGCATTTATCAAAGCTCTTGATTTTGACCAATTTTTAACCCTCATGAGTGAACATCCTACAATATTGGAGAGCTTAACTGAGTTCATCTTCGTGAGTAGCAATGCAAAAGATAATTATGATAGCACTTCTCCTATATCTACTACATGTGATGATGACATAAACAAGAACTGTCCTTTGGTCATTCTTTCAAAAATGATCCTTCCCATGAGGATATACTAGTACAAGATGATGAAATCAATGATACCTTCCCAACAACAGGAAACACACAACTTTTGCAAGACATCATGCCTCCTACAACTACAATAGAAGAACACATACTTCATGATGTTGAGGATGTGATAACATATGTATCTGATGAGCAAATAGACAAACTTGACAACAAACTAGTTGAATTTCAAGCATTTGTGGAAAATGAGAGGATAGCGGACCAAGCTATACCTGTTATTCATAATATAAGAGAATTGATAAAAGAAGGACAAGATGGTGTTAATGTAATTCGAGGCTTAGCACACATTGTAAACTAATGTTATGCCTCGATATGATCTAGACAATTACACATCTCTCATGAATATATACCCTCGGGTAGTGGAAGATTTAACAAAACACGTTGAGAATGATGAGTACAAAAATTCTCTTAATGGATTGGAATCATTAGACAAAACTTATGATGATAAGGATGATAATGATACAACACCTAAACTTCTTAACAACACTTTACCTTGCTTTCATCCCAATGCTCTCCCTCGCCAAGATGAAGCATCAGAACAACAAGCTTATTATGACTATTTGGACTACGATGATATAATTGCTACTATAGAGGTGGATAAGGAAAATACTAAAGTATTACCTCATCCACGAGGACATGGTATTTATGCTAAGGTCCCTCCTCCGTTATCCCTTCAAGGATTGGGAGATAATCAAAATACATTAGAAAGACAAATGGAACAACTTGAAAACAAGAACAAACTTTGGGCTATGGTACCTTACACACCCTTTCCTCTAGCACTCAAGATTGGGAAGAGGATGATTTGATTATTGATAACCTCTAGCATGAATCTCTCTACAGGTAAGTATTTCTAACCCTTTTACCTCTGTGTTGTGTTTCCCCTGTGATGTGTTATGTGTTGTTTAGGCCTCCTAGGATGACCCTTGATACTCTTGTAAGGTCAAGGATACCAGGAGACTACCTTTGTTGTGACCCTTCTTCTATTTGTATCATCATTCTTCTATATTGTTTATCCTCTATTTTCATTGTTGTGTGTTGTGTCGTATGGACATAGCGTTGTGGTTGGTGACATGGGGGCACCCTCCTACATGACTGTCCCTAAGGCACTTGTTTCTCCTCTCTTGATTTATTGTTTCCCTTCCTCTAGTGGTTCTATCTAGTTGACGGATGATGTAAAACATATTATACTAATGCGGACCCTGTGTCCCTTTAGCGAGTAATCAAAAAATGGACCTAGTCCATACATGATGATGGGGTTGTTATATATTATCTGACACTTGGCTAGTAGAATCACTCCGTGTGATCTTGATGTTATCTTGTCGCACTTACAAAACATAACAGCATTGCTGCTCCATGCACTTTGTCTATCTTGGATCTTGTATTCCTTGGTTCTTTATGTCATTGATTACATGCATTGTTGATTGTCATGATTATATGGATGCTAACACCTTTTCTTGCAGGAAATTATGTGTTTATGGGAACATTTGGTGATTGTAAAGTACATGTCACGTCTGGGGGGCATGGGCTTTGCAAGAGCTCATGTTCCCTTGTGTGTTTTCTTCCTACCTTAACGTGCTTGATATCAGTTCATGATATCAACCACCTTAAGGTGGTGGCATATATAAGGTAAGATGTCTAATGTAGATGCTAGCAAGTGTGTTTCTAAAACTTGAATCTCTTGCAATCATTTAAGCCCTCTATGGAGGTGGGATATCACGCATATCCTTTCTTATCTTAAGCCCTCTATGGAGGTAGGGATGGTGTATTTCTCGAGGAGATTGCACAATCCTATCATTTTCTAAAAGTCCTTTGTAGAGGTGAGGAGTGTATCCGAGACTATCTTAACCCTTAAGTGTGTCTTCGTTGATTGTTGTGGTGAAGCCCAATTGTTGATGTGTGTCTGTAATATGCTCGAGATGGCTGTGAACCTACCAATAGATTTCTTCCATCGCTTGTCTATTGTGGTTTCTCTGTGTCTTCCACGTGTGTATATGGCATGTTTGTTCCCAAGCATAGTCTTAAAGACTGGTGGCAATGAGTCCCTCCTATGCTTTGGGATTTGTTTGTCCTGCTTGATTTGTATGGTGTGTTTGTTCTCAGGTGCAGTCTTAAAGACTAGTGGTAATAAGTCCCTCCTACACTCGAAGATTTGTAATGTGTGTCTGTTTCCCCATATGTAATCTTAATATCGATGGCGATGAGTCCCTCCTGCACTTTGGGTTGTGTGTTTACTTTCCTTGTACTTGCATTCTGCATTTCATATATATGAGAAAAAGAAAAAGAAAATAATCACTACATTCACTGTGTTCACTGTGTTTTGCATGTCTTCAATGCTTTCTTCCCCATGTTTTGCATGACTGTAACTGTTTTCTTCATGTTTTGTATGTTTGTTACTGTCTTCAATGTGTTTGGCATTTCTTCATCGTGCTTGGTTTGTTTATTGTGTTTTTTGACCATACTTTAATGCATGTATTGGCCTTGCATTTATACATACATTAAAGTGGGGGCTAAATGTTATGTCAGAAAATGTCCCCTTGGGGGCTTTTCCCTCTTAAGGTTTAGCTCCCAGGTCCTTAAATTGAATTTAGAGCATCTTGTGTGATAATTTTGACTCTCAATGAGAAAACCCTGAAGTCTTATGGCAAATAGGACCTAGGGGGTGCTATTTTAATGATCACTGAACAAAAATAGTAGGGTGGACTTGGGTGCTAGCTACCCTATTTTGGGTCTGCCCTAAATTTAAATGTCAATTTTATGACTGTTATTTAGGTCCTATGCTGACATCTCAAGTTTGAATTACGAAATTCTTAGTAGGAACCTTTGTAGTTGCATAAATAAGCATGATTAGGTTTCATTTACAAATGAGATGGGCATATTGATCTACAAGCTTATGTTAAAGTGGTTCAAGGCATTCATTATGTTGCAGAATAGTACTATGTTGTTATTGTGTTCGTATTTGCATATTTGATTCCATCTCCTCATGGCATGAAGAGCATCTACCTTCCATGAGATTTACACTTCAAGGTGATATCTATTGTGTTTTCAATCATTTATCATTTGTATTTTTGCCTCTACTATCCCACCGGGATACACACTCTTATCTGACAATGGTGTTCAGAAGACTTGAATGTTTCTCTGGAGCTTGACTGAGGCAAGCCTCTAAACACCACAACCACCTCCCACACTCCTTTGTGATTGTAGGTTACAGGTACCAAGTTTCACAGAGTGGACTTACAAAAATGGGAGTGGCAAACATCAAAGATTCAGGATCTGAGAAGTAGAGGACTTCGGTGAACATTCTTGGACTAGGGCACTAGTCCTCGTGTCCTCCATTTTTCCTAAGGCAAAAATGAAATTTGCAATGTAGATCAGTGTCGAGAGAAGTTCCAGATTCTGTGATTTAAAGTGCACCTTGGACTAGGGTGCTAGTCCCTGTGTCCCCAACTTTTCCACTTTCTGGATTTTGAAAAAGAGTGAGTTAAATATCTCTGTCCTTCACCTTGGTCTGAAAGGATTTTCTGTAATTCAATAATTTGCTTACTGTTTTGCATATTTAGGGTTTTAAGTGAAATTGAACATTAAATTGAGATATTGTTTGATACATCTAATCTTCTGCATCGTTACAAGTGGTAGCCTAACCTGATAGGTGAATGCTCCTACTAGTGGAGATTCAACTCGATTGATATGCCCTTGAATGTTTGTGGTGAAAGGAGGATTTGCATTTGAAACCTAAACCAAAAAACCCCTTTTTTCCACCCCTAAACACCACATTTTGTTGCATCTTCAAATCAGAGCTCACGGAGCAGGACTTAGCATCTACATATGATCATCTACATCATATCCAATTTTAGGTCATTTGGACTTGTCTGCTAAAAGTTATTGCTAATAGAAGATCATTAGTTCTCATAGAGTAGAGCATCCAGATAGTCAATTGAAGGAGAAGGTTTGCAGAGCACTTCTATGACTTGCAGAGCCTAACGACACATCATACAAGGCACATAAGGATCCGATAGACCTTCCTTAAGGTCTGCACCAAGTTTGATGCATTTGCGGAGCATTACCAAGTGTTTAAGGTTGACCTATTTGTTTCTACATGTTACATTCCTTTATTGGCTTTTGTAACCTTTCTTGACCGACGCGAAGGATTTTCGAAGCTTGCAAATGATATATATAGATCTCGTAGAGTAGTAGGAAGTCAGTAGTTCTTGATAGTAGTTGATAGTTGATTTCATAAGATAGATAGTTAGATTCTTTTCGGGGAGGCGCTTCAATGCCATATCTTGCATATCTATTGTAACTGGAATCAAGCCTATGGGCCCTTTGATCGTAAGCCCACATGTTGCTGGCATATAAGCATTCTAAGTATATGATATATTGAGCATTTGAATCTCCCATTGCATTCTATACTTGTGTTGTTTCTGTTGTGTTTACTCTAGCTGCACGGTTTGGATAGTTCATTCTATGAACCCTCCGACCGTGACTGCACCACTAGAGGGAAACCTAGTTGGTTCACCTTAGGCTTGGAAATCTAACTTGAATCTTCTTCTGGCCTTCCTCTCCATTTCACCAAATACTCCTCATAGGGTGCTGCCACAATAATGGGTTACACTTTCTGGGACATCCTGATTTTTGCTGAAATCACATATTTTTAGAAAATATAATGATTTAAGCATTGAAATGTTCCATTTAAAGGATTTTAATTGAAGAGGGTTTGATCAAACCCCCTTAGATTCAAACTCCCTTGGATAGAACCTAGCTAGTTTTAAACCATACCTATAATGGAATCTCCTCTACACCTATCAAAATGTTGATAAAAAACCACTTTTGATTTACCTTTTGGGGGATCAAATGAATTAATTTAAAATTTATGTTTTGTAAGTATGTAGTCCTTATTATAAGCTTTCCAAAAAGTATAATTTTAAATATATTTAATTTGATTATTATATTTATTTTTTATTTCTTGTGAATGTATGTTTTTCACCGAACATCAAGTTCTATGTTCTACACACATGGAAAATTAGTAAATTAGTGAAAAAAATTCTAAAAACACTAGTAGAAAAACATAAATAAATGACTAAAAAAACTACCAAAAATTGGTCATGTGACCATTAGTTTGGTCACGTGACCATTGGTAGTTTATTACCGGTCATTTATCTCATGACCAAATTTATGACTAAACAAATTTTAGTCATTAATTTGGTAGTATATTTAGTCATTAATTTGGTAGTATATTTAGTCATCAATTTGGTAGTATATTTGGTAATTTGGTAGTATATTTAATCATCAATTTGGTAGTATATTTAGTCATTGATTGTTGTTAACTAGTCATTTATTTAGTCATGGTAGTCATTTATTTAGTCATGGTAGTCGTTTAGTTATTCATGGTAGTCATTTATTTAGTCATGGTAGTCGTTTAGTTATTCATGGTAGTCATTTATTTAGTCATTGTAGTCATTTATTTAGTTATGGTAGTCATTTATTTTAGTCATGGTAGTCATTTATTTAGTCATGGTTTAGTCATTTATTTGGGTAGATTAGTGATTCAAGTTACAAATCAAATCTAACTTAATCCTCGTAAATTTATGCATATAAACTTCAAGTATCATAGATATTCAAATGTTGAGAGAAGCACCATGAAATGAAGACTAAAATGCTTGAACAAAAATGATTGATCAGACACAAACAGATCACAAATCAAGAGGAGCCACAACACAATATATATGAGTGGAAAAAAATTTACTTCATTAAGCCTCATTGGCAAATCAAAGTTACATTCAATGTCTCACTTGACAACTGCTCACTAGTTGTTTTACATCATTTATTGAATAATTGAAGAATTCAAAAAGGCATAAAAACAGTGAATCGTTGGCCTAAATTTGACAATCGACCTTACCTGTCAAGCAATTTTTTTATGACAGTTATCTATTTAATGGTGCCCTTCAAATACTATGGCATGCCTTAGTGTAAGTAAATCATATAAAAATTAAATATATAAATCATCATAATCATGTATAGATTTTGATAGTTTGTCCACAATCTCTCCTTTCATATGATACAATCTTTTAAAATTTCAATTGTATTTTACAACAAAAATGTCTAAATACAGCTATACAACTATCAAACTATATATGCTCTTCCAAAAAAACTCTAGTTGAATACCAATGCTATTGAATTACAAAGTAAAATTATTACAAATATATGATCGGTATGCCCTCTTGAAACCTGCAGGGCATGCATCAGAGCGTCATAATCTATAATCATCTCATTCACAGCAGCATTGTTAACCTGGAAAAATTTATAAGTGAAGGTTATTCCATGAATTCTTTCTTTGAGAATGTGAGTTCTGTATAACAGTAAATTAATAAAATTTAAGCACATCTGAGGTACTGTATTTTGAGTTCAAATTCTTTCAGGAACTACAGTTGTATTCTTCCCAACTTTAATTAACAAAATGGAAGGGTCTTTGAAAGAAGACCTTTGTGTTCACAACAAAGCTTATTTGTTGAAGCTATTAGGGGTGGAAGGCAATTCTCCTTTTAGGAGTCGTCTAGGTTAGGGTTTCATAGATTTTATCGAAATGCAAGTCATTATCATGCCCCGTCTTGATATGGTAATGGTAATTTTTAGAATAACATAAGGTTTTTTATGCAACATTCTTCTTTTCCAAATACTCGAGATGGGGTTTCTGATAGGGCAGAGAATGGTAGTGGGAAGCATCAGGTTTGGAGGGTAAAAGTAGTTTCGTCAAAAGCATCTCATCAAGAAGATTCCTCGAAGTCTGATGTTAGGTTTTTAGCAGCAATTGTTAATGTTCAAATTCTTGAAGATTTGGTGAATCCCTATATTCAAGATTTAACAAGGGTACTTATTCGTAAGGTTTGGAATTCAAAACTTAATTTTGAAATATTTCTTAATTGGGTTAGGGTTACTTGGAAAGGGGTTTCTGATGTTTTCTTTCTTCATAAGGAGTTATGTGTTTTCACGGTTATTTTTGAGAATGGCATTTTTTGTGAGAAAACCCTAAAGCAAAAATTATGGTTTTATCAAGATAAAGGGATCTACATACAGAAATGGGAACCAAATTTTGATCCCATTAAAGTGAATATGAATTTTGTTCCGTTTTGGATTTCATTGCCAAACCTACCTCTTGAGTATAGAGATCTTAAATTTATTGAATTATGTGCTAAGAAAATGGGTTTCTTTGTCAAGCATGATATGTCTAACTTTCAGAAACCCGATTTGCCAGTAAGGTTTTCTTTAATTTTAAACACCTCATTTCCACTTCCTAAATTTATGGAATTTAATTCTAAATTTGGATCTTAGAAACAAGTTGTTGTTTTTGAAAATCCTATGTCTATGGAAAAGCCAGAAATTCATGAATCTAATTGGGCTTGTGAGGATTCGGAAAAAGATAACATTTCACAGGAAGATCTTGATTCTGTAAATCTTGGGGAAGCCTCTTTAAATCATTTGATTAAATCTCCTGGTAGGAGTGAGGGGCAAGACTTTGCTAAAGCGGAGAATTTTTCTTTTAATTTTGATGTTGGGAAGGAGGAAGAGTCAGATACTCCTAATTTTTTTCATAAAGGGCAAGTAAACAAGAATCTATTTCCATCTTTTGACAAAGAAGAAGAGTTTTGCATTTTAAATGATGGACAACATGATTTTTCCAACTTAGTTAATTTTTCTTTGTCTGAGGAGGAAGCAAAAGTTTATGTGGATAAGACTATAAATAAAGTTGCATATAATTTTATTGATCAAATCGCAGAACAGGTAATGGCAGAAGATTCACATGAAGCGGCAGATGAGAATATTTCTTCTATTAATAACACTTATGTATCAAATTTGGTAAGAAATGATCAGGTAGACATAGAGAATAAGGGCTGGAAGGAATTGGAGGGAGATGGAATTGGTAATGAGATTTTTAATCCAGTTTAAAAATTTTATTTTCCTCAATTAGTGTCTCCGATTCCTTCTAAAGCTACTGAGGTTTTTGATTTTGCCACGAAATTATCCATCTCCTAGACTTCTAGTCAAGATTCTCCTACAAATTCTAGGTCTATTTCCCCTTCCAAGAGAGGTCGAAAACCAAAATCTTTTAAAACTCAAGAAGAAATTAAGGTTGGGTTGCAGGCTACCCTTGATACCTATTTGAGATCGGGGAGAGTGAGAAACTCTCCCCGGGAACAATGAAGATCCTATCTTGGAATGTTAGGGGCATTAATGCCCCTAACAAAAGACACTTGGTAAAGCGTCAAATTGATTCAGCAGGTATGGATATTATTCTTCTTCAGGAGTCTAAACTGTCTCAAATTCAAGCTGACAATATTTTTTCAAATTGGTTTAAATGGGTGTTTCTTCATTCTCCAGCTCAGGGGGCGTCAGGGGGTTTGGTTATTCTTTGGGATAATAAAACTTGTGATGCAGATTTGATTTGTTATACTCCAAATTTCTTATTAGTTAAAATTAATTCCCCAACTTTCAATTTCTAGTTATTTAATGTCTATGGACCAACTTCGACTAATGATCAAAAAAAGATGTTGGGATATTTTGTCTGCGCTTTTGGAAAATCTATCTGGAGAAAAAGTTATACTAGGAGGAGATTTTAATGCCATACTTGTTTGTCTAAAAAGTCGGGAGGTATTTGTCCTCCCCAGAGGGTAATTGAGGATTTTAATGACTTTATTTCAGATAATGCTTTGCTGGATAGCCCTCTATTAAATGGGAATTTCACCTAGTCCAATCGGAGAAAGGATTTTTTAAATATAGAAGAAAGATTGGATAGATTTTTGTTCTCTTCTGCCTGGTGTTTTGACTCTAAAATATCTAGTACCTCTGTTCTTCCCTTTTCTGCTTCAGATCACTTTCCTATTTCTACTCATTTGGACTTAAACACGACTAAAAAGAAATATAGATCTTCTTTCAAGTTTCAAGCTATGTGGTTTAGAGATTGTAATTTTTTACCTCTATTGGAGTCTTGGTGGAAGAATGCCCCTTTTATGAAAGGTTCTCGCATGTTTTGGCTTAATGAGAAATTGAAATTTGTAAGAAATAAAATCAAGGAATGGAATAAACTTTCTTTTGGTAATATCTTTTCTCAAAAAGTTGTTTTGCAATCCCAACTAGAACAGATAAATGAAGTCATTATTAAAAATGGTATGGACTCTCCTTCTTTTGAATATGTAAAATCTCTTCAATATTAATTAGAGGAAGTTCTAGCTCGAGAAGAGATTTTTTGGAGATAGAAATTGAGGGAGACTTGGCTTAGAGAAGGAGACCGAAATACAAAAAAATTTCACGTTTCGGCTTTGGCAAGAAGACATAAGAATTCTATTCATGCAATTAAAGACTCTATGGGGAATATTTTGCAAGATGATATTCTTATTCAGAGTGAGGAGTTAATTTTTTTCAAAAGCTTCTTTCAAAGGAAAGTATTAATGTTTCACACTCGACTGTGCTTGAAGTTATAGATCACATTCCTCCTTTGATCTCGCAAGAAGATAATTTTGAACTGATGAAATATTTTTCTTTAGAAGAAATTAAGGCAGTAGTTTTTCTCTAGATCTAGACAAATCTCCTGGGCCAGATGGTTTTACTCCACTTTTTTTCCAAAAATGTTGGGATTTTATAGGCAAAGATGTATGGTTGGCAATAGAAGAAGCTCGTAGAAATCTTACTGTTTTGAAGGAAATAAATTCTACTTTCATTTCTTTGATTCCTAAAATTGCAGCTCCTTCTTCCTTTGCTGACTTCAGACCCATTTCCCTTTGTAATACTCTGTATAAAATCATTTCAAAAGCTATTACTTTAAGACTTGCTAGTTTTATCCCAAAAATTGTTTCAGAGGAACAAGGTGGCTTTGTTCCAGGTAAGGAAACATCTGAAGGTGCATTGGTGGCTCATGAGGTTCTGCATTCAATTTATGACCATAAACTTTCTGCTATGTTGGTTAAACTGGATATGTTAAAAGCTTATGATAGAGTGTCTTGGTAATTTTTGTTTCAAGTTCTCCTTAAGTTTGGTTTCTCTCTGAAATGGTGTAAGTGGATTTCTTCTTGCATTTCTGGTTCAAGTTTTTTAGTATTAATTAATGCCTCCCAGTCTAAATTTTTCAAATCCTCACAAGGGATAAGACAATGTGATCCTTTGTCTCCTTTTCTTTTTATCATAATGGCTGAAGGTTTGAGTAGATTGATTTTGCAGAAAAATTCCTTGGGGAATTGGAAAGGGATTAAAATTCCTTGAGTTCCTTTTTCCATCACTCATGCTTTATTTGCAGATGATACTTTATTATTTGGCCAACCTATGTTATCAGAAGCTAAAAGTATTAAGGAAGTAATTTCAAAGTATTGTTTAGTATCAGGCCAGAAAGTTAATCAAGAGAAATCTAAAAAAAAATCTTTTTTACTTCCTCTCTTGTTCAAGAAAGAATTGCTAAATATTTGGGTTTTAAAGTGGATGTCCTTCCTTCAAGATATTTGGGGATCCCTCTCCTCTCAGGTTCAGTTAAAAATATGTTTTGGGATAAACTTATTCAGAGTATTAAGTCTAAAATTTCTTCTTGGAATGGTAAATGGTTAACTTTGGCAGGTAAAATTCTAATGATAAAATCAGTCTTATCGGCAGTGCATGTATATATGCTTTCAATGCTTATGATGCCCAAGGCCATTCTTTCCTGCCTTGTTAATATATTGAGGAAATTCTTGTGGAATGGATCCAACCTAAATGGAAAAAAGATCCATTTAATTTCTTGGGATAGAATTTGTTCTCCAAAGTAGCAAGGAGGTATTGGGATTCATAACACTGAAGCACATAACAAGGCTCTTGGTGCCAAGTTGGTTTGGAATCTATATGAAAAATCAAACTCTAAATGGGGAAAAATAATGCAAGCTAAATATCTAGATTCTTCTTTGCCTGAAAGAATTTTTACTATTCTAAATCCAAAGATGGGCTCTCAGATCTGGAATTTTCTTTTAAAATGTAGAGAGGTGATCTCTCCTTTTCTATCTTGGGTTATTCAGGATGGAAAGTTAGCTCTTTTTTGGGATGATTCTTGGAACAGTTATCAGCCACTGAAAAATATAGAAGGTCTTCATGAAATTAAGCTATTTTTATGTCAAGTTTGGGGTGCTAAAGTTAACGATTATATTGAAGTAGATCCTGATATGGTAACTAGTCAGGTTAAGTGGAAATATTTTGATGATTTTCTGATTCCTTTAGAGCAGAAGGCCTTGCTTAGGAATATCTTGAAGGAGAGAAGAATTTTTTTATTAGGAGGTAGAGATAAACTCATTTGGGTTCCTTCTAAGTCTGGTCGTTATTCAGTTAAGCAAGGTTATCTAAGTATCATTAGTAAGGATTCTATTGCTCCAATTGATTGGCCTTATAAAATTTGTTGGAGTGGCCCTTGCCTGCCTAAAGCAGGGGCTTTTGCATGGTTAGCTTTGAATTATAGAATCCTTACTAGTGATAGGTTAGTCAGGCTTGGGATTGTTAATTCCTTCTTGTATCCTTTTTACTCTGAAGTGGAGGAAACTGTGGATCATTTGCTGCTAAATTGTCAATTGTCTTCTAAAGTTTGGTATTGGTTATTCTCGAAGTTGTGTTGGCAAAGCCCCCTTCCTTTCTCTCTCCTTCAAGTTTTTCAAAGCTGGCCTATCTTGTTCTCAAATTCCACCTTCTCTGATTTGTGGGTGGTCTCTCCGAGTATTGTTATTTGGATTCTGTGGCTTGAAAGAAATAGTAGAATTTTTAGAAACATTCACAATCCTTTTGATGTAATTATTGTTAAACTTGAGAAGTTGATTTCGGAGCTTGTCTCATCCTCTCTTTGTTTCAGAAAGTCGGGTTCCCTAGTTTTTACTTCTCGGGATGATCTTATGCTAAAGAGCTGGAAATTTTTACTTTTACCTAATTCAAATTGCTTCATTTCAGATAGTAAATTAGGTAGATCTTATATTAAGTGGATCCCTCTACCTATTTCTTTTGTTAAATTAAATTTTGATGGTGCAAGTAAGGGGAATCCTAGGGAATCTAGTGTTGGTTGTGTTTTGAGAGACCACAATGGCTTAGTTCTAAGATCTCTTTCAGTTAAACTTGGTTTGTGTTCAAATAATGAGGCAGAGGCCTTAGCTTTAATAGCAGGCCTTAATATTGCAATAAAATGTGAGATTCCTAATATTATTGTGGAAGGGGATTCTTTGAATATTGTTAGGGCATTTTCCTCTAAATCTTTGCCAAATTGGAAAATTGACTACATTTTACAATCCGGAAGGAACTTGCTTGATCTTTTCCAATCTTTTAATATAGTTCATACCTACAGGGAAGGTAACTCTTTGGTAGATTTTTTAGCAAACTATGCTTTTTGTTTAAATGACTCTTACTCTGAGTGGGATTCCACCTCCATCTCGTTGATCCCAGGGATTAACTACATTTTAGAAAAAGAAAGTTTAAGTTAATTTGGAGGCTATTTATGAAGAACTTAGTAGAAGGTTCCTCAAAAAAGGCAAAATGTTTAATTTTAGTCACTAAATTGAGAGTCCTCTAGTTGCGACGGCTCCATTCTGACAGCTGACGTTCTTCTTAGTCCTGTGGGTAGTTTGCATATGGTGAGTAGTCCTTTTGTTTTAATGTTGCACACAGGGTGGAAACTCTTGCATAACAGTATATCTTTTTAGTAATGATTTCATTCATTGTGTTTAGGGGGAATTAGTGATTATATTCTTGTTCTTCACTTCTCTTTTGTCATCTCCTTCTTTAGTTTATTTTGCTCTGTTTCCGTCTTCTATTCTAGTGTTTGTATAAGATAAGTTTTTTTAGTATGGCCTCTGCTCAGCGAAATAGAAGAATTCGTCTACCCATCCAGAATTGGGAACGGCCTTCGTTAGGCCTTATTAATCCAAATTCTATGCATGAAGTTTTCAAGATTTATGAGGAAAATGTAAAGAGAGCGATTATACAGGTTTGTGGTTGGGATGTTTTATATTTTCCTAGTTCTCTATATCCTTCCCAAGCTATATCACATTTTCTTTCTAATTCTATGGACTTATTGCAAAATTTCAACTTGGTAAGGAATTTGGGCTTTATGTTTGTCCATGATGATCATTTTTTTGTGGATGTTTTTAATGAAAGTATAGAGGAATATGATTTGTATGAGGGTACTGCTCTTGTGGGTGGCTTGTTTGTTCACAGGGATCTCTTATGTCGACCTGCACTTCATTGCCTTTACAATGCTATGTTGCATGGTCTTCAAAATAACTGTGTAATGTCCTTTCACAATTATGTTCACTGTCATAGGAAAGAGCTGTGCAGGCAGATGATAGATGATGCTTCGAGGGTTTTTAATGCACTATCTTTCCTTCTGCATTATACTCCTCCTCCTCCACCGCCGCCCCTTCAGCCAGCTGAAGAGGAGGATCATTGACAACAGGGTTTATTTGCTGATGGCTGGCAAGATGTTAACTGATGGGTAATTTCTGTAGTGGGAGTTTTTTTTGTGGATCTCTATAAGTTTTGTAAAGTGTCAGATGAAAATTTTGTAATAGTTCCCTTGTGACACAGTAGTCAGTTTTGTATAACAATCATGGATTTTGCCTTGGCAGACTCATCCTCTTGAGTCACTTTTGTATTTAGTTAAGTTTTAAAAGGCTACAACCAGAGGTTTTCTTCGCCTGATTCTTTCCTACTGGTATGCCTCTTTGAATCAGGCTTTTTGTAAATTTCCTTTTTAATTAATAAAATTTTAGTGGCTATGCCACTTTTTCTTTTAAAAAAAAAAATAATTAAAAAACAATTCAATTCAACAAAATTGGGTGTCTTTTTACCCCAACATTGATCAATTTAAACAAAAAATTCTTGTTCAATTATTCAAGAATTCCTTCTTAATTGCATTGAAGTGGGTGTGATTTTACTCTAATTTTGATCAATGAAAAAATAATCCTAACCTATTTTGTTAGTGAAACCAATTCAATATATCATGCGGTGGGGCTAACAATAAAAGCATACCTTTCTCTTTTTTCTCATCTGGGTCGCCATAACAGAGAATTTGTACTAAATTTAGCTTTTAGTTGTTAACACAGTTCATGGTTTAGGCATATTCCTTCAAAGTGAACCAAAAACTAAAATTCAAAAACTGCAATCCATACTTGAAATAACTGCTAGAAAAAAAGAATTATTCAACCATACAGAAATAAATTAAATATCTACCCAAAGGAAGATGATTCCAATGTTGATTTGATTGCCAAATGGAGGGGAAAATTGTTAAGGAAATATGAAACATTTTCATTGATGTCTCCCACATATTGCTGATTTAAATGTCACCCCTACTCTTCTCTACGGTAATTATATCAATAGTACAACTAGAGACCACATATTCATTACTCTGAACTCGTTGGCTTCTCTTACCCAAAGTTGTCTGACCTGGCACATAATATATCTAGCCAAAAGTATTTTGTAAAAATATAAACAGACAGCAGCCTATTCAAAAAAATAGCAATGACTGTTATGAAGAGTTTTAACAAAAAATGTCAAGAGTTAGATATCTTCCTAGTGTAATCAAATGAGCCCATCTATATCTGAAATTAAACCAACAAAACAAAAAGATTCTACTCATATTTTAGATAAATGATAAATTTTTATATGTTTATACAAAACCTACTGCAACATGTCTTCTCTAGAATATTGAAGCATTATTTCCAGACGTGTCATCACTTCATTTACAAACTTCATTTTTATTTACAACACACCACAGTAGACAACTCAATATTGTAAACAATCCTAACCTATTTTGTTAGTGAAACCAATTCAATATATCATGCGGTGGGGGTAACAATAAAAGCATACCTTTCTCTTTTTTCTCATCTGGGTCGCCATGGCTTATCAACAAATTGAGAGCTTAAGCTCACCCACCTGCTGCACTATGATGAAATTTTAAGCGCCCTGCTCTGCTCCAATTATTCACAGCAAAAACAAAGAAGCTGAGACTGATAAGAGTAAGAAAATAAAAAGGAGATGAAACAAAATAGGTTCAGGCTTTGAGCCTTTCCAAGTTAGGGTTTACCTTTAAGGTTTCAATGAGAAGCAACACATGCATATTGTATGCTCACCCACCTGCTGCACTACGATGAAATTTTAAGCTCTTCGCTCTACTCCAATCATTCACAGCAAAAAAGAGAAGCCAAGATAAGAGTAAGAAAACAAAATAGGAAAAAGATAATTATATTACTCGCTGGCTTATTCACAACTCCTTCCTCTCATGGAAGCCTCAAAGCATTTATAGCCCCATTTTGAGAATCTCATCCTCAGGATCTCTGCAGAAGATGGCTACACTCTGCTCTGCATCATCAGTGACATACATTCCTCGATTAGACCCTTGACATCACCGACATGTTTGGAATACCCAGAATCGTCTTCCTCACCAATGGCTATTTTTTATTGCACATTGCTTTTTAATTCTATGTGGAATCATTTGCCCCATACAAAGACCGACTCAGAAGAGTTTACTCTCCTAGATCTGCCTCACATTTCACTGCATTGATCTCAGCTTTCCCATGTATTAAAAATGGCAACAGGAACCGATGCCTGGAGTTCATTTGTATCTCACCAAATCTCTTGCAATATGCGTAGCTGGGGATTTATATTCAACTCCTTCAAACAGCTTGAGCACCACTAGTTGGAACACCTCAGAAAATCCACTGGTAGATCTGTCTAGGTGGTTGGCCCTCTCCTTCCTTATCTGTGTTGGTCTAAGGTTGGATGGTAACGGATAAGGAAGGGTGAGGAACATGGTGGAGGAGGGTTGTCCACCAAATGGCCACATCTCTTACTGTAATTCCCACCACTACTGCACTACAATGAAATTTTAAGCGCCCCACCTACTGCAACAAAATAAGTTAGGGTTTTGAGCCTTTCCAAGTTAGGGTTTACCTTTAGGGTTTCAATGAGAAGCAACGGGTGCCAAAAGTTAAATGGAGGTGAGCACCAACACCAAAAGTGAAATTTAAATGAAATACATGTATATGGTAGCCCATGTATAATTTTGGCACCCATATTATAATATTAATAATATAATATAAATATTATATTATATTATATATATTATATATAATAATTATATTATATTATTAATAATATAATATTATATTATATAAATATTATAATATAATATAATATATTATAATATAATATAATATTTATAATATTATATTATATTATATTATATTATATTATAGTATAGTATAGTATATTATAGTATATTATAGTATATATTTTATATATAATAATAATGTAATATTAAATATATTATAATATTAAATACATTATAATATAAATATAATATTGTAATATTAATAATATAATATTGTAATATTAATAATATAATAATATATGATAATATAATATTATATAATATATATTATATATATACATAAGCAACTACAATTGGAGCTGAGGGTTTCATGTGGGTGGAAGAATTCTGTGATTATGTTGTCAACCTGGGTTTCATGTGATCAGACACGGTAGTTCCTTTCTAATGTGCAAGGTTTTGTAAATATTACAATTACTTTTGGTCACCTTCTATGTCTCTGGTGTTCTGTCCTCGATGGGCAATAGTTATTTGTCTTTTAGTCTCCTCTGGTTGGTTGCGTCCATAGTTTTCAAAGGTTATATCTGTAGTCCTTTGGGGAAGGTTTTTTGGGGCCCTGCATGGCCATTTTCTATGCTTGGCTTGGGTCAGGTTTGGTCTTGCAAGGTCAGGTTTTCCATTGCATAGGACCCTGTGTGGTTACTTTTGGAAGGGCAGGAAATGGGGATGCTTTTCAGCTTGGCTATGGCAGCCTAAACTCAATGTAATTTTTTGAATATTAATATATACAACTCGTTCTTATGGAGCAATATATATATATATATATATATAATATCATATTATATTATATAATATCATATTATATTATAATATATTATATTATATTGTATTGTAATATAATACATTATTATTATATTATATTATAATACAACCCACTCCCTCAATTTGAAATATTTTTTTTAGTTATCCACTTTAATATCATATTGTCATATTTTCTTGTCTTATTTTTAATTTTTTTGTATATTTCCTATTGTATGATTTGTCTTTTTTCTTCTTAACCCTTTGTTCAATCCTTTCTCTCCCTTTATTCCTTTGGTCTAAGCGGACATTTATTGCCTTGCCTTGTATTGCCTTTAAATTCATGGATTATGATCAAATTGGAAAGAAAAAAGAATAGAGGAGTAATAGTCATTTATATAGTCATTTTTATTTATCTGGCCAATTATTTAGTTGTGTTTTTTGCCCAATGACCAAATTAGTCATTTATTTAGTCATTTATTTGGTCATTTATTTAGTCATTTCAATCGATGACTAAATTAGTCATTTATAGCTGTGTTGCAAAAAAGTTTGGTCACGTGACTAAAAGTTTTAGTCACCTATTCATTTATTTGCCATATTTCTACTAGTGAAAATATCTATGCCCTAGGTATTGATGTCCTTGTTTCAACAACAAAAAAAAAATTGAATTTCGATACATACAGAAAAAGTTATGTTTTACGGAATACGCCTATGTCTAAATTATAATTGGTTTGACTTCAAAACTTAATTAAAAAAATATTCAACAAAACATTATGAAACCAAATGCATGCCCTATATATCGGTGTTACCAATCTAAATTCAAAAGAATTAGAATTTTATCCTTTGTAGAAAAAAAGTTATGTGCTACAAAATACACATCACTTTAAAAAAAATGTTGTTTACTATTAAAAACTAGTTATCAATGGAGATGCAAAAAATTACAATTTAACTCCAAATTTTTTAAAATATATATATTTAGAATCTACAAACAAAATCTCATAAATCACTAATTTGCATCATCTTCAAATTCCTAACGGTTTAGCGGCTATAGGTGTCAGAAAGTGAAGATTTAGTTCAAAATGTTGATTTCAATGTCAAGTTTGGCCAAAAAGTGTAACCCATTATTGTTGGATGACCCCATATCGCCTATTCCTAATGCTTTTCCCAATTCTATATTCTAGTATTTCTTCAAGTTCTTCTTTTGGTTGTGGCGGTATGGGGTTTTGTCCTCAATACTCCATGTTGCTTCCCTCTTATTCCCCCTCATGATACTAGTATTGGTTTGTAATGTTGAATAATAGAGATATATTAAGGTTGTTTGGTAACTCTACCTCATATGCATTACCTAAGTCAAATCTCCATGTAATTATACAAGGAACAAACTTATTCATTTTTATCTTATTATATGTTATGGATAGAAATCTCTCCTTTCTAAGATATACCATCACTTCATCTCCTAATGCAAAATCTTTGTGTCTTCTGGTTTTGTCCACCTATTGCTTATACTTATCATTCATTTTCTATAGGTGATCCATTACCTCTACATGTACTTTCTTCATGTGTTCAACAAACTCCTCTACCTCCACACTCATTTTGTCTTTTGTGCTAATGTCTCTTAGTTTTTATATATTCTTTGGATTGATTCCATTCATAATCTAAAATGGTGTCTTTTTGGTAATCCTATTCGCTGAATTGTTGTATGTAAAATTTGCTTGTGATAAGATGAAGTCTCAATTTCCTGCCTTTTCTCCAACCAATGATCTCAGTAAGTTACCCAAACTTTTGTTCACTACTTTTATTTTCCCATCAAACTATGAATGGTACATTGAGTTGAATTTCATGTCTATTTTCATCGTCTTCCACACAACCCTCCAAAAGTATCCAACAAATTTAGTATCCATATCTAAAACTATGCTCTTTGGTACATACCATGCAATATTATGACCTCTTTGAAGAATATATTAGGTATGTATACTGCATCATTACTTTTATTATGTGGAATGAAGTGCACCATCTTAGAAAAATTTTCTACTACCACCATGATTGAATCATTTTCCCTTTGTGTTCTTAATAGGCCCAATACAAAATTCATACTTATGTCCTCCCATGGCTTATACAACACTGGTAGTGGTTGGTATAACACAACATCTTGACTATTTTCTTAGGCAACTTGGTAAGTCCTACAAACTTGAATGCATTTCCTCACATCCTTGTATATTTGTGGCCAAAAATATGTTTTATTAATTTTGAGGAAATTATCTTGTCTATCCCAAAGTGTCTAGCAAAACCTCCACAATGTTTCTCTCTGATCTGGTTCTCACTTATAGATCTCCTTAGTATGCTTAACTACATTCCTTTGAATATCTCATTTTGAATCAAGTAATCAAAAAATTACCTCTTTCTATGCTTACCAGCTCTCTACATGCCTTCCAAGCATCCATAAAATTAGGATCAACCTCATACAAATGTTTTAACTCCTCAAAATCAACTACCTCTACCCTCATTTTTGTTAGCAAAATTTATCTTCTATTTAGTGCATCAGAAACCTTGTTAGACTTACCACTCCTATGTTTCAGTATAAAAGTGTAACTCTACATGAATTCTACCCATCACATATGTCTTTGATTAAGTTTACTTTGATTAAGAACTATAATGCCTGACAACTAGTCTACAACAAAAACTCTTCCAATGATAGGTAATATCTCTTCATCTTTAGTGCCTACATTATAGCATAAAACTCTTAGTCATAGACACAATACCGCTTTTTGGCATCATTTAACTTCTCACTAAAATAAGTTATTGGTCTTCCTTCTTGGCTTAACACTACCCCAATTGCATTCCCCTTGTGTCAAAATCCACTTGAAATATCTTATTGAAATTTGACGAGGCTAATACTTGTTGTTATGTTAATTTTATTTTTAACAACTCAAATATTTTGTCATACCCTATAGTAAATTTCAATTCCTTCTTATCCCCTCTCATTGTTAGTTAGGAATGCACAAATTATACTACAAAAAAAAATCTAATGAACTTCTTGTAAAAAACTAGCCAACCCATGAAAAGATCTTACCTACCCTACATTTGTTGGTGTAGACCCCTCCACAATGGATTTGAATTTCTCTAGATCCATCTTCAAACCTCACATTGAGATCACTAATCCCAAATATACTAATTCTTCTCTCATGAAAAGTTACTCTTCTTCAAATTGATTTGCAACTTTTCTTCTCTCAACCTTTGTAGTACTAATATGATATGTTGTATGTCACATCTCGTTTTCTCTCCTAGTTAATTATAGATTGATAGAATAATTAGAAAAGAGAATTAAATTAAAACATGTCTTTTGATTTGAATTGAAATGTTTTTTTGTAATTTTTAATCATTTGCAAGATATATTGATGGTGTGTTCTATTGGAGAGATACCATTATTTATTTATTTATTTATTTATTTCTTCCTACTTGGGCTTAGAGATGTACATCTCAATACTTGTTATCCTTATGCCTTAGTGGGTGACTTCCCTTTAAAAAAATATATTTTTTAGAGAAAGGTGGTAGAGCACCTATACTATATTAATAATAGAGCATAATTACAAAAACTAGGTTCATATCCTAGACCTTACAACGTAAAGGGGCAGAAATCGCTAACGAACAGGAGTAGCAAGACAAAAAACAAAAATTAGCATCAGTGGCACTAAAAAAACTACCTTAGTTTGAGTTTGATCCGTGGTGGTCTCCTAGTGGTGGAATGGAAAAAGGGAGAGAAAACATCGGTGTTCTTTAATAAATAAATAATTGGGAAAATGTAGTGTTGTGCATTGAATTAAATTAATTCTTTTTCTTTGAAATTAAAATTTTGTTGTCTGTGTTGTTCTAAGACACATGTAGCTTTGTGAATTGGAAATTCATTGATTTGAATTGATTAAACTAGTAAAAAAATAATTCTCTGAATTCATGTGTCAATTGGATGCAGAGCCATGTGTTAGTTTTAGGAATTTACATCTATTGAAACATGAGAAAGGAGGAAGGAGATCGTAAAAAAGGGGGTAAATAATGGAAGTTACGGGAAATTAGGATTGGAACAAAGAAAAGAGGAGAAGACTTCAGAGTTGGAACAAGAAAAAACTTATGGGTTTTCAGTGGCTCAAGTTTGGAAATCCTATAGTTTGGAGGTATGAAAATGACAATCCTTCCTCTACAAGTGTGACAATTTATTTGGGTTGATTGAAATTACAATAAGACAACAATTGTTCTATTTTAAGTTTTAATTTAAAGGTTAGTTTTATTAAAAGCCAATTTAATTCTCAAATGATTTAGAATTTGCGTAAATGGGATTTAACTAGAGGAAAGAAATAGGTCACTAGAAATAAAACTTAGGAAAACCCATGATAGAAAAATAGTCAGGTTCTGAATAATTGCATAAAAATTTCACTTCTGGGTAAAATATAGAACCCTTTTGTTTCATCAAACATTTACTCAAAATATTAGAGTTTTACTATTTAAAATAACATGTAATTGCTTAATTATGTTGAGCCAGTTTAACTGGAAGCAAAATTATTTATATCATGCCTCAGAGCATACACATAAAACTCAATATTCTGGGTGTTTGAATGCATGGAAACATTTTTTTCCATATATTTAAAATTACCTTTCAAAGAGAAAACTTTAGAATTATTTTAATTGAAACTAGGTCTTTGTTGGGGCAACTAGAAGTAATACGCACAACAAAAAAAGAATTGGTTATCTTTAAATTCCCAAGTAATGGATGTGGGGAGGAAATTATTAGTTTCTTTTAATAAAATAAATATAAAGAAAATGGGAAAGCCTCTATTCAGAGCCAGCAAGGCATCCCCATGAGCTAGGATAGTGCTCAATAGAGAGGGGCGAGCCTCTTGAGGTCGCCCTCTCTCTCTCTCATTCTTAAAATGGAAAAAATAGTAAGAAGTCAAATTTTCCATATTTTGGCATAGTATTAAAATGAAATAATGTTATTATGCTATATTTTTGTTTTAAAAAATATAAACTCTTTCATATAACATGAGTTTAAATCTGGACAAAAGAATGATGACTGGTTTAATTTACTTTATTATTACCATTCCAATTTAAGAATTTAATTTCCAATATAGAAAATCTAAGACCTTATTTGTTGGAAGATTGTAAACTCAAGCTAATTTCTAGGAAAGAAATGTATTTCTATAACCATGGATAACTAGATTGGAAATTTAATTGTTAATATGCATTTATTTTATGAATATGGATTGTGATTAATACATCTAAAGTGTTAATATTTTGTTTTCAAAGAATGGATTTGACAGTAAGGGAAAACATAATATTTTGATAGTAAACAAAAAAGCTACCACTCTATAACTGTTAGCCTGACCTGATTTGAATTTTAAGCAGTCATGGACTCTGACAGTCTAGGCAGGCCCTCTGTACCCCTCATCCCTTCTCCTCAACTGCTACGGGATCTTGATGGAACAACCTCAGGTTGCATTCCTAAAACCATGAATAAAGCTTTGGAATCTAACCCCAAATCTTGGAAAGTAGTCCTCTTGGGTAAGGACAACGGGGACCATGTGCTTGGGAATGTTGACCCAATATTGTTAGAGACAAGTGAAGGGATAACTCTTAAGCCGCGAGACTCAACAGTGGAGAGAATCATTTCCTCCATGAATTTCGCATTGGTCATGAAATTTTTCTTGTTTCACCCTAACATCGACATGGTTAGAAGATGGAAAATGGCTAAATGGCGGGTGAAAGGAAGTAAGGTGGTTAGCTCAATGGTTGGAGGTCTTTTTCTCTTCAAATTTACCACTAATGAAGATATTGTAGCAATCCTTTCTAGAGGCCCCTGGATTTATGGTAAACACAACCTTTCGCTTTGTCATTGACAGTTAGGTTTTCATCCCACTGCGGACCTTAACAAGATGGCCCTAGTTTAGGTTCATCTTCTTGATCTCCCACTAGAATATTGGGATGAAGAAATATTCATGTGGATAGAAAGTTCCTTTGGGCACTACGTAGCTATGAACAATGTCATCAGGACTAAATCCAAGTTAGTATTTTCTCGCTTATGTGTTAGCATAAATATTAATAAAACATTACCAAACTCTATTATTATAGATTCCAAGTATGGGAAATGGACATGACCTAACATGTATGAAAATTCTATAGTCTTCTATCAAAATTGTTTAAAAGTTGGACATGTGGTTACAAAATGTAAAGCCCCAAGGAAACCTTCCCAAAAGTTTAAGGAATCGGTAGACAAAGAAGAAGATTCCTTAGAAGGATATCCTTTTAAGATAGACATTATTAATATCACAAGTTCCCTTCTTCATTCTAAGGTCCCACAAGTCCCTACTAACATTAACAATGCAGGGTCAGTAGACGGGCAATAGAGTGGCATGCTAGAAGCATTGGGAGAGGTAGAACCCAAGCAGGTAGAATAAAAAAGAAGAAGGGGAGGTCTACCCTTAGAAGACCAAAAAAGTTGAATAAACACCCTAGAAGGAAGATTTCCCAAACACCTTATAGGGGATGCTACTGTAATTTCCCCTACTGGGGTAGAGATTATTGTTCAAAATGTCATAACCTTTAGTCCTCTAAAGAAGGTTAATGAGCCCTTTCAAAAATAAGGATTTTCATCCCCTACTAGGAACTAGTTCTGTCCTAGAGCTAGACCAAGAAAGATAAGTACAGACCAAAGTTCTTGAGGCCAGGAGGGTTGGTCGACTCCCAAGAAAAGGGGCAAGGGCTACATGAAAAAATTTGTTGATGCAGGTATTGACACAAGATAGGGAAGAATTTTTCAATGGGAGAAAAGGCAAAGAGAGGTAGCTAAGAAAATAGATAATGGAAGACAGCGAACCCTAGAGGTCTCCTCAAGGAAATCACACAAATAAAGATCCTCTCCTAGAATATTTGAGGATTAAATAGTCCTCAAAAGTAGTCTCAAGTTAAGAACTGCATTTTTGAAAATAAGGTGGATATTTTGTTGCTGTGAGAGGTGAAGATGATGGAGGACAACTTCAATTCTATAGCTAAGAATCTTTGTCCTACCAATAATTTCAAGTATCAGTTCTACTATTGGGTCTTCAAGAGGGCTTGTGACCATGTGTAATAGAAACAAGCTTAAAAGGGTTTATAGATCCCACAACAGAAGTAGCCTGGAGGTGAGATTTACTGCCTCAGATAGGGAATGGTCTTTTATTAATATCTATGCCGCTAATCTAGGAATGCCAGGAAAGAAATGTGGGAGGAGGTGTCCTCTTGTATTGTTAATAATAAGGATAACTACTAGATGATAGTAGGGGACTTTAACACCCCTTTATATCCTTTAGAGAAGCTTGGAGATATCATGGACTTCTCTAATAGCATGGGGGATCTTACAAAATTCTTGAATAACACTTGGCTCATGGATATCGAGTTAAATGACCAGCAATTTACCTAGACTAATAGAAGAAGGGGGGGTCAGCTTATCCAAGTCAAACGTGATAGATTTCTTCTCTCTTCTAACTAGGACATCCTAAGCTTTTTTAATATTTTTTCCTTGTCGAGGACTATGTCTAACCATAATTCCTTGTTTTCTTGGAATGAAATGACTCACAAAGGTCCCTATCCCTTTTAGTATGAAATTATGTGGGATTCTCATCCTAACTTCAAGGATTGTATCTCTAATTGGTGGAAGATCCCTATCCAACCTCAAAACTCATTCATGTGAAGAATAAAGTTAAAGGGTGGAATAAATTTTTCTTTGGCAATGTGTTAGATCAGAAGAAACTAGTTTCTACTAAATTATCTGAGGTCCAAAACAAAATGGCTACAGGGGACATATCTGATAGCACCTACCTCATGGAAATCTCTCTTCTCCATGAATGGAAATATCTACTGAAGAAATAAGAGTTACGATGGAAACAAAAATCCAAAATACAATGGTTAAAAGAGGGGGGACGGAAACATGGCTTTTTTCCATCAGTCTATCATGAGGCATAGGAAAAGAAACATTATCTCCAAACTGATTAATAAGCATGGTTTGGAAGTTAATTCAAATGATGAGATAGGACATCTTTCTTCCAACTACTTCTAGTCTTTTCTATCAAAACAACCTGTTGATTCTGAGGGGGATCTTGCTAGTAAACTGCTTGATGGCATCCTCACTATATTGACTTCTGAGGACAACTCTAGTCTCATGAAACCTATTACTGAGGAAGAGGTTAAAGCTATTCTATTTTCAATCGAGGCCTTTAAAGCCCCAGGACTTGATGGGTTCCCTCCATCCTTCTAGGAATTTCAAGATATTGTGGGCTTTGATCTCATGGCTGCTACCAAAGACTTCCTTAGAACTAGTAAATTACTAAAACAAATTAATAACACTTTCATTTCCCTTCTTCCTAAAAGGAAGGATCATGTCTCTTTGGTGGATTTTAGATCCATAAGTCTATGCAACATGATGTACAAAATTGTCTCTAAGATCTTGGTGTTTAGATTCCATCCATTATTGGAAGGTTTGATTGTCGATTGCCAAAAAGGATTTGTTCCTGGTAGATAAATTCTTGATGCTACTATTCCAACTCATGAAATCTTACACTCTATTGATAGGAGAAATCTCCTAGGTATGGTGTTAAAAAACTTGATATCTCTAAAGCTTATGATAGAGTTTCCTAGGACTTTTTATTCAAGGTGCTCTAGAAACTTGGCTTCTAGACAAAGATCATCAATTTCATACAGAAATGTGTGACTATGGCTAATTTCTCCATTTTGGTTAATGGGATACCCAGAGGGTTTTTTAATGCTAGTAGAGGGGTCAAGCAGGGGGATCCACTATCTCCTTATCTTCCCATCCTTATGGCTGAAATTGTAGGGAGGAATATTGTGAACCTCTTAAGGGATAGAAAATTGAAAGCTGTCAAGTCCGTTACTTCGGTAGACCCACTGAAATTCAATAATTTGTGGATGATACCATTCTTTTTGGAGTACCTTTAGTTGTTGAATCTAGAATCTAGAAACAACTTTTGATTGAGTATGCTAGAGTCTTAGGCCAATGGATTAAATATGAGAAGATTCGCATTTATTTTTCAATACTAACCTGGACCTATAGAAAAAAATCAAGGCCATACCGAGTTGTTCTAGGGCTTTCATTCCAGGGGTTTACCTTGGGCTTCCCTTGACTATGAAAAAAGTCACTAATTCCTTTGGGAAATCTATGCTCGAGAGAGTTCAGAAGAAGCTTGTTAGTTAGAATGGCAAACTTCTCAGCCAGGCAGGCAAATCTCAGCTTCTAAAAGCCTCACTTCAAGACATCCCTACTTACTTCCTCACCTTGTTTAAGAAGCCTATTTATTTGGTGAACAAATTTGAGAAAATTTAGAGAACCTTTATGTGGACTAGAGTGGAAGAGAAAAAAGAAAAGTGTTGGTTAGTTGGGATAAGGTCTAATTACCCAAGATTCATGGAGGTATCAAGATTAGAAAGGTCCAACTCATGAATAGAGCCTTAATTGGAAAGGTGGGTGGAGCCTTATTAAGAAAAGTAAGGATTGGTGATCTTTCATGAAATCTAAATACATGCATAATATAGAGACTAGTAGACTTATTGACCAAGTGGGATTGGCCAAGGGATCCGTTAAATGGAACAATGTGCTTAAATCTAGGAATATCCTTCACAAAGGTATTAAATGGAAAGTTGGAAATGGTGATTTGATCAGGTTCTAGGAGAATTCTTGGGTTCAAGACCAACCTCTCATAAATCAAAACCCCTATTCCCATCTTACTGGTCCTGCTAAACTTCTTTGGTGAGAAGGTCTCCAAATATTTTCTACATATGGAGGAAGGAAAAGAGTGGAGAAAGTTGTGTGACTTCTGTCCTAATCAGAATGATCTAATCTTGGGGGCCACTAACTTGTAACATGAACTTCACAAGCTTAGAATCCCCATTTTACTAAGGAAGATGAGATAATTTGGATTCTAGACAACAGAGGTAGTTTTTCTGTCAAAATGACTTACGATTTGTTGTTAGACCCAAGCACTAGAAATAGTTTCTAGAAGAAGATATATAATCATAATTTGATTCCCAAGGTCAATTATTTCTGGTGGACTACTGCTCACAATAGGATTCGCACACAGGATAACCTCAAGAGAAGAGGTTTCTAAATCACCTATAGATGTGTGTTATGCTTAAAGGAGGAAGAGTTTATTTCCCATTTAATTCTCCACTCTAATTTCTCAAGAGAAGTTTAGGAAATGACCATGTCTAAGCTAGGTATAGATTGGGTCATGAATGATAACTTGACCTAGCTTGTTAAGGCATGGAACTCTCCCTTTTCCCAACCTACGATTAAAGAACTATGGATCCAAATCCCTCCTCATTTGGGCTGGTGCTTGTGGAAAGAGAGGAGCAATAGAATATTCCTTGATTCTTGGAAGAGTCCTAAGGAAGTGTTTTTTGTCTTCTCAAAACTTCTAGTTGAGAATGTTTCCATGTGTAAATTGAAAACTCATGAGGCTCCTCCTAGCCTTTTGGAAACCACGATGGTTAATAATTGGAGCATCAAAGCGGATATTAGCAAGTATGATAACTCCAAGAAGATGGCACACTTAAACACCAAATGGAAACCCCCCTGGAAGGTTGGACCAAATTGAACTTTGAAGATGCAGCAAAGTGTAACCCTGGCTCAGCTAGTGGAAGGGGTTATAAGATCCCATGATGGGAGTTTAATAGCTACTTATGCAGGCGGCTTGGGGTGTACTACCAATAATGTGGTTGAAGCTATGGCCATGTTGTGGGGGATTAAAATTGCTCTATCCGTGGGGGATTAATAAACTACAGGTTGAGGGGGACTCTAAAACTATAGTTGACTCCACCAAAGGTACAACTCACCCAGGATGGCATGTGGTTGATATCATTGATGATATTAAGGGCCTTGTTCTTGGTTTCAATAGATATGATATTGCTCATATTTTTTGTGAAGGCAATGGTATGGTAGATGCCTTAGCCAACCTTGGTATACACTTTAAAAAGTAGAAATACTGGAGACACCTAGGGAATCTCTTGACTCATATAAAGAATCTCCTTCATAAGGAGAAGCAAAACCACCATACCTTATGAAGATCAAACTTTGTATTAAGATTATCCCCTACCACGGGGCCAAATTTGAATTCAAATTTACCTGCGCTACCCTTTGCCAAGGTGGCATGAGGATAATATCTAATATGGAAGCTAAAGAGCTGAGTCAGCATGGTAACAAGATGACTAACTCCACAATGGGAGTTGATATGATGTGTAATCATGACGATCACATGGAAAATGATAGATATCTGAGTTGGCATGGTTTCTTAGACTACTCGATGATGCCTTTGAATGACATGGAGGAAGAGGAGATGACTAAGTATGATGGCAGGAATCTTAACCCTAAGATGGAGGTCAATCTAATGTGTCAACATATTAGTCACATGGATAGCAAAAGACAAATAAGATGGCCAAGATATTTTAATTGCTCGGTGGCATTTCTGAATTATATTGACAACCTAGAGTGGTACAATCATTTAATTTCATGTCATATGAATGATGATCATCACCAATCCACTCTCAGACTTACCAGCGTAGAAATTTCTAGTCTCCATCTTAAGCTTTTGAGGGTTATTCATAATTTTAGCCACCATTGTAGATATGCCAACAATTTTGTTGAAACTCTCACTATCTTAGTTCCTTGTCTAGTTTGTTGGTTTTTTCCCGACACCACAGGGGGTGATGGGCTTTGTACCAAACCTATTCCTATGATGATTTCAAAAAAGGCAAGACCCTATGTTATATCTATAGTGAAGGGGAAGTGGCTCCTTTTCTTAAATGTCTCAATGGGTATGATCAAAATTTATCCATTTAATTAGCGGATTCCTAGGACAATAGACATTTTCAGTTGGGGGGGTTGGTTTTGAGGTGTTATCAAGGCCAAGCCATGGGAATTTCATGACACAGGAAGAAACTTAAGAAGTAAAGAAAGGTTCCTGATAATGAAAGTTTGAACATCTTCAAGGAGGAAGAGGAGCCAGTGAAGATGCACAGTGGCTTTGAAAGAGAAAAACTACCTCCTCTTAGGGATAAGGTCTATTACTATTATGTATGAAAAGTGGGAAGATGGGAAATGGTGTTAAAGTATATCAAAACAAACCCTCATTTCACAATAACATTCAAGGACAAAAATTGAGCCAAGTCACTATAGATGAATGAGGACTCAACTATAAGTTTATGTGCTTAGGAATGATATGGAAAGGTAGATTAGATTAAGATATTTGTCAAAGCCTAGATCAAATAAGCCTCAAAACCTAATTATAGTGCAATCAGGTATAAACAGATAGAATGTTATAGAAAAATATACAGGAAGATACTCAGGGAAGATCAAAAACATACTAGAAGTCAATTTTTCAAAAATAGAAACTTTGCGGACTATGGGGTGGGCGCCCAAGTTTGATAGGGCAATATTTTGTACATCAGCAGCAGAGAGATGTCAAATTGCATCTAAATCCTGAGTTTAGAGCCAAGCCTATCAGGAGGACTACGAGGTGGGTGCCCTATTCTAGAAGGGAGGAATATCAGTAAGATTCTTCAAGATCTTGAGTTCTTATCCTTTAAACTACTTCTCTGTACCTGTACTTTTCCAACTCCCACACCTATAACTTGCAATCACAAAGAAAGGGGGTTGGGGTTGTGGTGTTTAGGAGCTTGCATCGATCAAGCCCCAAAAGGACATTCAAGTCTTCCAACACCGTTGTTAGATAGATTGCATGCCCAAGAAGGGTAGAGGTCAAATCTAATGATGATATGAAATGATTGAAACATAAATTGATGCCACCTTATAGGTGAAGCCCTCATAGAGATGAAGATCTTTCACACCATGAGGAGATGGATTGATGAAGCCAAATCTACAACAAACACAATAACAACACAATTCTGCTCTGAAACACAATGAAGGCCTTGAAATCTCTTTTCTCAATATCACAAGTTTGTATTATCCATCTAGGTGTAAGATGAAATCATAAACTCACTTATATATGCTTTCCTGCTAACATTCATAAATTAAATTGAAGAGGCTGACAGAGGAAAACCTTTTGAAAGGGCCTAAGACGACACACTTTAATTTTCATTCCAACAAATTAGGCTAGACTTGGGCATGGGCGCCCAAGTCCCAAGGCCTATTTTGGTCATGTTTAAGCACTTAGAATAGGCACCTAGGTCCCATTTGGCATGGGTTTGGGGGAAATTGCTCTTAGATGAGTATTTAATTTGTAAAGTGCAAACCCAGGGACCTAGAAGCTAAACTAGGAGGTAAAAAGGCATAGGGAAACTTTTTACTCCATAAAATTTGGCTCCCATTTTAATGTATGTATGATCTTACAATTCCATACATGCATTAAAGTACGATCAAAGCACATCAAACACATCAAACACACCAAGCACATGGAGCTAAAGCATAACCAAAGGTTGGAGGACTATTTCTAGCCCTCAATCTTAGGTTAGAACTAGAAAATACATGAAATGCATGCAAAACACAAGGAATACAATGAGAAGAACATGAAACATAGAGAATATAGTGGAAGCATATAATACACGGAGAAGACATGAGAGCATTCACGCAATACACAAAGTATACATTGATTTAACAATTAAACAAATCCTAAACTAGGGGGCAGAGGGAGCTCATCGCTACGTGCTTTTAGACGGCCAAAAACATGCAAAACAAAACCCAAAATGTGGAGGCAGTTCATTGCTACATGCCTCTAGACCATACTAGGGGGAAGACATGCCAAACAAAAATGCAAGTGTGAAGGGAGCTCATCGCTACACACCTTTAGACTGCACTTGGGGGAAGACACAACAAACACATAAGGAAGACACACAAAATACACAAGCACCGCATAATATGCCATAGACACACTATACATCTTATACATGGCAAACACAAGTGATGGGAAAGATATTATTGCTAAGTCCCACCATCTAAAACACATTTCAAACACACCTGATGGTTGATATGTGCTACCACAACTGCTAAAGACATGCTTAAGGGTGAATGACTCAAGATCCAACCCCGCCTCCATAGAGGACTTCGTATAAAAGGATATGCACTAGCTCAAGAGATACGCCATCCCACCTTTCGTAGAAGGGCTTTGTATAAAAGGATACGCACTAGCTCAAGAGATATGTAATATGGCCTCACGATGAGGACTTTCTTTCTTTAAAAGGATGTGCACTAGCTCAAGAGATACACCATCCCACCTCGTGATGAGGGCTTTTCAAACATGTTTTGTCAGTGCAAAAGTAATCAGTCAAATACCATAATATATGCCCCCACCTTAAGGTGGTTGATTCCACTTGCTGGTATCAAGCACATTAAGGTAGAGTGAAAACATGCAAGGGAACAAGAGCTTTCCCCAAGCCCATGCCCCCAAAGGTGACATGTGCCACGATCATCGAATGTTCCCACAAACACATCAATATTATTTGCTAAGATAATCAACAAGATATAAGCTTTGGTTAGAACATCTCACTCTAAGATAATAACCAAATCAATTCATATAAGCTATGCATAAATCATCTATTAGATCACATAAAAGACCAAGGCTACACTTACAGGTTCGTAACCGATTATAGTCGTTGGGCTATATTGCAGGTATCTCAAAACCAAGTGTACCAACAAGGTGAGATACAAAACCATCCAAAGTGCATTGAAGTAGAATGAGAGTATTGCAAATGTTTGTTACAAGAAATACATCACATGGAGTGATTCTACTAGTTAAGCATCAGATATTTATATATATATCAACCCCATATTCATATATGGACTAGGTCCATTTTTTCTTGCTTGCTGAAGGGACACATAGTCCGTATCAGTATTTGTTTGTTTTCATCATCCACCGACTAGGTAGAATCACTAAAGAATGTAAACAATAAAAATGAGAGAGGAGAACCAAGTGCCTTAGGAACACCACGTAGGAGGATGCCCCCAAGACATCTTTTGCAACACTATCCCCCCAAGGCATGACACACAACAATAAAATAGAGGAGAAATGAGTAGAAGAATGTAGAAACAAATAGAAGAATGGTCACAATAGAGGCAGTCTCTCAGTATCCTTGACCTTACAAGAGTATCAAGGGTCATCCAAGGGGATCTAAACAACACTTATCACAACACAGGGGAAGCACAACCCATAAGAGGAGGCCATGTAAGTGAGAAAAAGGATGCTACAACAAAGGTGGCTAAAAAGGGTTAGAAATACTTACCTATTTACACAACCGAACTAGCGGTTGTCATCAATAAAATCATCTTCCTCCCAATCTCAAATGCAAGAGGAAAGTGTTGGGAATTAAGGTGTCTCAACCTTGGTAATTCCTTTCAGTATTTATGATTGTATTTATTAATTCATTGCCTATGTTGTAAATTAATTGTAAATTCCATATTGTCATTTTGTGGGATGTGGCACAGTGATGTGTCATCCTACATGGAAGATGACAACTTGTAATTTTGTCCTCACATGAGGAGATAGGCATCCCACTTTGTGGTAGGAGCACTTTTCCATGTGTCGGCATCTTGGATGTTGTGTAAGGGAATGTTTGACCGAAACAGTTATGACGGATTCCTATGACAAAGTTATGACATGTAAGAGTTAGAAATAGAAGCTTGTAAGACAGGTGAAGACATGTGTCATAAAGCATCTTTGAAAAAGGCATATTTGGGTGCCCCAAGGTGGAATATGACATGTTGTAAGAGAATATGCTATTTTTAGCCTGTGTATGACAGATTCTCTTACAGCTGTAAGTTGTAACTGCTATGACAGATTCTATGACGGTCGTAAGAGTCATAAGAGCATCTATCATAGCCCATTTTGGAAATAGGCAACCTCTTTGGGATGGGAGCTATGGACAAGTGTCAGGCACATTCTACAATGTTGACCAAGTGTCATTTGGCGTGGGTTTTGGGCCATGAGGCCAAGTTGGACGCCCATTCCAAGATAGGACCAATATTGCCTTGTATATTCTATATATACAGGTGCTTAGAGGAGGAGATGCATTACAGGATTGATAGGTACTGTTATGCTGCCAGATTGACTCCAGATACAAGTGTCGAAGACCATTGAAGCTTGCATTGCAAGTGTATTGTAAACCATATTCAGTTTTGATAACATATTGTGCAGGTTTCTGAGTGTGGGGTTTTTCACCCGATAAGGGTTTTCCCCACGTTATATCTTTGTCTCTCTTCTTCTGTCTTCTTTCTGGTTCATGTGTATTGCTGCAATATCTCTGTTAGATGTTTAATGTTGCTGTAATTGTAAGTATTAAATTGAATTTGTATATCTCTCCCCTCATTAGATTAGTGTAGGAAGCGATTTCCGCACACCTAGCTTCCTTTCAGAAAGAGGTACATAAGGTACAATTGCCCAACCTTTAACATTGTCCTTAATTTCTTCAACCTTGAGCTCTTCCTTGTTTGTCTCAATATCCATTGGTGGAATGGTTTCTTGTTGAGGTGTTGCTTATCGAGCTAAGTCTTGTCTTCTCCTTATTTCTCTTGTTTGTCTATTCCATTTTATTTTATTGGTGATGTTTGCAAAAGGATTCTCATGATTTTCCATAGTCTTTGACATCTTAGAAGAGGAAAGCTTGTGCTAAATTAACCTTTTTTGATGAAATGTTTTGTTCTTTACAGGTATCTCCTGATCCTTGTAAGGATGACAGAGGAGGAACCTCAGCAAAGACTCCCTTACCTCTTAGTTGAGGGGGTTATTTTAATTCAGGTTGCTTTTCACTAATGACTTGTTCAGTAGGAGGTCCAGCCAATTTTGTTATGAATTTTTCTTTGTATCTTTGATATCCCATGAAGAATTGATCTTGTCTTGGTTGAGGAGGCTCAATAGGTTGTGGCCAGAAGTAGTCTAGGTTGAAATTTCTATGAGTAACCAAAGGCTTCTATCTACTATGGTGGACAACATGCACTACTCCATGGTGAGGAAATTTTAGACATTTATGAATTTTGGAGGGGACTACTTTCATGGATTTGAGCCATGGATGGCCTAGTTTCACATAAAATAGGTCAAATGTAGGGATGATGTCAAATGATTCTTCAAGGGCTTTCTCAGCTACATTAATCAATAATGTAATCTTCCCTATAGCCAAGATGAAAGCTCTAGTATGTATCTTAATCATCATGTGTGGGCTCATAAGATGCTTGTATCAAATCATGTGCATATAAGAACTCTTCAAAAATCATATTCGTCATACAAATAGGATCGATAAGGACCCCTCTTGTAGGATATCCACTTATACATGCAGTGATTTAAAGAGGTCCCTTAATTTCTCCAATTGTTCTATCATGTGGTGTAAAGATTAATTCAGGATCGGGGGTCTTCCTCTTCTTCTAAACTTTAGTAGGGACCATAGCATTATTATTGCGATGATAAGCCATGTATGTGATATTGTTTCACACCAAAGCACTTGTTTGAGGAAATTGGGTTTTTAGAGAGAAAAACACATGAATTTCACAACAAACAAAGTAAGTATGATGGAAATAGTGCTACACAACAAGGCAAGATGAATAATTTAAAAGTTTTCTTAAAGAAGTTTGAAGAAAGTGTATAAAACTCTTAATGTTGAAATACATAGTGTGTAATTGCAAAAGGTGAAAGTTTCAAAGAAAGGATGAAAAAGTATTAATATGATCCAACACTACACTTCAAAATCAGATTTGAATGAATGTTGAAAAGGAGTAGGAAAATCAGAAAATGAAATTTTGACTACAACCCCTAGTTTTTAGAATCACTAGGTCATAAGAAAAAATTGCAACTTTTTAAGCCAAACCCTAGCAAATGGAAACTTCAAATGCAAGATTTAATATGAAATAATGATGAATTACTGTAATAAGGATCAAATCTAATGTAAATATCATAAAATTGAATCTTTTTATCATATGCAATGCAAATTATGCAAAACTATGCCTCAATGCAACCCTGGAATGCTTTATTTTTCAAATGTATGTAAGATTTTCCAATACAAGATGATAAATATGATATGAATGAATGCAAGGACTGATTACAACACTTAGAAAAATGCAAAATGCTTGTTGTTCCAGGTTCACCCAAATGTTATGTATGAAAAATGGGAAGATGGGAAATGGTGTTAAAGTATATCAAATCAAACTCTCCTTTCATAATAACATTCGAGGACAAAAACTGAGCCAAGTCACTACAAATGAATGAGGGCTCAACTATAGGTTTGTGTTCTTAGGAATGATATGGAAAGATAGGTTAGATTGAGAGATTTGTCAAACCCTAGATCAATTAGGCCTCAAACCCTAATTATAGTGCAATCGGGTATAAACAGACAGAATGCTACAAAAAATCATATAGGAAGATACTCAGGGAGGATCAAAAACATACTAGAAGTTGAGTTTTCAGAAACAAAAACTTTGTGGACTATGGGGTAGGCACCCAAGTTTGATAGGGCAATATTTTTGTAGATCCAAGGCAGAGAAATATGTCATACTGTATCCAGATCCTGAGTTTGGGGCCAAGCCTATCAGGAAGACTACGAGGCGGGTGCCCTAGTCCAGGAGGGAGGAATATTAGCAAGATTCTTCAAGATCCCAAATCCTTATCCTTCAAACTGCTTCTTTGCACCTGTACTTTTCCAACTCCCGCACCTATAACCTACAATCACAAAGAAAGGGGGTTGGGGGTTGTGGTGTTTAGGAGCTTGCCTCAGTTAAGCCCTAGAAGGACATTCAAGTCTTCCAATACAATTGTTAGATAGAGTCCAAAGAAGAGTAGAGGCTAAATCCAATGATGATATGAAATGATTGAAATACAAATTGATGTCACCTTAGAGGTGAAGCCCTCACGGAGATGAAGATCTTTCACACCATGAGGAGATGGATTGATGAAGTCAAATCTGTAACAAACAAACATAATTCTACTCAGAAACATAATGAAGCTCTTGAAATCTCTTTGCTCAATATCACAAGTTCACATCATCCATCTAGGTGTAAAATGAAATCATAAACTCACTTATATATGTTTTCCCACTAACATTCATAAATTAAATTGAAGACGTCGATAAAGGAAAACCTTTTGAAAGGGCCCAAGCCGACACACTTTAATTTTCATCCTGGAAAATTAGACTGGACTTGGGCGTGGGAGCCCAAGTCCCAAGGCCTATTTTGGTCATGTTTAAGCACTTAGAATAGGCCCCTAGGTCCCATTTGACATGGGTTTCAAGGAAAATTGCTTTGGGATGAGTATTTAATTTGTAAAGTGTAAACCTGGGGACCTAGGAGCTAAACTAGGAGGTAAAAAGGCATAGGGAAACTTTTTACTCCATAACAGTTACATGATTATGGAGTATTTTACTTTGGAAGGCCACTACAGATGTTATTACCATTATCACTTTGTGATGCTCAATCACTTTAGGTGTAATGTGCTGCTCAACTTTTTGTTTTACCTACTATCCTTGATTGGAGCTTCTATCAAAGAAGCCAAAGAAGGACATGCCAATGATCTTGCTAAACCCCTATCCCTTTGCATCAAGGGTTAATTATGACTATACCACTCCACCTGGCCTTGTGTCCTCTGAATCCCATAAAAGCTTGTCTTTTTGAAAGCCCCATGTTGTGTCTCCTTCTTCCTCCAAAGGAAAGGGTAAGATTTGTGATGCTGAGAGGGAAAGTACCCCATTGGACCCCTCGATGGAGATGGACAATGATAACCATCCCTTGGCATCGAGGGTCAAACCTAAGCCCTCTTTGAAAATGTTGACCCCTAAAACCCCCAAGTCTGGTGTCCCCAACATCTCTAAATCCAGTGGCTCTAAATCCAAATCCCACAAAGAGGCTATGAATAATATTTGTTCTCTGAAGAAGAACCCTCTAAAGGAGGATCACCCCAAATCCTCTGGTAAAAGAAATCTGGAGGAAGCCTTAAATACCAAAAATAAAAAAAGCCAAAGGGAATGTGTAGTATGAGGTTGGGGAGTGTAAGTTTGTGGATGATGGGATTTTCAATCAGAAGGGGAAGAAACCCACTGATATGGGGAAAGTTACGATGAGGAATCTTAGGGGTGATAAGGATTCTAGCCAGGTTGAGAAAGCGGGTTCCAATCTTAAGGAGAAAGGGGACCCAATGGGGAAACTTGGATAAGGAGGCCCAGCACCAGAATGTCCAGCAAGCTTATTGGAATGCCTGTCCCCATTCTGCATGATACCATAGAGACCAGTGACTCTCAGTATGGAGAGGATGTCAGGGAAAGTGATGGGGTTAGGAGAAGGTTAACATTGAAGATTCATCTAATAATTCTAAACATGGTGGGGAGGGACCTAGCCTTTTTGCTGAATTAAATGCCCTTGATTCAGATACTGAGGTGGATGATCACCCTATTGATGGGCATTCTAATGTGAAGGAGTATGTTAACTATGCTCAAACAGTCATAGAGGTTGTTGTTTTCTCAGAATAAGATGGCGGAGTTGGCAAATAAATTCATAATCTTTTCTCATTTCACCACAAAGATAATGCAAACTAGAGTGGAGATTGTGAAGAAATATGAGGAAATATATCACTTCCTCATTGATAATTGGGAGAAGTTGTTCAACTAGTGCCTCCTTTTGTGTCTTGTTTGTTCTATTATATTTTTATTATGTTTTGTATCCTCTGTGACTACTAATGTGTTGGTAATGTTATGTTAGTGTGGTTTTTGTGCACTGGTTTTGGCCAGTTTGGAGCCCGTTTTGGTTGTTTTGGTTTCCCTCTTTATTGTTCTGTAAAGGGATCAACACCTTTGTTTTGTTGCTTACCATAATAAAAAACATAATATTTTTGCTTGGGTATGAGTAGTATGAATATGAAGGATGTCAATTTTCCCTTGACTGAAATGATTTATTAACATTGAAACACTTAAAGTATTTACATTCTACTATATTAGTTTCTTCCATAATGTTATTAAAATTTAGATATATTTGAAGGGATCAAATATCAATTATATAATCTATGTTTTAGGCATGCATGATAGGTGAATATGTGGATTAAATGCTTGGCCAAGCTATAAATTCAATAGGTTGTTGAATTTATTTTGCCACTTCTATGTGTTTTAGATAATGCATTGCTATAAACCAAATTCAACATTACTTAGAATGCATTTAGACACTAGGTCTTCACAAGATTTCATGCATGTCGGTCTTGAAGGGCTAGTCTCTTTGTGATGGGTCGGGCTACTCGTGTGGTAGCACGGGGAAGTCTATGACTTTGTAGTAGTGTGGAAGTCACCCCAATGATGCTCTCTCTTCTTCAAGGTATGAATCTATGGAGCTTGAGGTGAGATATTGCACTGAGAGGCCATGATTGATAATTTATTGAAAATAAAATCATGAAGTATTCATGTATGTAAAACTATTACTTGAAAATATAATTGAATCAATGTATGTAATATTTGACTATATTGTCAACATTGTGAAATTATGAAATAGTTTGATTTCATAAGTGGTATTTCCTATGTATGAAGAGAAACCATATGTTTTATTTGAATGTGTGGTTTAATTAGTGGTGTAAAACACTAATTAATTAGAAAAGATTCAATCATTTAAAAAGTACTTTTGGAATATCAAATTGTATGATAGAAATACCATGGAAGGAGACTATGAATTTAGTCTTGTGAACATTGAAATTTTTAAAATAATTACATTATATGACATTAATATGTTATTATTAATGCCTTGTATAATTTCTTATATGATTTAAATTTGGTATACCTGACATTCTTAGATTGTGGGACTTGATGACCATGGATATGTGTAATAGGATTTTACAAATCCTTTAAAACTATATGTGTTGAAGACTTGTTTTTTTAAAACATTGTGTACCTTGCTGAAGAGTTGTGTTGTCAAACTATGAATCCTCTGCACATTACGTAGGCAAGTTCATCTTGGATGAGCCCTTGAGGCCTAGGTTTGGCCCTTAGGGGGGTCCTTTTCATGTTTGTGAATTCTTAAAGTTCTTTGGTTGATAAAATGAATTAAATACTTAGGTAGAGTAAGTTGTAGGTAAGTTGAAAACTAATGATCATTTTAATTTATGTTGCTTCATCATGAATGATATGGAAATACCTTCATGTGTGGTTTTTCTTTTTAATAGTAATTGTAAACATAAGTGATGTTTCATATGAAACTCTTGTATGAGCCTGTAAGGCCATGTTGGTTTAAGGGACTAAGTCCCAAGTGAAATACGAAGCTAATTGTTCAGTCTTTTAGATATTCATTGATTGAGTATGACTGATGTGAGATATTCTAGGGATATAAAAATATTACTCCCTTTCCATAGTAATTATTAATATAATTATTATTTTGTTATTTATTTTCTTGAATCTTACATAATGATGTGAGATATTCTAGGGCTATAAAAATATTACTCCCTTTCAACAATAATTATTAATATAATTATTTTTTTTGTTATTTATTTAGTCAGATCTTACATTTGGTATCAAATATCCAGGTTTAGCACTAGGGCCTAGAGTCTACTTCGTAGAGTTGCATTTCTTTGAATGTAAACTTTCAGATGCCCTGAGAGTATAGGTGCATTGAGGGTTTGAGGACCCTAGAATAGGGTCAAGGAATCCTTGGATGAGTTAGTATCTTGTTTATCTCTTAGATGGTTTAGTATGAGAACCGAGAAGGGAAAGGGGATGGTTGACTAGTAGTTAATGAGATTGGAACAATTAAGTAGATAGTAGAAGTCAATCTAGGTATTACCTTAGGGTCTTACATTGCTGGCCCAGAACCAAAATTTGTTACCTTCTGATATCCTCAAGGAAGGGAAAATCCTTGTCTTATATGATAGAGTAACTTGAGGACACATTACTCTTGATTATCATTGTCTGATAATGTACTTGGACGTTGCATAGATTTAGCGACTGATGCATTGCGAGTGATGATTTGCTTATGAGTTGACATGTGTAAGAAATTGTTAAGAATCATGCCTTTAAAAACATTCTTGAGAAAGATTACTGGCTAATGTCACATGATGAATAAAGAATGTCTTAGATACTAATAAGACTTGTATAAACCATTACATGATGATATTCTTGGCTGAAAGAAACATTTAATGTTTGCATCATAAATCATACACCATAGGAATAAGTGAATAATGATCTCTGAATAAGAAATGAGTAGAATAAACTCTAGAAAGAAAATTATTGTGAATATAAATATAGATATAGAATGTTATTATTAACATTATGTCAACTAAGGTTAGCAATTTTTAGATATGTTAGAACACACAGATATACTGAGAGGGGGGTGAATTAGTATATACCAGATTTAACTTCAAAACCTACTGTAACATCAATATCTTTACTACATCAACAATGCATCATTAAAAGAACTATGCAAAATACAAACACGTCCACACATCTACACAAGAGGACACAAGATTTACATGGAAACCCAAAAGGGAAAAACCATGGTGAGAAAAGTTACTTGGACCTACTACCCAAATCTAGCCTCACAAAAGAATATTGAATTACAAATATTTTGTAGTCACCAACCCATGGTAATTTCAACCTAAGAGACACCAATCTCCTTTATTGATTTGTAGGCACCAACCTATAGGAGATTCCAATCCCCTTATCAAACTGAGCACCAACCCAGCTACTAAGCACCAACTTCAAGCAGTTGAAAACAGGATCAAGGTTATTCTGTATACATTCAATTATGCAACATCATATGCTTCTCAACTCTTCTATTCTACAATTTAGAATAAAAAAATATGTTCTTGCAAACATGGATACATATTGTGCAAATTCCATATTATCGTCTACTCATGCCCTTCACACACTATCAATACAAAAGTACTACTCACTACTTACCACATTTTTTTCTCTACTTGTTCAACTCACTTAAAAAACAAGATTGGTGGTATATATATCCATTTTATCACAATATTAATATCATAATGTCAGCTTAGAACCACTTAACACATTTCTCTAAGAAAACTCATGTCAACCATCAATCCTTAATTCAAGATTACATGTAATGTGTAGTCAGCTTGACTCCAAACCATATGCAGTAATATAGGAATGAATTCATGTTATGCACTTCATACCATGAGCTTTCTTGATCCCATGCTACCTTCACATGCTTCCTCTTGTTGGTACATATTTTCTTTACCTAACACAACCATTGAAACATTTGTACAGATGAACAGTGAACACGGACTTCATTTTGTCACTTCTAGAACTCTCCTTTGTATTGCAAATCTTCTGAAATGTGAGTACAACATACTTCTTAACTGGCTTTTCTAATTTTCCAAAACTCAAGCCAAAACAACTAAGTATGGTAGAATGTGGTACCAAAAAAAATGACAGTCTAACACCACTTCTGAGCAACAAACCTCAAAAATCTAATGCAAGTCTTCTGAAACGTGAGTACAACATACTTCTTGACTAGATTTTCTTATTTTCCAAAATGTAAGCCAAAACAACCAACTGTGGTAGAATGCAGTACCAAAAATAATGACATTATAACACCACTTCTAAGCCACAAACCTCAAAAATCTACCATAAACCTTTCTATACTTCCACAAATGTAGTAAGCATTCAAGAACATTCTTATTGACAATCAATGATAATGAATTCCATCTTGACATCAATGACAATATTTGCAACAATCTCCCCCTTTGTCATTGATGGCAACACCTTATAGAAATAACCTGTGAAAGGAATACAACATTATCGTAGTTCTCCCTCTGATTGTAATGCTCCCCCTTGCACTACTTTTGCACTACTTCTCCTCCTTTGACATCAATGGCAAAGAAGTCCTCGGAGTTGTAAGATAATGTAATGATGAGCTCCCCCTTACATTACTTCTCCCCCTTAGGGGTATCTCTTCCATTTTGAAACTCTGATATATTCTAGGGATTAAGAATAGATCTTTGAGATGCTTCCCCTAGACGCATGCTTCATCTATTCAACTAAACATTAGAAGGAGCCATCACTCCTAGCTTCTGCCTGAGATACTCAAAAATCTCCTTAGGAAGAGGTTTTTTAAAAATATCTGCAATCTGCTCCTTTGTTGCCACATAATCCAATATGACTTCCTGATCTACAACTTTCTCTCAAAAAATGATATTTGATTGAGATGTTCTTTGTTTTTTAATGCATCATAGGATTCCTTCAGATATTAATTGCACTTGTGTTATCACATAGAATAGAGATAGGCTCATCATACTCAACTTTTATGTCATTCAAGGTTTTCTTCATCCATAGCACTTGAGTATATCATGACACTACAACAATGTATTATGCTTCTATTGTTGACAATGACACTAAATCTTGTTTCTTGCTTAGCCATTATACTAGTTTTCCTCCAAGAAAGAATGCTCCGCCACTAATGCTTTTTCTGTCATCAATACTACCTGCCTAATCAACATCTATATATGCAGTTAGAGTGAAATCATCACTCCTAGGATACCACAGACCATAGTCCATAGAACTTTTCAAGTATCTAAAAATCTTCTTCATAGCCTTTACATGTGTTTCCTTGGGTGCTTCTTGAAATCTTTTCATCATACATATTGCTTGCATAATATCATGTCTAGTTGTAGTTAGATAAAACAAACTACCAATCATGGACCTATACATAGTCTGATCCACTTGAGGTGATTCATCATCTCGGCTCAACTTACATCCTGTCAATATAGGTGTACTATCTGGCTTGCAGTCTTACATTCTAAACTTCTTCAACATCTCCTTGACATACTTGGTTTGTGAAATGAAAATGCCTTTATCAGATTGAGCAATTTGTAAAACAAGAAAAAATGACAACTCACCAAGCATAGATATTTCAAATTCTCTTTTGCATCTCTACTACAAATTCCTTGCACATTTTATCATCACTTACTCCAAAGATAATGTCATCAACATAGACAACAATAATCAACATATGTTTACCTTCTATTTTAATGTATAAGGTATTGTCTGCAATACCTTTATTAAATCCTTGTTGTTGCATATACTTGTCTAGCCTTGGATATGAAGCCCTAGGAGCCTATTTGAGTCCATATAGTGCCTTTTTCAACTTGCAAACAAGGTCCCAATTTTTTGTCAGTTGAAATCTTTCAGGTTGTTCTATATACACTTATTCTTAGATATTGTCATTAAGAAATGCAGACTTGACATCCATTTGATATAATTTTAATTCTTATAAATGGAAAATGTGAAGAACATCCTAATTGCTTTTAATTCTACCATAGGAGCAAAAGTTTCTTCAAATTCAATACCTTCTACATGAGCATATCCTTTGTAGACTAGTCTTTCTTTATTTCTGATCACTTGTCCATCCTCATTCAATTTGTTCCTGAACACCCATTTTGTGCCAATGACATTCTTGTCTTTAGGTCTTGGGACAAGTTCCCAAGTTTTATTCTTCTCGATCTGATTTAGCTCTTCTCTCATTGCATCAATCCAACTTTCATCTTTTCTAGCTTCTAAAAAACTTTTAGGCTCAATGTTAGACAATAAAAAAACTTTACTTGTTCTTTCATATTTTCCAATCTTCTCCTTGTCAGAACACCATCATCTTTGTTTCCAAGAACCTAATTTTTAGAGTGATATCTTTGAATATATATTGTAGGTGTCTTTGTGATTTTCTTTTCTAGTTCTTCTTCTACAACTTCATCTTCTTCTTCAGTGCAGATTGATTCATCTCAATAGTTATCTTCTCTGTCACATGTCAGATGATGTAAGTCTTCATCAATCCTAAAATTTGCACTTTCAACAATCTTCTGTAGTCTCTTATTGTAGCATTTGTATGCCATGCTTCTTTTTCACTATCCAAGAAAAATTCCTTCATCAGACCTTGAATCAAACTTACCCAAGTTGTCTTCATATCTTCTGATGCAACATTTGCTTCCAAATATTCTGAAGTACTTGACATATGTAGGTCTGCCTTTCCACAATTCATATGGAGCCTTTGTGTCATTTACGCTTATCTATCCTCTGTTAAGAATGTAGACAATAGTATGGACTGTTTATTTCCGATACAAATTAGGCATCTTGGCTTCATTCAACATTGTTCTTGCCATCTCCTAAACTGTTTTATTCTTCCTTTCATGAAATGTCCCATTCTAAAACATATTGTTCTTAGGGACATTAAAGCAAAATTAAGATGTGATTGTTTAAATTAAAAATTTAAACAATGTGGATTTAACATTAAGGAAATTAGAGAATGGGCGCCACAAAGAAAAAGAGTTAAAAATTCAAATTGAAAACTTCATGGCCAATCTCTTTATTTTTGGTCGACATCATGAAAGCATAATAAAACTTGGGCCGACTTGATAGAGAAATAGATGGCCGACCTCATACTCATATCCTGGCCAACTTAAGCATAAAAGGTTCTATATTTATATGTGAAGAGTGATGATTTAAAAAGAGGAAATTAAGTGATTCTAATATATAAGTTATGTGGTGCGATCTATTATTTAGTGCAACATGATTTTTATCAAGGGAATGATTTAAGTGTGTCAAAAAGTAGTGATTATCTTTTGTGTTAAGAGCAGTGATCTATTTGTGAAAAGGCAGCGATCTTTTTCAAATAGTTGTGTCTATTTTAAAAGGTGGTGATCATTGAGGAAAGGGTATGTCTCTTGCCCTTCTTGAAGACATATAAAAGGTAAACGACTTAGATGTTTAAGGGCAAGCAATGAATGAGTATTTTTTGAATATTAAAATAAGAGGAAAATAGAATGAATATCTAGGATAAAAAGAACAAAAACAAATATAAAAGGTAGACAGGAATATATATATATATATGGACAACAGTGACATTATTTATAATAGCAGAGGTACATATATCGATCAAGGAAGCATAAATCATTCATCAAGGAAGCAAGAAATAAAAAGATATATTTATATAGTGGAGATAAATATACAAGAACAAATCAACAGTGATATATATATGCAATGCTATCTATACAAAAAAGAATTATTTATTGCATCCATTCTATCATGCTATAACTCTATTGGTCATTCTATCATTCAATTATTATGTCCTTCTATTACTCTATCATTCTATCATTCTATTCAATTCTATTATGTAATCAATCAAATCAGTGAATATCTGAGAATGTAATCAATCAAATCAGTGAATATCTGAGATATCAATTAGCAATCAAAGGAAGCTACCTTCATTGGAAGGAAGTCATATAAATCAAGCAAAAGGAAATATATCAAGTATATATATATATTGGCTATACCATAAGTGTTAACGACAAAGAAGGATTTATTACAATCCTTGAATCGAACTTGAAAGAGTTACTTTAACCCAATGAGTCACCACATGTCGAATGAATATGAAAAGTAGCATTGGTCCCTTCGTCAAGTAGCTCACCCCAAGTTGGATGGATGAGTTTTTCTGCCACTTGTGGGTCAAGGGGGTGAATTATCTAGGATGGACGTACTCGCCCTTGAGCTTGATTAAGGAGGATAGAGAAATGCATATTAGGGGACAAGCAGTAACACTGGTCCCTTCATCAAGTAGGCTACCCCAAGTTGGATGGATGGGTGTTTCTGCCACTTGTGGGACAAGGGAGTAAATTATCCAAGATGGATGTACCTGCCCTTGGGTTTGATTGAGGAGGACAGACACGCAATGCCCTATAGGCTTTCTCATAGAATTTCATTATGTGGTTGACCATTGGGAATAACCTTGAAATGATTATATGTTTTCTTCGTGTATGATGTGTATACTTTGTGCTTGTTAATATATGTATTGAAATAAATATTGATTATGCTATGATGATTTAATCTCATTATTTATGTTATGAAGTATTAATCTCATTAATAATTATGTTGTGATAGATGAATTCAATATGAGTGATGCTAAGAATTGAATATTATTCTAATTTATTGATCTTTAATATTTCTAATGTCCCTTTCTAGTGATGATTATTGTATGCAAGTAAAGAAACTAGGAATATCCTAAAAGGGGACATTACAAGTGGTATCAAAGCTTTGATCCTGCCAACCTGGGGATCAAAGATAGTTAATGCAATTAAACCAAATATCTCAACTAGATTTAGGAAAGAGAAAGGGAAGTATGAAGAAGATGATATTGTAAATAGTACATTGGTAACACTTTTAGGAGCAGATTTATAATAGCATAGAGGGTGTAGATTCAATTATTGAAATCAAATTCAGATTCTTGATTGCATCCTTTAAAATACCTGTTTGAATGCCAAGCTCATGCAAAACAAAAAGTGAACTAGAGTCAAAAACAATAGGAAACTGAATCTAAATATACAGATATTATTATTAGAAGGGGGGTTTTGGATAAAAGAAGCATGCACAGCAGAGGAAAGGGCAGAAAAACACACCATTATTCTAAGCGACAGCAAGGAGAGAAGGAGATCAAAAATCAGTGATAGAAGGTGAAGGAGAAGTGTAGAAAAGAAGGAGAGACTAGCATCAGGGGACAGGAGATGTATTTTCAGTGGTGAAGCTTCTTGTTTGTTCTCGGCTACATTGAACGGAGATAGTCTCTTAAGAGCCCTAAGACAAAAAAGGTGTCAAACTTTGGACCAGTTGTTCTGTCAAATCATGACACCTAGGAACATCTTCTTTGCATGTATATGTGGATGTCAGGTCCACTTACAAATACCTACCTCCATTTTTTTAAAATCAATTTCATTTGCCTGTGGTGGCAAGGAACACATTGTTCCAAAATGCTTCAGTTTCATGCAATGGAAAGGTGCTAGGAGTGAAATTTTGCATTCCACACCTTATGGGGCCCAAAGGACTACACCAACATGTCAGGATGGGTACTTAAATGCTAGGGGAGGTCTCTTTTCATGCACCAAGTGTCCCAGACGTTTCGGGCTACAGGCTACCAGCAAAGTCACTTGAGATCCCTAAGAGCGAAAAACTGCCAAACTTTGATAGAACGGTTCTGAGAATTCTTGGCACCTAGGAATGTTCCATTCAGACCTATAGGTGCATGTGGGGTACTTACAAAATAACCTCTCTTAGTTTTTTCCAACTTCAATCTATTTGGCCTTGTCGAAATTAAATGCAATCTTGCAAAATGCTTTAGTGGCATTGAACACAACATTGCTAGGAGCCATTTTTTTTCTACTCATCATGGGGCCCAACTAACTACACCAAAACATCAAAGTGGGTGGGTAAATTCTAGGGGAGGTCTCTTTTCATGCGCCAAGTGCCCCAGACATTCCAGGTTGTAGGCTACCAAAAATGCCACTTGAGATCCCTGAGAGCAAAAAACTGCCAAACTTTGACGAAGCGGTTCTCAAAATTCATGGCACCTGGGAATGTTTTGTTTGGACCTACAAGTGCATGTGGGGTCCATCCATAATAACCTCTCTCAATTTTGTCATCTATAAGCTGTTTGACTGTGTCAAAATTAAACGCATTCTTGCAAAATGCTTCAGTGGCATTTAGCACAACATTGCTAAGAAACAATTTTTTTGTTCTACTCGTCGTGGGACCCAATGGACTATGCCAACATGTTGGGGTGGGAAAATAAATGCTAGGGGAGGTCTCTTTTCATGTGCCAAATGCCCCAGACGTTCCGAGCTACAGTGTTACATCCCTATTTCTGACTTGCTATACTTTTACCTTTTTACTTGGGCATAAGTAAATTTATTGAGAAGATAGGACATGGAATTATATTGAATATCATTTAGGAAATGTTATTGTCATTTTTATATCTATATGATGAGATTTGATTTATTTTGAATAATGATGCACTGATCTCTTATTGTTTGATGACAAGTGAAATAGGATTACAAGTTATCGACTCTCAGAGAAGAGAGAGAGAGTATCTTTCGAGAAGAGAGAGATAGACCTTGGATTATGAGTGGTCTATTTGCCAAGATGAGTATGATGTGTAACAAAAGTGTGAACCAACGTGTTGTGAGAGGTAAGCCTTAACTCGTCAGTTTACTTGAACCCAATCATTAGGTATTCGATACCTTACGAATATTTGAAAGTCGTAGTAAGTCGTCATAGTCGTTAGAAGTGTTAACGACGTCATTTGAACATGAACTATGGCTATTTACGTTTTACGTAGATATTACGATGTAATTGTTGTAAAATGGTCTCTTATTTTATTAGAGTCTCTTGATGTGATATAAACGATTCTTTATGTCAAGACGATTTCGTCAAGTAAAGAATACGTGAGTTTTGTCCACAATAAGCGACTTACGATGATTTTGTCAAGTCAAGTCGTCATCGCATTACTCGTAAGTTTTTTTTTTACTATTGATTATTATTAACATATTGTGATCAAAGATTTAAAAATGGTCAAGGACCATTATTATAATTATTTTGTTTAATATTGTGTTAGTAGGGGTTAATTGAGGTTTAAGTTCATAACCACTTTTCCTTATAGGAAGTTATCATCTTGTAAATATCTTCCTTCGTATCGTTATGCTCCAAAGGAACCACATTAGGAGCGAGTGGCAATTATTATGCCACAATATCATTGGCTTGTAACTAAGAGTGGTCGTCAGCATGCTATTAGGAGTGCATAACGATTAACTGCAGTGGTGGTTTTAATAACTCAAGTGATAGCTAAATAAGTTCATAGTTCTGTTTTGATGACATCAGCCTCTTGTAGGAAATCAGTAGTGTCTTATGCCATGCTTCTCCCTTTTCCTTGCATGTGTCATCCTCATTTGTAACTTTTACATCGGAAGTGGATTTTGTTGTAACTGCCAAGACGTGCAGCTGTACGTGTTAATTGGATTGCTAGTCGGTAGACATGGTTATGATGAAAAAGATTCATTATAAGTCGTGGACGGTTGAGACTCTGACTTCTTTTCTAATAGAGCAAGTGTTGTAAGGAAGTGGAAACGACTTGTTAAGGGTTGGCAGAGTGGGGATAGCGAGGATAGTGCGAAGTCGTTGGAAATGTTTTCCATCACGTGGGGTGATTCCTATCGGGGTGTGGTTGGAACCTCTGATGGGAGCTTGAGTTGCGGGAGGAGAGATCTACGCAGAGAGAGAGGTGGGAGTCTGGTAGTTGGAAACGACGAGTTAAATGTGGGAGACTCCATCATCCTGTGCGCGGTCTGGAGGGGAGATCTACGCAATGAGAGGAGGTAAGAAAGACGCTGAAGTTCTAGATAGAAGGGCGGACTGCTAAGAAGAAGAGGGCAGAAGTCCTTAGATCCACCGTGGAGAGTTTATTCTCAGGATAGCCGACGAACCTTTTCCTCATTACGTGATAATAGTAAGGAAAAGACGGTTGATGTTGAGAAACAAGAAAAGACAGCAGAGAGGAGGGTTTTCTGTTATGGATGAACGATAGTGGAATCCGAAGGGACTCGTGGAACGATACTATTAGATGGGGGAACCATTCTCCTATAAGGGGGAGAAAATAATTGCTGACAGAAGGTGATAACAAAAGGAAGCGAGGCAGTGGTAATGGTCTGTGGAATATTCTACAACCACGCGCTACCTAGAACCAGGAGAAACACAAGAGGTTCTTTCTTAGTCATTATGCTTGCTTTGTGTATAAAACTAGCTTCTTACTTCCATGTTTCTCTTGGTTAGTAGTAGTTTAAGTGTTCTTTATAGCCCACGCCATCAACTATGGCAGAAATAAGTATGGTCGATGCCATCTTTTGTGGCAGATATATGTGTTAAAATATATATAGTTATTAGGGAAGTTCTTAAGAAGGACACAGTTTCATCTACTTCTCAAACTTTTACGAAATAACTTAACATTATAAGAAGGTTATGAGTTACATATTGTTAATATCTCTAATGATATAAATGGATATACTCCTCTCTAGCGGAAATCACACACATTACATCTCAGTATAATCGACGTCGCCGATTTAGGGTTTAGAGAATCAAAACGAGTTTATGTAATTTAAGACTCGTCGCTTAAATGACCTCCTTCTAGTTTTGTAATAGATAAGAGACAGTCGACTTCAATTTTACGTGTGAGACTACTTTTTGTGATAAACTCCTTAGGACGTAGAAATGAGATAATGGTTTCTTATCTCAGTCTGATTTCATTCTTTAATGAAAATTGATCTTAGACGACACCTTATTCTTTTTAGAGTCATAAAGCTAAATCTAAACAAGACTATCATTATAAAGGAGATCAACCTTGTGGTTAAAGACTGATCGATCTCGTAATGATTGGGAATGTTTTATGTTGAAAACTAGTTTAAAAGTTTAGGATAAGCTTCAGTGATAGTTTCTTTCTAATAGGAAGAATGCTTTAAGTTCTAGGTAACAAGCTTTACCTTAAAGAAGTTTACTTTGTTTCTAATGATGTTTCAAGGTGGGATGAATTCTCTAAAGCAGTTCGAGACTAGAACACCTGCATGTTAAGCTTTGTTATAGCTAATTTGAGGAAAAAGAGAGAAGCATAGATTGGTTACTCTTATGGATAATAATGGATTTAGTCCATCATAATGTGGAGTCCAACTATACCATGTCAAAATTTAGATAGGTTATGAGCCTTGGGAGATAAATCAAGGTATATATTTGTTTAATGAACTATCTTGGTTCGAGAGATTTAATACCCTCGTAGTCAAGGAAGACTAGGGAATAATCTCTTCCATAGGATAGTCTTCTTCCTAAAATAAATATGCTTGTTATTCCATGGTATTGGGATAGATTAAACAAAACCCTAGTTTAACCAGAAGGGTTAAAGATTATTTGAAGACACCTTCATGGTTATAACCCGTTTAAAACTATTTTATGAGGGTAGATAATAGAGGTCGAGAACTCTGTTTAGTAATGAATCTCTTGTCTTATTGAAAGAGATTTGTTATAGACGATAATGTTTAACCTTAGGTAGGGGAAAACTTTTTGTTAGGATACAAGTCATCTTGAAATACAAGTCATAAGCCTCGAGTTTTGCAAGTAAGCAAGAGGTACTATTATTGGATAGTCAACCATTAAGTGCATTACACCTTATTGGACACAACTTCTCTTAGCTATCACTTGTCGATAAGGGGTGAGTCTCAAATGTTGCAAAGATGCATTGAGAGATACCTAAGAATGGATAGTCAATCCATAATAATTAATAGAGCAATGACGGTGTCGTGAGAATTCACCTAAGTTAGAAAGACTAGATTGGAGTTGGATAAAACTCTTTAGTTAATCCTTAACTTAACCTAGATATGGTGATTTTTATATTAAGGCATTGAGATCATTTTTAGATCGTGATTAAAGGGTCAAGTGCCCTTACTATGCATAATTATTCTTACTTGCAAGAAGTGATTTAGATTCCTAGACTATATTGCTTAACCTGGGTAAGGTTATCATCTTAGTCGTAATTAATCTATCTATATTTTTATTGAGACAATAAGTCGTGGACCTCAGGAATTGCAATGAAGCAATGAGAGTCCTCATAAAGAAAGAAAGTTGAACGGGTCTATGGATTATAGACAGTGCAAGAAAACATGTATGGATCGAGAAGACTAAATTGTTCAAATGTCATAACCTCTTAAGTTAAACATAGATGACCAAGTCGAACTGTAGGAATATGATAGTATCCAATTCGAGTTGGAGTGGGTGAACAGTACGACATCGTTCAATGCAAACGTCAATTTATATCAAAAACTATGGCCATAGTAATGCATATGTCTCTGCATGCATTGTCGGTTCACTGTATCTGGATTGCACATCCTATCGGGAATCATACTTAGCTAGAGGGTATCTAGGGTTGTATGATAGATAGAGTTGTGTAAGATACAACACTATGTACTCAGAAAGGCAAATTACCACTGGTCACCTTGGTCTATACTTCTCGTGAAGGGAAGGGCCACTTCCGATTAGGAAGGAGTGCGGGAGACCGATGGTCTGTGGTTGGAGGTAAATCACTGGAAAGATACTCTCTCTCTCTCTAGCAGAAGACATGCCGAGGCTTGTGATAAAGATGTCAGATTTCTGGATGCAGTATATCTTTGAGACTTGTGTTGATTGAGATTAAGTAAAACACTATTTGATTCAGGTATTTATAATAGATTTTTTTTTGTAAACTTTGTACTTGAGAAAGACAATATGGTTTATTGAATTTGTAACGAGATATCTTGTAATTGTAGTTACTTGACTATATGTTGAATAAAAGAAAAATTTTCTCTATCTCATTTTTACCTTGTAAATTTACTTTATGGTGAAAATTGTGGTTTTAACTATGTTTATGGAACATGTATGTTACATACAGGCTACCGACAATGTCCATAAAAGTGACTTTGTCAGTAGCTTGTGGCTCAGAATGTCTGGGGCACTTGGCGCATGAAAAGATACCTCCCCTAGTGTTTACCCACCCACCCCAATGTGTGGGTGTAGTTCATTAGGCCCCACAATGAAGAGAACGAAAAGTATGGCTCCTGGCAAGGTTTGTTGAATGCCACTGAAGCATTTTGCCAGAATGTGTTTAATTTTGGCACGCTCAAATGGATTGGAATTGACAAAAACTAGGAGAGGTTATTGTGGATAGACCCCACATTCACCTATAGGTCCAAACAGAACATTCCCAGGTGTGACGAATTCTGAGAACTGCTCTGTCAAAGTTTGGCAGTTTTTTGCTCTCGAGGATCTCAAGTGACTTTGCTAGTAGCCTACAACACGAAATATCCGGGGCACTTGGTGCATGAAAAGAGACCTCCTCTAGCATTTACCTACCCACCTCGATGTGTTAGCATAGTCCATTGGGCCCCACAATGAGCAGAACAGAAAAATGGCTCCTAGCAAGATTGTGTTGAATGCCACTAAAGCATTTTGCAAGAATGTGTTTAATTTTGAAATGGTCAAACGGATTGGAGTTGACAAAAAATAAGAGAGGTTATTGTGGATGGACCCCATGTGCACTTGTAGGTCCAAACAGAACATTCCCAAGTGCTATAAATTCTAAGAACTGCTCTGTCAAAGTTTGGTCATTTTTTGTTGTTAGGGATCTCAAGTGACTTTGTTGGTAGCCTATAGCTTAGAACATCTGGGGCACTTGGCACATGAAAAGAGACCTCCCCTAGCATTTAGCTACCCACCCTGACTTGTTGGCATAGTCTATTGGGCCCCACTAGGTGTGGAATGCAAAATTTCACTCCTAGCACCTTTCCACTGTATGAAACTAAAGCATTTTGGAATAATGTGTTCCTTGCCACTACAGGGAAACAAAATTGATTTAAAAAAATTGAGGTGGGTATTTGTAGGTGGACCTAACATCCATCTATACATGCAAAGAAGATGTTCCTAGGTGTCACAGTTTTGACAGAACAACCGGTCCAAAGTTTGACACCTTTTTTGTCTTAGGGCTCTTAAAAGATTGTCTTCGTCCAATGTAGCCGAGAACAACCAGGAAGCTTCACCACCAAAAAGACATCTCCCTTAGCATTTACCCACCCACCTAGACATGTTGGTACTGTCCATTTGGCCCCAGGAGATGCCAAATGTAAAAATTTAGTCCTAGCACCTTTCTAGTAAGATGAAACTAAACTAAAAGCTATGTTGTAATCTCCATTTTAGGTGTTTTCTCTACTCTCCTTATGTTGATATGGTGTTCTCACTTGATCCAATGTGTTGTAGGGCATTAAACAAAGGTTCAAACAGTCTTGAATATGATGAACCCATTCCAATCTATGTTAGCACAAGAAAAATGTAAAAGATATGATCATGTTATCACAAGAAAAATGTAATAATGGGATAGATAACATCATCTAAAACAAAAAAATATAATCTTGTAAGCACATGTATCTAGCATTTAAGTAGACAAAACATAATGGCAAAACACACCTTAAAGAATGTGCTACAAAAATCACATGAAATGGTTATCAAACTAGGGTTTATGATGATTTTTGGAAAAAATAGAAGGATTTTCTATTGTTTTGACTGTTGCAGCTATGGTAGAAGCTTCAAAATGGATTAAATTTCATCTTTTCAGACTTACATTGTGGTTTCATGGTCTTCCATGCATATTTGTTTTTGTGTGTAGGGATATTACCTATGGCTGCTAGGGTTCTTGTCTTTAGTATTACATCATGGGCTTGCCTTTTTCTAACGAATCCATGAAGTTATCCTATTGAGTTAGTCATTAGATCATCAAGGAAAGAATTATGAGGATACTATGAGGGTGTCATGAGTGGAGGGTAACCTTGTTGAGCATCCAAAAAGCTCATTATCATTGTCAAAAGCATGCAAAATTGTGACAGTCCTAAGATTGTAGTAGCAACAAGAAGATGTCTTATTCATAAGCAAAGACCCTGGTTTTCATCAACGGTGTTCTCCCTATGTCTCTCTCCCTATGTGTTAAAGTACATTGGTCACTAATGTAGGTGCATAGAATGTGGGCAAGAATTCCATCTTTTGTTTCAAATTACAAAAGGAATAGGCATAAAGAACAAGATTGTAAATTACAAGTTCCATGAATAATTTGTATAAAAATAACCATTATTATTTTATGTCCAAAATGAACACCACCACCAATAAAAGAACCACTCACCTAATTCAATGCATGTTTTGGGGTGTTGTATCACATCTATACTTATTGTTAAACACATACAACTTGTAGTGGTTTATTGTCACATGTGTTGTAAGCCATGTATGTGAAGATGAAAACATAGTTTATCCATTTGCATGAGAAAGTAAGGGATATAACATGTATTGATGACACGAGCAACACTACTCCATATTCTTAAGTGTTGTAAATATGCATCTTTTTATTTCATCATGTTTTGCTTCATTGTAGCATGAATCACTTGGTGTAAGCATGTACAATTATAGCATGTTATGCACATCACAAATGAAGGAATGCAATGATTGCAAGATGTGCAAAAAATGGATTTTTTTATAAGGCTTGAAAGAAACTTTCAAGCAAATGCAATTGGCAGGTGTAGATCCAAATTCCACAACCTTATCCACCATCCTCCTTGCCTATGCCAAAATGGGATCTTCAGAATAGGCTATAGACAACCATCAAAGCATAAAGGATATAGGAATTTTGTCAGATATTGTATTTGCAGCTGCCCTTGTAGACATGTATGCAAAGTGTGGAAGCATAGACAAGGCATGTGAATAGTTTGGCATGACACCTCAAAGAGATGCCATCTCATGGAATGCAATGATTGCACGATATGCAGAAAATGGATTTTTTGAAAAGGCTTTATAAACTTTCAAGCAAATGCAATTGGCACGTGTAAAACCAAATTCCATAACATTTGCAAGCATCCTCCCTGCCTGTGCCAAATTAGGATCTTTGGAACAGGGTATGGACAACCATGAAAGAATAAAGGATAAAGGAATTTCGACAGATGTTATAGTTGCAACTACCCTAGGAGACATGTATGCAAAGTGTGGAAGCATCTAGACAAGGCACATGAACTATTTGACATTTTGCCTCAAAGAAATAATGTCTCATGGAATGCAATGATTGGAAGATATGCACAAAATGGATTTTTTCAAAAAGGCTTTACAAACTTTTAAGCAAATGCAATTGGCAGGTGTAAAGCCAAATTCAATAACCTTACCCAGCATCCTCCTTGTCTATGCCCATATGGGATCTTTGGAATAGGGTATGGACATCCATCAAAGCATAAAGGATATGGGAATTTCATTAGATGTTGTAGTTGAAACTGCCCTATGAGACATGTATGCAAAGTGATGAAGCATAGACAAGGCAAGTGAACTATTTGACATGATGCCTCAAAGAAATGTTGTCTCATGCAATACAACGATTGCAAGATATGCACAAAAAGGTTTTTTTGATAAGGCTTTAGAAACTTTCAAGCAAATGTAATTGGCGGGTGTAAATCAAAATTCCACAACCTTAGCCAGCGTCCTCCTTGTCTATTACCAAATGGGATCTTCGGAATAGGGTATGGACATCCATCAAAGCATAAAGGATATGGTAATTTTGATAGATGTTGTAGTTGCAGGGTAAAAGCACAAACTTGTGTCACACTTTTATAAAGGAAACACCCAACACTAATCTAACTTTTTAACTTGAATCACTACAAAGTGACTTATATGTTCTGAATTTTAAAATGATGTAAACTAATAAAATATAGATTTTTAGTGTATTTTATGTTTTTATTTTTTTAAAAAAATTAAATGTAGTATTTTATAAAATTGACACTATAATTTAGTTGCTAATAAAATGCTGAAAAAGAAGGTTGAATGGGACGTCACACTTTATATAGTAAATTTCATTTATTTTCCTTCTATATTTTTTTGTGTATTCATAGCTATAAACTTTAGTGCATGGATTATTTCCTTCCCCAATTTGATAAATATATATTTTTAAATATATCTTGGAAGTTGCATGTGATGAAAACACAATTGTTTTGATGGGACATCAACTTTTGTCTTTATTATTTATCCAAAATAGGAAAAAAATTATGTCATCTTGACAAGGAATCTCTCCTCTAATGCATCATTTTTTTTCAATTTTTTTTGATAAACTTTAATATTTCCTCTTGAGAGGACAATCGACACCATATTTTGGTGCTAATGACTTACTTTTAGTAGAAATACAAAATAAAATGTAAACACTAATTGAAATGTTTAAAAAATTATATTTTTACAAAGTATATTGATTGATCTACAAAAGGGTATTTTTAGATTCTTTTAGAATGATCATTTGCATGAGTAGGAGTTGTTACAGCATCAAGTTTTTCAAATAATTTCATTTTTTTGGTAATTGAGCCCCAAAGTGATGCTAAATATGTTTTTAGTGGATAGTTCCAATTGGAAAAGTTGTGGCCTAGATCTAATTTAGTTAGAATGAATCTATATAGAACATAAGTTTCACCAAAATTGACTTTTAGTTGGAAATACTTAAATTAGTTTATGCTTACAAGTTAGCCCAAAGTGTGACACAACTTTGAACTTTTATCCTGTAACTGCCCTAGGAGACATGTATGAAAAGTGTGGAAGCATAGACAAGGCACATGAACTATTTGACATGATGTCTCATGGAATGTAATGATTGCAAAATATGCACAAAATGGATTTTTTCAAAAAGGATTTAGAAACTTTCAAGAAAGTGAACAAAAGAAACTTTCAAGCAAATGTAATTGGCATGTGTAAAACCAAATTCCACAACCTTATCCAACATCCTCCTTACCTATGCCAAAATGGGATCTTCGGAATAGGGTGTGGATAGCCATCAAAGCATAAAGGATATAGGAATTTTGTCACATGTATTTGCAGCTGCCCTTGTAGACATGTATGCAAAATGTGGAAGCATAGACAAGGCGCGTGAACTATTTGATATGATGCCTCAAAGAAATGCACAGTCTCATGGAATGCAATGATTACAAGATATGCACAAAATAGATTTTTTGAAAAGGATTTATAAACATTCAAGCAAATGCAATTGACACGTATAAAACCAAATTCCTATAACCATAATGGTCATCGTATTATATTTAATGTAAACAGGCATATACATAATGTCATGAACATAACATATAGTTTATATATAAAGCCATATAGGCATGTACAAACAAATCCATACAAGCATATACAAAGATATACATCGGTAACATACAAAAGTATGTATACAAAGCCATTTAGGCATACAAAAAAATGTCCCAAAATCTAATTTCCTATGAACTTCTATCAAATTATCAGCTGCCCTTGCTTGGCCATGAAGATAGAGAGTCAATCAATGACTCCTCATCTCTCTTCTGTCGACTAGACCTCCTCGACAAAGATTTTTGAAGCTCCACCTGTTAATACAATCAAACAATATCCACATTAATATAGAAAACATGAAATATATAACATGGCATATGTAATCAATCACTTACCGCTAGCTGATGATCCCTCTTGATAAATTTTTTGTCTCTCTTCGTCCATAGCTAGACGGGTTGGAGTTGTGACCTCCTGTGAGAAGAATCAAGAAGCGAAATTGAGTAAACATGAATATCATTTATGTACATTAAATGACATGAGATAAAACAAGAAATACAAAATGACATTTACATATTACTAGCTCATACCTTAGTCAAAGGATTTGCAGATAAAACAGTTGCAGTAATGCCCACCTCTACTGACTGATGAAGATGAAGAGGAGTCTCCATATTCAACATCTGAAAATAGAGTTCAAGGTTATTTGACCAAAATAGATACATAACATTATTTATATGCATAATGATTACAAATAGTAAAATTTACCTCAATGAAAGTGCTTCTACTTGTAAGGGACCAAGGAAATTGTGGTGGTGGTGGTGAAGTTCCCTGTTCATTATCAAATTGTCACTAAATGAGATTACCATTGATATATATACTATATTTACGATCTTGTGATAAATTACATACCTATTGACTAGACCTCCTCTCATAACCCTGCACTAGACGGCTAATAGATGCAGGATGAATACTTTGACTCTAGAATTTCATAGTGTAGACAATTACATACATTAATTTTGACTTATAATATAGATAGGCATATAATTAATTAGAAATTTCAAATACAAATATATTAAATCAAGATGAACCTTGTAAAAAATTACATGGGAGTCAATACCAAACGTATGTTGTAAGAGGTATATTATCCAATACGGATGTGTCCATTATTGGTTGTTGCCCTTGTGTTGCAATGTCCTGACACTCTGCAACATCATCTGGATCACCTAAATGGTGAGAGTCCTAGGTCCCATAATCGCACATGTTCCCACATGAACTACAAAGTTGTGGGGACAAACAACGCCTACTACTCTCACCCTCATCGGCATGGGTAAGATCATCACCATGTTGTACTAGAGACTAGGTGAAAGAACTCAATGAATGCAGTGTCTCCACCTCAACACTCTCCTTCAAAGTTGAAGGGAGTGAGATATGTTCTGGCCTCATGAGGGGTCTAGGTATGCGGTTTTGGTCTCGATGTGCCCCCTGTCTATCTTGGGCAGAGCCACCACCTCTACCCTGGAACTCTCGAATGTCGAAGTAATTAGAAATCTAGTTTAGGACGAACTCGCAATAGAGTTTCCTTAATAAATATTATGGCACCTCATTGTTATTGCAAGGATTCTCATCAAATACCATCTACCATCAATCTCAAAAGTTTTGGGATATACCATCATGCACAAATCAATGAATTGGGAACCGTTTAGAACTCTCTTCTAGTATTTGGCCAGCTTTACGATTGATAAAATGTGAACATAATTGAGATTTTGTAATTTTTTTGTCCTTAACTTGTTGGTAAGACAATTTGTCAACATAGTATCATCGACTCCTCTCCCTATAGTCATTCCATTTGGTGATTTGGTTTGTCCCTGATTCAATATTAAAAACAATGACCTCTAATGACTTGGCAAGGGCCCTCCTACGATCGGTGCTTGCATTTGGAATATTTAATGTTTCAATTAGGGTTTCAAGATGTTTTTTATTTTCTTCAATTTGCCCTAAATAGTTTTTTTGTGTGTCTCTTTGATGGTGAGGATGTGAAGGTGGGGGCTTTTAAGGGTTCTCCTCAGTTTGAGGGGGGTTGTTTTGAGCCTCCTTTGCTGGATTAGGGTTTTTTGGTGGCTCATTGACTGAAAATTCAAGATAAAACTCCAATCAAAACATTGCAAAATTAAACGATTCTTTTCAAATTCAAAAAAATCAAACCCTACCTTCTTCAGCTGTTACACCCTCTACACTTTGACCACAATGTCCTCGAGAGCGGGATTGGTGAGGTGGCATGGTGAAATTTTGCTAATTTCTCTTTGAAATTGTTGTTTCTATGTCTCCTATAACGCGCTCACACTAGAAGAAGTGAAACCTGTGGCCATATTTTGCAAATGAGCCGCGGGTTTCACTTTTTGCTCTTTATTTTGTTTTTTTAAAAGCCTAACATGCAAGAGGGTTATAAAACGCTCATGTTATAACGTGTTCGCATTTTAGGCTCAATAATACTGAGCCATAATGCGAGCTATAATGTGTGCTCGTGTTATAGTTTATATGGGACCAGAAAGTGGTTGTGGCCACTTTTTGGTCTCTCAACTTTATGCATTGACCCCACTCTCTATCTACCTCTATCTCTCTCTCTTCACACTCTCTACCTCTCTCTATCTCTCCCACCCTCCCTTTACCTAAGGCTTAATATTAAAATCTAAGTTCCCTAAATGTGAACCCAAAACCCTAAACATCGATAATAAAGCATTAAAAATTATATATATATACTCTCTCTCTCTCTCTATTGAATATGAAAAATGATAGCATTATGGTTGAATATTTACCAAGCCTAAACACAATCATATTATTACAAAAATTATTGATTTGGCCACTTTTTTGTCCCCCAATTTAGTGCACTCGCCCAAAGAGTGAATCCTTAGTATTATTTCTCCACCAAGTCTCTTTGTCCCTAATGCAATAGTCTAGAGTTTAAATGGTATATTTCTATGCAAGAATTGGCATTTGTCTTAAATATAAACTTGAGTCCCCAATTCTCAACAATCTAGACTCAACCCTTAATCTTCTTGTTCTCAATCCTAGGTCAAGCCCACCTGGGTAGCCCTATACTTGGTCCAAGACTATAAGTGCAACTTTGACCCCTAATTTTTCATAGTCAATATTAATCATGGACCCAAATTGACTTCATTTCAACTAATTGTTACCTGCTACCTCATGTGCGAAATATTCAAATTTGAATGTGAAGGTGTTGTATAAAAGGACAAAGCCCTAGTCTTTAAACATCTAGGGAAACATCATATGATCACTTACAAGCATCATTAAGCATCTAGAGCAATCATTGCATAAAACTTTACATACACAAGGTCAAATAGATAAATGTTTTACACTCTACTTGGTATGTCTTCAAACTTGTTCAAACACCATTGAATCGGTACACATGGCTTGACTACTATCAAGACAAGATGAAGATCTACACTCTTGATAACAAGTCCTACCAAGTCTCTTTAGCACACCTAATCTACACTCTTGATAACAAGTCCTACCAAGTCTCTTTAGCACACCTAATCTAGATTTACACAAGCAAACAAATTTCTAAAGACTAGGCATACCAAGTTCAAGACAATGAATATTAAGTTTAGGGCCACACATCAAGTTCAAGGCCACAAATGCAAGGATCAAAGTTGCATGTGTGGGTTTGAACCCTAACGCAAAATAGTTTGTTTTCCAAACAATCAAAGCTTGACTAATAAATATCTTGTAACAGATTTTTGAGACACAAATCACATTTTACAACAATATTTGTATTGATCCACAAAGATATGCATCTCTTTCCTCCTAACAATATTTGTATTGACCCACAAAGATATGCATCTCTTTCCTCCTTTGTATTGACCCACAAAGATATGCATCTCTTTCCTCCTTTGTCGATTTATTTAAAATTCAACTTATTTATCTAAATTAATTAATTGCTTGATTATTATATGTATTAGTCTAGAAATATTCCACGAGGTTGTGTTTTACCCACTTCAAAAAAAACATGGATTGTTGTCTTGCATGATTGGCTTCCTCAATTACATACAAGTTCTGTATAAAGATAGAAGAAAGATGAGGATCAATGAAAGGCGGAAATGAAAATGGAATCCTTTTATAGTCTACAATGTCGGCAGAAATGCAAATGGAATTCTTTTATAGTCTACAATGTCGGAAGCCTGTGGAAGAAGAGCTTATACAGATAGTAAATAGTAAGTGGCGCATTTGTGGGTGAAGCTACAGTAATTAGAATAGCAACATGGAACTTCTGAACAGCCGGCACCTTGACCCCATCGTTGGACAAGATAATCAAGCCACGCTTTTCCAGTTATTTGCTTGTCAGTTGTGTAGTTCTCCGAAATTTTACAAGATAATCCCACGGGTTGGACTTTGAGATTCCAAATTAATATGAAAAGACAAGTCCGAAGCATATTTCTGTCATATTTGTTCTACATATGTCTGGTATATTGGAAATTAAAATTTAGGGTTGCCGCGTGTTAGAGGATTAGATGAAATTTTTATTTGAATGTTGCACACTCAATGAAGGTGACCTATCTTATCTTCCTTTGCAGAATATATATTTTCTAAACTGTGAATCACATTGGTCACCATAGAGCAAGCATTGAGGAATACAAATTCGGACAAACTCCGGTTAATAAGAAATTCCAGTTAATCCATGCATGATTTACATTTTGTTGATGGACAACTTTGAGGGTATCCCCAACAACAAATTCAGCTGCATAGGATTCTAGCCAAAAATAGTTAAGTCAAATACCTTTTTCATGGCACTTGTTACAAATTCCCCCTACTGGTTAGAATCGAAAGGTGTAAATACAGCATTTAAGCCCTGTGATGGGCATTCCAAATGGTAATAAAAACATCTATTTCAAATCCCCCCCCCCCAACACAAGTGGCAAAGAAGTCCTTCCACTGTCAAAATCTGTTAATTTTGAATTTTGATTTCTTAGATTGATCCTGTATTGGTTATAAGCATATAGACCCTTTACCCCATTGCTGATCCATCTTGCTCTGCACATAGAGATGTGTTGACAACTATGTGCCTTTCAGGATGTAAAACATCTGTACGACCTGCGTGCTGCACAAACTCTGCAGGGGACAAGAATGTACCATGGCATACACATACAATACTGACTTCACCTCCTCTGTAACTGTAGAGGAACCCATTGATTGTTTTCCCATCCTCACCAGTAGTTGAGACACAGGGCATATTGGCAAATGAGGACTGACCATGATGGGCCTGATTATCCTTGCAAGTTTTAGTGGGTAATAAGGACTGGCCTTGATGAGCTTGATCATTTATGGAAGTTATAGTATTGTCAGTGTTGTTTACTTGTGGAGTTGAAGAGCATCCCTGTTGTGAAGCCTTGGAAGAGGATGAGGCCTCTGTAATCTGTTTTTCAACCATGGTAGTTGTGATTGAAGTTGCCAAAGCAGATTGAACTGCTGCATTGGAAGGAACTTTCTCTTGTGCCACTGCCTCTGGGCATCTTGGAGGTTCTACTTGGCTGGCAGTACTAACTTCTGAGGATGCCACAGTTTGATCCTGAGTTTTGCTGGGAGAAGAAACTCTCTGCAATGTTTCCATGGCAGAAGAGGCACTTGATTGACTCTTTGAGTCATTACTACATGCCTCTGCAAAATATCAAAACAATGTCAGCCAAGATGCTAAAATGGCAAACTTCACATAGGTTCAGTCAAATCAATCAATATACTAGCTACGGGATGGTAAAACTCATTCACATATGCCCAATGAAGTCAATCAATACAGTGACTTATACTTTCATTTATCACTGTGAACTTAATTAAACTCCCTCCATTGCCGCTATGAAAGACTAAAATAGCTTACAAATGAGTCTCATAAAGCATATTCACACATGCTTTCACATGATAAATAAAAAATCTTGTATAACCTCGCCTATATATTTCCAAAACACAGGCACACAATGTAGCAGGAAGGAATCAGCATTAAGGGGCAAATAAGCAGGTTTAGAGGGACATCAAAGCTATATCTCAACTTTTCATGGCAATAAGCAGAATGGACATTGTATAAATGCCTTGTAAATTACAAAAAAGAACATAACATACAGAAATGCCTAGGCTGACTAATGTAATAAATAAAATTGTGCTTATGCAGAATCTATGGTCTACCCAAAAGAAAGAAAAATTGAGTGATTTATTTACCTACCCTGCAAACAACAAAGCACACATTCAGACAAGAAGAGTAAAAGGCTAATTTGATTAGACAAACCTGCATTGCCTGGTATGAGAAGGCGAAATTTTGGGCTATGCCAGGCTATTACCGTTCACAGGCAGGAAGGGAGATTGATTACTGGATCTAACTTATCTTGACTTGCCTGGTTTGAAGGAGGGAAAGAAGATTAGTTTCTGCCCTATCTAACCTGTGATTTTGAAGAATTCCCTGGGTTGGCCACATGCAAATAGTGCATAAGCACACAATAAGGGTGTCTAACTCAGGAGTCCTAGTGGTTGGGGTAGTAATCCAGACAAGAAGGGATGCACGAGTCTGTGCCCTGAGCTTCATCAGCTCAAAACCATAAATCAAAAATCTAAATGAATTCTTTATACAACTGATTAAGCTATCTAATCTTCCAAGAGATGATAAGTGTAATATTGATTAAGCCATCCAATCTTTCAAGAGATAATAAGTGTAGTGTGGAACATGAACCATAAGTTTCACTTATAAACAATGTCAAGAGACGGTGAGCGTTTTTTCCAGGGGAAGCACAGCATTTCTCTACATAGTTAACCTAGTTTTGAGTCCTAACTGTTGTAAGACTAATATGAACCTTGAAGTAAACTGATGATAATGAGGAATCCATCAGTCTTCTTGAGCATAGGAAAGAATCTAGCTACCTCAATGAATTAAACAGTCTCAAACTACTACTACTATCATCATGAAACCACATATGAAGGTGTCAATGTATGAGAAAAATTACCTCGAGAAGACCTGGGTTCATACTCTGAAACTGCCGATGAGCTCCTTCCAGACGATGCTCCTGATGCATGAGAAGAATGTGTAGGCCCTGTTCCCGGACATTTTTGTGGGTCTGCAAACCAACTTGTTTGTGTCGTCCCTGAAACGGGCATTTGAAAGGGAGGAAATGCACGAGTAGGAATAGGTTGCAGAAGATTAGGAGGCAATGGAGGAGTGGAAATAGAACTTTTTGAGGAGTCAGGAGCACCGGTTGAGGCAGGAGGCCAGAAGGGCATAATGTATGGGAAAGTGTAACCCAGGTGCATAGGCATGCATTGGGAATTTCCTGCAAGCATTGGGAATGGATAAGACATGGGCATAACAGGGTAAGCTGGTTGTGAAGCAGGTAAACTTCTCTCTGGACCTGAGACTTCATTCTTGCTAGGGGGGTCTCCTCCCCCATTGGGGCTTGACACCATGTTCTCAGTTTCATGAGATGTCCTTGAACTCTTGTCCTCAATTGAAAGGTCCCCTTGATCAGATGTCTTAGAAACCTTCTCTTTTCTGTCAGATCTACAAGAATCACTTTCCTTACCAGCCCTGTGTTTTTCCCTGACAGAAGACATTTGGGCTCCAAGCAACCTCTTGTCTTCCTCACTAGAAATACTTCCACCTCCAGTCATAGCACTTAAAACAGTGCTGCCTCCTCTCACAGGAAAGTGGGCAGCATAGGATGGAGCCAAGTGAACAAACCCATTTTCATTTTTCCCCACCTTGTTTGGCTGAATGGACCTCATCCCTCCTGCTGCTTCCCTCCTTGCCTTGTGCAGCTGCTTTTCCTCTCTCTTCTTCCTAGCTTCCTGCCTCCTCAATGCATGCAATTCTCTTTTCCTCTGCTGTTCCAGCATATCCTGCTGCTGCTGTGATGTGGGTCTCGGAGGATCATGAATCCTAGCCATATTTTCCTGCTTCAATCCAAAACCAAATTCAACACCACCATCATTCTTATCAGGCCTCTGCAACCCAAAATCATCATGACCATAATCATCCCTCTCTAACCCTACACCACCCTCACAATTCAAATCCTTCCTATGCAGATCAAAATGCAAATTTACAGACACCCCCTTCTCCTTCTTTGCCTTAGCATGGCATCCTCCTAACGACAACCCCAAATTCAACTCCACCTCATCCCCACTCTCCTCCTCCTTGTCCATCATCAACCTCTGCAACAAATCTTTAGAAAAAGCAAGAGAAGTTGCAGCAGCAGCAGAACCCTGATAAAAACTACTCCTATTATCTGAATCCACAGTCTGGGCCATCAAAACACTGTCCCTACAATCCCACATTACTCCCCAAAGCACAATTCCCCACTTTAACACAAACCCATCCCACCATTTCAAATTCCATAACCCCCCATTCAAACTAAACGATTGAATCCAATCAAATATCAATCCATACAGCACCCAAAAAAAAACCCAAACATACCTGAATTTAAACAGAGCTAAGCTACTAAACTCCCAGGGCACTAAACCACGAGGAACAATGACAATCGAGGGCTTGACACGAGGCTTGTATTGTTCATCATCTACACCAATTCATTACCCAAAACCATCCCCACCTTTCTTCACGAGTCACACCCACCCCCAATTGTTATCTACGTGCCCAATTCAGACTCTCTAGTAATAAGCGGCGCAGTTAAAATCGAACACCAAAAATTCTAGCTAATTTTAGCAGCAAATGTTGCAGAATGAAGTCAAAATGCAATCTTCCAGCGTCTGCATGCATACACCAAATCCTGGAACTGCCACGTTTTCCACACCTCAGAGCTATGCCACTTGGCGCAGTCACATCACTGCTGCGCGTCCATTGCCACCTGTCATATACTCACTCTAGACACCGCGCATTCCGCATCTCTCGACACGTGTCGTCCAAAAAACACTAAAACCGTTTTTTAAAAATTTTGCTTTGTTGCCTTGCTGTTTGCGGAAGTTTCCTTCCCATAAAGGTTTTGTTTTCTCCGGAGATAGCAATGCTCATTCTGGTGTAGCTGCCACGTGGATTCTCGCCTCGTGCACACGTGGCACCAGATCTGTCGCTGTTTGAAAGCGCTGACGCGCCGGACAATCTGCCGAACAAAAGGTTGTTTGTTGGAATGCCACGTGGCGCAGTTCCTAATGCCCAGGCTTTGTTTCTACGTTAGTTCTGACCCCAAATGAAACTGACACGTGGGAAATGTACTGCAGGCCGGACGACCGACCCATCACCCTCCATCTGACCCTTTGATGTGGCGGCTAACAGCTGTAAGCCTCTCTAAATTACTATTTTAGAAAAGCACTACACCATGTGGAGGGGCAATAGGTTAATGTTTTGAGTCAGAATGGTACTCGTTTTTTGAATCCGATATGGGGAAAGGATCCAATAGATAACCATGGAGGGGCAATAGGTTAATGTTTTGACTCAGAACGGTACTTTTTTTAATCAGATATGGGGAAAGGATCCAATAGATAACCATGTTTCAATAGTCGTTACTATTGAAGAGAAGCATTGCACCATGTGGAGGGGTCATTGGTTAAGGTGATAGGCATGTTTTGAGTCAGAATGGTACTATTTTTTTAATCACATACAGGGAAAGGATCCAATATATAACCATGTTTCAATTGTCGTTACTATTTTAGAGAAGCACTGTACCATGTGGAGGGCCCATTGGTTAAGGTGATAGGCATGTTTTGTGTCAAAATGGTACTATTTTTTTAATCAGAAAGGACCCAATAGATAACCATGTTTCAATAGTCCTTATGGTGCCAGTTCACTTAGACCCCATTAAATATATAAAAAGAATAGTAGTTGAGAAATAATGTACTAGTAATAATTTACTAAGGAAGAACCAATACATGTGCATATACATATACATGTGTAACAATACACTTCACATGACACATCAAATCTATATTATTTGATTATATATATACTATTTTAGAGAAGCACTGCACCATGTGGAGGGGCAATAGGTTAATGTGATAGGCACATTTTGAGTCGGAATGGTACCATATTTTAAATTAGATGCTTCGAAAGGATCCAATAGATAACCATGTTTCAATAGTAGTCATGGTGCTGTGCACTTAGATCCCCCATTAAATATATGAAAAGAATAGCAGTTGAGAAATAATATACGAGTAATACTTTACTAAGGAAGAACCAATACATGTACATATATACATATAGTAATAATTTAATAAGGAACCAATACATGTGCATATACACGTGTGTAACAATACACTTCACATGTCACATCAAATCTATATTATTTGATTATATATCTATTTAGCTGATAGGCTTTTATATGTGAGCACTATAGTGGTCCGAAAAAATTCATGCTGGGAAATTTTCTATACTCGTCGTTGTTCCTATCAACGTATTCCTTGAACCTCCTACGGGCGCAAGTGCTAGTTTATATATACTAACATAACGCAAGGAATTTTTTAGTGGCTATGTCGCCATTTTGACTATTTTTCAATTTCTTCCCTCCAAATTTGGCTATTTTTCAATTTCTTCCCTCCAAATTTGGCTATTTTTGTGCTCTTTAGAAATGTCCAATTCACCCATATTTGATAGATTTTTCCTAATCTTGAAACAAAATCACCTAGAGTCAAAAACTTTTATTCTTTAATATAGACACATATCGCACTATTGTATACTAGTATATTTATATTTAAAAATATCTATCTACAATATATCGATATCTTCTAAAGGTTTTGTGGTGCTTTTTGCATTTTCCATGGATTTTGTGATTTTTTCCATTTTTTTTGCTTCAACTGTTTGCAAATTTTATTTTTTTTCCAATTTCTTTTTCATTCCATAGTTTTTGTGATTTTCTCTATTTCCAATTTATTTTTTGGTTTTTATTTTTATTTTTTCTTTATTTTTTAATTTTTAATTTTTAATTTTTTGGCTATATATTTACACGGAAAATGAGTGATGTCATCTCCACCCCATTGTGATTGTAGAATACCTCTCGTCATAATAAAAATTTGGGTCATAATCTCCCTAGTTTATTAGGAGCTATTATTTTTATTTTTTGCACTTGCTCCATTTGAGCATCTTTGTTTAACAATTATATGTCGATAGGAAATTTAGACATTGAATCACCATAAAAGTTAAATATTAATAAAAAAATAGTCACTAAATTGCAAAAAAATGGTACGAGGATAAAATATTGCCATCCACTCTAAAATTTGATTCCCAATATGAAAAACATTGCCCAGTATATTATGCTTCTTTGTAGTGAATTCACTAGGGTTTTTATAAAATTTTGAAGAGCCCATTTCTTAAAGTATACCTTGGTGCAACGAATTTGCCGATAGGCTATTTGTAGGGGAAGAAAGAAACTATAGAACGTAAAACTGGTTGTGATGTGGAAAGTAGTATTAAAACATAAAATTGTTTGTATTAAAGTAGTATCTAAACTTAGTTAAGAAACTCTATTTTTTTAATAAATATTTAGAGTAATAACAAAAATTAATTAATTTAGATAAAGAAGTTATGTTTAGAAATGTGTATTTGATGGAATTTAAAATATGCTTGAAATAGAAAAAGTAAAAATGTATCTTAAAGATAATGAAGATAGGGAAGATTACAAGAATTCAATAGATTGATTGTATCCTAAAATTTGAAAGAGAATCTAAGATGACTAGACTAAAACTGATGCAAGAGCATCCCTGGTTCAAAAGCAATCTTGCATCAACCAAAAACATTTGCATTTCAGTTTGTTTGCAGTTTGTTTCTTTTCCGGTTCAGTTCAGATAGTTCAATCAGGAGCAGTTTCAACTTGTGGTCTGGTTTCAACATTTCACATCTTGCAAATCTGGACTTAGCATCTAAATTCATTCATCTACATCATATCAAGAATTTAGAGCATTTGGATCAGTTACCAGTCTATTTTTCAGTACAGAGCTTTCTGACAGCCATGAGCAATCAGCTGAAGGAGAAGGATTGGGAGCATTGGCCGACTTGTGGATCCTTGTGATTCATTCTACAATGTTCCTTGGTTCGTGGCCAACCTTCCTCATAGGTCCGCACTTCATTATACCCGTTGGAGAAGGATTCTCAAGCCGATAGGTCCGACCTACCCAGGAACACACGTTACACCTCTTCATTAGGATTCCGGATCTCTTGTGGCTGACGCGGAGGAATCTATTGGTCCAGAAATGATATATAAAGATGTAATAGATACTTAGGAAAGTAGTTATCAAGTTCATAAGATAGTGATAGCCAATAATTTGGAATTTTATGCAAAGGGAGCTTCAAAGCCTTATCTTGTGCATGTATGTAATTAGGCCTGTGAGCCCTAATTGTACACCTACATGTTGCCGGCCAGATTGTATTTGAATTCGATGATATATTGAATGATTGAATCTGCATTTGTTCTATATTCTTGTGTTGTTTCTGTTGTATTTACTCTTGCTGCACGGTCTGGACAGTTCATTCTGTGAACCCTCCTACTGTGACTGCACCAAGTGGTATCAGAGCAAAAGTTTGATTCTTTTGGGACTAAATTGGCGAAGGGGATTCTGTAAGATCTTGTTGTAAGCAGATCGCCGATCCGAGGCAGGTTATCGGTGCGCAACTGATCATCGATTGAGAGACAATTATCGCTTGTAGCCCGATCACCAGCCTAAGGCAGTTTGCACTTGATCCTAGGAAGATGCCGCCGCGGAGAGTTCCTCATGTTGGTACAATGGCTAATAGAATGGATGAGATGATGGAATTGATGAGAACAATGTGAATTCGTTTGGATGCTGTTAAAGAAGATAGATGAAGAGGATTGACACCTAGACCTAATATTGAAAGTGATGATGAAGATTGAACAAAGTGGCAAAACCCTAGAAGGTCAAGAAGAAGAAGAATCAGATCAAGTAAAGATGTTGTGAGCTATTTCAAAGATTGGGAAAAGACCTAGAGTTGATATGCCGAACTATACTGGTAATTTAAATCCGAAAGAGCTGATTGATTGGATAAATGACATGGAAGAATACTTTGAATATGAGGAAATTGAAGATCTGGAGAAGGTGAAATTTGCAAAAATAAAGTTGAAAGGACATGTTGCTATATGGTGGAAAAAAGTTCAATTGGAAAGGAATAGGCGAGGAAAAGAAAAGATTACGAAGTGTGACCGGATGGTGACAAAATTAAAGAATCAATTCATACCTGTTAACTATGAGTTGGAGTTGTTGAAGAGATTGCAAAATTTGAGACAAAAGGAGAAATCTGTGAAGAAATACACTGAAGAATTTCATAAAATGATCATAAGAACAGGACATAGTGAAGCAAGCAAGGAGAAAGTGGCTAGATACATCAATGGACTGAGATCGAACATTCAAGAAGAACTAAGCTTGGTAAGGATGACCTCTTTAGAAGAAGCATATCAGTTTGCCCTGAAAGTTGAAGAAAAGCTAAATAAAAGGCATGATCAGAGACAGAGAGGCAGAGGAGGTAAATTTCTGAGAGGTAGGACATTTTCCGAAGGAGACAGATCTTATCTGGAGCTGAACAAGTTTAATAGCCCATTGAGGAAGGATGACAAAGATAACAATGCTTGCCAGAGAGATGACATAAATTTTTACCAAAGAGGAAACCCTAGTGCATACTGAAATGAAGGATATAGAAGAGAAGGAAGAGGATTTGATAAGAGAACATTTAGAGGTACTTGTTTCAAGTGTGGAGGTGAAGGACATAGAGCATTTGAATGTAATCAAGGTAGACGGAAAATAGTGCAAGAGCAGCCTTTGTTGAAGAAGAGCTTGTTGGATCACTTAGCTCAGTTGGCAATCCGGAGAAAGGAGAATCATTGGTGATGAGAAGAGCACTATTTCAAACAGAGGCAAATGAGGAACCACCATGGAGGAAAAATCTGTTCAGAACAAAATGCAAATCCAGAGGTAAGTGTTGTAAAGTTGTGATTGATAGTGGTAGTTCAGATAACCTAGTTTTTGAGGAGAAGGTGACTAAGCTAAAGTTGGAAAGGTTGAAACACCATAATCCCTATCAAATAGCATGGATTCAGGATGATCATAAGGTACTGGTGAGCGAACAATGTTTGGTGAAATTTCATATTGGATCATATCATGATGAAGTCTTGTGTGATATTATGCCTATGGATGCTTGTCATATCTTGTTGGGTAGACCTTGGCAGTATGATAGAAAGGCAATACATGATGGGAGAAAAAATAGATATACCATAACAACAAATGGCAAGAGAATTACTTTGATTTCTTTGGAGGATGATCCTAAGAGTGAAGTATGTGGGAAAGCTAGAATCTATTTGGTAGATGGAAGGAAATTTTTGGATAGTTTGAGACATGAGAATATGTGTTATGCCCTTATTCCTAAGAAGCCTGAAGAATTAAGAAAGAAACAGAAGAACAACCGAAGGAGATAAAAGAGTTGCTAACAGAGTATGAAGGCATCATGTCAGATAATGTACCTGAAGGATTACCACCTATAAGGAGCATCAGTCATCACATGGATCTTATACCGAGAGCAAGTTTGCCTAACAAAGTAGCACACCAGATGACATCGACAGAGAATGAAGAATTGAATAGACAGATACAAGAATTGCTGAGAAAAGGCTTGATCAGAGAAAGTTTGAGTCCTTGTGCAGTACTTGCAGTTTTGGCACCAAAGAAAGATGGAGAATGGAGAATGTGTACTAATTCTAGAGCAATAAACAAGATCACAGTTAAATATAGATTTCCTTTACCTAGGATGGATGATATCATGGATTGTTTGAGTGGAGCAAGATATTTCACAAAGATAGACTTAAAGAGTGGATACCACCAGATCAAAATCAAAGAAGGTGATGAATGGAAGACTGCTTTCAAAACAAATGAAGGATTGTATGAGTGGTTAGTGATGCCTTTTGGATTGACAAATGCACCGAGCACTTTCATGATGTTGATGAATGAAGTTATGAAGAAATTCTTGGGTAAGTTTGTGATTGTGTACTTGGATGATATTCTTATTTCCAGTAAGACAAAGGAAGAACATTTCTGGCATATTAGACAAGTTTTTCAGAGACTGGGAGAAGAGAAATTGCTGATAAACATCAAGAAATATAGTTTCATCAAAGAAGAGTTGGTATATTTGGGATTTGTAATTTTTGTGGAAATATTGAAGATGGACCCTGAGAAAGTGAAAGCTATTGTTGAATGGCCTACACCGGAGAGCATTGGAGAGGTCAGATCATTTCATGGATTGGCTAGTTTCTACAGGAAGTTCATAAAAAATTTTAGTTCAATTTGTAACCCTATGACAGAGACAATGAGAGGTGACAGAAAAGATTTTAAGTGGACATCTAGAGCAGATAAGAGTTTTGAGTTGTTGAAGTAGAAGGTGATAGAGCAACCTGTTTTGGCATTATCAGATTTCAATAAGGTATTTCAAGTTGATTTTGATGCAAGTAGAAATGCAATTGGAGCAGTGTTAAGTTAAGAGGGTAGACCAGTAGCATATTTCAGTGAGAAGTTGAACGATGCAAGGAGAAGGTATTTCGTTTATGATCAAGAGTTCTATGCCATAATTCAAGTCTTAAAGAAGTGGAGACATTATTTGTTGCCTAAGGAGTTTGTGTTGTATACAGATCATCAAGCTTTGCAATATTTGAACAGTCAAGGTAAGTTGAATCAGAGACGTATGAGATGGGTAGAGTTCATGCAGAGTTATACTTTTGTGTTAAAACATAGAAGTGGAAAATCAAACAAAGTTGTTGATGCCTTGAGTAGAAGAAGAAACTTGTTAACAGAAATGAGAGTTGAAGTGTTGGTTTTAGATGAATTGAAGAACATGTATGAGGGAGACACTGATTTTGTAGAACCTTGGAAAGCATATAAGGAACCTATTGTGACAGATAGGAGAAAGTGGCTGGATTATTTCATTCAAGAGGACATGTTGTTCAAAGGAAGTCAGTTGTGCATACCTAGAAGTTCAATGAGAGACAATTTGATCAAGGAAAAACATAGTGGTGGATTGGCAGGACACTTTGGCATTGATAAGACAGTGGTTTTGGTAAGTGAAAATTACTTTTGGCCTCAAATTCATAAGGATGTTCAGAGATTTGTGCAGAGTTGTAGAGTTTGCCAAGTTGCAAAAGGGAATAGTCAGAACACTAGATTGTATAATCCTTTGACAGTACCGGAGAAACCTTGGGAAGACATAAACATGGATTTTGTAATGGGACTATCTAAGACACAGAGAGGACATGATTCAATATTTGTAGTGGTTGACATATTTTCAAAGATGGCTCATTTCATACCTTGCAAGAAGACAACTGATGCAGTGCATGTGGCTGACCTATTTTTCAAGGAGATTGTGAGATTGCATGGATTACCTAGGAGTATAGTTTCAAACAGAGATACAAAGTTTGTTGGATACTTTTGGAGAACACTTTGGAAAAAGATGAAGACAGATTTGAAGTTTAATTCAGCTTTTCATCCACAGATAGATGGACAAACAAAGGTAGTGAATAGGAGTTTGGGAAACTTGTTGAGATGTTTGGTTGGAGAGAAAATCAGAAGTTGTGATTTGATTCTTTCACAAGCAGAGTTTGCATACAATAATTCAGTAAACAAAAGTACCGGAAGAACACCTTTTGAAATTGTTACCGGAGTGAATCCTAGAGGAGTTGCAGAATTGAGAGATATCAACATAGAGGAAAAGAGAAGTGCCGAAGCAGAAGAATTTGTAGATCACATGAAGATAGTGCATAATCAGGTGAAGAAGCATTTGGAAGACATGAACAGTAAGTATAAGACAAAGGCAGATGAGAAGAGAAGACATAAGGAATTTGTGGTTGGAGATGAAGTAATGGTGTATTTGAGGAAAGAAAGATTTCCAGTTGGGACATATAACAAGTTGAAGATGATGAAGTTTGGACCTTGTAAGATACTCAGGAAATTTGACTCAGGAAATGCATATGAAGTCGAATTACCGGAGACACTGGGTATTTCAGCTATTTTCAATATTGCATACCTTTACCAGTATCAAGTAGAGTTCAGTGACAGCATGGAAGAAGACTTGAAGAAACAGTTACCACAGCAAGCACCGGAACAAATTGAAGGCATTTTGGATAGCAGAGTCGGATGTAGCACCAGAGGAAGACAATACAAAGAATATCTTGTGAAGTGGAAAGGGAGACTGGAAGAAGATTCATCATGGATTCCTCAGGCTAAGGTGGACCATCTTGGTTCTCCCCTAGCCCCAGCAAAGTGAGGGACTCACTTTTTTTCAATAACCCCGGATGTCTGATGTAGGAGCATCCATGGTTCAAGAGCAATCTTGCATCAACCAAAAATATTTGCATTTCAGTTTGTTTGCAGTTTGTTTCTTTTCCAGTTCAGTTCAGGCAGTTCAGTCAGGAGTAGTTTCAACTTGTGGTCTGGTTTCAGCATTTCACACCTTATGGATCTAGACTTAGCATCTAAACTCATTCATCTACATCATATCAAGAATTCAGAGCATTTGGATCAGTTACCAAAAAGTTATCGCTATCAGAAGATCCTTTGTTTTTTAGTACAGAGCTTTTTGATAGCCACGAGTAATCAACTGAAGGAGAAGGATTGGGAGCATTAGCTGACTTGCGAATCCTTGTGATTAATTCTACAATGTTCCTTGGTTTGTGGCCAACCTTCCTCATAGGTCCGCACTTCATTATACTCGTTGGAGAAGGATTCTCAAGCCGATAGGTTCGACCTACCTAGGAACACACGTTACACCTCTTCATTGGGATTCTGGATCTCTTGTGGCCAACACAGAGGAATCTATTGGTCTAGAAATGATATATAAAGATGTAATAGATCCTTAGGAAAGTAGTTATCAAGTTCATAAGATACTGATAGCTGATAATTTGGATTTTTATGCAAAGGGAGCTTCAAAGCCTTATCTTGCACATGTATGTAATTAGGCCTGTGAGCCCTACTTATACGCCTGCATGTTGCCGGCCAGATTGTATTTGAATTTGTTGATATATTGAATGACTGAATATGTATTTGTTCTATATTCTTGTGTTGTTTCCGTTGTGTTTACTCTTGTTGCATGGTCTGGACAGTTCATTCTGTGAACCGTCCTACCGTGACTGCACCAAAAATAATTGTGGTTCTATAAAAGATGAATTTGTACATGAATCTGGATCAATCTTGCATCCACAACCTTAATCCCTGCACTATAATTTTGACCCAAATGATGTCACCCTAAACATCCTGTGCATCCCTAAGCCAAGAGTCTTCAAATCTTCAGTATTTGTAATAAAGGTTCACCTACAAATGGAAGACTTGGTAGTGTTGAAGAACACCCTTGTGGCTTTCTATGTTGGGGACAAGAAGTTGACTTGCTCCCCTCCTTGTGCCTTAGTCAAGCCTTATTTATCAATTCCATAATTTTGATTTAAAAAAAAAGACACACCAATCAATGTAGGGAATAGATATATAAATAGGTAACAATGATGTGGCATAATAAGGCTAAGTGCTTGAGATTCAATGTAATGAATTATCAAAGTGACATAATACAAGAACTAGGGTTTCGACATTTGTTGATGTGAGGGATGATGTAACTTGTGACTAATGTAAAATAATGAGTAGTGACTATTAGTTGGCCCTTTGCACCTTTCCATTTGGTGTTTTATGGTGATTGGAAATGTATTGCTTCATTTCACTTTACGTACTATTGTAATTCATGTTTATTAGATGGGAGCATCAGTTTTGTTAATGGAATGAATCTAAATTGTAAATACTAAAAATTTGTGTTTTGAATTGATATTATGTGTGGGTGTTGATTCATGGATGGCCCATGTGGATGATCACCAAGAACAATGTAAAGTAGTTTTTGCAAAGCGGGCTTGGGGTGTAAAATGTGTAATTGGATGTGGTTTCAACCCTACCAACAAGAGAGTTTTCTATACAATGAATGGTTAGTAGGTTTACTTTTCAACTTGTAATATAGATAAGGTCAGTCATCCTCTGTATCCCACAATTGCTGCTAACTATGATGTGTTCATGTGCATGTTTCTTAATGCATGCAACAAGTTGGCCATTTAGCACAGTCTTAATATAAGGGATTTTGTGTCATCATCTTATTTGTCACATCTTGTTTTATGGACTATAGTATTATCCTAGATTAGAGAACATTTACTATGATTTTTTTTACTTTGAGTAAGTTCCACATGTGTGAAGGTAATTATCGTGATGTTGTAATTGCATGAATTAGAAAGTTGATTTAATATTAAATATTATCGATGTGATTATAATGTTTTGCTTCGGCTATGTTTTGAGGAACTAACCTATTGACGTTGAGTTGAGTGTCAATGAATGCAGGTACTTGTCGAAGACGAGAACATCCAGTTGAGGTAGAGATGCTAGAAGCACTTGGCAAGAACTATTTGGGATGGTTAACCCTGATGCACTCACAGACTCACGTAGTCTCATATTGCATTTTTTAATTACTTATTATGCATTCTTGTCTTGATAATAAATGTGATTGGTATCTTGGGAGTAGATAAATATGTGTTTTTAATTGCTACAGTAAGTCCATTTCGTATGCATGATTTAGTCAGAAATATTAATGTACTTTCACTTTATAATTAAAATGGTGTATTTTATATTATTTAATAATAAATAATAATAAGTGTTTTCTAAATTTAAATAAATTAGATTAATAAATAACTTTGTTATTATTTTAAATACTTCTTGTTTTGATTTAAAGTGATTATGTTACATTGAAAATAAATAACATATATTAATAATACTTATTATATTTTGAAATATAAATAAAGGAATTAAAAGAATAATAATTATGTCATGCAAGCAACATGAATAAATAAGTTTATTCTATTTTATTTTGGAGGCTTTTGAAAAGCCAGATCTCATGCAAACTTAAACAAACTTCAGTTATCAAAAGCATCCCAAAAACCTAAAAAAGTATTAGATGCCAAAAATAAGAGGGGACTTTTTTTAATAAAAGAAAAAGTCGCAACAGAGATAAGGGACCACATTTTGCAGCAGTAGAAAGAGGGACGTCATTATTTTTTGGAGCAGCGATAGTCCAAGTAGAGAGGACCAACGTCAAGAGAGAAGAAGAAGCATGATGGCAGGAGCAGAAATTGCCCTTTAACAGCAGAGTAAACGTGTATTCCTCTTGAGTTTTCCTTGCATAGAATTCATTGTAAATCTGTTAAGTTTTCAAATCCATATTAAACCCCTTGGATTAGCCTCTTTTTTATTGGCATCAACTTAAGTTTCTCTTTGGTTGCTGTTAGTTATCAGCTCATACCTGTGTCTAGTTTGTTGTGTTTTATCTTAAACTCAGTCTTCTCTTTAATATGGTGTCGACCTTAACGCATGACAACTAATGACTACTGAAATTGACCTATGTTTGGGTTATGTTTGGACTGCATATGAATGATAGCTAATACCTATGCTATATTCCTTTGTGGATGCTTAGACCACCACCTTAACTAAAGTCAACCTGCCCATATCAACCCTAATTACTTTGGTTGCGACCTTGAGTGCCTGTGTTCAACTATTCGGCCCAATACAACTAATATTTTTATCTCTATTTATTGTTGTTCTATCTTCATTTTATTCTGCTGTAGACTTATCCTCCCACAGTAGACTTATCATCTAGTCTTAGAGATTTGACGACTCTTCATGTAGCTTGATAACATAAATTCTACAGCATATTAAACTTTAATCTTTTACGTGCTGTCAAACTTTAAATTTTATAGCTTTCTTTTTACCTATTTTATCGTTGTAACAGACTTCTCAGAAGTTCTTGTAGCCTGATTAATATTTCCTGTAGCTTTGTTTTATCATTGTTGTCATATCACTAGTTCCTATAGCAGACATACATTGAGTTATGTAGCTTGATATAAGTTCCTGTAGCTTGACTGATTTCCTTCTATAACTTCATTTAAACACTCTTTAAAACATTTATATTGATTCACAGAACAAAGATAGTTTGATTTTTTGATTATTACCTATGTTTATTTGATGCAAAAACCATTCTTAAACTCTTATTATGTCTTTATTTCAACAAATTGCTTGAATCAAAACAACAATGGATAGGAAGTAGTTAACCTTAGTTTTCTACAAACTATTAAACAATAGAATAAGATTAGAGAATAAAACCAGATTATACAAAATATATTTATAATTACTTGAACGAATGATGTTCTTCTTTATTATTTGCTTGGAAGTGTGTATTTGTGAGAGATGTTTGAAAAGGGAACTAGAGATAGACCATAGGTTAACATGGGTTGTTATTTTTTTTAATTATTTTACTTATTTATTGTGGAAAGAAAGCAGGTTTTTAGCTTTGAGTGTTTTGGGTTACTTTTGGTCGAAATATAAATATATATCATAGTTTAAATGTTTCTAATGATATCTAAATCATCTTATACTCTTCATAGTAAGGGACAATTTTTCCCAGAGTCTTCAAATGAAAATCAATAAACTCAAATGATTTAAGAAAATAGGAACATTTATATCAAGTCTTCTAGTCTCAACTAAAAGATGTATAACCATAATCTTAAGAGGCTCAACTTGAAGTCTAAGAAAGATACCAATAAGTTAAGAGAAATGAAGACAAATCATAATTAACTTATGTCCTTAGTAAAAGATAACTCTTGGATATCCAAAGCAAATAACTAGACCACTGTCAAGAGATTAGACACATCTGGATTAACTAATCCTCTGCATAGCATTCTAATGCTTTGTGTCCATAGACTTCTCTAACTAAGAAAATTTTGCTATCTGAATCTAAAAGTTATCTTATTGAGCTTTCGACCTAACACAAACTAGGATTTCTATTAACATTCGGCCTACACATGCTATGTTCTCTATAGACATTCAACCTACATAGGCTATGTTCTCTATAGACATTCAGTCTACACAAGCTATGTTTTCTTTGTCCAAAAATGAGTAACAAAGCTCTTCTAATAAAAGAGTATGAGACAAATAATATTATGTATCGATAGATAAACCAAGCTCTACATTTTACAAATGCACAAATATTGTCAATGCACTGTTAGCAAGGGCTGACGATTATATCTAAACGCAAAGATATAACTAAACCATTTGTTGAATCTAAACATAGAGACATCTATGTTTTCAATTTTCTCAACCATGGAGATAACAAAGTCTTTGAACACAGGGATGACTAAGTCTTTGAAAATAAGAACATAGTACTATATATCATATCAAATCTCAAAAACATACTGAGCCTTCGGCTTCCAAATACAAAGCTTATCCTAAGCTCTTTAACTTCCTAAAGAAAACACAGTAATGCTAATGTCATCAATGACTATACAACAATAAAAGAATGGCTTCTTGCTTATGTTCTCAGAGATAAAAACACATCTTTGATTGCTCAAAAACACAGAAGGAAAGATTTACTATCATCTGCTCTTTAACATTGATAGATACCTCTATGAGGCTGACAACAAAATAGTCTTCAACAATAAAACAAGGTATTCTCTGCTTAATAAACTTAGCATAAAAAGAAAGATCTTGTGTAAACAACGTGCAACTAGGCTCCTCTACTATCGTCCTTTTTCAGTTAAAATTCCACCAAACTCTTTCTCTCTGTAGTAACTCCTATATGTAGAGAGCTCTTGCAGTGGTACAAATAGTGTACACTGTCTGCCTAACCACATGTCATCATTTAATATTAAAGCCCCATCATGATTCTACATGATGACTTGCAATATGGAGATGATGGTCATTAATGACCTCTCAAGACCTGGTCAAAAAAGATACTCCACTCTCCTTGAACTATTGAGAGTATGAAGGAGATCAAGAGACCACGTACCACAAAGCAGTAACAAAACATTAACTCATAACTTCTTTCATTAAGAAGTCATCGACATATCACAATAGATCTTATTAAATATCAAACTTAATATATATATATATATATATTACATCATAAAGAAAACATGCACAATGTATACCCAACCTTTCCAAACATTTGACAAGATACGAGAATGGGGTTGAGGTATTCTCCCCCTCTCTATCTCGCAATATAGCAAAAATAGACAAACATAAATAAACTGATAGGACACTATAAAAGAATCTCAACCGAAAATTACCAAAGAAGAGATAGTTAACCAACCACGTATATTCTCTCTTGAATATAACTATATCAGGAAAAATGTCGACTATCGTCTACATCTTGTAGATGGATGACTAACCCTTTTAGGTTTTTCGACAAAATCTATGATAAAGGATTTTCGACATTGAATTGACTATTGTCGAATCAAAAAACAACTAGGGCTAAAAGTTGAAATCAACTTACCAAACTTAACATGGCTCACTAAATTGTGCAACTCAAGAGTTAGATGACAACTACGTGTTCTTTCCATACATCTATTTACTTTTCTCCGATGATGCTCTCCCTCACTTTCTTCGAGGGTGGAAAACTTGTTTCCTGAATACAACTTGCAATCACCAAACTAAGATTAGTGCATCATTAGTTAAACCATATAAATCATGTATAAATAATCATGAAAACATATAATCGCATGTCTAAATTCTATGAATATTCACAAACTCATGAAATCATAGATTTATCCTAAGATTGTCACTTAATGTCAAATCATTTAAATCAAGTGAAAATTATCTACTAATTACTTGTAAGTAAAAGTAAAACATTGTCAAAATTTAGGGATGTGACAAGGGCACATTTGTGAGCCTAAACAAGAGAGATATGGTTAAAGCTAACCTTGACTTGACCTAGGGTTTTGACTTAGGGTTTGTGTGACCTAAGGTTTGACCTTGTGATGAAATTAAAGGTTTGTGAGCACTCTACGATGCTAATGTTTTTGTTCTTTTCACTTTTTGTATGCATGCAAGCTATATGAGTGCAAAACAATTTTTTTGTGCTTTTTTCTATTTATAGAAATGAAAGTGCTTTTTTCTTTTCTAGGAATAAGAAAATGTATGAAAAGTAGTATGAGATTACCTAATGCAATTGAATCTATGTTTTTGGTTTGGTTTTCTGAATATGTGGAATAATTACTCTAGGAAAGGGAAATTGCTTTTAGATGAATCTAATCTATGAACTTTTGAGAGTAAACTACTTTAACAATGCAAATCTACTTAGTTTATCAAGGAAAAAACAACATGCATTTACTATTCCCAAGAGCAAATTTTGATTATCTAATTACTATGAAGTAAAAAGCATGAAGAAACTTGGAATAAAGAGATGTGTGAGCATCCACTACCCTCAAAAATCCTTGTATGGCAACTTTTAATCCTCTTGTAGTAGCGAGGTGTTCCTCTTGGCAATAAATAAGAAAAGGGATGCAAAGAAGCTTTTGAAGCTAGAATGAGAGCTCAATGAGAGATTGATGAGCACTGTGGCATGTGATGTGAGAAGCATATCAAACACAAAATGAGCTTTTAGAAAGCAAAAGGCTCAGATGTCTTGTGTGAGCATATGGATGCTCGATTGGAGAGCAATAACCTGCAAGAACTGTGTGCACAAATGAAATTGCCTCCCTTTGTGCTTGAGGGAGGGGGCAATTTATAGGTTTAAAGAAGGGATGAGAGGTGGAAAGGATGAAGAGTTAACTCCCTTCGATTGAAGAGTTAACTTAGAAGACACAAGAGTGATTTGGGCTAAAATTGGAGTGATCTAACCAATTATAACTTATCACTCAAGAATAAATGGAGAAAGAGAATGCATGGGTTGATCTAACTAAATATAAAAATAAGCTAAATATGCATGGGTGGATGCATGAAATAGTTAACTCTATCTTTGGGGCAAAATTCCATGCAAACAGGAAGAAAAATGGGCAAAAACAGAGCTATTTTTGGTCAAAAACTTGAGTTAATTCGTGGTTGGGAAAGATGGTAGGGTTGCTACCTGGTCTCCCCTTTCACCAATTAGGGTCACTCTGGGGAGACCCATGGGCAACCCTCAGAGGAGGGGTCCCTGGGTGAAAGCTCAAGATGGGATATGAAAGAGGAGGAGAAAAGAAGGGGATCTACCTCTAGAAATAGGTCAATTAGGGGTCAAAAACTAAATCTCCACTTGCAAATGTAGGATCTCCTAGGGGAGATCTGGAAATAATAGAGGGAGATTTGTACTGGTTGACTGAAACTAAAAACTGAAAGTTGGAGATGGCTTGGGAGGTCCTCTAGAGGGCTCCTAGGGGTGGGAATGGATGAAAAACACTAGGGAAAGGTGAAAACACAACAAATGGATGAATACAAGGCTTAGGGACGAAGTCACAAGCACAAGAAACACAAATCGACAAGTGTCGAAAGTGAAGAAAGGGATAGAATGAAAAAGGGGAAACAACACAAGGAAGAAGAAACCACATGCTACCAAGAGAATCACTGCTGAGAGGATATTATTTCACGCTTACATGTACATGACAAGGATTGTGAGTCATCATCAGGGTCTTGCTGTGCGTGATTTTGGTGCTTACAGATCCTGGGAGAAGAATCAATAGACATTCTAACCTTTGTGGGTGCTTTTCAAAGTTGACTAAATGTTTTATGATTATGCATTTTGCCTTTTTAACCCGTTCTCGATTCACTAATGGAGAAGAGTGACATTTTGTGCTCATTATTTATTTGTTGAGTTTTCTTTAAGATCTTGTGTATTGATGTTGTGCCTCTAATTTTTTTTCAATGAATGATATTAGTAAATGGTCTGAAATCATGCATTTTATGCTCTTTAAAGCCATGATTTAGTATTGTGAGGTAAACAGGAAAGCATTGTGTCATTTTTGCATCAACTTAAGTATTATCATTTGGTGTATCACCTTAGAGTAGTTTATTTTAATTAAAGTTTCTCTTCTCTTTTCTCTCCCCCTGTTGGAAGAAATAATGAGATTGATAAGAAGAGACAGCTTCTAAAATATTGAAGGCCATGCTACGAGTCAACTCCCACATTCTCATGGTTTCCCATATGTGGTGATTGATCCTATCTAAGGGTAATCTTAGGCACAGTTTCAACCATCAACAATGTTGTAAACATTGATTGTGGTGGTTGTGATTATTATATGATCGGGAGGGTCACTCGCTCTAAGCCTAGCTCTAAGCTTGTTTTTTTTCATTTATGATATGGAGGCAATCTAACCTCCTTTGTTCTTGTTCAATAAATTGTTGAATGAGTATATGTTGATGTTCTTCTGCTTGTCTTCTTTTTTTTGTTTCTCTTTGTATGAGCCTCAAGATGAGTTCTTGTTCTTGGGTTGTTTCCTCAATGGGATTTGGTAGAGGGATGATCTCGCTAATCTCATCTAAGATGGATTTAACCCAATCTTCCCTTATGCCTAGGCACATTGAATGCTAGGCAAAGGGGAAGAGTTTTTGTTTGAATGTTTTGATTGACTCCTCGTGATGAAATCAAGGGATCTTCTTTGCTATTTTGAATATTTTTGGTATTTTTATGAGTTTCTAAATGCAATTAGTCTATATGCATGAAACCACTTCAACACGTACCTGCCCTTTACATACATACCATTAATAATTGAAATCATTTTCTTTCTTAACTCAGTAATATACTCAATTCCCCAAAATATTGACCAACTTGACTAATATTTACATGAGCTTACTTGGTTTCAATTTCATTTGTGAAATTTTCACATCCCTCAAAGAACTATAAAAGTGATGATTGGAGCTACGAAAAATCTTGAAGCCTACTGGAAATACAAGTAGGAGATTACCGATCCTAAAAAGGCATTTGGAGATGTTGAATCTGATGAGACTTAGGAGACATTATGGGACATAGACCATGACTCGTCGGCTTCCCCTTATGATACAAGCAATATATATCCTGAAGGCAACCCCAAGCCACAAGAAGAGGAAGAAGCCAATGCAACATACGAGTTAGAGGAAGGTAGTGACTCCATGGAAGAAGTCCCTAAGCTTGAAACAAGCCATGGACGGTGGCCCCCTCCACTATATCAGGTAGAGGGATAGAGCACTCAAGCTTTTTCCCATTTGGTCCAAACAACTACGACACTTGGGGACCTTAGGGCAGAGCTCGTGCAAGCCCATCAAGCTACATAATTAACATACCAACAAGTGATCTAAAAGGAAAGGAGATAGTGGAATAGATGCCACTAGAACCTGTAGTAGGGGTAACCCCTTTCACCGCCACTGAGACACTCTTAGCAAGTGGTGCAAAGACATGAGTCTGGACAACCGAGGAGGTTAGCTCATATTTATAGAGCAATCAAAGATGAAGAGAAGGAAGTTGAATCTTTAGGAGGACCTAGAGGAAGAGGAGGACACAATCTTTAAGTTGCCTATCAAAATGTGGACAGAGCTGATGACCCCTGTGGTCACACGAGTAAGTATTTCTCTCCTCTCTTCTATAACTTAGATTTTTTCCTCTATAACCCTAGCCACACCTTTAGTTTCCATTCACCCAATCCCTGCATCCACTCCTTCAACTCCCCCTGTCTCATTGCCTTTCATGCAACCTTTCGGGATGCTTCAAATCCCTTTCCCACCAACGTTTATCACTACACCCTTTACCCCTCATATCCTAAGCTTGCCTCCATTCACTCCATCCACTCTCACTGTCCCATCTCCACTACCTCCCAAAGTAGTACTGGCTCCCCCTTAGCATCAAATTACCATCCCGTACAGGCTTTTGCAAGGAGTCCCTTTTGCTGGTGGAGTCATACAATCTCCTGCCAGTTTCTAGCAGTAGATGCAGAGTGCGTGTCAATTTTGAGAGGCAAGGATTGAGGCTAGGAGACAAAAAGAGGGAAAATCCCTAGTTAAGCCTTGCATTAGGTCACTATATGACCTAGCACAACAATAATTGATGATTGCTCATATGACTCCCATTGTTGACAAACCACATGATCAAATTCACTTTGAGGATTACTCAATTCATGTAATTGGGATGAATCTCACCCAGGCTCACCCACATGATTGGGTAAAATTGATGGAGGAAACTCAAAAAAAAATTACGATAGATTTAGTAAGGTGAGCTGACAATTGGAGAAACAGGGATCAAAGCTAGCCCAGATAAAGGATACTATAAATCAATTGTAGGTGGAATTAAAGGCTTAGGAGCATGAAGTGAGTATATTGACCTTGGAGATGCAAGCACAAGCCATGCAAGAAAGCCATCAAGCCTTGAAATCCAAAGAAGTGGCTTGCAGTATGAGCTTGATAGGACCAAGTTGATGCTGGAAGGCTATAGATAGAGAATTGAGAAGGAAGAGGAGCAGGAGAGGAGGAGAGTGGCATAATTGACACAACTCCACAATGCTTCAACTAAGCTAAGGACGACAAATGAATCCCTTAAGACTCAACTCACCTCTAAAGAGCTACAACTCAGCAACAAAAGATGAAGATGCAAGTAGTAGGTCATGTTCCGTAGGTGATTCAAATGATAATGAACCTATGTGCATCCCACTGAGCCAAAATAACTACTAGTGCAATAGAGCTTAAGGGAGAACTCAAATTCATCTTAACGACCTATAAACTCATTGCGCAAGTGAAGGATGAGGTGGATCAAACTCTCCAAACTCTTGCTTCAAGGGTTTTCATGCCTAGAATGTGTTAGAAAAGCTATACAACCTACATAATGAGACTCTTTTGTCATTCGGGGTGGATAACCAGTACACTACAACTACCAAGGTGAATGAAGTAAAGAGCAAAAATAAAGTCACTCTAAAGTGCAAGTCTTAGTTAGTCACTTTAGAATAGGTTGTGAGGGAATTGAGAGGGCACATTGATTCATTGGTGCAACAAGGATTGCCCTCTCCTTTCTAGAATGATGGTGTTGTATTAAGTGGAATAGAATACAAAAAAGTAGACCAGGCATCTTTTCAAGGTTGGGTACAAACATTGAGAATCATGGAAGTGGAGGCAGTCCTTCAACCATTGGCTCAGTGGAGTATCAGGTGAAGGTTGTCATAGAGAAGCTACAAAATATCTCCCATAAGGAGATACTTGAGATGGATAGAGGTTTGAATCTTTGAGGAAGAAGAGCCAAACTTCTGAGGATGAATGGGCATCTTTATAGACTACCCTAGAGAATCTCTAATGCCGATAACATTCCTTGCAAATTTTGAAGTTTTTGTTTCCATGTCTTTTTGGTGTTTGGTGTTCAATGTGCACATGCACACTTCCCTAAAAGTTGCCAAGATATGTAGTGTGTTTTTACACACTCCATTTTGTTTTATTCCTAGTTAGGCAACATGTTTCTTCAATCTTGTTTCAGGTGGCAACAATCTGAATCTTTGTCGACAGTGACCTCTTTTCATCTTCTATTGAGCAATTTGCATCTTTTAATTGGTCATCAAATTTGGGGGATCATTTGCCACATGTAAGTATTTCATTTCGTATCGGGTTACCACATGTCACAATTTCGCAACATCTCAACATTGCTAATTCTGGCGCACTCTTCATGATGCCCCATTGGTTAGCACATCCACATTGGACTGTGGTGGGCCCATTTGGTTCAAATGGAATGACATTGCTAGGTGTCAAGGTTTCACAACCTCTAAAGTGTGTTAGTTCTGACACAGCTTCTTGTTGTGCCATTAGCCAACTTGAATGAATCATCGCTCGGTGGGGTCGACTTTCTTAAAGACTCGGCAATAAAGGAGGTTACGAAGGGGAAACACGTGGCATGGACTTGCAAGTCCAAGACCTTGGCAGGTCTGATACCTTTGAAACATTATGCCATTGGTCCATTCAACTGAGTCACTCCAATGGTGGGCCCCCTTTCAAAAGTAATCGAGTATCCTGAGGCAATTTTGAGGCTCTCCACATGGCGACAACTTCTAAATGTTGCACCATTGGATAATAATGATGACTCATGCCAGTTATGGGCCTAGATTCTTATGAATGGAGGAGCCAACAAAGAGCCAAAAGAAAGCATGAAGGGAATGCTACATGATGACACTGTACAGTTTCTCAACAACGTTAGGTCTAACACCTCCCAAACACTATGCCATTGTGCCAAATCATCATAGTGAGTCCCATTTTCTCTGTAAAGCTTCAAGAAGCTTCAAGCTGTCGATCTTATAAGGGAACATCCAACGATCTACACATCTATAGGATTTGGTTAGAGATAGTAGATGCTAGGTGTTGTGTTGTTGGGCAAGGTGGATGAGTCAGCTAGTCTTGGATCTTGCAAGAAAGCATAGAGGCATCCCTCAGGTGACATGCGACAACTCAGTAGTATGCTAGGGGTTATTAAGCCTCATACATGGTTGTTCATTGAGAATTGAACACCACAAGCCTATTCCTGTTGCACCAACGTGAATTCAAAATTTGAAGCATGGGGAATGGAAGTGCGGTTGCAATTCAATGTTGAGGTAGAAAAGGTAGATGGGGTAGGTGTTTCCTGCCTGAGGTAGTTTTTGGAATTTGAATTGCTATATATGTCTTTTCGACTAAGATATTAGGGGTTGGGCAGTGCTTATTCATTGAGACAATTGGAAATCTCGGGAGAAGAATCAATAGACATTCTAACCTTTGTGGGTGCTTTTCAGATCTGATTCAATGTTTTATGATTGTGCATTTTACCTTTTTAACCTGTTCTTGATTCACTAATGAAGAAGAGTGACATTCTATGCTTATTCATCTGTTGAGTTTTCTTTAAGATCTCGTGTATTGATGTTGTGCCTCTAATTTTGTTTCAATGAATGATATTAGTAAATGGTCCGAAATCATGCATTTTGTGCTCTTTAAAGCCACAATTTAGTATTGTGAGGTAAACAAGAAAGCATTGTGTCATTTCTGCATCAACTTAAGTACTATCATTTGGCATATCGCCTTAGAGTAGTTTATTTTAATTAAAGTTTCTCTTCTCTTTTCTCTCCCCCCCTTTGGAAGAAATAACGAAATTGATAAGAAGAGTCAACTTCTAAAATCTTGAAGGTCATGCTGTGAGTCAACTCCCACATTCACAGGGTTTCCCATCTGTGGTGATTGATCCTATCTAAGGGTAATCTTAGGCGCTATTTCAACCATCAACAATGTTGTTGTAAACGTTGGTTGTGGTGGTTGTGATTGTTATATGAACAGGAGGGTCACTTGCTCTAAGCCTAGATCTAAGCTTGTTTTGTTCATTTATGATATGGAGGTGATCTAACCTCCTTTGTTCTTGTTCAATGATTTGTTGAACGAGTCTCTATTGATGTTCTTTCTCTTGTTTTCTTTGTTTTGTTTCTCTTTGTATGAGCCTCGAGATGAGTTCTTGTTCTTGGGTTGTTTCCTCGATGGGAATTGGTAGAGGCATGATCTCCCTAATCTCATCTAAGATGGATTTAACCCAATCTTCCCTTATGCCTAGGCACATTGAATGCTAGGAAAAGGGGGAGAGTTTTTGTTTGAATGTTTTGATTGATTTTTTGTGATGGAATTGAGGGCTCTTCTTTGTTGTTTTGAATATTTTTGGTATTTTTATGAGTTTCTAAATGCAATTAGTCTATATGCATGAAACCACTTTTGGGTTCTTTTTTTGATTTTTGAATGAATTAACTACTATGAAAGGGAAAATGCATGCAACTAAATGACTTTTCTTATGCAATTTAATCTATGTTTTTGTGTATTTTATGGTTTGATTTTGACTTATAATCTATTGAATTTTATAATTATTCTAAGTACAATGAAAGCGAATATACTGTAAGAAAGTAATGAAAACAAATCTATTCTAAGAAAAGAATGAATTTTTCCTATCAAGAGAAAGACAAACAAAGTTTTAATTCCTTGAGAGAAAGATTTGTTATCTAAATTACTAAGAAAGCATGAAGAACCTGTATAAATCGGGCAGCAGTGCCTGGCATAAATCCTCAAAGGTCCTGTGACAACTGTCTCTTCCTCTACAATAGCAAGGTCCTCCTCTTGGAAGTAGGGATAAAAATGGGGACATGAAGGAAATTAGATTGAGCTTAGAAGCTATAAAAATGAAAAGGGGATGGATTGAACATAAGCATGCTATTTCAAAAATAACAAAAGGCTCGCGAAGTCCTACATAGAGCATAAGAATGCTAATGGGGACTACTTTGCAAAAGATTAAGTAATACAAGAATGCAACAATGAATTAGCCTCCTTGAATGAATAAAGGAGGGGGGTATTTATAGGTTTAAAATTCACACCAAAGGTGGTGGTGATTGGGTAGTGTATACGTCTAAAAATGACACGAATCATCTTAAATAAATATTCTAAATATTTATTCCATTCTTCTATTAATTAAATAAATATTCCAAATTTATTTAATCGATTCATTGTTCCATAATTAAATAAATTCAATTTATTTAATTAAAATTCTTCTAAATGTCCTACACAATTAAATAATCATAAATTATTTAATTAATCCAAATTCCTCTATCCTAAGTTCTAAATTCAAAAATCCACCTCACCTTTACACCTCACCTTTTCCACCTCACCTTGTCCACCTCATCAAGTTGCACATGTAATTAAATATATTTAATATTTAATTATCTTATTTTCCCTCACCCACATGGCCTATTTCTTCTCAAATCAGAGGTTAGTTAACTAATCAATCAAAAGTGTTAACTAACCTGTCAATTGAGTCAATCCCTCAATCAATTCAGTCAGTTCCATAATCCACTCTTCTAACTGATCAATCAAGTCTGTTAACTGCTCTGTCAATGGAGTTAACTCTCCAATCAATTTTGTCACATCCCCTCTTTCATGATGGAGCTGGGACACTTGTCACATTTCCACTGGTTGCACATTCCTCAACCATCCTCAGTCATTGATCTTCATATCTCCTCTCAACCGTTGATTCCCATTCTTCCAAGTCTATAAATGAAGCTTCATCCCTCCATTCTAACGATCCAGGCTTTTGACATCGTTACTCTGTAGAAATATCACTAGCGCGCCTTTGGCACCCTTTTACCATCCACAAGCTTGAGATCACATACTTGCATTGGAGCTCATCTTCATTGCATATTCCAACAGCCATTTACCATCGACTTCCTCGAACACAGCTTAAAGGAGTGCACTCTCTGAGGGCTCACTTCATTTGCAAAAGGACGATTGTGATAGGCGAACAACAGAAGCATCGATTTCAAGGAAGGTTTGCTTTGTGTTATTCATTGCTATTTTCGTTTAATCTTCTTTGTTATCTCCTATTCTGTTGATGTTTGGGTCATACATTATTCATTTGATTGATTCACGTTTTACCCTTATAGGTAGATACTAGAATTGACTAGGGAATGATCTAGCTTTGATTGGAAGAGAATAGAACCCAGAGAGGAGATTACAAAAGACTGATTGGAAGATAACAATAGAGTGATTGAGAGTCCACAATAGAGCGAGTGAGAGTTCAAAAATAGCTAGGGGAAGTCAAGGGTTAATTGTACATAGAGGGACTCTCAATCAAAAGCTAGAAATGGAGTTAAACTAGGCGAAACTTGAAGAAATCTCACATGGCAAAAGATGATAGGGTTGCTTGTTACGGGAAGTGGGTCACCCCTTTTAGTAAGGTAGGTCAGTTGGGCAACCCGCACTTAAGTTGCAAGGTGACTTAAGAGATCCTATAGGTCATATGGGTGATCCACTCAAAGTGGACTAGGAAGGCAGTTAGAAGGTACATGACTTTGGAAAGTTAGAAAGTTGGGGAGGAATGATCAAGGGGAAGAAACAATGGGGGGCACACTACCAAGAGAGAAACTGCTAAGAGGTATATAATTCACACCTTCATGGGTCTGATTAGGACTCTATATCATCATTGGACTACCATGTCAGGATGTCCACCTTTTTTGTACATATAGAATCCAACCCTTCATCTTCCTCTCTTACCCTCTCAAAGACTATCTATTTGCAAAAGGACTTGATACATGCAACTCTTCTTCCTCTTGGATACACTATGTTGGTTTCTCCTCCATTGATGAAGCTTGTTGTGGGTAGATCTATGCTGGTGCATTTTCATTGGACTCCTCAGATTCTCACTCATTCCTTCTCTCTCTTACTGGTAACATTATTTTAATGAGCTTCCTGTATATTCCATTATTATTTTAAATAACAAACTTGTATTGCAACTGCTTGTTCTTTACCATTTCCTCTTCTTTACTTCTATTGGCATGTTTCTTGGTGACTATCGACACCTCTTATCCAACTTCATATACACTAGGGTGTTTATCCATGTACACATTTTAACATTTATAGTTCTATTATATTGGTGTTTTTAAATTCATAGACACACATAAAAGTTTAAGAGCACACACATTTTGATCTTTCCTCAATTCATTGGCTACTAGTGGAGGTCAGAAGATTAAATTAGGGGCTTGACTTGAAGGCAAGCTTCAAAGAAGCCACCCCTTTCTTCTCGTCTCATCTTGTAGGTTTTGAAACCTCTCAAACCTACACAGGTTTTGTATTCTTCTTCTTGTCATAATCATTTAAATATTTTGTTTAAAAACATCTATTTGGAGTGGTTTTAGCTTTCTATTCATTTCTAGAATATTTGGTACATTATCTTTTGTGTCTTGGTAATTTTGTGTACAAGTTAGAATTGAGTTTGGTACCAGAACTTCATTTTCTACCACTTCTAGACGACAACACGTGGACTGGATGGTAGCACACTAATCAAACTACAACATACACTCTGGTGTCCTAGCCCATGGGATCTTAGTTTAGTTTCCAGGTTCTTTGATCTCAGTTGTTTTTGCTTCTAAACTTTTATATTTATTTTAGTACTCCCATATTCTGTAATTTTTAGTTTTATTCCCCAGCTTATAGTTTTAGCTTAGAAAACATTGTTTGATAAGTTAAAGTACTCTTGAATATCACTAGTTACCTCTTGTTTCTTTCTGTTATACAACAACATGAAATATTCTCTTAAAAACTAGTCTTATTCATTGTAAAAGGGTTTAAGTAGGTTAAAACATTTAAAACTACAAAAACTTAAAATCCTACATTACACTATTGTTGTTGTTGTTCTTTGAATATAAAAGCATGATGACTAATTAGCTCGTGATTTGTACAAGAAAACTCTAGCTCCAAGATTATAATGGACCTATGAAAGAAGATGAAGTCAATAGTGATAGTAACTATTGTACACTAGTTGGTGGTGATGCGAATAAAGTGTTCTAAAGATTACATAATCATCCTTATCTTATCTTGAATCTCTAGTATTACAAGTATAGCATGTTAAACACACTATAGACCTTTTTCATGGTGTTTGCAAGATATACGACCATTGAGTTTGCTTGGGAGTGTAGCAATTTGGATTTGTAATCCGTTAGACAACATGATTTTGTATTTGTTGGTTGCATGGCTACCAGTTCCAAACTTTGTAAAGGATAGTTGAAGATAAAATTAGCACTATCAAATATCAAATTAGAGAGATAAAAACATTGCCATTGACAATGGAGGAACCAACTTCACCTTGAGGTAATTATCTATTTGATAAAATATTCCTTCCCATTTGTTAGGCTTATTTTTTTTGTCTTATCGAGTATTTCAATTGTATACTCAGAATGTTGGACTCGTCATGTTATGTTAGGTTACAAACATTTTTTCATGATGAAACTCTTTTATTACTGACTTTTCTATGAATGGTGCATAATCACATAATATATAGTTATAATCAACTTCATACTTTTGTTGGCTATGTAATAATTGCTTTCAATTTGACATCTTCAACACGTACGTGCCCTTTACATACATACTATTAATACTTGAAATCATATTCTTTCTTGACTCATATACTCAATTCCCCAAAATAGTGACCAACTTGACTAATATTTACATGAGCTTATTGAGTTTCAATTTCATTTGTGAAATTTTCGCATCCCTCAAAGAACAAAAAGTTATGCACAATATATACATTTACACCTTTTTTTAATATACCTTGCAAAACACCTACAATGTCATTGACAATGAATGCCACAAGAATTAAAAGCACAAATCTCAATAAACAATTTTCAATGATTCCAACTTCCAAACTAACGATATGAATGAATAGCTTTTAACATTCACAAGGCTAAAAATAGCCTATGGGACAACCAGCCTTGCCATTTTTGTTTTTTGCATTTCAATTCTTTTCCTATTCAAGGTGATGATGAACTCCCCCAATTTCTCAATAGTCCCCTCGCTAAATAAACTATATGAAATATTTCATTAGAAATATTTAATGAGGAAATTATTGTTCCAAAGAACAAATCTTAATAAACGATTTTCAATGATTCTAACTCCCAAACCAAACGAATGAATAACTTTTAATGACCACAAGGCTAAAAATAGCCTATGGGACAACCAACCTTGCCATTTTTGTTTTCTACATTTCAATTCTTTTCCTATTCAAGGTGACAGTGAACTCCTAGCTAAAGAAACTATATGAACTTTCCTTTGTGAACTTTTTGTTGTTTATGATGGCGTATTTTGTGATTAAAACAAGGTTGTAGGAGTAGTTAATACATTCAGTTACATGCTCCACGTAAGTAAAAACTTGAAAATTTAGCGGCGGGAAAGAAGCACCAAAATGGGCTTTAAATTAAAGAGGGTTTAACCAAAATGAAGGGTTTTAGATACACGAAAGGTTTAAGGCGCTGCTGCCATCAAGTTTTGGTCACAGCGATTGCATTTCCATTTGCTGGAAACCTTTCACAGCAAAGCATTCAGAATGTCGATGTCGAGGAGTTCGAAGATGCTTCAGTTCGTAAACTACAGAATGCGGGTGACGATCCAAGACGGTCGTCAGCTGGTGGGCAAATTCATGGCCTTCGACCGCCACATGAATCTCGTCCTCGGCGACTGCGAGGAGTTCAGGAAACTCCCGCCCAAGAAAGGGGCAGAGAAAAAGGAAGAAAGGGAGGAGAGGAGAACTCTGGGCCTCATTCTCCTCCGCGGCGAGGAGGTCGTATCCATGACCGTCGAGGGCCCTCCTCCGCCCGACGAGTCGCGGGTCAAGCCAATGGGAGGAGCCCCGGCCGGCCCGGGCATAGGACGGGCTGCAGGCCGGGGAATCCCCACCGCGCCTTTGGTTCAAGCCCAGCCAGGACTTTCAGGGCCGGTGCGCGGTGTGGGAGGGCCTTCCCCTGGTATGATGCAGCCCCAGATCTCGAGGCCGCCTATGCCCCAAGTTTCTGCCCCGCCCATGACTTATCCGGCAGGGCAGATGCGGCCCCCACCGCCCTTCGCTTCACAGCAGGGAGGGCCTCCTCCCATGATGCGGCCTCCTCCGCAGTATGGAGGCCCTCCACGTCCTGGCGGGCCCATGATGCCACCACCACAGTTCGGACAGCGGCCCATGGGCCCACCGCCTCAGATGATGAGAGGGCCTCCTCCACCTATGGGCAGCGGCCCTCCCAGGCCTGGCATGCCACCGCCTCCTGGAGCCGCTCCTCCCAGGCCTGGCATGCCGCCGCCACCTGGTGCCCCACCCATGTATGGTGGGCCTATGCCGCTCCGCCCTGGAATGCTCCCGCCTCCTCCTCCTGGTCAGCAGCAGCAGCAGCAGCCACCTCCTGGTCAACAGTAGCAGCATCTGGTTTGTTAGAGTATTTTCTTAGTTGCTCATACTCTTTTTTTAGTTGTTGAGCACTCAATTTTGCTTGATGGTTTGTGCTGCTTGACTTGAAGTGACACTTTACTGAAAATTGAGAAACCACCTACCGGTTTGGACAATTGCTGGTAGATTTTTTGTACTTAATGCTTTTTTAAAGCAGCTAGGTGAATGATTAGGTCAAGGTTGGCTTGTGTTTTGTCTCACTAATACAGTTTCATATGTAACATTCTGTACATACGAAGACTTAATGCCACTTGCTAATTATGGTGAGCTTTGCTTGTGCTTTCCATTATTAACATGTGCAATATTCTGAGTTCTTGTGGATACTTCTTAATGTAAACTTGTGGGATTTGGTAAGCATTTTGACTTATATATCTGGAATCAATTGTGTTTTATCGTCTTTTATTTTTCATCTGGAGTAACTGCGTTTTGTCCTTTTAATTGGTTTTGAACTCTACTCAAAACTAATAAGTTGCTAGTTGGACAATTGCTTGCACTTGATATTTTTTTTAACCAAGCTCTTTACTACGATTAAGGTTAGTTTTGCTCATATTTGCCATTATTACTATGGTTATAGACACAATGCTCTGTTTAGATGAAGGTGTAAGAACATTTGTACCCATGGTGGCTAAGTTTGCCTTTTTTTTCTTACTACTATGGTTATATTGCAATATTATGGTTATAACATGGTTCAAGATCAGTTGTACTGATTGACAATCTTTACGCAAGCATTGTTCCATCTCTGTAATGTCTTACTTATCTTTGCAACAATAGTAGTAAGCGTCATAATAAACGTTGTGGCCCAAAGAGTTTCAAGGGTTCAGCACACCATCACATGAAGATCACAAATCTATGTACATATTTATTATGATACATGATATGAGAAGATAAATGAACAGATGGTTCAGCATTTCAGCTTCCAGGTTGTGCCATAACAGTTTCTTTATCCCTTGTTTGGAAAAACTCCAGCAAGAGTGAGCTAGAACTTCTCATGTCACTATATCTCAGTTGTACAAGTAGAGTGAGTGTTCCAAGGACCATCTAGAACTCATGTCAACTTGAGTCTTGGACAATCGAGTACACATACAATGAAAGCCCTATCCTACAGCCTGCAACAGTTCACTATGAACATATAGGAAGTTTAAACATGAGCCAGCCTTTGCATAACACCATACAAGTGTTCAAATACCTTTTTCCAATCTTATTTAGGCAGCATTCTTTGCTCATAACGTCTGGAATGGAAAGAGGCACCATTTGCAACCATTGAATTTCCCGTACGGACAAAATGGGAGAAACCACTGTGGTGGCTTCAAAATCGTGGAGGCAATTCCTAGATTGCGTCCCCTACATCAACTGGCAGATTCATCATCAACACTAAATTGTTATCTGTTTTTTCAACATTTCTCTGTTTGTTGATTTCCTTGAGATGCTCTGGATAAACTCAAGGTAACCTTCATCACTGAGGAATGATTGGTTGGCTTTCAAACTGTTGTAAACAAGGGATTCTGAGTCTTCGGAGTCGTCTGACAGCTTCTCGATCGAAAGTGACAACATCTGATCTTCTATCAAGTGTCAAGAACTGATTTACGGATCATATACTAGTAAAATCTTGTTTATATATTCATTGTTTAAATGTTGCCACTTCTTGAATCTCTAATTTCAGGTCTTTCTACTCCTCTGATCATGACAAACAAGAGGGTACCTCAATTCCCTCTCAAAAACACTATGACAGATGCTATTTACAACTAGGAATAAATTATAGTTAAGTTTAGATTGTTCTGGTTCATTGCAACAACTTTCCATTTCCAACAATTGTTTTATGCCATATTAGGATCTGTGTGATTATTTAGGTGAAATTTGCAGCACTAGTTTCAACCTAAGATAACTACAGTCATCCTGCCCTTACATGATTTCAAAACATACACCATCGACCATCACACATGTCCTGTTCTGTAGATTCAGACCTTTTTCCTGGCCATGAAAGCAATGGAAAAGTCCCTTTGCGTTTTTGCCGCTATTTGTCTCTGCATTCATACCATTCATAGAAGCAATGGACTGTTGAAGAAAATATGTTCACCTGTCCTATATGCCTCGGCCCTCAAGTTGACCTTGTGAAATGCCTGCAAAGCTGGCCCTGCCCCACACCGGATAGAAAGTGATACATTTGAAGGGTATGTTTATTGTTAATCCAGATCCCTAAGCATGACCACATGCTCCATAAACGCCCAGAATAACAGGAGGTGAGATCCATTAAGTGCTTAACGAAAAACAAATGCACTCCCTAATGTCACAGTGACAGAAACTTCAGCGAGTTAGTCTCTGATTACATAAATATACAAGTTAATGAGTAAGCATAAATCATCATAATGCTATTGAATATATGAAACCCAAATCATCACAAGAAGATTGAGGTATAAGTAACAATCCTAAACCAAGTTCATCTATACTGGCCACTGTTAGCCATCATCATTATAGTGGTCAGAGTTTGAACAATTGAGTGCACATTCCTTTGGGTCCTCCTAGTAGTGGAGTCACGAAGACAACTTTTTATCTTGGGTTGTGGTGCTTGATTCATTTGACAGAATCAAAGCCACTTTCAGATAGCAGGGTCCTTAATATGCTTCTTCATCTCTTTAAGAAATTCAGACTCCAACTTGCCTGCACTTTGGGGATAAGGACTAGCAAATTTCTTGTATTTGTCATTCACATGACATTAACATTAAAATCATTGGAAGTCAGATTATTGGAGAAAAATGGGGATTTTTAGAGGTTTTGCATTTCCTGCTCTCCATGATAAAATTACCTCGATTTTCTCTTCAGTAAACCAGCCAGCCTCCTGCCTGTCAATGTAAGATTTCCAGCATTTCCCTCCCTAGCAGTTGTATTCTTATCATCCACAGAACACGGCACACTGAGGCTAAAGCAGATTAAAAAACAGAAGCAGACACAGAGCTATCCAAGCCCTTTCATCAAGAAAGCTTCCAAAATCAATAAAATACCAAATCCCAAAGCACAAAATATAGCACAGCAGGGATATAGCCAAAGGAGAAAAGGTTAAAAAATAAGGTAAAAACAAATCTTACTTGGAGCATCTGCAAAAGCTGAAAATTATTCTTCCTGATGCAAAATGCTACCCCTCTCTACACCTAGAGATCTTGACCCTACTTTGCCTGTTCCCCAATGTTGTAATGTCAGAAATTGTGTTGCTAGGATGGTAAGTGGGGCTATTCTTACGAAAAGTATAAAGACCCGCGTGAACTCACCATAGCATTCATGGTAATGGAAGACTTTGAAGAGGAAGCAATGACATGAAAACAACTCCAAGATTTCTTAAGGTAAAGAAAGCTTTACATGCACCAAAAAACTTGATTGAAATGTCTTTTCCCGTGCTAGAGTTGGGTATCTCAAAACGAGTCTAGAATTGTGCCCGTTTGTAATAGTATTTATGAGGTGCTGGATGGTTACCTTTGACTCATCTTCAATTATGAGCATGGTGGAGCTATTCTCACTTTCTAAAGTGACACCCTCATATAGGGCAGGCAGTTCTGCTATATTGTTGGTTTGTTGCCCGATTCATAGCTGATAAGTAAAGCTCAACCTTATGCTTCCTCAGGATTTCTTGTATGCCAGCATTTCTAGGGTTTGATTTTGAGGCCTCATTGAAATTTAATTTGTGCTAGCCTTCAAGGGGAGTTTCCCAAGTGCTTGTTGGAGCAATTGAGAAAGAAGTGATTCTGAGTTTGAATGGGAAACTCCATCTCCTTGTGATGCAAAGTTCATCATATTTGGTTTGCTGTATCTGTCATCTCTGTGTTTGTTGTATATGATGGCCGTGCTTTGAATGCTGGCTGTTATTATGCTTGTTATATGTACTTTGTCTTGCAAGCATTTTCACACCGCTTTTGTTGCATTCCAACCATATTCCCTAGATAATATAGCCCGAGGCTATAAGTTGTATTTACCCAGCGACTGGTATTTGGCTGCCGTCTTGTTTTGAATTTTTTCTTCCAGTGATGTAAATGGGTGGGGATGTCTTTATTTGGTGGCTCTGGGTGGGGATCTCTTTCCATATTGACTTGACCAAGCAACAATGAATGAATAGATGTCTGATAGTTTCTTCATCTTGGTTGTTGTTGGGGCATTTGTCTGGCCCTATCCATCCCCCCTTCCTGAGTTGATATGTTATGAGGATTTTGCCATTAAGGACCAGCTAGAGAATATTTATTTTTGAGAGAAGATGAATCTCCCATAACTTTTTTCATGTTTTAGGGGCACTGGCTGCCCCTTGTCAATTTCTGAGATGCTGAGGCAGTTGTGCAGTCTTTGTCAGATGTTAACATCCATATTATTGTGTCTTGCTTGTTGGAAATTTAGATTTGCCTCCCTAGTAAGGCTTTTTAAACTTTTTACATTGTGGCTGAAACAGGTCAGGTTTCTTTTGTAGGGCTATAGATTCCATTTTCTTCTATTTGTATATCTTGTTAAGTAGCCTGCTACCTTTGTGAAGCTCTATTGTTGGAGTTCTTCATGAAGAGTATTTAGTTTTGGGCAGCTAAGAGGGGGAGAGCCTTCTAATATCTATCTCAACCTGATTTTCCTGGTAGAAAAACGCTGTGCAAGTTCTATTCTTTCTTATATATGTTGGCCACAATTGAAAGATGTGGTCTGCAGCTATTATGTAAAGGTTCCTGGAGACAGCGGAATCTGATAATTTTTGCCCAATTGGTCTGAGGGTTGGTTTGTAGCCTTCATACCAGGTTCATAGTGAGTTGTATTGAAACAGAAACTTTCTTTGACTTCCCACAATTTGCTCCCATTTGGTAGTTTGAAGAGAATACATAAATATATGGGTATCAATTAGAGTACTGATCTTAATTGTCGGACTAATTTGGGCAAGGAGAGCCATTTGGTAGTCCAGTTTTAAGTTTCAAGCAAGGTTGCATGGACACGTATATAGGGATATAGGTATGGATATGCATATGGTTTTGATATGGACACGGCTATTTTTTAAGACCCCCTAATATGGATACGGCTGGCTAGAGATCTTAACAATTTGTATTTATTGTTTTAATTTAAAAAAATAAATAGTTGAATACCTTCACATCTAAATCTAAATAAAAAATTAAATAAAATAAATTAAATATAATTTAAAAATATATTAAAATTTAAATATTAATGAAAAATAATTATAAAAATGATTAATAATAGTAAAATTAATAAAATTAAGTTTTTAATAATTAAATAAAATGAAAAATGTCAATAATAATTAAAAACAAATTTACAAAATGAAAAAACAAAAATTAAAATAAAAACATAAGCACTCCAAGCTCTATGGAATGCACACCAAGCTCTCTACATTGAATCTGCACCTTTCATGTTTGGAAATTTAAATGCTTTGGCCTCGGCATCTACCATCCCTCATCAATTTAGATGTGTGTGGGAAGAGAGTTTGGTTTTCACATAAAGGGATGGAATGAAATGAAAGATTTTAATAATGTCCACAAGGCCACAACAACCTATGGGACCAAGAGCAGCACATAGTCCCCTTAGAAACAAAACACCCATGTCTTATGAAGTTTGTAATCTCTTCTTGAGATCAAACCTTCTGCAATGAATTTTGATCAAGAAGTTTGCAGTTTTTCCTAGACTTGCTTCCTCAAACAAGGTGCTTAAATTGGCGATTTCCAAGGTATCTTCATAATTGGAATGAATGTCGTTGTATGTTGGGCATTCCATGATGAAGTGTCGTTTTGTCTCCACCATGCCTTTGTTGCAAAAAAGACACATTCTCTTTTCCCACTCCTCTTTAGGAATCAACCATTTGCCTGTTTCACATCTAAGATGATGTGAGCTAGTCCTTAGTTGGGTTATCAACATTTTTGCTTTCCACTTAATATCCGCTTCGATGTAGGTTTTTCCGTCATGATCTCCCGTGGGGTTAAATTCTTTGATATAATAAGTTTTTTTTTGATTTGTTTGTTTTGTCCACATAACGTTCCTAAATTTTTCTTACATACTTTTTTATTTTCTTGTTAGTATTTGGGCATTCCTATATATTAATGTCCCATTTCTTTATCCATTTGTCATTATGCTTCATCCATGTGTTCTTTCTTTTAGTTAACTCTTCCTCCATAATTAGCCTAGGCCATCAGTGGTTAGCCATATTTTAAATCTTCTTTAGGTAACTTAATAGCCGAACCATCGTCGATGCTTCTGAGGGGAAAGACTCCGTTTCAACCAATAAAATCTCATACGGAACAACATTCTTAACTTTGAGATTGCTAATGATGAGATGCTTTTGGATTCTTTCTACTTGCTTCCATTTTTGATCTGACATATTGTTGCTTCAGATTTCACACCCATAAAGAATCATCGGAATAATAAGCAAACCAAAAAGCGTTCTCTTGGTTTTCCAATCTCACAATTTCGCATTCCTACATCTATTATGAAGAGTACAGTGCTTCCAACCCCCTTAAATTCTTTTTGCTTTGCATGTTTCCCAACTGAGCTTGTTGTGGAAATCAAGCTCGAGGTATTTGTACTCATCCACTATTTCCAACAGGTTGCCTTCAAAAAGAAAGTTAATTTGCTTCTTTTTTCTCTTCAATGAGAAGATCATCACTTTGGTTTTGCTAGTGTTCACTTACATCCCAACCTCCTTCAAAAAGAAAGTTAATTTGCTTCTTTTTTCTCTTCAATGATAAGATCATCATTTTGGTTTTGCTAGTGTTCACTTGCATCCCAACCTCATGACAAAAAGTTTCAAGCGCCCTAAGGGTTCTCTCAAGCTATTGATTGTTTTAGCAATTAATATGAGATCGTCTGTATATAGGAGTAACTTTATTACATGTTTAGCCAGCTAAATCCCCTCCCCATTAGATGTGTTTATCTATTCTTCTAACTTATCAATGTAAACCCCAAACAAGGTTGGGGAAAGCGGGCAACCTTGTTTGACGCCAATATCACTACAAAAACACTCTGACATTCCATCATTGGTTCTAATTTTAGCCTTGACTTGTTCATAAAGCCTATGGACTACTACTCTAAATACATTTGGAACTCCTAGCTCTTCCATCCTATTCCAAAGTTTGCCGCAGGGCACCGTGTCAAAGGCTTTTTTAAAGTCTACAAAGCAACAAAAAGCCTTGTCACCTTGGGTGTTCCATATTTTTTTGATCAAGAACCTAAGGGTAGCACCATGATCAATAGTGGAATGCTTCGGTCTAAAGCTAGCATGCCCCTCAACTCTTTTTCCCTTTTTTTCTGCCCATTGGTTAATTCTATGTTCCACTATGCTTCCAAAAAGTTCACAAAGGAGGGGATTAACTATAATAGTGCGCTAATTTGATGGATTATTGATATCACCGCTTTTGTAGAGAGGAATAACAACACTAGTCGTCCACTCTTTCGGGAAGCCCTCTTGAATGACATTATTGAAGATGCACTTGATGTGAGGTGCAAGGACCTATATACCCCATTTTAAATGTTCTGCTTGCAGCCCATCAATATCTTGTGCTTTCCCTCCTGCCAAACTTTTTTATGCCTTGATTGATATCTTCAATGGTGAAAAGTTAAGTATTTGCATTGATTATTGGGGGTCTATGCTTATCTTGGTCACACTCATAAAGCAACTTTGCATATTCAAGCCATTGATAGCCTGTGATATTGTTTTCTGTTTGTTTTCTCTTTTGTTGTAGTTCCTTCCAAAAGCTTTTGGGGTTGTTTTTTTCCAAGGGCAATCAGCGCCATTCTTCTTATGTTCACATACTTCTCTTTTTTACCTCTTAATAATTTTTCGTACTCTTTCTTATTTTCTTAGTCCATTCAATATTTCCGCAGGTTTCATTTGCCATCTTGCACTCCTTGTTGAACCAAGGATTTGCTAGAAAAGTATTTTTTGTTCCTCTCCTAGATTTAGCCCTCTTACATCCACTCAAGGCTTTGTGCATTAGGGGGATCAGCATATTTTTGCTTATAGAATGGTTCTCTACGCAAGTTGTATTATTCTCGTATTCTCTGAAAAGTCGTTTGAGGGCAGCTTTGAAGATTTCTTGATTTTCCTGATTCATGAGGATTTTACTGCCCATTGGTTAATTCTATGTTCCACTATGCTTCCAAAAAGTTCACAAAGGAGGGGATTAACTATAATAGTGCGCTAATTTGATGGATTATTGATATCACCGCTTTTGTAGAGAGGAATAACAACACTAGTCGTCCAATCTTTCGGGAAGCCCTCTTGAATGACATTATTGAAGATGCACTTGATGTGAGGTGCAAGGACCTATATACCCCATTTTAAATGTTCTGCTTGCAGCCCATCAATATCTTGTGCTTTCCCTCCTGCCAAACTTTTTATGCCTTGATTGATATCTTCAATGGTGAAAAGTTAAGTATTTGCATTGATTATTGGGGGTCTATGCTTATCTTGGTCACACTCATAAAGCAACTTTGCATATTCAAGCCATTGATAGCCTGTGATATTGTTTTCTGTTTGTTTTCTCTTTTGTTGTAGTTCCTTCCAAAAGCTTTTGGGGTTGTTTTTTTCCAAGGGCAATCAGTGCCATTCTTCTTATGTTCACATACTTCTCTTTTTTACCTCTTAACAATTTTTCGTACTCTTTCTTATTTTCTTAGTCCATTCAATATTTCCGCAGGTTCCATTTGCCATCTTGCACTCCTTGTTGAACCAAGGATTTGCTAGAAAAGTATTTTTTGTTCCTCTCCTAGATTTAGCCCTCTTACACCCACTCAAGGCTTTGTGCATTAGGGGGATCAGCGTATTTTTGCTTATAGAATGGTTCTCTACACAAGTTGTATTATTCTCGTATTCTCGAAAAAATCGTTTGAGGGCAGCTTTGAAGATTTCTTGATTTTCCTGATTCATGAGGATTTTACTGCCCATTGGTTAATTCTATGTTCCACTATGCTTCCAAAAAGTTCACAAAGGAGGGGATTAACTATAATAGTGCGCTAATTTGATGGATTATTGATATCACCGCTTTTGTAGAGAGGAATAACAACACTAGTCGTCCACTCTTTCGGGAAGCCCTCTTGAATGACATTATTGAAGATGCACTTGATGTGAGGTGCAAGGACCTATATACCCCATTTTAAATGTTCTGCTTGCAGCCCATCAATATCTTGTGCTTTCCCTCCTGCCAAACTTTTTTATGCCTTGATTGATATCTTCAATGGTGAAAAGTTAAGTATTTGCATTGATTATTGGGGGTCTATGCTTATCTTGGTCACACTCATAAAGCAACTTCGCATATTCAAGCATTGATTATTGGATCTGAAGAAAAATAGGACACAGGGGCACTTCCAGGACTTGGGTGCTCGCTCTAGTGTCCTCTGCATTCGAGTTTCGGGAAATAGAAGTTATAGGGTTGATCAGTGTCGGAAGGAGGTCTGGATCCCACGAAGAAACTGGTACCTTGGACTTGGGCGCCCGCTCCAGTGTCCCTGACTGTTCCGCTTTGGAACCCTGAAAACAAGTACTCTGCGATTTGGTATTTTACTCCTATTTGCAAGAGCTTTTTCTGTTATTCGTCAATTTGTTGCCGTATTTGCATAGTTAGGGTTTTAATGGTCAATTGGGCATAAGAGAAGGAAAATTGATAATTAAATTCCCTAATCCAAGTTTTCCTACATTTGCAAGCGACCTAGGGTATGATAGTGCTCGTCACTCGACCCTATATCCTTGAATGTATAGTGGAGAGGTGGATTTAATCATCTAAAATCTAGAACATTAACACATCCGATTTTCCCCTAAACACAAATTAAGCATGAAAATGCAATGCAAGTGAATACTAAATGATGAATTTCTATAATTTAAATCAGATCTAATGAAAATAATATAAATCAAATTAAATTAAATGCAAATTAATTCAAATTATGCCAAATTGCAAGCCTAAGATGCCATTTTTTTTCAATTTTTTTATGTTTTTGGTAATTTTGAAATGCAATAAGATGAATGAATGAAAATCTAAAGTTAGATACTCAAAAAGGTGCAAAATTCAAACAAACATGGGTTCACCAAAATGTTTAATATTAAAAAGGGGATGGCGGGGTTTTGGTTTGATGGTTTCTAGATCCTCTTTTCACAGCAAACAGTCAAGGACATATCAACCGAGTTGAATCTCTACTAAGCGAGAGCATTCACCTAATAGTTTGGGCTTGCACTTGGAACGATGTGGAATCTCAAATGTTATTAATCAATATCTCAATTTAGTGCTCAAATACTCTTAAAACCCTAAGTATGCAAAATAGTAAGCAAATTGATAAATCACGACAAATCTTTGCAGACTAAGATGGACATAGATTAATAACTGACCATTTTTTGAAGTTCAGAATGCGAAATAGTCAGGGACAGCTCCACTAACGCCCCTTCCAAGGTACTATTTTCTGTACAGAATCCTGATCTCCTCCTGACACTGATATTCATTGTACTTTCCATTTCTGCCCTAGAAGATGCTGAGGACACCTCCACTAGCACCTTAGTCCAATGTCAGATGTTTTTTAGGATGTCGGAAGCTCTTCAGATGTTGATTATCACTGTCCAAATTGTTTCTATGTTTCAGGATCCGAAGGACTCTACCACTAATGCCTGTGTCCGAGCAGTCCTTTTCTTTAGGGATTCAGAATTTGCACACTGTCTTACTATTCCTTGCAACTCCACTCCATCCAGATGTGAAACTTGTAACCTCCAATGACAAAGGGGTGTGGTTGGGGGTTGTGGTGTTTAGAGGCTTGCCTCAGTCAAGCCCCAGAGAGATATTCAAGTCTTCTGAACACTGTTGTCAAATAAAGAGTGTGTATCCCTGTGGGATAGAGGCAAAAATAAATGATGAATGATTCAAACACAAATAGATATCACCTTATAAGTGTAGATCTCACATAAATGAAGGCTCTTCAATCACATGAGAAGATGAAGCTAAATCTGCAATCACAAACACAATAACAATGCTCTGCTCTGTAACAATGAATATCATGGATGCTCTAAAATCACAAGTTAGCCAAAAGTTCACCATCATCTTCTAGCTTACAAATGAAACCCTAAACATGCTTATATAAGCAACTACACACATTCCCGCTAAGAATTTCATAATTCAAACTTGAGATGTTGGCATAGGACCTAAGTAATGGTCATAAAACTGACATTAAAATTTAGGGCTGACCCAAAATAGGGCAGGACTAGGGCGCTAGCGCCCAAGTCCACCCTCCCAATTTTGGTTAGGATTTGTTTAAATGACATCCCCTAGGTCCTATTTGCCATAACACTCAGGGGTTTTCTCATCGGGATTCACAATTAACATGCAATATGATCTAAATGCATTCTAAGGACCCGAGAGCTAAACCTTAAGAGGGAAAAGCCCCTAAGGGGACATTTTATGACATAACAGAACAATAGTCAAATCTTCCAATGCAACAATAAAAAGAGTTCTAAACCTTAAAATGTTGACTTGGAGATAAATAAGATGAACCTTCTGAATCCGTAATACGAGCCATAGAAGCTTAAGAATCAATAATATTCTCTAGAGGAGGAGAAGAAGCATCAAGAGAAGTCTCTATATCATATTGACATTTAAGATCTTTCCATTCAACGAGCATCACAATTGTTTTATAGTCATAGGGTTGAAAGACATCAAGGGGAACAAGATAGTCCATAGTAGGACCATTTGGGAATGGAGGTTTATTGAAATATCCACAAATCTCCCAAAATCTATTCCAAAGGTCACAAGGGCACTCAATGTGCATGGTGGTCATCATGGTGTTGATATCAATAGAACACAATCAATCCCATTATATGGTCAATCTTGTCTCTCCACACTTGCTTCTACCAAAAGGTACTGGGTTCAAGAACAAGTCCATATAGAAAAGGTAAGAGTTTAACCCATCTAAAATGCATCAGGATTCCATCTTGCTAAGATTTATAGTTCCATCTATTGGGATTATGTGGCATTCACCTTGGAAATCCCTAGACATGTTTTAATTGTTTTATTTAATGCTATTGATAAATAATTGTTGTCTCCAAGGATCATGTAGAGGGTAGAGTTGGACACCCCTCTATGTAGTAGGCAAAATTATCTATTCTCTCACATGTAATTATAGTGGCATTTAAGTTAGGAGTTACATTTGGGAAGTATTGGAAATCAGGTAAAGATCGAGATGCGTAAGAGGATCTTCTTTAAATAGATCTTATGATATATTTGGTCAATCTTCCCATGCAACACCTAGGATTGGGATCTTGGTCAATTTGGTCATTATGATAGAACCTATGATGCTTATGATGTGTAATGTGGATGTAAGGTGCATAAGAGGAGTTACTATTCAAGGTAGTTGATCAATTTTGGTAAGGTGTGAGATTCCCCATGATGGAGGTGCATGCGTAGATTTGGGTGAGTGATACTAGCCACTAGTCTTGGAATACCATTCATGGTATCTTGTATTCATATCTCCTATATATTGGTGCTTTGAGATGGTAGTATTATGAGATTGTTTTGCAGGTCATTTAAGAGAGTTAACTATATTGTAACTATTTGCAAGATTAATACAAGCTTGGGTCTCTCTGGGTGTGGAGTTTTTTTATACAAGGGTTTCTCCATGTAAACATTGTGTTATGGTTTGTATTTTGTTTCCCAGTTGATTTCCATTTCCATATGATCTATCATTGTTTATGAATTTGGATGCACTAAAGTTCAACATATCTTGCTATATTGTTTCACCTTGTTTTCAACATTTGGTATTGGAGCTTTAGGTGGCTTGATTAGAGAGAGGGATACCTCTTTTAGAGTGTTTGATTGAGTTTTTTTCTATAGTGAGAGTATGTTGTGTTTTCTTGTAGTTTCAGGTTTTGGGTGATAAAGATCATGGCTAGCTCATCTTGGTTAGAGATGGAAAAGTTTAATGTCTTAGGTTTTGAACTTTAGAAGCTAAAGATGGAGGAGCTCTTGGAAGAAAGAGATCAATGAATTGCCATAAAAAGTGAAAAGAATTTAGATAGTTTATCAGATGAAGAATGGGTAAAAATTGATAAAAAAGCCCATGACAATATTCAATTATGTTTATTTGATTTTGTTCTTTTGAATGTTTCTAGTGAAACTACTACATATAAGTTGAGGAATAGAATAGGAGAGATTTACTAAACAAAGAGTCTCATGAATTAATTATTTATGAAAATAAAGTTATATTCTTTAAAAAAGAGAGATGGAGACTTGATTTAAAAACATCTGAATGAATTATTTAATCTTGAGTCAGTTACAATCGTTAGATGTGAAGATAAATGAAGAGGATAAGTGTATTTTATTATTCATGGCCTAACTATTGGGATAGTATAATTCTTACACTTAGAGGTTCTTTGATAGATCTAAAGATGGATGCCCTTGTTGCTTCCTTAGTCATAGAGGAGATGAGGAGAAAGTCTACAGAGGATGGGTCTAAGGATGCACTACATATGTGGGGAAGATCTAAAGAGAAGGGTAAGGATAAGAAGAAAGGAGGTAAGGACTGTAAGTCTAAGGATAGATCTAAGTCCAAGAGAAGATCCAAGACACCTAGTAAGAGTAGGTTTAGGTGTTGGAACTATGGTAAATGGGGACATCTCAAAAAGGAATGTCATAATAAGAAAAATAAAGATGAAGATTCCTTTATTGGTAAATCCTTTGATGATGAAGCTATTGATGCTTCTATTATTTCTACTAACATAACTTCTGATGACTCTTGGTTGATAGATTTAGGTGCATCCTACCACATGACTCCTCAGAAGGAGTGGTTTTTAGCGTATACAACTTATGATGGTGGAGAATTTTTCCTTAGGGACAACAACACATAAAAGATTGTAGCTCGAGGGGAAGTAAAATTGATTTTCAGTGATGGAAGGGTCAAAACCCTCATGGATGTATTGCATGTCCCTAGTTTAACTAGAAATTTGATTTCTATATCTAAAATGAGTGATTCAAGTCTACATGTTACTTTTGAGGAGAGTGGTTACAGGTTGAGTAGCGGGAATTTGGTGTTGGCTAGAGGCACTTAGTGTGGTACCTGTTTAGGTTGGAGGTATATATACTTTCCATAATTCTATGATTGTAATTGATAACTCTATTTCTTGTAAACTATGGCACCATAAGATGGGTCACATTAGTTAGAAGGGTCTTAAAACCCTCATTAATAAAAGTATGGTCAAATGTTTATTTGTTTATTCTATTGACTTCAATTTGTGTGAACAATATGTGTATGGAAAAGAACATAGAGTTTCGTTTAAATCTAGTAGTAATAGACCTAAACATGTTTTGGAAGTTATTCATAGTGATGTATTTAGTCCCGTGGATGTTTCTTGTATTGGAAAATCTCACTGTACTATGTTACATTTATTGGTGACTTCTTTAGATTTATGTAGTTTTACTTTTGGAAGCATAAGTCTACTACATTTTCTATGTTTAAATAGTTTAAAGCACTTGTTGAGAAATAGATAGATAGGAAAGTAAAGGTTTTGAGAACAAATAATGGTGGTGAGTATTGATGTAGATATTTTGATGATTATTACATCCATGTAGGGATTGTTAGATAGTGTAGTGTCTAAATTGTTGCTGCTTACAATTTCACACTAGGTTTATCATGTATGTTTGTCTCTACTTGAGATGTGCATATTTCACTACTTTTCTAAGAAACTAGGTGAAGTCCCTTGACAACTGACATTTCAAGAGCAAATTTCACTAGGACACTAGCGCGCCGCACTAGCGTCCTGTCCATTGTCTCCAAAGGATTTTGAATTTGAATGCCGACCTTGTTGCCTTGAGCGATGCACCTTATTAGCATCAACCCAAATGGGCCCTCGAAAAGTAATTAGGATTCATATATAAACAACCCTATCTCCCTCATTTTGGACATGCAACGTTTCTATAAACAATCTCTCTCTCTCTCTCTCTCTCTTTATAAGCTCTCTATTCATGAAGATTATTGTTGTATGCACCAACCATTGCAGGTATTTTAGGAAGCTTACTCTCCCTCCATCAACTCCTTGTGGGTGATTCATGTTGAGACATCAATCCAACAAGGGCTTCACACTTATGGTAACTCTATTTCATGGTATTTGTTTATTGCAGTCTTTATCATTTGTTTTGCCTATGTTCATTGGGAACACACACTCTCTATCATAATTATCATTACTATCGTGGAGGTGAGAACACCAACACAAGGTTTGACTGAGGCAAGCCCCTATACAACACAACCATTTTTCCCTTTTTGCATGTGTGCAGATCGTGATAGGAGGTTTCCGACATCGAGGAGCAGCAAAGAGATGGGAGGAACAGATACAGACATCGTCAAACAAAAGTTTTGTTCGTACAGAACCTTAAAGACACTAGCACCCCACACTAGTGTTTTTCTCAGTCATCTCCTACTTCCAGTGCTAGGTTCCCTTAGATCTGCTCATTTATGTCCTGCACTTATTTTCTGTGAACCCTAAGGACTCTAGTGCCCAACGCTAGTGTCCTGCCTAGTCAGCTCCTGCTTCTAGTGCCAGGTTCCATCTAATCTATTCCTTTTTATTCTGCTCTTATTTTATGGAAACTATAACAGTAGTCTGCACATTTACCTAGTTACATGATTTGGTCTACACATTGCTTATTTTAATCAATACATTTGTTATCAATCTCTCATCTTTACAACAAAGGAACAAAGCCCCCGCCAACACAACTTGGCTCTTCTCCAGGGACAACAGCTAAGCCTAGTGCTGTCAGTGGCTTGTGTTCTAATGTTTGATAGGAAAGTTTGATCTAGTTAGTTCATAATTGACTAGATCTCTTTTCTATCTTACATTTTGGTGAACCCGATTCTTGCAACCTTCTTCTTTTTACTATGTTTGATTAGTTGATGAATTGATTAGACACTTATATTACATATCTTATTTTATCTTATGTGTTTAGTTTAGAGAACAAAACACTTAAACATTTTCTTTTAGATTAGAAAACAAAAACAAAAATAAAAACAAAAACAAAAACTTTTACCTTCTAACATGTCATCAACATATCCGTCTTGTCATCACTTTCTCCATTGGCTATGGTTCATTAAATTTTGGTACGCCCACCTCATTGTTAATTTATTTCTAGATATGTTCTCTTTTTTTCTTACATCATTGTCCACTTTTGATCAAAAAGTTGTTGAAAGTAATGTTCCATCCCAGGCATGTGATTGTGACTTATCTCTTCCTATGTCACTGTATTATTTTGATTCCTCTCCCAATATTATCCTACTTGTGAGGATATGTTGGCGCAAGAGGATACAATCATCGATAGTTTTCTTAACATCACTTTGCCTACTCTTCATTCCAATACCCTTCCTTTTGACAACGTGGCATTGATGGATGAAGAGTTAAAACTCACATTGGATCCCCCATAGAGAGATGTTTGTCAAAAACTAATCAACACAATTTACATTTCTGGTTCCCAAAAACATGTGAAACCTAAAATTGTTGTGCATCTTCGTTTCGATGTTTTGCAACCATAGTCTAACCCTATGATCACTGTTCAAGGTGTTCCAAACTGGAACACCTCAACCTCCTGGTTACATTCTCAACTTTGTGAAACAACTTACTCAAAATAAGCAACTTGCTCAAAATGTGTCACATCAACCTCATTATCACACGGTTGCTCACACATACAACACTTGCAACAACACACAAAGTAAATTGCCTTATAGGAATACACAAGTGAAGATTGTATACGCCTAAAAATGACACGATTCAGTCTAAATAAATATTCTTAATATTTATTCCCTTCCAATTCTTCTATCAATAAATAAATAAACAAATTTATTTATTTGATTCACATTCCTCTTAATTAATTAAATATCAAAATATTTAATTATTTCCTCTAATGTCGAAATTAAATAAAATCAATTTATTTAATCAAATTCCCTAAATTCCTCTAAAGGCTCACATAATTAAATAATCCTACATTATTTAATTAATCCAAATTCTTCTATCCTAAGTCCTAATTTCATAAATCCACCTCACCTTTCCACCTCACCTTTTCCACCTCACCATGTTGCACATGTAATTAAATATTTCAAATATTTAATTAGCTAATATTCTCTCACCCACATGTCCTATCTCTAATCAAAATTATTAACTTCTTAATCAAAACTGTTAACTAATCAATCAATTCTGTCAGCTCCTCAATTTATTCGGGTAACTGATCAATCAATTCTGTCAATTCCTCAATCCATTCTATTAACTCTTCAATCAATTTTGTTAACTACCCTGTTACATGATGAAGGTGGGACACTTGTCCTCTTTCCATTTGTTGCACATTCCTCAACTGTTCTCAACCATTGATTTGCTCATTTCGTCTCAACCGTTGATCTTCATCCTCCCAAGTCTATCAATGGAACCTTATTCTTCCATTTTATGGACCCAGGCTATTTGTATTGTTACTCTACAGGAATTTACCAGCGCGCCTTTGGCACCCCCATTTCTATTCATTAGCGTGAGATCACACATTTGCTTTGGAGCTCATCTTCATTGCACGTTTATCACCACAACCATTCACTATCGACATTCTTGAAAACAACAAAGGAGTGCACTCTCTGAGGGCCCTACTTCATACAAACAAGGACGATCTTGATAGGCAATCAATAGAAGCTTCGATCTAAGGAAGGTTTGCATTATGTTATTCATTGCTTCATTTCATTCAACCTTCTTAGTTTCACTATTCTTAATCAAAATTTGAGCTTTTTTGAAGACAGGTTCCATACAGGCATCACACAAGCTAATCCGGCGCATCTGAACAATTCCATGGCGCTTCTGTCCTCTGTCCCAGCACCTGTAACCTTACTGCACTTTTACACACTGTTCCGATGCATATATTCCTGTCACTGGTGCATATATTCTTTCTTCACATATGCTCCTTATCACTGCACTTTTAAACACTATTATGGTGCATATATTATCTCTGCGCATATGCTCTTTCTTACTGTGCTTTTAAAGACTTTAACGGTGCATATGTGTTACTGCGCTTCTGTTGATTATTTCTGTGGATTTAATCACTGAAGCAACGCTTCTGTAGTAGGCAGTGATCTTAGGGTTTTTTTAGAAGATTTTTGCTAACGTAGACATCCTTATGAGGGTACTCTTGATCTGTTTTGCAGGTTAGGCTACTGGTTTAGCTCCATATAGTTGCATGTGCTAAATCACACTTCAATTTCTAAAAGGATAGTAAAACGAATGTTCATACAAATCCCACATAGCCTTTAATTAGGAAGAGAGTAATTGAACCATTGCTATATCTGCATATTGCTATCTTCTTTAGTTAAGTCATTGCTATCTTACAAACAGGAATGAACATTGCTATCTTTCTAAACACTTCAAAGTTAACAAAAGCGTGAGTGCACAAGTAGATTAGCCCATTTAGTTTTTCTACTTTTAACTAGGTTGGATTAATCAGTGTCTTCCATGCTTATCGAATGACAACAGGCTTATGCTCTCCCCTTTACTGGGTGACCAGAGTGCCAGACTTGTTATTCCATCTGTTTAACCTTTAGAGGGGCCTGCCCTTGGATGCACGGCTGTCCAAGTGGGAACAACCCTGAGTGGAAACAGGCTAAAGCCAAGCCCTACCAATCCACTTAAAATAAATGTGCTTGAGGTGAAATCCTCCTGCAACGAGTGTTGTTGTGTTACATCGATGACCAACCTCCCCCAAAACCCTCTAAGGCGTAACCCTTTGAGGCTGGGAGACTCCATAACGGAGAGTAGTGCCGCCGCATGTGTAACCACTCGAACGGTTGCCTTGACTACGAACCAATTATTTAGTATACCAAAAACCCCTATTTGTTGATGCAAAGGGCAGAGCCCTTGAAACGGCCTCGATTCATGTGATTCTTAGTAGAGGTAGCAGGGACAATCCTATGGTTTGGTGGGGGTACGAGCCTAAGGAAACCCAGATCTGGTATGCGTGAGAAGTGAGTGCCGTGGAGGGGAGCCGGTGCTACCAGATCCTGAAGCTACACGCTTTGAATTTGCACAGCTAGAGGATTCAATGGATATTGTCCTATCCAGCTTAGGGTGTACTTTTCTTTTAGTCCAAATAGAGTTAGAAAAATCACTAAAAAAGTTAAAAAACCATAAAAAATTCTTTGTGTTTGCTGTGTTTTCTTGCCGTTAATTCGAAAAAATCAGATCAAGAAGACATTATTGCAACCAAAAATACTAAAAACATCGAAAAAATTCCAAAAATTGCAAAAACACTCAAGAAAGCCAGAGCGGCGCATCCATCCTCTGTTCCTGCGCATCTGTGCCGACTTGCGGCACATTTGTTTAGACTTCCTGCTCTTTTGTTGTCTATTACTGCGCATACATCCTTTACCAGTACGGCGCATATATCCCGACTTGCTGCGCATTTGTAATTTCTGCTGCGCATCTGTTCCAGCGCATACACAATAGTGAGCACTCACACAATTTTTGAGGGAAAAATTTTACCAGTTCTGAGTACCCATTTCAGCTTAGCTCCAAGATCAGAGATTAGGTTCTACCTTGCAATCAGTTTTCATCCATTTCATCCAAAAAGTCTCTCTTTCGTCAATCATCCCATCCACCTTCTAACAGGTCTTTTTAGTCCCAAAGTTAGAATATCCCATATCAGGTTGGCGTAGGTCCCTTTTTCGTATCATTGTGAATTCAAGTAAACCTAGTAGGTCACAAAACTTTTGCTAGTGGTTTGTTACACAACTAGTCCCTACACAGTAAGACAGGTATCGAGTACCCTTACTAGTGGCTACCGTCTTGTATCAGCCGCCTTACTTGAAATCATTGAACGAGAAAGTCCTTTATCCAAGTCTTGTCCTAGGTATCCTATCCACAACAGTCTCCGTCGGCACCTGGCCAAAATTTCTAATCCCAATCCACTTCATCCCACGTCACCTTGCATGGTTCTTACTAGATCTCAGTACAAAAAGCAACTTGAAATGGCCGGCTCATCCAACCGCATCGTCACACCTCATGATAGCGACAAAGAAATCTCTTACGAAGATTATCAAGAAAACATCCAAAATCAGAAATTCCAACACCTAATAGAGAAGGTGCTCCATGAAGACCCTCATAAGTATTTCTATCATCTTGCTAGTCTTGGAATTAAACGCCCTGCAGATTTTGATATAAGCTCAATTCTGGAAACCATGGAAAATGATCACGAAAAGGAAAAGAATGCCATAGACCTGAACGCAAATGACAGAGGAAAGAGAACCATGGACCAAAATACTCCTATGGAAGACATGAGGAAACAACTCGAGAATCTAACGCAACAAATGTCAGACCTCAAGACGGGTACAAACACTAAAGACTACTCCTTGGAAGATATTGCACCATACCCCTTTGATAAAAGTTTGATCATGAAACCATTCCCCTATCAATTCGAAGTTCCTAAGTTTGACAAATACAAAGGGAAAGGGGACCCTAGAGACCATATTAGGGAATTCAATGTAGCATGTTTGGAAGTAGCTCACAATGAGACTTACTTAATGAGACTATTCCCTAGGTCCCTAGGTGGCCAAGCTATGGAGTGGTTCTCACGGCTTCCACCAGGCATCAAAACTTTTGATGAACTAGTCAACAAATTTATCACGCACTTCTCTTACAATATCGAACATGAAGTATCTATGCTTGATCTATGCAACACCAAACAAAAGAGTGGTGAGTCATTCGCCACCTTCCTACAACGATGGAGACAACTAGCAAGTAAGTGTTCTTACGATATACTTGAGAAGCAGCTATTAGAGATGTTTGTCCATAACCTCAATAACGATCTTAGCTATCAAATACAAATACAATGCCCTACATCATTCTCGAAAGTCATTGAAATGGGATTGTTCATTGAAAAAGCTATAATCGCCAAGGGGGCAATCAAGTTATACAAGGACACACCTACCTCCAACTACACGACAGACAAATCAAAGTTTTGGACCAAGAATAAGAATGTTGTCAACGATGGGGTAATGGATGCCAAGGTGGCAGCTCCCAAGCAACAACTCATATTCACTCTCAAAGGAGAAGCAAACAATGTTGCACCCAACAAACCATTCTCTCGGGAACCAAGACCATGGTTCAGTTCAAATCCAAGGCAAAAGTTCACACCGCTGGGTGAATCCCAAGAATCCGCATTAAGGAAGTTATTGGCTAACAATGAAATTTCTCTACCGCCAACAAGTGATTATGAGCCTATAGTCAAACCTCCCTATTGGAAAGACATGGACTATTGTGAATATCATAGAGGAAGGGGGCATACAACAAACAATTGTATCCGTCTCAAAAATGTTATCCAAGATGTACTTGATCAAAATCAAGGAGGAACCCAACAACATACCTCCAATAAGACACATGCGGCTTACAGAGATCCACTTCTCAATCATGACAGGCCATACTACAACAATAACAACAATGGCAACAATAACAACAACAACAACGGCAACAACAACAACAATCGCAACAGGCCAAATCAAAATAGTGGGAATAGTAACACCAACTATGCAAGTGTGCCATTTGACTATACCATAAATTGCATTTTTGAGCATGTCCCGCAAATCAATGTCATCACGCCCAACCAACAATCAGGACCTAACAGAACTGGTTGTAGTATCATTACCCGCAGTGGTAAAGTCACAGTCAATACCGCCCCTCCAAGGTCGTCACCTTCTCAATCCAACTTCCGTCAGTATAATGTCATAGACCAACTACAGAAGACTCCAGCCCACATTTCTATCTTGGAGTTGTTGCGTCTATCTCCTTCCCATAAGGAGATCCTCGAGAAAGCCTTAGTGGAAACCACTGTCCCCACTAACTTGGCCCAAGAGAAGTTTCAGACCATGGTAGGTAACCTGACCTCCTCAAGCACCATATCATTTACTGAGCAAGATGACCTCTCTATATCTCAACCTCATAACAACTCTCTACATATTGTTGCCTTCATCCACAAGCACCGCATCAAGAGGGTTCTCATTGATGGGGGAGCCGGTTTAAATATTTGCACGTTAAAACTGGTCCTTGCATTGGGGTTCTCCGAAAAGGTAGTTGATCAAAGAAAGAAAATTACTATCAAAGCATATGATGAAGAAGAGAGAACTACAAAGGGAACAATAGTCCTACCCATACAAGTGGGACTGGTAATAAAAGATGTGGTATGCCAAGTCCTTGATAGGGAGCTCGCTTATAATATTCTTCTATAGAGACCATGGATTCATGCCATGAAGGCCGTACCCTCTACCTTTCACCAATGCATAAAATTCCCGCACAATGGCAAGCAAGTCACCATCCAAGGTGACCTTGACCCCTATCAACATTGCAACTCTTTCCTTGCAAAACCTGAGTACATCATACCAAATAACAGAGCATCTATAACCCCTATACATAACATGATCATACCGCCGAAGCTTCCTCATCAAGACCCAAAGAGCAGAAAATTACCATAAAAGAAAGCGGAGTGGGGGAGTACTCCATAGAGTACAGCCTCAACCTAGCCAAGATGCCTTTGTCTCCTCGATCTTTTGGCCGACCCAAACATTTTCAAAGCCATCTGCTCCCCCTATAGCTCCCGCAACTCCCTTTGTAAAATGGGGGACCTTATTTGATGAAACAGAGGAAAGAGATCTCCTACAATGGCTTTATACTGAAGAAGAGAGCACATCGCAAGAACCGCCTAGACTCCCAACAGAACTCTATGGGCGAGGTGAAACTATCCTGCACAGAATGGGTTACGAAGGACAAGGCCGCATCAGCCTCAGAAAAGAAGGAATCATAGAACCTATTCAACCTTCTTCATCCTCAATGGCTAGAAATACAAATGGTCTAGGATACAAAGGCAAGGGCAAAGCCAAAGAAAATGCTTGTCTTGTGGAAACAATCCATACACTTCAAGAGGATAGAAACACAGATTTCAATGAATATGAGTGGGATGAGCTAACAGAGCATTCCTATGACGACAAAGAGGTCGATACCATCCAAATCTTTAGCCCCTACTGTGAAGGACAAACGCTACCGAACAGACCAAAAGAGTCTGATTTGCCTATCTCTAAGAATACAACTTTCGAGGAAGGTTTGGGTTCCATCGCAATAAACAACTTGGAGGAAAGTACCATCCTGAACACCACCCCTACCTATACTCCCAGCGTATCCATTCACACTATCAATGAATCAGGTCTATCCTCCGACTCCCTCCCCCTTGTGCATCCTAAGCTTATTGACTGGGATCTGCGAGGAACTCCCCAACTAGATATGTTCCAAAACGGTGACGCTTATATTGACTATATGGAACTTAGGGACCACCTACCCAAAGGAGATCATAAAGCTGGTTTTGCTATTGAACTTAATACCGTGGCTTACTTCGGAGAGGGTGCCAAGCCTTCTAGTCGCAAAAATATCAAGATAAAAACTAGATCTGACGGTGAAAACTATTTTGCGGCAGTATCAGATCCCAAAATAGTAAAAAGAAAGGACGTATCTGAAGGTGAAAACCCAACTGTGGCACCTAACGATGGAAGGCTTGACACTCTCCCCAATGACATGCACCAGGAGAAGTCCCAAATTGTTGTGGAACCGATAGAGCCTATTAATATTGGTACAGAGGAACAACCTAATATCATTCACTTTGCTAAATCTCTTACTCAACCAGAGAAGACCAGGTTTGTACCGTTCTTCAAGAAAAAGAGGGGCAGCTTCGCTTGGTCATATGCAGACATGCCAGGTCTAGACCCGAACTTGATTCTACACCATCTTCCATTAGACCCAGGAGTAAAACTAGTGAAGCAGAAGCTTAGAAAGATGCATCCACACATAGCACTATTGGTCAAAGAAGAACTCAAGAAGTTACTGGATGTGGGGTTCATCAGAGCTATAGACTACCCAGAGTGGATATCCAACATTGTACCAGTGTCCAAACTTGATGGCTGAGTTAGACTATGCAATGATTTTAGAGATCTAAACAAAGCCTGTCATAAGGATGATTTTCCATTGCCAAATATAGATATCATAGTCGACTTAATAGCAGGACATACCATGTTATCTCTCATGGATGGATTCTCGGGATATAATCAGATCCGAATAGCACTAGAAGACCAACACAAGACAACTTTTACTTGTCCATGGGGCACTTTTTGCTGGAATGTCATGCCATTCGGGCTAAAAAATGTAGGAGCCACATATCAACGTGCTATGACGACTATATTCCATGATATGATGCATGTAACAATGGAGGACTATGTCGATGATATCCTAGCAAAGTCGCTCACAAGGGAATCACACCTGGATGTGTTAGAAAAAGTCTTTCAAAGATTGGACCAGTTCAAGGTCAAGTTGAACCCAAAGAAATGTGTGTTCGGGGTCACCTTAGGCAAGCTACTAGGCTTTATTGTGTCAGCGAATGGGATAGATGTAGACCCCGCCAAGGTCAAGGCTATTATGGACATGCCACCACCCAAGACTCTCACTCAACTAAGATCGCTATAGGGCAAGCTACAAGCAATCCACAGATTCATATCCCAGCTAGCAGACAAGTGCCAACCATTTAGTCATCTCCTACACAAGAACATTCCATTCAGATGGGATGAAAGGTGCGAAGAGGCATTCAACAAGCTGAAAGAATATCTTACAAATCTGCCCATTCTCATGCCTCCTATCTAAGGGAAACCACTAATATTCTACATATCTGCTACACCTACAGCTCTTGGGGCTCTTTTGGTACAACAAGATTATGAGAATAAAGAGAGAGCTGTCTACTACATTAGCCGAACATTAGTGGGCTATGAATTGCAATACTCACAGATAGAAAGATCATGTCTGGCAGTCATTTTCGCTTCACAAAAACTCTAACATTATATGCTTGCACATCCAGTTAAACTCATTGCAAAAATAGATCCATTGAAGTACCTACTAAGCAAAGCAACTCTCATAGGTCGCCTAGCTAAATGGGTAATGCTCCTAAGTGAATATGACATTGAGTATGTAGACAAAAAAGCTATCAAGGGACAGATCATTGCTGATCAACTAGCGGATGCACCATTACAGGACACCACGCCGATGCAATTTGAGTTTCCGGATGAATCCCTATTCAACATATCAACATATTCTTGGAAACTCTACTTCGATGGGTCCTACACAAATCATGGATCGAGGGTAGGAATCTTGTTTGTGACTCCCCATGGCGACACAATTCCAAAGTCTTACCATTTGTCATTTCCATGCACCAATAACATAGCAGAATCCCTAGTAATTGGTCTAAACATGGCAACTGAGTGGAAAATCCAAGAGCTACATGTCTATGGTGATTCTCAACTTATAATCAATCAAGTCAATGATGATTATCAAACCAAAGATGAAAAGCTTGTCCCATACAAGTGGATGGTCGACGACTTCAAAGAACACTTTGTAATCATCTCCTTCAAGCAAATACCTAGGATTGAGAACAAAGTAGCAGACGCTATGGCAACCATTACCTCTCTCCTTGAGATACCTGAGAATGAGTCACGGTACGAGTTCTTAGTGGAAACTATCTGACAACCAGCTTATGATCTTCCTGAGACCCATTCCATATGCCTTCTAGTTGGATCTGATTCACCTTGGTATGGTAAGGTTTACACTTACCTCAAGGACAACATCCTCCCACCTGACCTATCTTCTAACCAACGACGAACTTTTATATGCCAAACCTCTCGCTATACCATCATTACCGATACCCTATACCGATGTGGTCTCGATGGTACTTTACTCCGTTGCTTAGAACGAGAAGAATCTATAACCGCTTTGTAAGACATACACGAAGGGATCTATGGAACACACTCTAGCGGTCCTTCCTTAGCCAAGAAACTCATGCATTTGGGTTATTACTGGCCCAACATGGAAATGGATTCATATCAGTTTGTCAAGAAGTGCAGGCAGTGTCAAATACATGGGAACCTGATACATGCACCAGCTCAAGAGTTGAGACCTTTGACGACACCTGGGCCCTTCTGCCAATGGAGACTTGACCTTGTGGGAAAGATCCATCCACCCTCATCCAACAGACATAAATTCATCATAACTGTCATATTCCCCCATGATCATATTGTATTATAACAAACCTTATAGTCCACATTTATTCCAAATATATTACAAATGTATTTTGCATACATATAATACATGATAAGTTAACACCGAATTTTGTATAAGCAACGGATGTCTCCAATCGCTACATCTCTTGGGTGATTAAACTCCTTCGTGGGTTTTTAAAGGAGAACTTTCCCTCCTCCAAAGGCAGCAAAAAAAGATACATTCCTCTCTGCAATAGGAAACAACAGGAGCAGCATCATATACAGCCAAAGAATAATTCCAGGGCTCTGCCGCAGCCAGACACCATACACAGCAAGGTACGTCATAATACTCTTACTCCATTAATAAATGCTTTACCTGATTTGTATGCATATAACTTGCATCTAATGAATAATGTACTCTGATTTCTGAGAATAACTGTGTAAAAGATATCTTGGTTCAGATTCGAATAGGCATTAGGATTAATAAGTGTATTTCATGACTTAGTACTCTAAAATCGGCTCATTATGTTAATTAGAGTAATTCAAAGGTATGCCATATATCATTACTGTATTATATGCTTCATGATTACCTGAGATAGGGAATAATGCTTGGAAAACATGTTGAATCATGAGATTAACATATAACCTCATATGAGATGGTGAGTTTGAGATGTATAGTAGCCAACATGGGTATGTTTTGTCCCTTGTCTCAGTAGGTGCAATGGCACCCCTTGGACAAGTGGAAGTGGCCCTTGTCTCAGTAGGTGCAATAGCACCCCTTGGACAAGTGGAAGTGGCCCTTGTCTCAGTAGGTACAAAAAGGTACCCCTTGGACAAGTGGAAGTGGCCCTTGTCTCAGTAGGTGCAATGGCACCCCTTGGACAAGTGGATATGGCCCTTGCCTCAGTAGGTACAAAAGGTACCCCTTGGACAAGTGGAAGTGGCTTTTGGCTCCAGTTGGTGAAGTCACCCCTCGTGCCAAAGGATTAATAGTGGACCCATGATTGGCCAAAGGGCATCCTTTCACCTCATCTCATATGAAGTTAAGAGTTAATGCATGGATAGTGATGATAAATATATATATACTGATAGAGATCATGACAATAATGATAAAGAATATCATAGTGAACTTAAGAGGAATATATGAAATATAAGTGATAGAGAATGCGTATTGAAAGTAATCACAAAGATTATGGATACAAGATAGAAAATGATAATTGATGTTAATTATTAAAAATCTAAAGGCAATGTTCTTACGTGATTGAATATATCATTTATCTATTGCTATAATTGAAATTAAGAAAATTTGGTATAATAACGTTCTCTTTGCAAGTTGGAAATGTGTTCAAAGTTTTGAAAATGTTGACTTGTGACAAGGGGACATTACAGTGGTATCGGAGTGGTCTTCCTGCCATCCTGTGAAGTAATCTTATGTAAGCATACACTTGAAGGAACCGCCAACTACTAGAAGAAAAAATGAACAACAAGATGAGGGCCTTCATGGAAGACACTACCAAGGCCATGATGGAACAAAATGAAAGAATCACCAAAGCCATGATGGATCAAGGTGAAAAGACAACCCAAATGATTTTAGAGGCACTCCAAAAGGTGGGTGACACTATGGATCATCCAAAAAACCACTCAACCAATGGAAAGGAAGTAGCCTCTAACCAAGCTGAAAATAGTAATTCTTCATCAAGCACACGAGTTCCACTACCACCCTTCTTACCAAGCGAAGACAATCCAATAATGACAAATGACATCATCCAAGAGATGAGCACTGAAGACATGATTAGAGCCTATGCAAACTTAGATCCCGAACTAAGAAATCTTGTATCCTTCAGTGAATTTAGCAACTCCAAAAGGAATGAACTAGCGAGAAAGGAAAAGAGACCCATCAACAAAGATTTGAAGCAAAAGACTAATAAAGTAATCCTTCCCAACTTTGACGGGACAAGTAAAATCACTCCGCGTGCATGGCTAGAAAAATTAAATGATTATTTTCAACTTAGTCCCATGACCGAAAAAGATGCCCTTCAATTCGCCATTCTACACTTAGAGGGTTTGGCGTACGAATGGTGGCAGCATGGAAAACACACACAAGATCATGAAACCGTTAAATCCTATGAGGAATTTTCTAAAAGGTTCCTTAAGAAATTTGAACACAGGCATCCTGAGCAAGATTTTAAGGACTTAACCCAAGTAAGGTAAAGAGGGATGGTGGACGAATATGTGAATGAATTCAAGGAAATAGCCCTCCAATTTTCAGGGATGGAGAAGGGGAGGCTTACATTTCTATTCATCCAAGGCTTGAATGAAAAACTAAGAGGATTAGTGGGCGCACTTAAACCCACTACACTTGATGATGCCATAGAAATGGCCACCCAACTAGAACAAAACCAAACCCCTCAACCATTTACTAAACCCTTCCATAAGAAAGGAAGGTTTGATAAGACATACCACCGCAAAGATGAGAGGAAGGATAAAAAGCTATGTTTTACATGCGGAGCACCATGGACACTAGGACACCTATGTCACAAGCTACAAGATTCAAAAGAGAAAGGGCTATGTTTCAAATGTAAAGATAAATGGGAACGAGGTCACAAATGCGGGCAAGCTCGCATCATTGAAGCCTTAACCTATGGAGAGGAGGAAGAAAATCTGACAAAAAGGAGAAGGTATGAACTTGAAGAGAAAGTCACCCTAGCTGCTATATCTAAGGTATCTAAACATCATCCATTTAGAATTAGGTGCCACCTAAATGGTAACAAAATCACAGCTTTAATAGATAGTGGAGCTACTCACAACTTTATAGATGAGACTTTAACCAAAAGAATGAAGCTAAACCCCCAAGAATTTGAAGGATTTATGGTATCCCTAGCAGATGATTCCACAAAAGAATGCTCAAGAATGCTACCACAATTAGGATTATCCATAGGGAGACACCCCTTCCAAGATGACTTCTATGTGGTAAACAAAGTGGATCGAAGCCGTTCCCCTCACCATCGTCACAGGTAAGCAAATCTCCTCATTCATCTTGAATTACATCATCTGTAGATATGGAATTCCCTCATCCATTATCATAGATAACAGAAGACCATTCAAAAACCAGGATGTCCAAGAACTCTGTGAGCATTTCAAAATCCAACACTGCTTCTCCACTCCATACTACCCCCAAGGTAACGGTCAAGCTGAAGCATCCAACAAGACCATCTTGAAACTTCTCAAGAAGACAGTCAACGATGTTGGCCGTGATTGGCACATCCAACTCAATCCCGCTCTATGGGCCTACAGAACTAGTATACGCATTCCCAAAGGTGCTACACCTTATGCCCTTGTCTATGGCTCAGAAGCTATCCTTCCCATTGAGGTCTAATTACCATCTCTCAGGGTGTTGTTGAAAGGTCTCATATCAGATGAAGAGTACAGAGTCTCCAGATTGCAAGAACTAGAGTTGCTAGAGGAAAGGAGACAGAAAGCCTTTAACCATCTCAAAGCATATCAACAGATGATGTCAAGAAGATATAACCACAGAGTTCACCCAAGAATCTTCAAAATTGGAGATCTCGTTCTTAAGGAAAATCCTCGGAACCAACAAGACAGGAAAAAAAGGGCAAGTTTGAACCTAACTGGCTTGGGCCTTATGTAATTGTAGCAGCATATGGATCGGGGGCATATCAGTTGGCGACATCAGAGGGTGAGCTATTCGATGACCCAATCAACAACATGCATCTTCGCAAGTTCTATACCTAGGAGAACCCCAAATGCAAGGGGGGCATAAAATATAAAAAAAAAAAAAAGAAAAATACAAAAAAATAAAAAAAATAGAAATGTACAAAAATATCATCCTTTGGTGAAAACCTGGCAAACAGGTGCCTTGGATAGGTATCATGATGAAAACCTAGCAATCAGGCATCATGTATATTTTCTAGCTTTTCGTGCAAATAAAAGCAAGTGGTGAAAACCTGGTAAACAGGCATTACTTGTGATAAACCACCTTCTCCATCTTTGGGAAACCAATCACCTTGAGTCCGTTCTTCCTTATGTCCCATTCAACCTAGATCTGTCCCGTAATAAAATCTTGACGGTAACCTATCATGGCTTGATACTCTATCTCTTTGTTGGCCTTGTCAACCAAGGTTTTGTCCCATATCGTATCCATCGCGTGAGCCTAGCATAGTGTCTCTCGTCAGTTTTCCATGGTCCAAAGTCCATGAACTACGTTGCCTCTGCATTGTCACGTAGGCAAGGCCATTTGTCAAATGCACCCCCGAGGCTCCCACTGTCCCATCCGTCCCATATCTAGTCCTTCTATCCATCTGAGTCTATCCCCACTTTCTCTCACCTAGGTCTTAGGTCTGTTAGGGTTTACCCCAAACTACGTTGCCTTTGCGCTGTCACATAGGCAAGGCCATTTAGCAATGAGCCCCCGAGGCATTAGGTCAGTCCCTTAGGGTCTGTCTCACCAATAAAGATTGTGGAATCTTCTCACCAAACAAGCAAATGAAAGCATAACCCGCACTTCAAGCAGACATTTCGACACAAGGCATTTTAACCTATCCAAAGAAAAACAAATACCCAAGGCCCTCTAAATGATTTTACTCAAATTATGGCAAGAAACAAACACATCTAAATGCAAGAAGGATTTGTGTTGGTTAGGTCAAAATTATAGAGTCTTGATTTCTGCTATCATGCCTTTCTATGCTACTCAAGGATGCCAAAAGCTAGAGATGCTATGATGGGGGCATGATTATTTTCTTTGTTTGCTGTTTGTGGATTAAACTTTAGTAATGTGAAGCCTGGTCTAAGGACATGATTGGCAAAAGATCATTGAGGACATCAAAGGTCTAACATGAACGGGGGCAATCCTTGTTTGTTGATACGCAAGAAGTACTCAGGTCATCTAGATTCAATTTTGACTAGATGCTTGTATTAACTTGCTAAATCAAAATCCATGTAAGAGACGCTCAGGTCATCTTGGTTCAGTTATACCTAGATGCTTGTGTTAACTTACAACATTTTAGAAAAAGTACCAAAAAAAATTGCCTAATGATGAAATAAAGCACTCCAAAATACTTGCACCGTCAAGATGTCAAAATCAAAGCATCCATCAAATCCATCCATTATACATCCATTCATACATCAATACATCCGTATCCCATGCAATAAAAATCCAATCAATGCAAAGTAACAATACAAAGTGAAGCTTGTGAATCTTGCTATCGAATCATTCTTCTGTCCAATCAATCTTCTGTCTATCATCCTGTATTTCTGTGTCGATAGAGTACATTTGGACATCACAAAAATAGAGCATATAGTGGCATATCATCACACATGAGATAGTCATTTACGTGATCAAATTAGTTGCATACATAATAGAGTACATTAGGTCATCCATATCCCCTCATCATATAGTGTCAAAAATCAAAAACATAGCTAAGAGCATCACATCAAGTTGCATAGTCATATAGATATCATTTTGCATTCACGTACATCACAAACACATCAGATAAGTCATTTTACACTGCATTAGTTCATATAAACATCACATAGCATCATATCAAAAGTTGCTTCCAGATAACATCTCATATAGCATCAGATAAAACATCTAAGTCAGCATATGCATCACATCATATAATCGAAAAGAATCATAAACTCATAACATGTAAAGCAAGTCGCATAGCTGCATCATCATATACACATCATAAAAGGAGTCCAAATGTACAAATATCATAGTATCTGTCTCTGAATCAAGGTCATATACAAAAGTACATCCCAAGGGATGGTGATACATGTCTCAAAAATATAAGTGTGATACAAGCCTACCCCTGCTACTGTGGACCACCACTGCCAACAGTGTCTCCCCCTCTGCCAACCCTTGACTGCTGTGGGCCCATCACAGAAGCTCCTGACCTCAATGGACTTGCTCTCTGGGATGCCGCAGACTGGCTCCTGTAACTAGAAGCCCTCTGACTCACCGGCATGGCACCGTGGTATAAACCTCGATAGTATTGAACCTGAGACTGCGCTCTAGCAAGCTCAGCCTACACCTGTGCTAACTGTGTCTGTGCCTGTGCTAACTGTGCCTGTGCCTGCTATACCTGCCCAACCAAGAAACTAGTCACTGCATCTATCCCCAAGGTTGCCAATGTGGTATCCCGCTCTACACGGATGACTCATATCCGTGCGTCTGCCATATTTCTCTCTGACCAATCCTACAATCACCTCTGCGTCTGTCTCTCGCCGGTTGTCGGCTCTCCTGAACTATGCCCTCAGCTATCTAATCTCTCCCCTCAGGGTGGCCATCACCCTCTCCTGCACATCTGACTGTGCTGGACCCTGAGCTGCCTCTGCCTGTCTCTACCCCTGTGGCTGAGGTCCCTACTGTTGCGCCACCTGCTGGGGTGGCGGTATCTGCGCCTGCTGTGGTACCTGTTGTGTAACCTCTGATGGCACTGCCTGCTCAACTCTCCTCCTCTATCTAGGTCGACCTCCATCATCTCCATCATCTCCATCATCTCCTCCATCTCGGCCACCCCCTCGTCCTCCTCTCCTCCCCCTCGTCCTCCTCTGGCCCACCTGGCCCTCATTGTCTGAATCTGCCTCATCTATGCGAGGCATCAACACCCCAGGCCCTGAATATCTCAGAAATGGGTGTGTAGTAAACTAGTCCTCATAATCCTGTGTAACCCCTGCATTTGCGATCGTCCTCCTCATGTCCCAGGCAATGTATGGTGTTTGCCGAAACTCAGCCAGTGCCTCCTCATAGGATGCCATCGGCCCCCATCTGTACATCTCTGCATGTGTCTTAGCAAACCGCGCCTGCCCCTATGGCGTGCCCTATCTCCTCCCAAACTGCCTCTATACCTGACTGACTATCTGCCTCTCCAGGATAAAGCGTGTCCATCCTATCAGCCACCGCGTCTGGTAGCAGTAAGGAAGCTCGTCTGCCTCGTCATCCCACAGCTCGCAGTCTAGATATGGTCGCCACTCGACCACATCTACTCCATCCAATGTGTGTCGCCAATACTCCAGCTTCCCCAGCCTGTGCTGGGAAATCACTCCTAGATAGCCATAACTGTATGGCTCTCCTCTCTGTCTCTCAAATAAATGGATTGGTCTAGTGATCGCTATGTGCTCCCATAGCCAAAACTGTAGAAGTGACACGCCTACAGATAGGCTAGTACTCCTGTGATATACCACCTGGTGCATATCGTGGTATAAATGAGCAAGTACGCAAACCCCCCATGCATACCGAGTACCCTCTGTAATCATCCTCTCCATGATCCTACCTCATCCAATGGGGAACCCATGCGACCTCCTGTCGGGGCAAACCACACCTCCTATCAATCCTGCTACAATGCCTGGGAAGTAATCATAGCACTCGTAGATATCTTGCCATAGGATAACCTACCCTACCAGCTCGGGGTCGTCAAACACTTGCCTACACTCAGTGAGTCCCGCGCCTCTCTGTGGATCATACTCCACCAAGTCACCCCGAATAGGCAAGTGTAGAATCCGGTAGACATCCTCCAAGGTGATGGTCATCTCACCAGTAGGGAGGTGGAAAGTCCCATCCTCACTATGGAATCTCTCCACTGCAGCAGTCAGCAACCCGCGGTTCGCTCGAACCTCGGGCATGAAGCAAACATAGTCAAGTCCAATAGTGCTGAGTGCCTCTCTATCTATCTCCGTCAGCATGTATCTCTGCAGCATAGGCACAGGGAACTGCTCCCTAGACTGAAGTGTATCTCGTATATCCTCCTGCAAGCATGCAAGGCAAGGTGTCAATCCAAAACTGCAAGTCCCATACTCAACATGTCTATAGAAACATATCAACTAACTTAGCATTTCAAATTGATCAAAACAACACACTACATCTCTCGACTAGATTCCTGCAATCTCGGAGATAGCTTATCGATTGACATGTCAAACAGGACACCAATCGAGTCAATTTGCTAAGTCTTTTGCTTATCCATTTCATATGTGCCACAACAGGTGGTAACTGCGCCGTTTCACAGTAAATGTCTGTTTCTGGGCCTATGCGCCACTTCTGGTATCTGCGCTGTAGAAACACATGTATGTGCCGTTTCAGGCTTTGTATGCACCACTTCGGTATATGCATTGTTATATTTCACGCATGCGCAACAATAATATGTATGCACTACCTTAATCGACACATGCGCCGATTCTATGTATGCGCCGACAAATTGCATGTATGCGCCGCAAAACAACACATGCACTATTTTGCGCAACATATGCGCCGCACTGGCTTTCTGTACATCTATTTTCCCTAATTTTCACCTAGCATTTATGACCTCCTAACGAAACCCTAGGGAAAGTTTTTCGAGCTACATACTGGGGGTCCTACCTCTGCTAGCCGGTTGAATTGACGAATGCACTCGAATCGATGCTCCTCACATGGAATGTCTGCCTCTCTAGCTACCATGCTGCTCCAAAGTTGCTCTAAGCTCTCCAAGACAAATCCAGATAAGAAAAGTGTGCAAATGACTTACCTTGTGGACCTAGCTAATATATATAGCTCCCAAACCCTAATCTGGCTCGATGGTGACTGTGACTACTTCCCACACCCATTTTCTTCTAGTTCTTCCCATTTCTCTGAAACACGTCTTATTTTCTACCAACCTAACCTAAAGACCTTCGTCTTCGTGAGATTGTCCGTTTCATGCCTTCTACCTTTTTCCCTTCCAATCTCCTGAGGGGGCATCCTATCATCAAACTTGTACCAAGGGCAAACTGGGGCAGGTATCATTATCAGACTATTTATCCTTTGAAGCAATGCCGTAAACTACATTGCATCAAAGAGGGGCAAAATGTATACGCCTAAAAATGACACGATTCAGTCTAAATAAATATTCTTAATATTTATTCCCTTCCAATTCTTCTATCAATAAATAAATAAACAAATTTATTTATTTGATTCACATTCCTCTTAATTAATTAAATATCAAAATATTTAATTATTTCCTCTAAAGTCGAAATTAAATAAAATCAATTTATTTAATTAAATTCCCTAAATTCCTCTAAAGGCTCACATAATTAAATAATCCTACATTATTTAATTAATCCAAATTCTTCTATCCTAAGTCCTAATTTCATAAATCCACCTCACCTTTCCACCTCATCAAATCCACCTCACCTTTTCCACCTCACCATGTTGCACATGTAATTAAATATTTCAAATATTTAATTAGCTAATATTCTCTCACCCACATGTCCTATTTCTCCTCTAATCAAAATTAGTTAACTCCTCAATCAAAACTGTTAACTAATCAATCAATTCTGTCAACTCCTCAATTTATTCGGGTAACTGATCAATCAATTTTGTCAATTCCTCAATCCATTCTATTAACTTTTCAATCAATTTTGTTAACTACCCTGTTACATGATGAAGGTGGGACACTTGTCCTCTTTCCATTTGTTGCACATTCCTCAACCGTTCTCAACCATTGATCTGCTCATTTCGTCTCAACTGTTGATCTTCATCCTCCCAAGTCTATAAATGGAACCTTATTCTTCCATTCTATGGATCCAGGCTATTTGTATTGTTACTTTGCAGGAATTTACCAGTGCGCCTTTGGCACCCCCATTTCTATTTATTAGCTTGAGATCACACATTTGCTTTGGAGCTCATCTTCATTGTACATTTATCACCACAGCCATTCACTATCGAAATTCTTGAAAACAACAAAGGAGTGCACTCTCTGAGGGCCCTACTTCATACAAACAAGGACGATCTTGATAGGCAATCAATAGAAGCTTCGATCTAAGGAAGGTTTGCATTGTTTTGATTCATTGCTCCATTTTATTCAATCTTCTTAGTTTCACTATTCTATTGAGTTATGGGTATTTGATGTTGTTTGTTGCATATTCATTGTTTTACCAAATTTCCCTTAACAAAGATAAAACCATTGGCCTAGATAAAGAGAAAAAAGCCACAGACTCAAATGCACCTCTAGACACATTAATAAAGCAAATTGAGAGCCTAACGTAGAAAGTGGTGGATCTCCAAACAGGGCCACCCACTAAAACTTATTCATTGGAGGATATCTCGCCGTATCCCTTTGACAAAAGCTTAAACATGGTACCCTTCCCCTTCCGGTTTGAAGTTCCTAAGTTTGACAAATACAAATGGAAAGGAGACCCAAGAGATCACATTAGGGAATTTTGCGCCGCATGCCTAGAAGTGGCTCACATTGAAACTTTCCTAATGAGACTATTCCCTAGATCTCTAGGTGGACAAGCCATGGAATGGTACACCAAACAAAACCTTCTCTCATGAGCTAAAGCCATGGTTCACATCCACTCGTAGACAAAAATTCACACCACTAGGGGAGTCCCAGGAGTCTGTGTTAAGAAAGCTATTAGCCAACAATGAGATCACTCTTCCTCCCACTAGCGACTATGAACCACATGTAAAACCTCATTATTGGAAAGATACTAATTTTTGCGAATATCATAGAGGAAGAGACCATAAGACCAATGACTGTATCTGTCTGAAACACGTCATTCAAGACATACTTGACCAAAATCAGGTAGGCACTAAAGAACATACCTCTAACGAGATGCATGTGGCATACAAGGATCCACTTCTCAACCACGACAGGCCATACAACAACAACAACAACAACAACAACAACAACAACAAAAATAATAACCACAACAGGCAGAATCAAAACAACGGACACAACAATGCTAACTATGCGAGTGTACCGTTTGATTATACCCGTCAACTACATATCGGAGCAAATCCCACAAGTTAATGTGGTCACATTCAACCAATAATCAAGACCCAACAAAACTGATTGCATCATCATCACGCGCAGTGGTAAGGTCACGTTAAACATGCTTCCTCCAAGGTTGTCACCTTCTCCGTCTAACTCCCATACATACAGTGTCATAGACCAACTTTGGAAAACTCCTGCCCACATATCTATCTTAGAGTTGTTGCGTCTGTTTCCCTCCCACAAGGAAATTCTCGATAAAGCCTTAGTGGAAACAACTATGCCCACAAACTTGGCCCAAGAGAAGTTTCAAGCCATGGTAGGAAATCTAACCTCCTCAAGCACCATATCATTCATTGAACATGATGACCTTTCAATGTCTCAACCCCATAACACACCCTTGCATATCGTCGCCTTCATTCATAAACACCATATCAAAAGAGTTTTTATTGATGGAGGAGTTGGTTTAAATATTTGCACGCTCAAGCTAATCCTTACATTGGGGTTCTCAGAAACTACAGTGGATCCTAGGAAAAATATCACTATCAAGGCCTATGATGAAGAAGAAAGAACTACTAAAGGAACAATGGTGTTACCGATACAAGTTGGACCAGTGATAAAGGACGTTGTTTGCCAAGTCCTAGACAGGGAGCTAGCCTATAACATCCTCCTAGGTAGACCCTAGATTCATGCCATGAAAGCTATGCCTTCTACCTACCACCAATGCATCAAATTTCCTTATAACAAAAAATAAATCACCATCTAAGGAGATCCGGATCCTTTTCAGCATTGTAACACTATCCGCTCAAAGCTTGTTTGCATCATTCCCAACAATAGAGCTTCTACATGCCCCATCTCATAGCATGATTCTACCTCAGAAGCTTCCTCGTCCAAGCTGAAAGAGCAGAAAATTAGAATCAAAGAAACAGGGGTAGGAGAATACTCCATCGAACACAGCCTCAACTTAGCCAAAATGCCTCTATCCCCAAGATCCTTTGGGTAACCTACACCTAAGTACAGTCCAAAACCTTCTGCTTCTCTCGAACCTCCCACAACTCCCTTTGTAAAATGGGGTACCGTATCAGATGAGAGTGAGGAAAGAGATGTCTTGCAATGGCTCTACACAGAGGAAGATAACACACAACAAGAACCACGTAAGCTCCCAACAGAAATCTATGGGCATGGTGAGTCTATCCTACACAAAATGGGTTATGAAGGACAAGGTCCCATTGGCCTAAGAAAAGAAGGAATAATAGAACCCATCCAACCCTCCTCATCCTCATTGGCAAGCAATACAAAAGGGATAGGATACAAGGACAAAGGCAAATCTAAGGCCAATGCTTGTTTTGTGGAACATATCCATAACCTACAAGAAGATAGTGACACAAAATGTAATGAGTATGAGTGGGATGAACTCACAAAGCACTCCTATGAGGACAAAGGAGTTGACACCATTCAAACCTATAGCCCCTACCGTGAGGGAAAAATGCTAACGCATAGACCATTAGAGTGTGATTTGCCAACTCCTGAGAGTACGACTTTCGAGGAAGGTCAGAGTTCCATCACAATAAACAATCTTGAGGAAAGTACCATTCCAGACCCTATCCCTATCAATCTAAACCCTACTTATGCATCCATCCAAACTATCATACCCAATGAATCTGATCTATCTTCCGACCCCCTTCCCCTTGTGCATTCTGAACTTATTGACTGGGATTTATGAGGAACCCCACAACTAGACATGTTCCAAAATGATGATGCCTATATTGACTACATGGAACTTAGGGACCACCTACCTACCAGAGATCATAAAGCTGGCTTTGCAATTGAACTCAACACCGTGGCTTATTTTGGAGAGGGTGCCAAGCCTTCCAGTTGCAAAAACATAAAAATAAAAACTAGATTTGATGGTGAAAACTGCTCTGCGGTAGTATCGGATCCCAAAATAGTAAAAAGAAAGGACACATCGGATGGTGAAAACCTCTCTGAGGCACCAGACAATGGAAGGCTTGACACTCTCCACACCGACGTACTAGGAGAAGTCTCAGATTGTTGTGGAACCTACAGAACCTGTCAACATTGGAACAGAGGATAATCCTAAGATCATTAACTTTGCAAATTCTCTATTGCCACTAGAAAAGACAAAATTTGTACCATTATTCAAGAAAAAGAAAGTCAATTTTTCTTGGTCATATGCAGATATGCCCAATTTAGATCCAGATTTGATCCTACATCATCTTCCACTAGATCCAAGAGTCAAACCAGTCAAATAGAAGCTCAAGAAAATGCATCCACACATTACATTACTAGTAAAAGAGGAACTCAAGAAACTACTGGATGTAGGGTTCATTAGGGCAATAGACTATCCAGAGCGTGTATCCAACATAGTGCCAGTATCCAAACCTAATGGCAGAGTCAGATTGTGCAATGATTTCTGAGATCTTAACAAGGCTTGCCGCAAAGATGACTTTCCATTACCTAATATTGATATCATAGTCGACTTGACAACATGACATGCCATGTTCTCTCTTATGGATGGCTTCTTTGGATATAATCAAATTAGGATAGTACCAGAAGACCAAAATAAAATGGCTTTCACTTGTCCATGGGGCACTTTCTGCTGGAATGTCATGCCATTTGGGTTAAAGAACGTCGGGGCAACATATCAATGTGCTATGACCACCATCTTCCATGATATGATGCATGTCACAATGGAAGACTATGTAGATGACATCCTTGCAAAGTCACTAACAAGAGAATCCCACCTAGATGTACTAGAGAAGGTCTTTCAGAGACTAGAACACTTCAAAGTCAAGATGAACCCGAAGAAATGTGTGTTTGGAGTCACCTCCGACAAGCTCTTAGGCTTCATTGTATCAGCAAATTGGATCAAGGTAGATCCTGCCAAAGTCAAAGCTATCAGGGAAATGCCACCACCAAAGAACATCACCCAACTACGGTCTCTACAAGGCAAGTTATAGGCAATTCGTCGGTTCATCTCACAACTAGTAGACAAGTGCCAACCTTTTAGTCATCTCTTACATAAAAACATTCCATTTAGATGGGATGAGAAGTGTGAAGAAGCATTTGGCAAACTGAAGGAATATCTTATGAATCCACCTATCCTGATGCCACCTATACAAGGCAAGCTGCTATTACTTTACATATCTACTACGCCAACAGCTCTTGGAGCCCTCCTAGCACAACAGGATTATGAAGGCAAAGAAAGGGATATCTACTACATCAGTCGCACATTGGTGGGCTATGAACTACAATATTCCCAAATAGAAAGATCGTGTCTTGTTGTGGTTTTTGCTTCCCAAAAAATAGGAAATTACATGCTAGCACATTTAGTGAAGCTTATTGCAAAGATAGATGCACTAAAATACCTATTAAGCAAAGCAGCTCTAACATGCCGTCTAGCCAAGTGGGTAATGCTGTTAAGTGAATATGACATTGAGTATGTAGAAAGGAAGGCTATCAAAGGTCAAATTATCGCCGATCAGTTAGTAGAAGCACCATTATAGGATACCACACCAATGACATTTGAGTTTCCAGATGAATCCATATTCAGTATCACGACACACTCATGGAAACTCTACTTTGATGGATCCTATACAAACCATGGATTAGGGGCACAAATCTTGTTGGTCACTCCTCACGGTGACACCATACCTAAGTCTTATCATTTGCTATTCCCATGTACAAACAATATAGCAGAGTATGAGGCCTTGGTCATTGGTCTTAGAATGGCAGCAAAATGGAAAATAAAGGAGCTACATGTCTATGACGACTCCCAACTGGTAATCAATCAAGTCAATGATGACTATCAGACCAAAGATGACAAGTTAATCCCATACAAGCATATGGTAGATAACTTTAAAGAGTACTTTGTGATCATCTCCTTTGAGCAGATACCTCGCATTGAAAACAAAGTAGCAGATGCCATGGCAACCATTGCCTCGCTCCTCGAGATCCTAGAGAATGAGTCATAGTATGAGTTCTTGGTAGAGTCAATTATGCAACTAGCTTATGATCTTCCTAAAACACACTCCATATGCCTATTAGTCAGATTTGATTCACCTTGGTATGGTAGGATCTACACTTACCTCAAGGATAACACCCTACCACCCGACTTGTCTACTAACCAATGTCGAACCTTCATTCGCCAAACCTACTGTTACACCATTATCACCAACACCTTATACTGACAAGTTTTGGATGGTACTTTACTTTGATGTTTAGAGCATGAAGAATCTCAAAGCGCCTTACGAGACGTGCATGAAGGAATTTGTGAAACACACTCTAGCGGTCCTTTAGCTAATAAACTCATATGTTTGGGATACTATTGGCCAAACATGGAAACTGATTCATATCAGTTTGTGAAGAAATGCAAGCAGTGCTAGATACATGGTAACCTCATCCATGCACCAGCTCAAGAGCTATGATCTTTAACGACACCTTGGCCCTTTTGTCAATGGGGACTCAACCTTGTGGGCAAAATTCACCCTCCATCATCCAACGACCACAAGTTCATAATAACCACCACTGAATATTTTACCAAGTGGATTGAAGCCATTCCACTTACAAATGTCACAGGTAAATAGATTGCCTCCTTCATCCTCAATTACCTCATTTGCAGATACGAAACTCCCTCATCCATAGTCACGGATAACAGAAGAACTTTCAAGAACTAGGATGTCCAATAGCTTTGTGACAAATTCAAAATCCAACACCATTTCTCCACCCCCTACTATCAACAAGGCAACGGCCAAGAAGAGGCATCCAACAAAACAATCTTGAAAATCCTTAAGAAAACTGTCAATGATGCCGGCTGTGATTGGCACATACAACTGAATCCCGCTCTATGGGCCTATCGAACTAGTATACGCACTCCCACAGGTGCTACCCCTTACACCCTTGTCTATGGATCAGAAGCCAGTTTGCCCATCAAGGTCGAGTTACCATCTATAAGGGTGTCATTAAAAGGTCTTATCACTGATGAAGACTACAGAGTTTCCAGACTACAAGAGTTATAACTATTGGAGGAGAAATGACAAAACACCTTCAACCATCTCAAGGCATACTAGCAAAGGATGTCACAAAGCTACAATCACAGGGTCTGTCCAAGGGTCTTCAACGTTGGTGATCTGGTACTCAAGGAAAATCCCCGCAATCAGCAGGATCAGGAAAAGAAAGGTAAGTTTGAACCCAACTGGCTTGGTCTTTATGTCATCATTGCTACCTATGGATTAGGGGCATATCAGTTAGCAACATCAGAGGGTGAGCTATTCGATGACCCAATCAATAGTATACATCTTCACCAGTTCTATACCTAAGAGAACCCCAATGTAAGGGGGACAAAAATTCAAAAAAACCAAAAAAATTAAAAGTGGAAAACAACAAAAAAATTGTCCTTTGGTGAAAACCTAGCAAACAGGCGCCTTGGATAGGTACCATGATGAAAATCTGGCAAATAGGCATCATGTGTACTTTTAGCTTTCATGCAAATAAAAACAAGTGGTGAAAACCTAGTAAATAGGCGCTACTTGTGATAAACTGCTTCCTCCATCTTTGGGAAACCAATCACCTTGTGTCCATTCCTCCTTCCATTGTATCTCATCTGATCCATATCTAGCTCATAATAAAAACCTAACGATAACCTATCATGGTTTGATACTCTATCTATTTTATCACCTTATCAACTAAAGTCTTATCCATTATCCTATCCACAATGTCAGCATAGCATAGCGTCTATCATCAGTATCATAGGGTCAATCCCAAACTACGTTGCCTCTGCATCATCACGTAGGAAAGGCCATTATCAATGCACCCCCGAGGCTCCACTTCCCGTCTGTCCCATACCTTGTCGTCTATCCTCTAGTCCATTCGCGTGGTCCAAGTTCTTGAACTACGTTGCCTCTGCATCATCACATAGGCAAGGCCGTTTAGCAATGTGCCCTGAGGCACTAGGTCAGTCCCTTAGGGTCTATTTCACCAGGCATGCAAGCGCAAAGCAAAGCCCACTTCCAAAGTAGAAATTTTGATGCAAGACATCAACCTATCCAAAGAAAAGCAAATAAGTACGTAAAGCACTCTAAATGATTCTATCTAAATTATGGCAAGAAAAACACATCTAAATGCAAAAATGTTTTGCGGTTGTGATCAGGTTAGGTTACAACATCTTGATTTTTGTTATCATGTCTTTCTATGCTACTCGAGGATGCCAAAAGTTAGAGATGCTATGATGGGGGCATGATTATTTTCTTTGTCTGCTGTTTGTGGATTAATCTTTGTAATGTGATGACTTTTGTCTAAAGACATGATCAACAAAAGATCATCGAGGACATCAAAGGTCCAACATGAAAGAGGGTAATCTTTGTCTGTTGATATGCAAGAAATACACAGGTCATCTCTATTCAATTATACCTCGATGCTTGTATTAACTTACTAAATCAAAATCCATGTAAGCAATACTCAGGTCATCTCGGTTCAATTATACCTAGATGCTTGTATTAACTTACAATATTAAGAAAAAGTACCAAAAAAATTGCCCAATGATGAAATAAGCACTTCAAAATACTTGCAATATCAAGATAGCAAAACCATTCACATCTAGAAAGTATCCACAAAGCATCCATATCCCATGCAATAAAGATCCAAAATGCAGAGTATTAGTGTTTACAAATAAAAGCTTGTGAGTTCTTCTACCGAGTCAGCCATCAGTCAGTCTTCTATCTATCATTCTGTCATTTTTGTGTCAGTTGAGTACATTTGGACCTAACAAAAACATGGCATAGTTTGCATATCATAACACATGAGATAGTCATTAACATGATTAAATCATTTGCATACATAATAGTGCATTAGATCATCCATATCCATTTGCATCAGCATAACGTAGTGTCAAACAGAAAAATCAAAAACATAGACAAGTACATGTAGATCACCGCATAAACTACATAATCATATAGAGAACATTTGCATATTAGGTGCATACATGAAATCATCTAAGTCTGCATCAGATCATATAGACATCAAAAGTAATGTGCATCCATCAAAGACATCACATAGCATCACATAGACATAATATACGTGTGCATCGCATATGAAACATCATAAGATAGAATGCATCCATGACATATAGCATAAACAACTGCATATAGATATCATATAGCTGCATCATCATATAAATATAACATAAAGCATGTCCAAATGTACAACATATCAAAGTCCATCCATAAGTCAAGGTCATATAAAGTGTATACATCACAAAAATAATGATACATGTCTCGGTACAAAATGATACAAATATATACATATCGGGCTATCTATGAGCCATAAAAAATGTGTGTATACATTAACCAAAATCAGGACAAGTGTGAAGACCAGGGCTTCTACCGTGGGACACTACTCTGAGCACTGCCCTCTCTGTCCCCTCCTCTACTAGCCCTCGACTACGATGGACCCATAACAAATGCTGCTGATCATGAACCCCCTGCTCTCTGATCTGTGCCTGCCATAGACTAGCTCCTGTAGCTGGGTGCCCTCTGGTCTGCTGACATCGCCCCATGGTACAATCCTCTGTAATACTATGTCTGACCCTGTGCTCTAGCAAGCTCACCCTGTATCTGCGTAATCTGTGCCTGCAACTGATGTACTTGGGCATGTCCCTCATGCACCTGTGTAACCAAAAATGTAGTAGCCCCATCTTTACCCAAGGCTGCTAAGGTCGAGTCTCTCTCCAATCTAAGGGCCCGAACCCTTGCCAATGTTATATCTTGCTCGACAGTGAGCCCCGATATGACACCTACGTTTGCCTCTCTTTGAGACTCTGCTGCTTTGAGGTGTGCCCTGAGCTGTCTCACCTGACCCTACAATGTAGTAATGGCCTGCTGCTATAAATTAGGTTGAGGAACCTGCACCTGAGGAACCTGAACCTATGGCACCTACTGGGGCACCTGCTACGGTGTCGGCATCTGTATCTACTGTCCCACCTGTGGTTGCAGTACCTGCTGCTGCTGGGAGGATCCCTTCCTAGCTCTCCTCTTCTATCTCTCTCTACCTCCATCTCCCCCCCCTCCTCCTCCCTCACCTCTGTCATTGCCATCTCCTCATCCTCCTCTACCCCTCCTCCCCCTGCCTGCACCATCCTCGTCATCTAAATTTGCCTCCTCTAGGTGAGGAGACAACTCTCCAGGTCCTGAATACCTCAGGAATGGGTTTTCCACAAACCACTCCTCATAGTCGGGGGTCATACCCGCATCCACTACCTCCCTTCACATCGGCCACACCACGTAGGGAATCTGCTAAAAATTTGCCAGAGCCTCCTCATAGGATGCAACTGGACCCCATCTTAGTTGCTCTGCATGTGTCTGAGCAAACAGTACCTGCCTGTGTGGCATACCCTGTACCCTACCAAATTGCCTTTTTACTTGACTAAGAATCTACCTCTCTAAAATGAACCGTGTCCTCCTAATGAGCCACTGATTCTGAAAGTAGTACGGAAGCTCGTCGTCCTCGTCGTCCCATGGCTCACACTCTAGATATGGGCGCTAGATAACTCTATCCACATTATCCAGTGCGTGTCTCCAATACTCAAGCTTTCCCAGTTTATGCTGGGAAATAACACCTGCGTATCCATAACTATAAGGCTCACCCCTCTGCCTAGAAAAGACGCATATCAGCTGAGTAATAGCAATATGCTCCCATAGCCAAAACTGTAACAGTGAGATGCCTGCAGACAAACTGGCACCCCTGTGGTATACCACTTGATGCATATCGTGGTATAAATGTGCCAAGACACAGACACCCCATGTAAAGTGGGTGCCCTCTGTGATCATCCTCTCCATAATCTGACCCCAACCAATAGGGAAGCCGTGCGACCTCCTATCAGGGCATACAACACCCTCGATCAATCCAACCACTATCCCTGAGAAGTAGTCATAGTAATCATGAATATCCTGCCAAGAGATAACCTAACCCTCTAACTCTGGATCATCAAAAACTCGCTTGCACTCCGCCAGTCTGGCATCACGCCAGGGATCATACTCTATGAGCTCACCTTGTATCGGCAAGTGCAGAAGCCTATAAATGTCCTCTAGAGTAATCGCCATCTCACTAGTAGGCAAGTGAAAGGTCCTGTCCTTGCTGTGGAATCATTCCACTGCGGCAGTCAACATACCAAGGTTCGCACGAACCTTGGGCATGAAGCACACATAGTCTAGACCCATAGCACCAAGTGCCTCACGACCTATCTCTGTAAGCATGTACCACTGCAACAACGGCAAGGGAAACTGCTCCCGTGACATAAGTACATCCCGGATGCCCTCCTACAATCAAGCAAGTCAATGCGTCAACCAAAACTACATAACTGCTCAAAGTATCAAAAGTATCCTATCACTTACTTAACATATCAAATTGATCAAAACAACATACAACATCTCTTGACTAGATTCCTGCAATCTCAGAGATAGCTTATCAATTGATGCATTGAGCAAGATGCCAATTGAGTCAATTTCATTAAGTAAACTAAGTATCTCAAAACATGTGCACTGAACCAGAAGGCACATGTGCCATTTCACAGTAAATGCGCCACTTCTGGTGGATGCGCAAGCGCAATTTTATATCATAAGCGCAACTTCCACATAAATGCACTAGAACAGGTGTCACATGTGCGGCTTCTGCATATGTGCAGCTTCCCATATCAAATGTGCAAGTTCCTAATGTGTGCGTTGATTCATATCTTGAATGCGTAGCTCCATAACGCAAATGCGCTGACTCATAACATATGCGCTATGTCAGAGCGCATACGTGCCAAAACACGATTTGGTGCATCTATCCTAGCTAAATTTCCCTAGCATTTATTGCACTAATAAATGACCCTAGGTGAGTTTTTTCGAACTACATACCAGTGGTCCTACATCAACTAGATGATCAAACTGTTAGACTCGCTCAAAGCAGTGCTCCTTGCATGGAATATCCATCTCTATACCGACTGCTCTATGCTCCTCTGCTCTCCTAAGCTCTGAGTGACCTATCAACAGAAGCCAAGTGTGCAAATGACTAAGCTTGTGGACCCAACTCCTATATATAGCAAGTGAACCCTAACTGGCTGTGTGGTGACCATGACTACTTCCCAAGCCTGTTTCCTCCCATTTATCTGACCATGACCCTTTTCTCTTCATCCTAACCTGTTTTTCACTTTCTTCATCGTGAGATTGTTCATCTCACATCCTTCTGCCTTCTTCCCTATCCAATCTCCCGAGGGGGCATCCTGTCGTTAAAGCTGTACCAGGGGCAAACTAGGGCATGTATCAGTATCAGACAAACTTATTCTTTGAAACAACGTGATAAAACACATTGCATTAAAGAGGGGCAAAATGTATACGCCTAAAAATGACACGACTCAGTCTAAATAAATATTCTTAATATTTATTCTATTCCAATTCCTCTATCAATAAATAAATAAACAAAATTATATATTCGATTCATATTCCTCTAAGTTAATTAAATATCTAAATATTTAATTACCTTTTCTAAAGTCAAAATTAAATAAAATCCTTTATTTAATTTAATTCTTCCAAACAATTAAATAATTCTTAATTATTTAATTAAGTCAATTCTTCTTCCAAATTTAAATAAATCAATCAAATTTATTTAAATTCTCTCAATCTCTAAAAATAAAATATAATCAAATATTTTATTTATTCTTCCAAATCATGCACAATCAATTAAATAAATTTATTTATTTAATTTGCTTTCTTATCTTTCTTATTCCACAAAAATCTTCCAAATCTTCTAAAAATAAGTCTTCTTCTTCATGCACACAAAATTAAATAATTTATTATTTAATTTCTCTCAAATCATGCAAAAGCAAATCACAAGTTGAGTTAATTGACTCAATCAATCTTGTTTTTATCAATAACTCTTAAATTAGAAAAAAATATTCTAATTTATGAAAGCATATCTTATCTTTATAAAAGAAAGCAGTTAACTCAACAAAACAACTTTTTGTGACACTTGTCTTCTTTCTATTCGCGCACATCCTCTCAAGTCTTTATACCGTTGATCTTCTCATTCTTTCTATGCCGTTGATCTTCTCTCTTACAAGTCTATAAATTGAACCCTATTCTTCCATTTCATTCATCCAAGTTTTTAGTATTGTTACTCTGCAGGAATTACAGCGCGCCTTTGGCACCCATGTCATTCCATTTGCTTGCGATCAACTTGTTACCATACCATTACCATTGTTGTGAAGCTCATCTTCATTGCAATAAACTATCACAGTGTGAGTCTATTATTTTTCCTTCCTTATTTTGATTGTTATGCATTTCAGTTGATGACATTATCAGACTTTTAGAGACTATGGTTTCATTATGCAGATTTGATTATATCTCCTGATTTTGATATGACATTGATTAGACATATGGTGATTCGATTTGATCATATTTTGATGCTATTTTATGATTCAACCTATGAGATATATTAGATGTTTTGTGAGGTGATTTCTAGTTATTTATGTGATGATGATTATTTGACATGTGATAGAAAAATGCAGTTTAATTCAGAATTATGTTATAGATGATTATTGTTGTATCCAATAGCATGAATTTAATTCCAGTTGCTTCGGCTATGATTATTCACGATATGATTGACACTTGATCGAGATGTGTAGGATTATATTCCCAGGCCACAGAAAATTGGAGGTAGAATTCACACATATGTTATTCCCTATGAAACTGATCCATTCCCAAGAGGGATGAGGATCACGTTTGAAATAGAGTGTTGATTTAAGTGCTTGTTTAATTTTATCATTTTGGCCTAGTACCCCTTGGTTTAATTTAATTATATCAGGTGTTGTATAATTTTTATTGATTTATACCACTTGGTATTGTTTTTATTTTTGAGGTCATTTAAAGTAGATTTATGACACCCTAGGTGAACCTTAGTGTCCTAAAATTTACCCTAGGTGGTTACCCATGGGTCTAGGGTCAATTTTGACTAACTAAACCTTGGATTAACTCACTTTTGGTCACTCTAAACTAAGGTTTAGTCAAAGTGACGAAATTTGAATTAGATAAGGGTGGGAGATGAGTCATGCTTTGGGAAAGACTCATCTCCCTTCCCTAGGAAGAATTGGGAGGTCTCGAAGACTCTCAAGTGTGTGGGATCTTCCTCCAAGACTCTCACACACGTGTGAGAGCATCTTAGAGGGAGATGGCTCTCTTAGAGAATAAGAGGATGCCATATGACATCCCTTATCCTCATGGAGGCTTGAGGGGAAATGCCACCTCACCACTTGTTCTCTCACACATATGTGAGAGCACAAGTGGATAAGGTGAGGATTGAGATGGAATTGGAGGATGACACTTGTCACCCTCACACTTCCTCTCCCTTGCAAGTGGCATAGGAGGAGGAAGGAGAAGGTGACAAGTGTCACCTTCTCATTCCTCAAGGCCAATTTAGAAAGCCTATATTACTTCCTCTTGTTGAGGAGTGTGGGGTTCTTGCATTTTTGGAGATTCTTTCTATTTTGAGCAATTTTTGTGGAAGTTAGAGGGATTTTGGAGATTGGAAGGTTTGGAGAGGCTTGGAGCTCATCACCAAACGTGCTTCCATTATTAGGGCTTTTGAAGGTAAGCTCTATGTCTTATTTTTTACCCTTGCTTATTTATTATTGATGTGGTTGTGGAGTTCATTGTTTGTTGTTTCATTTTTTTTATGTGGGATGGGAGTTTGGTGAGAGCACCTCCATTTGGAGGTAAGGCTCAACTTGTTTGGGGTAGGGGAAAGGAACCTCCTTAAGGTCACTCCCATATTTGTGTTATTTATGGCCTTGAGGGCTTCTTACTTGTTGTGGAGATTATTTGAATGGCAAGAGTGCCATGGAAGTTTATTTTGAGATATTTGAGGAGTTGCGGATTTGGAGGTTTTGGCTTAAGGCCATGAGACTTGGTATTTTGGTATTTTGGTGTGGCCTTTGAAGTAGAGGGGTCCATTCCCTACCCCCATCAAACTCATTCTCACGAGTTGTGTTATGTGTTTATCCTTGGGGTTTAATTTGTGTTGTTGTTGCTTGATGTTTGTTGTGGTGTGTTGATACCGTGTGAATCCCTACCTCCCTAACTCGGGGGTGACCTACTTGTGGGTCTACGGTAGGGAGGAGGGCATTTCAAAGTGGCTGGGTTTCCCCTTATTGTTGTGTTTTATTGCAGGTGTTTAAATGAAGAAATGGAGCTTGATGAGAAGTCCATTTTTGTGTTGCTTGGTCCTTTGTTGTTGGCTGTTTGAGCCATGGCCTTTGTGGCCCTATTGTATTTATTTTTGTTAAGTTATTTTACCTATGGTGTTGGCTATGATAAATATTGCAATGGAAGCATTCTTTATGTTTTATTAAAATGTTGTTCATTCTCTATGTTGTGGAGTTGGTATGTTTTGAGAGATGCTTGTGAATTTAAATATATTATTGTTGTCATTGTTCTTTTCAAAAAAGAAAATAAACATTAGTTGTGGATTAAGTTCTATTGCTTACAAAGAAAGGAAGATAGAAATTTAGGAGATTTATTTTCTATTAAGTTGCTTGAAATTTTCTATTAATAGTTGATGTTATAAAAATGGACTGTTAGAAATTTAAATAAAATTATGATTTTCTACCTTATGGTTGCATAAAAAAAAAAGAAGAGAGATAATACATTTCTGTGCATTTGAACTATTTTAAAACAAAAGAAAAATATATGTTCCTGAATAGTATATGTTCAAAAAAATGCTACTGATTATTTTATGTATACTAATATGAAAGTTAGTATTTCTGTTAGTTACCCTATTGTTGTGAGAAAGTTAGTTTAATGGGTATATATATAATTATACGTATATATATGAAAAAATATATATGCATAAATATATATATATACACCTTTATTTTTTTTATTTCTAGTTGCTGTTCATTTTTTTTAATTCACTGTATATGTACAAAAATTTGAAGAAAAACAGAGGGCTATATATTTGTTGTATATTTTAAAATATATATATACACACTTATATATATAAATATATATGCATATATAAATAAGTGCCTATGTATATATATCATAATAGAAGAGATACATACTGTGATAAATGAGATGCTAGAATGGACTGTATATATATACACAAATTATATATAGATTTAATAGTCAATATACATTATATATGTGACGAACAAAATATATCACAAAACCCTTTGGCGAACTGCTATTTTTTTGAACTAAATGAAAATTAAAAAAAAAATTAATGGAGACTGTGGGTGGAGGCAACGCCTCCTCCCCACACCCCCTCCCCTACACTCTTCCCTAAGCAACCTTCCCTCCGTGGCGCTCTCTTCCCACACCCCTGAACCTTATCACCACCGCTCTTCACCCCAAAGTCCCCCCCCAAACATCTCCGCCACCGTGACCCTCCATCACAAAACCTTTTCACCCCACTTCTGTGTTCAGCTGTGCATTACTTTTCAAAGTCTTTGCATTGTCTTGTGTGTATTTTATTTCTGCTGCACATATTTGTATATACTTGTGTGTCTGTGTTTGCAGAACGATATTGGTAGGCGTAGTCCGAATGCTCGAGCTCGCAATCCGTACAGTCTTGTTGAGTTGAGTCTGTCGGTACCGCACTGGACCTCCCCATTCGACCCCTTTTTATCATTCGATCCTGCAGCGTCGGTGGTGCTATGGATCTTTCTTACAACCCTGCAACATGAACATAAATTGTAACATTTGCATTATATATATATATATATATATATATATATATATATATATATATATATATATATATATATATATATATATAACTCTATTATTTAAAAAAAAAGGAAAAAAAATTAGCCATAGCTTTGCTGTGTATACCTCCATGAGAGGTAGCAGCAAGCTCCTTTCATGGCTTCCACCTCCTTTCAAAACCCTAACCCGCATAACAAGAAGAAAACAAAAAAAAAAAAAAAGAGTAAAGGAGGAAAGATTGTGAAAGAGAAGTTAGGGCAACATTGAGAAAACAATAGAATACAAATTAGGGCTTTTCTATTTGGAAACAATATTTTATTGAGAGGAGTTGTGAGGAATTTGTTTTTATTCCTTTTTTTTTTTATCCTCTATTTTTGCCTTTATATTTCTTTTTATCCTTGTGCTTCATTCTATTTTGTTTTATTTAATTGGGGTTTTGCAATTTTTGCTTAGTGCCTTGGGAGACGAATTTTTTTAAGGGAAGGGTTTGATTTTGTTTAAATTGGGAAGAGTTTTCCCTTTTGCAATTATTTCATTTTAATTAGGGCATTATTTTATTTTTCCAAGCGTGATTTAATTATTTTATCATTTATCAATTTTACTATTATTTTACGTGAAAGAGTATTTTAATCTCTTCCCTTCTCTGTTATTCCAAGTTCGTTAATAAATGCAATGCCAAAATTATATTTATTAACGGACTCAAATTTGAAATCAAATTTGGCGTCATGTTATTATTTTATTCCGAGTTTTATTATTTTATTGCAAGTCGATTTATTTAACCTTGGCAAGGTATTTATGATGTTATTCTAAATTGTATTAAATTGTTTTTAAGTTTAATTTTTTAATTTTAAATTTTTATTCTTAAATTTGATTTAATTTCTTATTGGAATTTTATTTTAACATTTTTAAGTCGATTATTGAAAATGCGTTATGCTGTCAAAAATTTTCTAGGTTTCTAGGGTTTAATTTTTACGATATTTAATTAACTTTTATTTCACCATTCCATTTTAATCATGCGTCCATCATACCATTTGTTCTTAATCATTATTTCAAATTCATTTTGACCTGAGTTAGGGTTAAGTTTCAAATCTGGCGAAATCATCTTCACACCTAGGATACTTAAGGTTCAGATTAAAATCGTTCTAACCCTAAAAGTGACACACTTTGTGCCGCATACCCCCTAGACAGTTATCATCATGCAGGGGACTGCGTGGGACAATGCACCTCCCCGAATTCTGTTGACATGTTTACACCTTATGTGTATTTCCACCGAGCACGCAGACACGTGCGGGGGGGTTCGTAGGGATAGGTAGAAAAGTTTTTCGTAATTCATGTCATGACCACATGGAAAATGTGGACATGACATGTGTGTTGTGTGTCGTGACCGCATGGGAAATGTGGGCATGACACACAACCATTCCCACTTGACATCTTGGAATAGCAAGGAAGTGCACCTTTTGAGGGCCATATTCATACACAAGATCATTTGAGATAGGAAATCAATGGAAGCCATGAAGTGAAGAGGTTTGCAAGGTTTGAAGTTCTTTGTTTGTTTAATCTTCTTTATTTCTTATTTCATTGAGTTATTGGGTTTGTTGATATACATTTATTATTCATTTACACCAATTTTCCCATAACAATGACAATTCATTAAACACCCAATTATTGGCGTAGTTTAATCAAATCCCCATAATCGAACTGAAATTAAAATAAATGTTCAGACTAACCACACACAACAATTTATAGTCAATACTTTGCCAATGGTGTCAACATGAGATCCATCAAATATCAAGAACAACTCATCACAAATGCAACTGAACTTTATCTAATGTGTGAAAATGAACTATGAAATCAAATTCAAATCAATAAACCAACTCAATTTGATAGCAGCAAATTAACTTCAGTTTGTATTGATTTAGAAAAATTACAGAGTCTCAACAATTCTAGCTTTTCACCTCTAAATTGTACAAAGAAAGTGACTACCTTTATATAGGAGAGGCACGAGCACTTAGTATACAATGAATGGTGAGGATTAATCCAACACCAAGGGCTTAGATTCATCAACATTTACTAATTGTGGTAGGGTAGTTACAAAATTGTTTTTGACTTTTGTCCTTTGGGAAAAAGACAAAATTACACTTTTGAGGCAAGTTGAATAAGACAAAACAATCTCTTTTCAATGAGTTGATAGGAAAAATGAAAATGTGGCATATTTTTTATGGAGTTGCTCCAACTACATGTTCCTTTGGCTGACTCGCTGACTGGGACTGATGGAAATTAAGCCTTAGGGCTAGATATATCATCTTCAATAACAATTTTATCATCTCCCCTCTCTTTTCTCTTGTATGCCATGAAGGCAGTGAGTGCTAGATTCAAATCTTTTGGAGGGCCCCCGTTCATACAATGCAATCTATATCTTTGAGTGTCATAGGTCCTAGCAAATAGATTGAAGGAAAATTTTCTAGCTTGGGTTGCTTTCTGAAATTCCTTGATTTTATGCAAAAAATATCGCAACTTCATTCATACTAGCCGAATTGAAGTTGCAGGGAGTTTCTTGCAATCCTCCTTGAAGTAATTATTTTAAGCAAGACTTAAAAAAGTCAACATTTTTATGTGAACCTATATCCATTTCATCCCTCTCACCAACATACTATCTAGTCAAGTCACTTAATATGTCAGAGCAATCATTCAAAATATTGAAAGTCTGAGACTTTATATGATTTGCTTCTTGTTTTGCCTTGTCGGATGTTTCTTTTCTATATTTCATGGATTCAACCCAGTAATAAGGAGCTTTTAGAGTGTCTTTTGTCAAAATGTTTTCTGCCAACAAAATTCCTGTAGACAATCTGCACATCATTTCTATTCTTGGGAAAATTTCTGCATGATATTCTTCATTTGCATCACAATCTTCCAAGAGAGTGATCATGTCTTTTCTAATTGCCAAGAATTCCTTTCAAGCCTGTACAACCTCGTTAATTGCCTAGAAACCTTCATCGTAGATCTCTTCCAACCAATCCTATGTTGCCTTGGCCACGTGCTTCATTTTGTCAAATTCATCCACTTGTTGCAGAGATAGGATGACTGGAAGAACTATATTGCCATCATCCTTCTGCAAGGGGCCCACTAGATGCTTGATATACACTTGCAACTTGTTCCTTTAGCTTCTTCATTGTTAGTACATCTTTATGCATTCTTTGCACAATGGCACTAATGGAATCTTGAAATTCTTCAATGTCTTAATTTCTTGTTGTAGGACTGAGATTGACAGTGGTGACTTGGAAATCTTCTACTCTCAGGTCCCTATTATCCTTTTCAACTACAGGAGTTGCATTCTCTAAGATCCTTGACCCTGAGGCATCCCTGGATATATGAGATTGTACCCTATATTTCTTCTTGTCTTTAGGATTCTCTATTATGTTTAGAAAGCTATCCAAGTCTAAAGTAGGGACCTCTACCACTAGTTTTTATTTTAGCATTATTTGCAGCCATTGAGGGGTTGAAGAATCATTACTACCATGTATTTTTTACTAATGAGGAGAGAAGACAGGAACCTCATGTTGTTCCAAGTCTTTATTTACTTCATCTCCTGGGGAATGATCCTTTAGACTAGATTCCTTACTATATTCAGAGTCAAGTGGTCCTTTTGTGGACACTTGCTCAACGAATGACACTTCATATTGAATCTTTTCTTGCTCCGCCTCCTTGGAAGGACTTGATGTTTCCTCAGTGCAGTCTCCTTAGAAATCTCTACATTCTCTACCTTTTCTTGCCGAGTTTGTTCAGGAGGTGATGGTACCCTATAAAATTTTCATGTTTATGATAATTTTGTTCCCAGCTCTATGTCATTTGATCATTAGATTTCCAAAATTAGGGTTTCTCTGCTAGAGAAAATGCTCTGAGTAAGTTGAATTTGCTAAAACCTTGAACCCTCATAGTATGAAGTCTTGCAAATAGCCACATACGATATAATTCTTCAGTGACTGCTTATTTCCTGTCACCATTTTTAAAAATTTTCCCTCATGCCTTTCCGCAATGTTGTTTATTAGCCCGTCACCAAGTGGTTACCATCTATAGCCCGCACCTAGGACAACTTTATTCTTAAAAGGAGGGTCGACCCAATTAGCTGTCCTTATCCTAAAGTGATAAAACTATTACACGTGTCAAGGTCCAGTCCTACTAACCAATTTTGACAGGTGGCGTTAGCGGATTCGCTTTCGCCAATCCGCCCAGGAAAAGATACAAAGGAAGCTAGCCTCGGCGGAAATGTGGAAAGGGTGATAATTGGTCAAGGATCATCCAGGATGGAAAGGAGGTGGGTCCCGGGCGTTACAAAGTGATTTCTCTTTGATTCCAACGTTCCACCATACTCCACCAATGGATCTTCTGAGTGATCGTGAAATGACAGAATTTAGACGCATGGCTTTCTAAGTGATGGGATTGTTACATTAATGGCAAGGATTTGACGTGGCATAAAATGTGACTACTTTTTTTGAGAAATGCTCTGATCAAGTATAGGAGATCGAGATCTAATGGTTATCCGCTATTCCGTTGTGATCATATCTCTAACCATATCCTTCATACACGGAATGGCAGAAGCTGTCTTAACTACACTACAAGAAGGACTACTCCTCGGGATCACGGCTGAAAAAGGTTGTCCAGATGGCAGGATACTATTGAAAGAGGCAAGCAGTAAAGTCCTACATGGAATAGGATCAAGTCAGCACTGTCAAGTTGCGCCAGTTGAGATTAGGATCAATGGTCTAAATTCAAAGTTATAAATAGAGGGATTTGTCAGTGCTGAATTTGACTAGGCCTCATTACAAAGCATTAATTTCTTAGGTGTGTGCATGGTCTCCGTCACCACCGCTCCTGAGGAATTTGATAACAGAATAATTTGGCTTATGCAAGCTCGACCTTTAGAAATCTGTGCCTCTACCATGATTGAAATTTCACCCCTATTGTGTGATGACAATGCTTAATTGGGAGAACCAAGATGCTTGATTTGGAAGATTTCAATGCAAGAAGTGATATTTGCAGTTATGCAAAATTATGAAATCCAATCTTTCTGTCCACTTATGGTGATCTTTAGTAGTTTTCCATTTATGGTAGGAATGTTACGAAGTGACTGGAATATTAATACACCACAGATGTGCAGATGTATGCTTACATCCTAAAATTTCTATAAAAAGGCAAGTGCTAATGTTACCATTCATACTGTTTAAAACATTCTGATAGTATGGCTTTCCCCTGTTCCTGTGTGTTCTATTTTCTCCCTTGTTCTTTAGGATTTTCTTCCTTGTTCTCATGGCCCTCGATCTGTCCCTACATAATTAGAAAGACCTGGAATTATCTCCTCTGGAATAGGTGGTGCAGGGAAAATTAGAGATTAGCAGCAACATCCATTGTAGCTTTGTGATTTCTTCTCCCTTTTCTTATCTCATTTGATGGGGGGTTCTGAGGGGTATTCTTCCTGCTCCAGTAGTTCCTTATTTCTGTGAGTTGGTAGATTCCCTTCTGGAGTAGAGAAGCTTCTCAGCTTCCTCTACCCCTCCCTTACATCTAATTTTCCTAACAATGCATTAACTTTAGATGTAAGGAGATTGCCCCCGGATGAAATAGATAAGGGATTGGAGGAGAATTGTTGTTGTTGCTATTGTTCTCTTGGCTTGGCTTCCAGTACTTTTGAGGCCCACTCGGTGTGGATTCCCCAAGTATCTACTCAATTGAAGTTGCATCAAACTTCGAGACTTGGAGGGTGAAATCTCACCTGTGTAATGAAACCTGGAAATAGTGAAGGAGATTTTGTCATCTTGGTTTCCCTTTCAATGTTGTTCCTTACACGTTTTCTCATCCTTTGGTGTGCAGTTTGAAAAGGCAGAGCAATAAAGGCTCTAACTACACACTTTTATGGCATTTGAGGAGTGCCTGGTTCTAACAGCCTCTAGCAATGCATCCATCATCAAAGGCCTGGCTCCTTTTCTAGCCAACATGGAAGATGAACACACAATAGTGAAGTGGTTACACTGGCCTCTTCTTGTAGCTGCATTTGTTGGTTACAAAACAGTTGTAACTTCTTTTGTCATAAGCCTGAAGCTTGTTGCTTCCTTATCTCTATAAAAGGGAATTCAGGGCTTATGATATAGCATTGGTTCGAGGTCATATTTCCAGACTTAGTCTGAAATAGGGATCAATCTAGTCAGGGAGGAGTTGTAAATAAGTTTGTTTTCTGCTAATAGAATCAGTTGTTTGTTTTCAGGTTTCCAATTTGAGTCTCTTTTGGTTTCTTGATAGAAATATTGGAAGTTATGATGCAAGTTACTGAACAGTAAGTTTTGTTGAGTTTTAGAACACACTATCTCCTACTTCATGTATACAGTTTCACATTATGAATATATATTTGGTTGAATATCATCTTTATTCATCAACACAGTCTTTCCTGTGTTGGCATATTTCTCTTATGGCTTTTACATAAGGAGTAATGTAAAAATTGCTATTAGAAAATATCAAGTGTGATTCAGGTGTATAGGGATAATTAAGAACGGTTGATTTCAAAACTAGAAGAGTATTTTCAATGTATGGCATTGTTGTATCTTTACAATAAATTAAGGTTTGTTACATCACTGCTTGTTTAGTTTTTATCATTTTAACCTTTTTGACTCCTTGGCCCTTGGATAGGCACTGATCTATTTCATGGATACTACATTGAACTTACGCCCCTCTGATTATCCTCAAAATATTTTCAATCCAAATATTTTCCTTTTCAACAATAGGCTTTTAGGATATTTATTTTGATTAAGTTAAGTCTTGCATGTTCCTATGCAAAGAATAAGATAAGAGCTTAAAGAATCTAGCCAATCCCTTTACTTTATCATACATTCTTTCAAGCAGCTTACAAGGAACATATCTATGATATGAACAATGTTGACAGTCTAATATCTCTGGAAAGCCCCGTCCATTTGAGTAGAACATTGTTATCCCTAAGAAAATAAGATATCAGTCAAAGAAAGGTAGCCAGAGAATGAGAAATAAATCCATCTATATAGGAACACCCTCCTTGGTTTCACAGAGCCTAAAGTGCAGAGGAAGAAAAGGGGGATTGAGAAAGCCTTCTCTCCCTAATCTCCTATTTGTTGGCCAATCCCTCAAGGAAGATTTATCATTAATAAGTGGCTATTTTATAGATTTACTATGAGAATCAAGTTGGGAATTTAAAACAACTAACAGGAGGGACTATGGATCATTCACTTATAATTTCCTCTTACTGACCCAACCACATCTATCTCCATTGCATTCACATTTTGACCAATATTAGTTGTGTCATCCACATTTCCTTCTATAGAAGCATCCTATTGTGAAGTATGGGCATATTCATCAGCAACTCCTTGAGTTTCAATTTCTTTGTATACCCTTTCAATGCCATCTAAATATGGAACCTCTAGATCCACAAGTGTTGAAGAGGTATCTACATGAATATCATCTTAAGGCACCATTTCCTTGTTTACCTTGGAGAGAATAGTAGTAGTAGTCACCTGAGGAAAAGCTTGAGTAATTTGTGAAACAAAGGAAGAAAGGATAATGATCGGAATGGAAAGGGAAGTAGACATGGTAGGTACAACAGTTGGGATAGGCATGCACAATTCTTGCAAGGAAGGAGATATCAATGATAGTGAAGTGGAGAGAAATGAGATAGAAGGGACAAAAGTGGATGTGAGTACAAGGGAAGACAGAGTGGGAACAACAGAAAGCATAGATGATGTGGGAATGTGGTAGTGATAAGAGGATTGGAGGATGAAGTGGAGGTGGAGATAATAGTGATAGGGACAACAATGATGGTAGTGATACCCAATGAAGAATTTGGCATAGTAGTGGTGGAAGAAGCCGTGGATGAAATAAAAGTGGTAGGGGTGGTAGAAATAGGTGGTGAAATGATAGAAGGAATAGGGATGGGTGAAGCAAGGGTAGAGATAGGAGATGAAATGGCAGCAACAAAAGGTATGGAGGAAGTGGGGAGTGGAATAGAGGTGGTGGAAGTAGATTGCAAAGAATCTCCTTTCTTGCTCTTCCTTGGTCTTTTAGATAGTTGTGCCCCAGACTCTTGATCAACTTTCCTCTTATAAACCTATGCCCAATAGTAGTTGGAGACTTCTGGCTTCCCCTCATCTTCTTTTATTTCACTTTCTCTTTTCCTTTAATCTTATCTTTAGGAGGTGGAGGATGTATTGTTTCATCTTCAATTTTCTCACTATCAATATCCAGTATTTTTTTGCTTGGGCTACCAGCTTCTCCTTCTTGAGAAGGTCCTTCTTTAGTATCTTCAGGTATATTTCTCCTTTTAGGCTTGAGTGGGGTATATGTTAGTGGGATATCCCGAGCAACCAATTAAGAAACTTGTCTATCCACCCATCTCTTTCTATACTTAATGTTCATTTTCATTATCTCATCAAGAGAGCCTACTTCTTTTGCCTAGTTAGGAGGAGGAATTGGTTGGTCAAAGACTGCCTGATTTTCATCCTTTTGGACTAGTTCTCCATAATCTACAATCTAATCAAGAATTGCAGAAATTTTGAACATCCTGATGAAATTTGTGGGAACACGGTCCAATACCTCCTCTTACAACTTCAAATTCATCAGGGCAATTCAGCTAGAAGTCCTCTAAATGCTCTTTATGATAGTATTGTTTTCCCACATACTTTTCCAACTTGTGATAAGGATAAAAATGTTTTCTAGTTTGATAAAATAATAGATGGTACATTTGCATTTCGACATCCGACTCTTCTGCGACATAAGATGTAGGGTAAGAAAACAATCCTTTACCCACTATGAGAGGAAATGGTACTGCAGCTTGGTGTAGTTCCTTTAGGAGATTATGTGCTGTACAAATCTTCCTTGTCAACTCAAGCAACACCATTTTGTCCGTGGGATATTTAGGAAACCTGTATGGAACTCTAGAGAAGGCTTCTACTCTTAAATATGTAAATTTAGGGAATTGGATGAACTAATACCCAAATTGTTGAACCAAGTTCGTGGCTAGCACAAACAATCTTCTGTTCAGGTCCCCTTGCAACATTCTAGTAATATGCATAGTAAAAGCATCATTTACTTTTTTTAAATGAGTCAAGGAGTTATCTTTTTATAGTTGGGGCTAATAGTCATAGATAGACCTTATGTACCATCAAAAAGGCCAACATTTTTAGTAAGTCCAGGAAAGGAGAAGTTTCTTGGTAGCATATAAACTACATATGAAGACATATAAAAAGTATTAGTCTTTGAATCCTCTAGGCTCAAGAATTGTTGATGAATGTTGTCACTGATAATCTTAGCCCAGTATATCTTCCATGTCCCATTTATGACTTCTTTAATATGTTGGTGTGAATAGGGATATTACCTATCCGGTTTACCCTTGTGTGAATAATTCATATTATTTAACTATTTATTAGTTAAATAATATTCAAACTATTGGAAACAAGGTAGATAATTGAGAGGGGGGGTGAATCAGTTATCTTAAATATTTTAACTTTTTTTTCTTCTTTAACAATTAGTGCAACATCAAAACATATAAGCATACATAACCATGGAAGTAGAAATAAACTCAATACACATAACACAATATTTTTGACATAGAAAACCTTGTTAAAGGAAAAACCACAGGGTGACTAACCCAAGATTGTATTCTCTGTTAGAAGAATAAGAAGTACAAAATGGCACTTGCCAATTAGGGCTCACTGCCCGAGGACACTACTCACAAGAGGCTCACTGCCTATAAGAGACTCACTATCTACAAGGTATAAGGAAACTAACCAAGTGTTTGAACTGATCTGAGGCATCCACATATGCTGAGGTTCAGTTCTGGTTAGGCTCAATAAACTGATCTACTGCACTTCATTCTTCCACTCCTTTAGTGCTACTGTTCTGTCACATACCAGACTTGTATTATTGCTTCCACACCTATCACTGCCTTTCTTCACACACTATCACTCACCACACACACCCTCACATCATAATCCATCTGGTATATATATATCCACACAAAGGATTTCAACATCTTTCTAGTCGGCATCTGGAATACTTAAGATTTTCCCAAACTCTGGTCTGTCGGCTGAATCCATGCTTACTAAGTGATGCGTATCAAAAAGATAGTTATAGGAGTCATCAATCATGTCGGCCAACCATGAATGATCCCTCAAGAACCTTGATCTCCATCAATTCCTCATCTGGATTAAGGTCTAATGCTCTGCCGGTCAGTTCTTCCTCAGTCTACTCTGCCCAACACTTAGGTGCTCATATCTTTTACTCTTTCGTCACCGGAGGCTCAATTTCTGGAATGTAGTAGTCATGGTACTCCTCTTGACTTCCCCAAGTTTGCACTTTGCTGAGATACTTCCTCTAAGAGATCCAAACCTGATTGTCAGACCTTGCTACATACTCTGTTCTTGTTCACCGGACCAAAACATTCTTCAATCTGACTTCCAGTATGGACATACTATGTGCTGCGGATGAGTGGGATGGACTTTATTGCCATCAATGACAACACTCATGAAGCCACATAGTGTCTCTTGCCAACAATCTCCCCCTTTGGCATTGATGGCAACACTTAGTGAAAAATAACTAAGTGTCAGACTACACTCCCTCTTAGCTGATGCTTTGTTCTAATGTACACTTTTTTGGAGCTCCCCCTTAGCTGGATTCCACATTTTTCACTACTCTTCACTCCCCCTTTGACATCAATGGCAAAGGGTAGAATCTACACACCAAAATTTCCAAAAATTAGCCTATACATATCCGCATAAGTATATATACAAGTTATACTTACATATACTTAAGTATATCTGCAAAAGTATTCTTCAACTGTACAACTTCTGTCACCCAACTTTGCTTCATCCTATCCAAAATTGATATGTGACCACTTAGCAAAAATGCAAAAGCTTATGTCCTCTTTAAGTCTGTCAGATCCTTGGTTCAGGCATCAGTTAGGGCCTCATGCATTGCCTCTAACTTAGGGATAATTATCCCTCTTAGTTCACTTAGCCTGCTTATTCTATTTTTCTTCTCCTTCTCAAGCTTCTTTATTTCATTTATAGCTACAATAGTCTGGCACTCTTGATTTATTATGGAAGAGGTGAGAGGATCAAAATTTTGAGATAAGATTGATAATTTGTTCTCTTGTTCTTCCACCTTCTTGGTAATGTCTGCTGTCACAGTGGACCAAGATAAACAAAATTTTTATAGATCTCCACCATCTTTAAGAGCATTTTCTAGGCTCTTTATTCCAATATTCAGATTTCTCCTATCATTTGCTATGAACCCCTATACTTCAGAGAATCTTTTACCCAAAAACTCTTTCTAGACTTTCTCCTCAATTGATTTCTCCAAAGAATCAAAATGTGTGCTAACAGAATTAACAAGAGATTTCAGATTACCAGATGAAGAGGTCGAAAGATCTTTTTGGAAGGATGGCATGATCTTCTCCAACACACCAGATGTAATCTCTATCAGCTCACAGTCTTCCATGTGAGACTTCAGAAGCTTTTCTTTTGCTTTGGCTTGAGCAAAAGATGCAACCTTCATTATCTGCACTGGAGAGAGAGAGTTAAAATTGAATGGTCCTTGAAATAGCTCCGGTTCATCTAATTCCATCATTTCTTTGGTCAAGAAGTCTTTAACTGCTTTTGCAGTGTCTCTTATCGAAGAGTTCTTTCCTCTTGCAGCCTCAGAGGTGTCAACAGAGACCTTCTCTATTTGTTCTTCTTCTCTTCCCTTTTTCTCCTCTTCTTGACTTGCTTTTCCTTTAGTTCTGGAGTCTGTTAGGGGATCCAGATGAGAGATATTCACTTCTTCATGGACTTCCTCTTTCAGAACAGAGGAATCCAGATCCTTAGTCTTCTCCTCATCTATCTCCTTTGATTCTTCTGCAATTTTCTCTGTAGGATCTTCCTTAGATACGCTTAGTCCTTCGACATCCATGGTAGAAGGTTCATCACTTATGTCCTCTATAATAGGAAGATTGAATCTTTTATATGCCTCCCGGAGAATGTCTTCAGTCTCTTTTGCCACCTGATCAGTTTCTCTGAGCATAAGTTTGTTCATTCTGGCTTTGCTCTGGAACTCATCCTTGCAATCCTTGAAGATCATGTTCATTTGTTTTGGAGTGATGGAAGGGTAGAGATGAATAGCTATCTATTCTTGAATCTCCATATCCTTTTCCTTAGCATTGTTTTTCAACTCAAGTTCCTTTTCTAGACTTTTGGGGATTAAGGAGATGATTTCAATGAATGCTTTGTTATAGATGTTTAGATACCTGACTGTAGCTTCTTGCAAGATCTTCTGATCAGCTTCACTATAATCATCATAAAACTCAGTCATTGGTTGCAGGTTCCCATCCACAGTGACTGATTTGATGACATCATCAATGGAGAGAGTAGGCCTTTCATCAAATTCTTCTGTCTCTTCTTCCTTGTTCTTGCCGGCAGATGATTCCACAGAAGTTTTCTTTTTCTTTTTCATTTTCTTAACCTCCTCATCTGTCTGTCTCTTCATCATCCTTTTGACTTATATAGGATCTTGTAGCCTTGGTTTTTGTTCTCTTTTCTCCTTTTCTAGATGTCTTAGCTTCAGGTTTTGAGGCTTTTTGGCTCTTTGAGGTGGCAGGAGCAGAGCTTTTGAAGGATCTGGTCCAGGAGGGGACTTGCACCGGATTACTTGCTTTCTCTGCTTCTTGTCCTTCCTTCTCAGCTCTTTCTAATTTCTCTCTATTTGCATCGAGTGCTTCTTTAGAAATGCCAAATCTTTTGGCAACTTCCTCTACTTCTCTTCTCACTTTTCTTTTTATCTCCAGTTGTCTTAGCTCAACATGAATTTTCACACTCAACTCCTAAAATGTTCCAAACCTTTCTGCCTTAGGGTCCTTGGGCTGACTCAATAGATGTTGGATATGTAGCTCTAGGATTTTCTCATCAACCTCATACCCCATTGGCATAATCCAAACTATCCTTGGCTCCACTGCCCCCATTAGGCATTGATCAATGTCTACCATAAAGCACACTATATCCCTTGTATTTCTCAACCAATGATTGGGGGATTCTTTCTCTGGCCTGCATCATACTTTGAAAGTTCTTGAAGTATCCCCAGAGTGCTGTACTTTGAGCCTTGGCATCACCAAGCCCATACATGTAATCTCTGATTTGTATGGCAACCGGTCTATCATTTTTCCATACCTAACCATTGGATTCGGGGAGCTCATTCATGTAGTAAAATAAGAGACATAATATTAGGCCACCATATTTGAATGAGTTCTTCTTGTCCTTTTTGATCTTTTGTAAGTTTTCCAACAGTTGGCTCAGAAGAAGCTCACAAAGATCATAATTTGCATTCTCCCTTAGCATCTAATAAGTAGTATAGATTGCAGTTCCAGATACAGAATTCTCCTTGCTGGAGTCATATATCTTGTAGCCAATTATCATGGAGGCAAACTTGATATCTGGATCAGTGATATCTTCTATTGTCATTGCTCTCTTGTCAAATTTTGATCTGGTATCCTCACTCACAGTTTGGTTTTTGACTGATTTGAGAGTAGGCAACTCACCAGAAGAGTGCAATCTGGTTACCGCCCTAATAACATCTTTTGTGATCTTAAATGGCCTCATCAACCACATGAAGTTGTCATGCACTCTGCTCAGAACATATCGGACCCATTCATCTTTTGCAAAATAGGGGAAATGGATGCATTGTCCAAAATGCTTGTCCCGGATGGCCTTGTACTGATGTTTGAGTTCAAATGATTCATCTATTAACTGCTTGTGATAGATATCCATCAGCTTGGATTGCCCAAATTCCTCAATATTCGTATGAATGTATGCCGTAACATCTTCTACATGCAAAACCCCATGTGGAATGCTAGAGAAGGCGCCTAAAGGATCAAATTCTAGAGATTTGTAAGGGTGTTTCTTGAACTTAGGGTGCGGCCTATCAATGATTTTGACAACATTCGGAGTAGCCATCTTTCAAAGGATTTAGAGAGATATTTAAGAGTGGAAAATACCTTTTATGCTTCTAGGGTTCACGATAAGAGCCAAAAAGATCACCAGTTGAATCAAATTCTGCGGTTGATCCTTGAGAGAGTTGAAGCAATCTTGTTGCAGAGCTCTTTCTTCCTTCTTCTCAAATGCCAATGTGTAGATGATGAACAAAAGAACCCTTTTATTTTAGTGTAAACCCTAATTCCATTTTGCAATAAATGCACAACTTAAGTTATTCCGGTTGCCTTGTTCTTCTTGTCCTTAGAGATCTTTCCGGATCACTAAGATGCACTTAGAGTTATTCTCAGTGATTATTGACAATCTATCTACCTTTCTCCAATCATTCCATTTATCCGTAGATCAAGATACCTCAATTTTGAATCATACCAGATTTGACTGTGAAAATCCTGCTCTTATCGGATGACTGTTAAACCAGATCAATCTTGGATGATTAACCTCTTCAAAACTTCTTGCGAATCTTCCATATCTTTACCAAGGCTTATTTAGATGTTTGTCTGAGAACCCTTTCATCCGCAACTTTCCATGTGCCAATTTCAGGCACCAATTGACTGGCTGGGGGATTTTGTTTTCCTTTTTGACTCCCCCTGAGCCAGAGCTCATCTATTTAATTTTGGGAAGGAATATCAGCACCAGATTCTTGTGCGGATCCATCTCCAACATTTTTTGTACTTCTCTTTATCCAAATCTTGTTCATCTCCCTTTGAACTTCATCCGCATTCACTTTTCCTTTTCCTTTGTCTTGATTTTGATTATGATCCACTGGACCCTTTTTATCCTGATTCTTACTTCTACAGAATTTGGCAATATGACAGGACTTATTGCACTTGTAGCAAACAACATTTCTTTGCATATTTGATTGATATCCTCTAGATCTACATTGATTAGCCATATGTCCCATTCTATTGCATGCAAAGCATCTACCATTGAATGAATTGTTTATTTGCATATTTCTACATTCATGAGATTTGTGACCATACCTTTTGTAGTTAAAACACCATCTGGAGAAGGATGAATTAGTCTGATTCATTCTTCTTCTACACTAATTTGCTTTATGACCAAAGTTATTGCAATTGTGGCAGTATCCATTGAAGGATGGATATCTTTGAGCATTTGGTTGCCTTACCGGAGGTCTTCTAGGCCTGTTCCTTGGATTTTCTCATCTAGAGTTCTTCTGACCAGATCCAGAGCTTTCCCCTTTCTCATACCCCAAGCCTTTCTTGTCATCTACCCTCTTTTGGCTTTCAAGAAGAACTTCAAGTTGAGCAGAACTTATCTTGAATTTCTCTTTGTATTCATTTGCTGTTTGAAGATCCCTTTTAAGAGTGTCTATCTGATTCTCAAGTTGTTCTTCATTGTCTCTAGCTTCTTCAAGATCAGATTCTAGATGCTTGATTATTCTATCCATTTTGTGGCAGTCTTCTGACTTCTCCTTGAGAGATTATTTTAGATTATCTTCATTTTTTCTTTTCTCTTCAATTTCTTGGGTGAATTTCATAACACCTGATTCCATTTCATGTCTTACCATAATGACCTCTTTTGATAAGTTCTCACATAACTTGGTTTTCTCATTCAGATCTTCATTAGTAATATTGGCTTCATTTTGACTTGCTAATTGTTGAAGTAGTTCCTTTCTTTTCTTCATTGAGATACTTAGTTTTTCTTTGAGTTCATTTATGAAATCATCAGCTTGTTTGAGTCTTTCCCTTAGGTTATTGACTTCAGAGTGAGATTGCTCAAGATCATCTAGGGCAGACTGAGTTGTTCCCTCATACCATACATATCCATTGAGATTCCCAGATCTTCCTCAAGCTGTTAGGCTCTATTAGGAGGAACTTAGCTTTGATACCAATTGTTGGAAACAAGGTAGATAACTGAGAGGGGGGGTGAATCAGTTATCTTAAATATTTTAACTTTTTGTTCTTCTTTAACAATTAGTACAACATCAAAACATATAAGCATACATAACCATGGAAGCAGAAATAAACTCAATACACAACACAATATTTTTGACATGGAAAACCCTGTTAAGGGAAAAACCACGAGGTGACTAACCCAAGATTGTATTCTTTGTTAGAAGAATAAGAAGTATAAAATGGCACTTGCCAATTAGGGCTCACTGCTCGAGCACACTGCTCACAAGAGGCTCACTGCCTACAAGAGACTCACTATCTACAAGGTATAAAGAAAGTAACCAAGTGTTTGAACTGATCTGAGGCATCCACATATGCTGAGGTTCAGTTCCAATTAGGCTCAATAAACTGATCTACTGCACTTCATTCTTCCACTCCTTTAGTGCTATTGTTCTATCACATACCAGACTTGTATTATTGCTTCCACACCTATCACTACCTTTCTTCGTACACTATCACTCACCACACACACCCTCACATCGTAATCCATCTGGTATATATATCCGCACAAAGGATTTCAACATCTTTCTAGTCGACATCCGGAATACTCAAGATTTTCCCAAACTCTAGTCTGTCGGCTGAATCCATGCTTACTAAGTGATGTGTATCAAAATAATAGTTATAGGAGTCATCAATCATGTCGGCCAACCATGAATGATCCCTCAAGAACCTTGATCTCCATCAATTCCTCATCCGAATTAAGGTCTGATGCTCTGCCGGTCAGTTCTTCCTCAGTCTACTCTGCCCAACACTTAGGTGCTCATATCTTTTATTCTTTCATCACCGGAGGCTCAATCTCTGGAATGTAGCAGTCATGGTACTCCTTTTGACTTCCCCATGTTTGTACTTTGCTGAGATACTTCCTCTGAGAGATCCGGACCTGATTGTCAGACCTTGCTGCATACTCTGTTCTTGTTCACCGGACTAAAACATTCTTTAATTTGACTTCTGGTATGGACATACTATGTGCTGCGGATGAGTGGGATGGACTTTCTTGCCATCAATGACAACACTCATGAAGCCACATACTATCTCTTGCCAACACAAACATCACACATAATTCACATGTTAAGTTGACTTAGTGAGTCTACTAGATATTTTTAGTTGTGTCTAGTTATTTTTAGTTGTTGATAGTTGGCATCTTAACCTATAGCTGTCACATGTCATAGGGTTAAGACACTTGTCACATTGCTACAACATCTTGTCTCTCATCCTTTTCTTTATAAGCAAGGCATATCATGTACATTGAAACAATCTTGTAATAATCTTTTGCATTCATTGATAGAATATAATTATTCTCTTATTTGATCTCTCTTGTGCTTTCATGAAGTCCTAGATCCTGGGTGGCTCCAATCATAGCCAACTCTAACATGGTATCAAATCTCTAGGAAGAATCACTCTATGTTAGTCATTTTTTTGAGAGATCTTGAGTGCAATTCATGGTGGATCTTGATAGTTGAGTATGCTCTTCTCTTGCATCAGATGATGATGTGGAGAATCAGAAAGACTTGACGGAAATACCAGATTTATGAGGGTTTCTTCTTTGTGGCCTTGTATTGTAGGTTCATTTTGGAGCATATTTCTGCAAATTTGAGCACACCATTGTGTTCAGGAGGTTTGAGATAGTCAAGATCGCATTTTATTTTGACTAGATCAGACATAGGAGGCCAAATCTATGAGGTTTTCAATTTGGAGAGTGGTTACCTGATCTGGGAGGTAGCTACAATTTTGGAGCAGTTTGGGCAAAATCAAACCTTGCCATTGCGTTCAGAACATCCAAAAACCTATAGATTGACTGTCAAATCGACCAAATCGGACAAAGTTACAGCAAAAGGCAATTTTTTTTACAAATCGACGCCATATGAAATTTGCAGAGAATATTCCCTACACATGAGGTATATTCCACATGTGTCAGTGGAATCTTTGGCATGAGTGGTCATAGGAAAAAATCCATCAGTCAAAAGGTTTATTTGTTGGATTAAATCTTTGTCTGCGTTTTTTAATTTATTATTCTGTGGTTTGTATTTTTTTGCAGGGTACCACAGTACCCTATCACAGGGTACAACCTGCAACTACAGTATAGTGGGCTAACTGTTGGGTGCCACATAGTGCAGGCTCTAGCACCCCCCTCCATCTTCCTTCATACCGGTGGCTCTGCAGATCTTGGATGACATTTAAAAAAAGGCACGACGGTAAAATAAATCACAGCCAATGGTTAATCAAACTGTCGATTGACGTTAAACACATCATCATCTTTGCCCGGTAGGTCGTTAACACAATCGACAGTTTAAAAGAAAAACTACTAAATAAAACTCAATGCCGATGCATTCAAAACTTCCAGCAACATTTAGACCACCACCGACAGCTATAAACTCGCCAGCAGGGCATCCAAAATTGCCCGTAGACAGTATGACTCATGATGGTCACATCATACCACCCAACAAAACAACAAAACCAACCTGAAAACCACTCTAAAGATTCTTCTTGGTGGTTTCCTACCTTTTGAAAATAGTTTCATGTCAAAACAATGGTTTTGTGCCTTAACAGGTGGTTTCCGCTTGTAACCAGGTGGTTTTCCGGAAGATAGTAGGCAGTTTCAGTATCAGAAAGCGATTTTAACCCTCACAAGTGGTTTTGGCCTAATACAAGGTGGTTTTCTCATTTTAGTGGTTTTTTAGTGGCATAGAGGGAATATTCTGTTAGCTAGGGGCCCCTTGGCCCCTCAAAGCCCTAAAAGGGGGCTTTTTTTCCTTTTTTCATAACTTTTTGCTAGGGTATCGAAATCAGGAAAATGAGATATTGTCAGAAAGCTGACAGAGCACACTTCACAGTGGTCTCAGTAGTTTTTGAGATTCTACTATAGGTGATAAATACATCACTTTGAAGATAGATCTTCATTTTTGGCTTCTGAGCTTACAACTTTCAGCCATGATCTCTAATTTTCGTGATTCTTACGGCATCAAAAATTTATTCAGGAGCTCTTCAAATCCATTCATGCACTTTTCTTAGATTCAACACTAGGTTTATTTTATTCAATTTGTTAGTTTTTTTGGCTTTTGAGTGATAAATTGGGCATTTTGAGACTTGAGGAAGTGAAACTTGTTTTGAAGGGATTTGTTTGTTGTGATAAATCAGTGTGAGTGATTGTAATCTCACTTGGATCTTTGTTGTAAGAGATTTTGATGTTTTCCCAATTTTGGTCCCTTGTGGACAATTGTAAATTGCACTAAGTATAAAGTGCCATAATCTTTCTTTTTTGGGGGGTGATCTCTTTGATTGAGTAAAAGGGGGTTGTACTTGTGTTGTTCTTTTTTTGTACTCTTGTATAAAGGATCAAACCAAACTTCCTCTACTCACACCATATAACTATCATGAGTGGAAAACTAAAATGGAGATTCATCTAAGAAGCTTGAAAATTCATAGACTAACAATGGGTACAAAAATTGAACCAACAACAGCTGCATAAAAGAGAAAGTGGTACAATAGATTTGATCAAGCCTATGGAACACTATGCTTGTCTATTTCTCCCGATCTCCTTTTTCACATTGAATCTTGTAAAAAACCTAATGAAGTGTGGACTACCTTAGAGAATCTCTTTGGTAAGAAAGATACTATGAGAGGTTTCAAATTGGATAATGAATTAATTGGTTTGAATCCAATCAACTTTGCAAGCATTCAAGACTTCTTCACAAAACTAAAGTCACTTAGATTGCAGATCAAACAATGTGGAATTGAGAAAGAGGACACTCAGTTGATTCTTTCAATCCTTTCCAAGCTTCGTCCTGACTATTTAGTTTTTGTTTCTATCTTTTATGTTATTATGGATGCACTTGGGAAAGATTTCACAATGCCTTCACTTGATGAGTTTGCCACACCAATCACAAGGGAGCAAGCTAAGTTAGTACACATGGGCACATTGAAGTTTGACCTCAATCTCTTCTTGCTAATCAAGGTACAAAGGATCAAAAGGCTTTAACTAGCAAAGGAAAGAAACATAAAAATAAGGATTTCAAGAACAATGAGCAAGCAAAAGAGTCAACCAATTCACCTAAGTCCTCATCCTCTCCCAAGGAGGAATCATCTAAGAAGGAGAGACCAAAGTGTGCATATTGCAAGAAACTAGGACATGATGAGCATAAGTGTTATGGGAACAACATTGATGAGTTGACTCACACTATTCAAAAGCACAATATCAAATTGCCATCATCCATGTCACCTAGTACATCCTCTTCTTCGACACCATCATCATCTACATAGACAGGGACAATAGGCATTGCTAATGGGATAAACAAGGGAAAAGGACAAGAACTCTTTGACTCTACAAGTCTTTAGTCAGAGAGATGGCTTCTTGATTCTAGAGCTTCTCATCATATGACATCTTCACAAGGGATGTTCTCTTCATTTCAGTCATGTACTTTGGCACCTATTTTGATGGGTGCCAATACATACATGCATGCAACTGGAAAAGGGACTATTGATATTGGTGAGGGTACTTTCAATAATGTATTATGTGTACCTTCCTTGTCAAACAATCTCCTTTCTATCTACTAGATTACTCATTGTGGTGTAGGAAAGACAGTTGAGTTCACTCCTGATTCAGTGATCATAAGAGACTTGGAGAGTAGAGATATCATTGCTGTTGGGATGGCTGATCATGCATCTTGCTTGTATACATTCTCCCATTTTGCTTCTTCTGATGATGTAGATCCATTAATTGATATTCACACTCATGCATCAAGTGTGAATCATGAACCTTGGTGTTCTTTCATCCACATCGATTCATGAGACTAGTGCTGAGCTTCCATCTCCTCCACCTCTTGCTTCTTCAGAGATGAACAATGGCATGGTTTCTTCTACTTCATTTGAGAAGGATACTTCTAGTCTTTCAGACATAGCTTTATGGGATGCTTGTTGGGACAAAAGTTTGAACCCCAAAAATTCATCCATAAGATCCATTTCCCGCTATACACTTGAAATAATCATCTATTTGCAAATTTTAAATCAACACTCCCGTAATAAAACCATCCACCATATTCACCTTAGACCCACAAAAATTCATATTACCTACACCGTAAGTCAAAGCCTTAACCCTCATAGACTTATTGAGAAAAGAACCCTCGGCGTATCAGTAAGACTTCTTCAAGGATCACTTTGACACCCCAAAAATATGTTAAGAAGCGATCGAGAGATCGATGTGACACCTAAACGTGTCACACCGATAAAACAATAAAATTAAAAAACCGCTTGGCATGTATTTCGAACTAACATTTCAAGTTTGTGAAGATAGAGATATCGAAGAGTTAGGATGAGTCTTTCAAGGGTCTCTTTGACATTCTAACCTGTTAGGAGCATATCAAGGAGACTGCAAAATATCAGAATAACATATCATTTCGGCATGACGGGGTGACTTAGAATGCTATTTTACTACAAAGCTGATTGAAATTTTGGAGTGTCAAAGAGAATGCATATTCAGTCTTCCCAAAAAAATAAACATGCTGATAATCAAGAAGGCGCCGAAGGGAAGCACATATATCGAAAGGAGGGGATTTCAACAAGACCACCATTTGAGCCACAATGAAATCCTGATGAAATAAAGAAATAATAAGACCACTTAAGTGAAATGATTATTTCGGCGAGGTGACATAACTTGCTCTATTGTGAGAAATAAATGTTTTCCTGATGATGTGAAAGCTGCCATTAATTCTTAGAGTAGAGTAAATAAAGGAAATCTTGAAACATTTGGTTTAGTACGCAAGCACGGGAATTGGGGTAAGCATCTACAACGAATACGATTCGGCTTGTTAGATCTAGGGCACAAAACTGAGAGGGGGGGTGAATTAGTTGTACAAAAACTTGCTTCTACTTCAAACACTTGATTCTTCTTTGTTAGTTAATAGCATATTAGTTAACCATTCATGAAAGCATAATGCATAAACATAGGAGCAGATAAACATCAACACATTAGACACCAAGATTTTGACGTGGAAAACCCGGTTAAGGGAAAAACCACGGGGTGATTAACCCAAGGATTATTCTCTGTTAGAAGAATAAGAAAAATGAATGGCACATGCCAATTAGGGCTCACTGCCCAAGCACACTACTCACAAAGAGGCACACTGCCTACAAGAGACACATTGTCTACAAAGTGATAAGAATCACAAACTTGAACTAGAGATTGACATCTTTACCATGTCTGGATTAGTTCCATTTAAGCCCGAGATACTTCTGCTCTGCCCTTCACTCTTTCACTATACCACACTCATTCACTCCACAACATACATTAAAATGAACTCACAAACCTTTATTTATACAAGGCATCGACTTGGGAACTATCATCTAAGTCAGCAATCATCCACAAGAACATTCGCAAGATGAATAACTCATCCGGTTGGCCAGTCTGAATAAGAACATCTTCATTCGGAAGAATATCTTCAATTCTGGGCTCTAACACTCATGCGGACCGATAACACAACCTCAACATGATCCAAGAACCTTCACAAGATTGTCTGAATGATCAGGTACATCCGCACTTCCTCTTCCTACTGGAATCTCTTCTCCTCTTCATCTGAAACTTCAAGAACACAGTCTGTCGCGACTGTCAAACTGAAACAAGTTCTTCCAAACCTCTAAACTACGTACAATCTGAGATGACACATCACAAGGACATGCCAAACACTCCTTCCAATCCGTAGAATCTGATAATGCACTTCCGGATCTCACCAGACCTTTTTGTAACACTCTGTCACTCCGGAGCATCTCCCAGAACCGGTTCTACTTGACCAATCACTACTTCATATCTTCATGTGGACCTCTAAAATCTTAACTGGATCATCTCAAGACTCATATCTACAAACCCTTTATTCCGCATCCTCTGATCCTCAACCTATTGAGTACATTTGCCTTCTTCTCATCACTGTTCTTCACTGTTCCTGATTAAGACTAATTTTCTCAATATCCTCAGCACACAGCTCATCCAATCCTTCTTACCAATGCAATATGAGTATGTTGACATCAATGACAATATTGGTTAACCTCATACTTGCAACAATCTCCCCCTTTGTCATTGATGGCAACATATGATGTGAAAAACCATCAAGACAAGAACTTCTCCTTTATGTCACAGCTCCCCCTATCAGCAACAACTCTTCACATGTCTTCTCTTCCTTTACTGCTCCCCCTTTGATCATCAACCACTTGTTTTTCACATGTCTTCTCTCCCCCTTTGACATCAATGGGAAAGAGCTCATACTTGCAATTCTAAACATATTAGAATCATACCAGCTGCTCCCCCTTAGTAGCAGCTCCCCTTCATCAATCTGGATCATAAGATATGACTATGATACCTACCAGAATGATGCACATCAGTGCATCCTAATTCATCACCGGAGGGGCCATGACCCCTAACTTCTCCCTGAGATACTCAAAAGATTCCTTGGGAAGAGGTTTAGTAAAAATATCTGCAAGTTGATCCTTGGAGGGCACATATTCAAATCTGACTTCACCCTTGTTCACTTGTTCTCTCAAAAAGTGAAATTTGATAGATATATGCTTGGTCTTAGAATGCAATACCAGATTCTTAGAAATATTTATTGCACTTGAATTATCACATAAAATTGTGATAGGCTCCTCATATTCTACTTGAATATCTCTTAGCATTTGCTTCATCCACAAAAGTTGAGTGCAACTACCTGCTTCTGCAATGTATTCTGCTTCTGTTGTAGACAGTGATATTGCTTCTTGTTTCTTGCTTAGCCAAGAAACTAATCTTTTTCCCAAAAAGAAAGCTCCTCCACTTGTACTCTTCCTATCATCCACATCGCCTGCCGAATCTGCATCTGTATAAGCATGAAGAGAAAAATCTTGATCTCTAGGATACCATAGACCATACTCAACTGTTCCTTTCAATTACCTAAAAATTCTTTTGATTGCCATAACATGAGATTCTCTAGGATTACCCTGGAATCTTGCCACAAGACCAACAACCTGCATTATATCTGGTCTAGTCTGAGTGAGATACAATAAACCTCCAATCATTGATCTGTACTTTGTTTGATCTATTTTAGGAGAATCATCATCTTTGCTCAACTTACATCCGGTTGCCATAGGAGTGTTCATTGGCTTTGAATCTTCCATTCCAAATTTCCTCAACAATTCTTTCACATATTTGGTCTGAGAGATAAAGATACCTTTCTTTGTCTGAGTAATTTGCAGCCCCAAGAAGAAATTCATTTCACCAAGCATTGACATTTCAAACTCACTTTTCATTTGATTTGCAAAGGTTTTACACATACTGTCTCTTCCTCCAAAAATGATATCATCAACAAATACTTCAATAATCAAGATGTTTTCATTATCTATTTAGAAATATAGATTACTGTCAGTAGTACCTTTGTTGAAACCAATCTGCACAAGATGCTTATCCAACCTTTCATACCATGCTCTTGGAGCTTGCTTCAATCCATACAGTGCTTTCTTCAACTTGCAGACCATATCATCATGATCAGACAATTGAAATCCATCCGGTTGTTCAATGTATACTTCTTCTTCCAAATCACCATTTAGGAAGGCAGACTTGACATCCATCTGATATACCTTGAAGTCTTTGAAGGCAGCAAATGCAAGAAATAATCTGATTGCTTCAATTCTTGCTACCAGAGCAAAGGTTTCTTCCAAATCAATTCCTTCTATTTGGGAGTAGCCTTTGCAGACTAATCTGGCTTTGTTTATGATTACTTCACCATCTTCATTTAGTTTGTTCCGGAAGACCCATTTGGTTCCAATCACATTCTTGTTTCTAGGTCTGGGAACAAAATCCCAAGTGTGATTTTTCTCAATTTGCATCAACTCTTCCTCTATTGCTTTTGTCTAATTGTCATCATTGCATGCTTCATTTATTGTCTTAGGTTCAATCTTTGAAATCAAACAACATTCATCTGAATTTTGAGCAATTTTCCTCCTTGTTTGTACCCCTTTGCTTTTGTCACCTATGATCTGATCTTCAGAGTGATTTAGAGTTACATACCTTAGAACTTTGGGAGTTTCTTGTACTACTATTTCTTGATCAAGCTCACCCAGACAAACTTCTTCTTCCTGATTTACTGTATTAGTCTGAATTTGACCTTTAGGAGAGGGTTGAGTCCCTTGAATCAGAACATCATTCTGATCATCTTCATCATACTCATAAAACCTTGAGGGCTTCTCAATTCCTTCATCAACCTTCACATTTGTACTTTCTATCATCTTTCTCAATCTTTTATTGTAACACCAATATGCTTTGCTTTGAGTGGAGTATCCCAAGAAAATTTCTTCATCACTTCTAGCATCAAACTTTCCTAGATCTTCATCTCTTTTGATGTAACACTTGCTACCAAATACTCTGAAATATCTCACAGTAGGAGTTATACCAAACCAAAGTTCATAAGGAGTCCTACCGATATTGCTTCTGATTTGAACTCAGTTAAGAGTGTAGACTGCAGTGCTGACAACTTCTCTCCAAAACATCTGAGGAACATTTGCTTCCATCATCATTGTCCTGGAAGCTTCCTGAATGGTCTGATTCTTTCTCTCAACTAGTCCATTCTGCTGTGGAGTCCTAGGAGCAGACAACTGTCTCTTTATACCATGCTTCTCACAGAAGTCTATGAATTCACCGGATGTGAATTCACCACCTCTATCAGACCTTAGACACTTCAGTTTCAATCCGGTTTGATTCTCTACCATAGCTTTGAAGATTTTGAACTTCTCAAAGGCTTCTGATTTCTCTTTTAGAAAGGTAACCCCCATCATTCAGGAATGGTCATCAATCAACAACATGAAATATCTATCACCTTGCATACTTTTGATTCTTGTCGGACCACATTGATTAGTATGAACTAATTCCAATAATCTGGCAGAGGATTGATCCTTACTTTTGAAAGAGACTCTGCTCTGTTTACCTAGCTGACACTCTTTGCACAAACTATTTGTATGTTTCACCAACTTTGGAAGATCTCTTACAGCCTGAGTATTGCTTATTTTGATGATGTTATCAGAATTTACATGACACATCCTTCTATGCCATAACCAACTCTGATCCACTTGAACAAACAAACAACTTTTATTAGAACCAACCAGATGGAAGATATTACCTTTTGTTTGAGTACCGGATGTAATCTCAGTTCCGGAGCTTTCAAAGATCCTGCATCTTCCATTTTTGAACTAGAGATCATAACCTTTGTCTACTAACTATCCAACACTGAGAAGATTGTGCTTCAATCCTTCAACATACAGTACATTACCAGTTTTTCTCTTTCCATCAAAAGAAATAGTTCCCCTACCTCTGATTCTACCTGCAGAATTGTCACCAAACTTTACCATTCCTCCTTCATACCTTTCCAAATCTAAGAACTTGTTCTTGTCACCTGTCATATGGTGAGAGCATCCACTGTCAATAACCCAATCATCCTTTTCTTCAACTTGGGCAGCCAAAGCTCTTTCTACAACCTTATGATTGACAGATTCAGAGGATATTGGTTCTTCTTCCTTGATGGCAATAAACACCCATTCATTTCCAGATTTGTCTCCTATCTCTGATTCATCATCTGTTACTCCTTCATTATCAGCTTCTTCATGAACATAATAACAGTTCTTTTGGAACCTTTGTCTGTTAGAGTTTGACCTTGCAGATCTTTCCAGACATCTTGATGCAAAATGACCAATATTATTGTAGTTGAAGCACTTAAAAGGTAACTTTCCTTCATACTTACCGGATCCTCTTGGTAATCTCTTTGCAATGAGGGCTTCAAGATGAGCTATTTCTACTTCTTCCTCTTCCATGTCTTTCCTTGCTTGATCATACCATGACAGCTTCCTTGAAAAATTTTCTCCCAGATCAAATCTTTGTTTGCCTTTCACATAGGCACTGGCTTTGAATGCAGATTCAGTCTTGGGGGGATCATCTCCAAACTCGGTCATTTCAAATGCAGCCAGTTTGCTAGCCAATTTCTCTCTTGTGACAGTTGTATGGGCTTTGAATTCATCAATGGCAGCAACCTTGATTTTGTAGGCAGCAGGAAGGGATATGAGAATTTTGCAAACAATTTCATTTTCATCCAGAACTCCACCAGCATTCCTGATTCCACACACCAACTCATTTACTCTTGGCATAAAGGTAGTGATATTTTTATCATCTCTCATCTTCAATCTTTCAAATTTTCCTTTGATACTTTGCAACCTTGCACTCTTAACAAACTCATCTCCTTCATGCAGAAGTTCCAGTTTAACCCAGATCTCATATGCAGTTGGTAGGTCAATAACATTTGAGAGTTCTGAGTCAGTCAATGCGCTAAGAATAGCTTCTTTGGTCCGCAGATTATTTTCAGCATCTGTGATTTCTTTTAGGGTTATCGGACCACCCTGTGGAGGTACATATGGTTTTGTGACCATGGACAAGTATGCTTTTCCCATACACTCCAAGTGACATTTCATGCGACCTTTCTAGAGAGAGAAGTTGGTTCCATCGAACTTTGGACTATCCTTCTTGTATGATGACATCCTGGATCTTCTCAAGCGGTTAAGCTCCTTTCAGAGGAACCTGGCTCTGATACCAATTGTTAGATCTAGGGCACACAACTAAGAGGGGGGGTGAATCAGTTGTACAAAAACTTGCTTCTACTTCAAACACTTGATTCTTCTTTGTTAGTTAATGACATATTAGTTAACCATTCATGAAAGCATAATGCATAAACATAGGAGTAGATAAACATCAACACATTGGACACCAAGATTTTGACGTGGAAAACCTGGTTAAGGGAAAAACCACGGGGTGATTAACCCAAGGATTATTCTCTATTAGAAGAATAAGAAAAATGAATGGCACATGCCAATTAGGGCTCACTGCCCGAGCACACTGCTCACAAAGAGGCACACTGCCTACAAGAGACACATTGTCTACAAAGTGATAAGAATCACAAAATTGAACTAGAGATTGACATCTTTACCATGTCTGGATTAGTTCCATTTAAGCCCAAGATACTTCTGCTCTACCCTTCGCTCTTTGGCTATACCACACTCATCCGCTCCACAACATACATTGAAATAAACTCACAAACCTTTATTTATACAAGGCATCAACTTGGGAGCTATCATCTAAGTCGGCTATCATCCACAAGAACATTCGCAAGTCAGCAATCATCCACAAGAACATTTGCAAGATGAATAACTCATCCGGTTGGCCAGTCTGAATAAGAACATCTTCATTTGGAAGAATATCTTCAATTCTAGGCTCTAACACTCATGCGAACTGACAAAACAACCTCAACATGATCCAAAAACCTTCACAAGATTGTCTGAATGATCAGGTACATCTGCACTTCCTCTTCCTACTGGAATCTCTTCTCCTCTTCATCCAGAACTTCAAGAACACAGTCTATCGCGACTGTCAAACTGAAACAGGTTCTTCCAGACCTCCAAACTATGTACAATCTGAGATGACACATCACAAGGACATCCCAAACACTCCTTCCAATCCATAGAATCTGATAATGCACTTCCGGATCTCACCAGACCTTTTTGTAACACTCTGTCACTCCGGAGCATCTCCCAAAACTAGTTCTACTTGACCGATCACTACTTCTTCATATCTTCATGTGGACCTCTGAAATCTTAACTGGATCATCTCAAGACTCATATCTACAAACCCTTTAATCCACATCCTCTGATCCTCAACCTATTGAGTACATTTGAATTCTTCTCATCACTGTTCTTCACTGTTCCTGATTGAGACTAATTTTCTCAATATCCTCAGCACACAGCTCATCCAATCCTTCTTACCAATGCAATATGAGTATGTTGACATCAATGACAATACTGGTTAACCTCATACTTGCAACACGGCTTTCCAAGGAAGTGTTCTAAGCTTAAAATCTAATCTTTCTGAATTGCATTTGAAAATTTTCTCACATTACATTATGGAAGAAACACATGAGAGCCCTAAGGCTAAAAGGCAAAAGTTGAACGAGAGACACCTAAACAAGGATCTAATAGACCAGTGTCAGAAGTTAGGACAAAAATCCCAGAGGATTGCCCAGCTAAACGCAAATGTAGAAAAACTGGAAGATGAATACAGACAAGTAGGATATGTATGGACTCCCGTAAGGGGGTACGACCTTTTTATCTACCATTATAAGAAAATGCATAGGCGTTCCCGTGTTTCAAACCCATGGAATTTGAATTTAGGGAAATTGATAGTACCAAACATCTATGTGAATGTTGAATTTCTGAGACTACTAGTTGGAAGTTATAACCCATAGAATTATATGATTGAATTAAAGTATGGAACAAGATTTATCCCTGTTACCCAGGATTACATAGTGATGGTTTTCCAATTAGATACTGGATTTGATGTACAACTCAGGATTAGGAATTTGATTAGTGAATATTATAATTTGAGCAACAACTACAAGAGATGGACTTTGCCTATGCACAAACCCCGTGACGAAAACAACAAGCTAAGGGTTTTCTCAGTCATAGAGGATCTCCCATATTCCATTAAATTGTTTGAAGAATATTTCTAGTATACTTATTATTCTGTGTGCCAATTGCTAGGGGTTGAGGCTTCTATGTTTATGGAAGTTGCTCCTATGCTCCTAGTAGCCGATATTCAAAGCCAACAAGCCCTACATTTTGATTATGCTGTGTTCTTAGCAAGCACCCTTCACAATGAACTAGTCTCCATCAAGGGAGGAGGGAGTAAATTCAGGCATTACTCTCTACTAATGGATCTTGTCTTGTATGAAGGTCAAAACTTGGGGTTGTGGGATAAATACTTGGGAGTCAGAAACTTGGATAGAAATGGATATTTAAAACCCATCCAGAGATGGACTTCTATATGGGATAGCAAGTATGATAAGTCCCATTATATCTATTTTGAAGAATACTTTGTAAAACCAGTGTATAAGAACCTAGGACATCCTTGCAACTACAATCTGTCACCAGAAATTCAAAAAATTTTAAGACCAAAGGGTAATCATGAACCAAGCAAATTCACTCATAATTGGGGAGATTGGTATTCCTACACTGATTGTACAAAAATAAGGGTGTTCAGATTTGAAGGATCTCCTTTGCTATTACCAAAGACTTGTCTTGACAGAGTTGCTTATCTAGAGATTGTAAGACAACTTGCTCTCTTTGATTTTATACATCTAAAAAGACACAATAAGCAATCGTTTATGCCAGGCACTTTATGTTTTGGGGATTTTATAGTCATGTTAGACAAAGGATGCCAATTAATTGAAAAAAATTTGGAGCATTTCAAGCTACCATCAGGGAATTGAAGAGAAAGCTTTGATCCAGATAATTTTATAAATAGTGTCAAAATAAAACAAAAGCTTAAGAAGTATAATCATGTTTTATTTGTCGATGATGACCTGGTTAGAAATTATGATGAGAAAGTTACAATTGAGAGGCAAGATTTATATTACAAGATAACATTGGATGAGGCTTGGAGGGTAGCCAAAAACCCCACTTATAATGATGCCTTCATGGATATTAATGATCCCATTGAAAGGTTGAATACATTGATAACAAATGCTACAGATTTAATTCAAAATGTCCCTTCTTATGTGTTTGAAAGAAAAGAAAAAACTGTCAGAAGATTTCAAGCAGAGGATGAGGTTCCTATTTCCCAGTTACCTCCTCAACAAACTCCTAAAATCTCTTTTGACGAAGAAAGTGAAGAGGAGAAGAATAAAGACTTGTAAGCATCCTCTTCTCTTACTAAGAAATATCAGGCTCTAGTAGATAGAGAGGAAGTCACAATAGAGACTTCTGATGAATTGATAGATGATGTGAGATACCTGGCTAGTAAGAATTTCATTGTAGATGTTGATTTTATCAAAACTTTAAAATTTAATGCATTCTTATACAAATATAAAGGAAAACAAGCCAGAGAAAAGATGAAGGATATTACTCCTGAGGTTCAAGAGGAAATTCTGCAAGAATTTCAATCAGAAATAGATAATGCCATGGGAGAAATGACACTAGAAAAGGGTAGAGAATTACTCAAGGAAGCAGGAGTGGTGTTAGTTCCTGGATGGGACATGACTTCAGCTATTGTTTTTGATACTTTTAGAAAGAATCAAGAGAAAAAGATGCAGCTTAGTATCGAGGCACTTGATAAGATTAAAAGTGGATCAGGCTATGACCTTGATAAGAGGATATTGCTGATATGGTCACTCTATCCTCCACACAAAAAGCCTCAGGTCATAAATAATCCTGATGAAGCATTTGGCCATCTGATGATTTAGCAAGTTGAGGACACAGATCCTATTGAGATTGCTGGCCTAAATATCAATGTTGCAAGATTTACTAAAGCACATATTGAATAGTTGATGAGGAAAAATAATGCTTCTATGGCTAAAAATGCAAAATTAAGACAAGAAGTAGCTACTTATAAAGATAAACTACCTGCACCAAGCTCTTATTCACCTTACCTAGAGAAGGATCAAAAGATCATGGAAGCAAAAGCTGATTCAAATTACTAGAAGTATAAGGCATAAAAGTTTTAGAAGAAAAGTGAACAACTTGAGGTTGAAATAAAATCAGTCAAGTACCACATGGCCTCAACATTGATCCAAAGGAGGTTTGATAATATAATGAAGTTTAGTGATCAAACTTGGAACATGCATAAAAGAACATATCTTGCACATCAAGAGCACAAAAGGCTTCATTTGAGGATGTTAGAAAAGAAAGAGGAATTGAGTGCTAAGTTCCAAGAAAAAGTACTCGAAGAATATAAAAATTTGATTATTGAACATGAAAAATATAACAAAATGTTGACAGATGATTTAAATGATTTTTATCAACACTATGAGCTAACATTTCCAAACTTCTTCTCTGGAAATGATCTCTTAGATAAGGATGATTGGGTAAGGGAAATGAGCCAAATGCTGCCACCACTTCTGGATAAGGTAAATGATGAAGAAAAAGTGATAGAAAATACCTACCAGTGCCTTGAAAAGCTGTTCGTCCTAGAATTTGCCATGAGTGATATAATTTCCTCAGATACATGTGTCAACTAGGAGTATATTGATCACCTTGCCAGGGTGAACATGTTTATATCTAGGGCATAGTAAAAATACATGAGTGCAGAAAGAAAATTTTGAATAGGTACCATGTACGTATCAAGACTGATCAAGAAGAGGATGACTTTTCTAGACCTATGGGTCACCAGTCTACCCCCGATGGATAACCGAGCACAATATTGATCGCCTTGTGTATCTACAAACTACTTTCTTATTTTCTTAATTACTGCATTAGTTAGGAATATACTTATGAAAAGACATATCCTTTCAGCCTGAATCTTGTTTCACATCCCATAAATAAGGGATACCAAGGCCTCTTCTTATCATCGAATCAATTACAAGACTCTTATTTTATATATGAAAGTAAAGCCTGGACTATTTATGTTATTCTATATTTTCCATGTGCTCTAAACTTATGAATTAATATAAAAGAGTGGAAGTTATTTGGTGGGTTAAATATTGTGTTCAATTGTTGTGTGGAAATTTATGCTTTCAGGTTACATTGTTGTCTCCAGAATGGTCTCTTAAATTTGTTTAAATTGATACATCAAGGGTGTTTTCAACTTATCAGTACATAATTGCTATTACTATGTGACTCAATTGATTAGTTTCAGAAAGAAGTTGATTTAATCCCTGTTAAATTGATCTGTGTCCATTGGTTTTAGCCTAAGAATTAAAAATGCTTTGAACAAGTTAGTTTTAGTTGGTTTCCTTCCACCTGAATTAAATCCTTTCTTCTGATCATAACAATTTAGGAGAATATCATTGGGATCCCATAAGAATAACCTTGTAGCCTAATATCTCTGTATAATCTATACAAGGTATAGATTCATATAAGTGCCCAACAATTTGAGTTCAAACCGATCTAGAAACCCATTTACCATTAACTCTGACTCCATTTGCCCAATAGAAAAAGCACTAGTCATACTCATTTCAAAACCTTATCTAAACCTTATTCGCATTCTTAATCCTCAAAATATCAACATTAGGAACAAATCACAACCTTACAGCTACTTCACACTCATTTGCCATCATGAAGGTCAAATCAAATATGCACTAATCATTTAGGTACACCCACCTAGGTTTGGCAGAGCCTAAAGTGAAGGGGGTTTAGCCATATCTACCCCATGTTAGTTAGCCAAAAATGTTAAGAGAGCTTGGAAACCTCTTAGGATTTAGGACCTGCATTTTTGAGACCTAATAGAATTGGTGACTCTACTGGGGACAAACACAAAAAGAAACCTGGTTAGAGTTAGAAATTTGAAAAGCATAACTTTCAAATCTACAATCCACTCCCCCTCTCTTCAAACCTGCGGTGATTAGTCCCTCCTCGTTGTCCCCCCCTCTCAACCTGCCAGCCACCTCTACAACGGGTGCTGTCAACAGGCCAATCCACCCTCAACCTTTGACTTTTGTAAACCAGTGGGAAGACAAGCTGGTCATCAATCTTTCCAACCGCATCATTGAGCCCCTCGCCCTTAAATTCCTAAGAAGGGGCCTTGGTTTTGCCATTACCCTGACTTTCATCCCCAAAGTTGATTTTCTCATCGAAATTGAGAATGCCATCCACTCTCTTCCAGATAACTTAGCTGATGAAGTGAGGCAAGATTGTTCGGTGGCCCTCAGAAAAGCCAAACCCCCCAAACGTAACATTCCCAAAGACGAGTTCCACACTTTCAAAAGACTAATCAAACAAAATGTCGTCATTGTGAAAGCAAATAAGGGCAATGCCTCGGTTATCTTAGACAAACAAGACTATGTTGCCAAGATGTTGGACCACCTTAACAATAGCGGCAACTATAAAATCCTTAACCACAATCCTATCTCCAAAATCTTTAAACAAGTGAAAAATGCCATTGCCTCTTCTTCCTTTGATGATGCTACAAAAAAATGTCTCGTTCCCAATAAAGAAATTACACCACGCATCTATGGTGTACCCAAAATCCACAAACCCAACATCCCTTTTAGACCGATTGTTGATACCACTCACTCCCCCACCTACAAACTTGCTACCTACTTAGCCAAATTGATCTCTCCTCTCATTGGTCATTCTTCTTCTTTCATCAAAGACTCCTCCCAATTCGTTGACTTCATTAAAGACAAAAAAGTTAGGGAGGATGACATTCTTGTTAGTTTTGATGTGGTCTCCCTTTTCACCAAAGTTCCCCTTCTTGACTCCATTATGCTCATTCGTCATAAGACCAATGACGAAATTGCCTCCTTAGTCGAGTTATGCTTAAAGTCCACATTCTTTTCCTTCCAAAATGTGGTTTATGAGAAAACCGATGGGGTAGCCATGGGTTCTCCCCTCTCCCCTATAATTGTGAACTTGTACATGGAGCATTTCGAAGAGCTAGCCCTGAACTCTTTCCCGCTCAAACCAACTTGGTGGAAGCGCTATGTGGACGACACCAACATCTGTTGGCCACATGGTCCTAAACAACTAGAGCGTTTCCACAATCACCTTAATAGCATTGCCCCTTGTATTAAGTTCACCAAAGAGTTGGATTCCAATAACGAACTTCCCTTCCTCGACATCCTCCTCATCAGGAAAAGTGATGGCTCTCTTGGACGTCGAGTCTTCAGAAAATCCACACACACAGACCTCTATCTTCATGCTTCCTCCCACCACCATCTGGCCCATAAGGCCAGTGTCCTCAATACTTTAACTACGAGGGCTTTCCGCATCTGTGACAATGATCATTTAAGCCTTGAGTTGTCCCACCTGTCCAAGGTTTTCAAGCTTAATGGCTATCGTAACAAATACATAAAAAGAGCCTTTAAGCAAGCCCAAACCTGCCTCCACTCCAAACCTTTTTCAAAAGACTCTGAGGTCATTTATAGTGCCACCCTACCTTTCATCGAAGGCATCTCTAATAAGATCGCTAGAATCCTCCGCAAAAAAGGTCTCAATTGTGCCTTTAAACCCCTTTCCACTATTAGAAACCTCATCCCTTCTACCAAAGACCACAATGACATTCTTTTAAACCCAGGTGTCTACAAAATTGATTGTTCATGTGGCACCCCTTACATCGGAGAGACAGGTAGATCCATTTGCACTAGAATCAAAGAACAAGGTGCAGATATTAGGCATGAAAGGGTTGCAAAATCAGCCCTAGCCGATCATTCCTCGAGCACCAAACACCACATCTGCCTCGAGGATACCCTTGTCTTAGCCAAGGAAGATAACTTCTTTAAGAGAAAACTTAAAGAAGCTATCTTCATCAGGAATAACCCCAACAACCTCAACAGGGACGAGGGGTGGACCTTAAGCCACACCTGGAATCCTCTTCTTAATTCCCTCAATAATCACACCTCTCAACCTGGTCCCTCCTCCTCGTCTCCTCTCAACTAGTTTGGTCTTTGCTTGTTTTCCCCCTTCTTTCCTTGTCACCTAGCTCTTCCCTCCCTCTTCTCCCCCCCTCCTCCTATCTGCTTCGGTACTTCTTTCCCCTACCCTGTGACCTCCAGTTCCTCCCTCTCTCCCCTCCCACTCCTCCTATCTTTGTCCATAGCTCCCCACCCATCATTCTATCCCCCTTCATCCCTTGTCACCCTTGCTCCTCCCTTTCTCTCCCCTTAACCTTTCCCTCCTCCTTCGGCTCACCTCCTTAACCCTTGCCTTTCCTCCTCTCTCGAGTCTTCTTCTCGCCATGCTCTCTCCCTCTCCCATGCTCCTATTCCCTCTCTCCCTCCTTGTTGGCCTTGCTCCTCTTTTGAGGGTCGTCACTCCTCCCCCTTCCTTTTTTGTCATGTCTCCCTCACCTCTCCTGGTTTCCTCGTGGTTTCCCCCCCCCTTTTTTCCTTCGTTTCCTCTTGCCCCTTCTTGTTCTTCCTCCTTCTTTTTATTTTTTGCTTCTGTCTTTCTTCTTTCATCTCCCTTAGGTTCACCTCTTATTTGTCTTGGTGCCTTCAACCCCCCCCTTTTTTATCCCTTTCTTTTTTGGTCCCCTCCACTCGAATTTTTGCTTCTCCTTGCACTTTCTTTTTCGCACTCAATGTCTTGCCCTTTTCTTTTTGTTATTGCTTGGCTCTCTTTCTCCTATGTGTGCTCCTCTTAACACACTCTCACCTCTCGTCCCCCCTCTCATTTTTTCATCTACCTATCCCACTTTTCTTCATTCTTTCCCTCTTAGGCTCTCTATGCTTTGGTTTGATCTTAGTTTCTTTCTACTTTCTTCATTCTTTTTAAATTTAATTCCTTTGTGCTTTATATTCTCTCTCTAGCCCCTTCTATTTCTTGCACCTTTCTTTTGGTTTTGTTTCCTTTTTATTCTCGCCTTCCTTGTTGTTATTACCTCCTTTGTTCTTCATATTTTCTCCTAGTCACTTTTTTCCCCCTTCCTCATCTTATTTTTATTTATTTTGCTCTCTTCTTCCTTACTTTTGACTTTACAATTACTCCTTCGCTTTTTCTTATCATTGCTCCTATTATGCATAATATAGCCATTGTTTTTTTATATATACATATTCTGTCTTTTGTTTATACATTCCACTATTCTTTCTTTTTATCTTTTATGTATTTTTACTTTATGGTTTATGATGATTAAAATTATAAACCATAATGCATATATATATATATATATTATCATTTTTATTTTTATTATTATTTTTACCGTTTATTTGCTTTTATCATTCATTTTTATTTAAAGGTTTTGGTTTATTTTTTATGGTTTATTTCTTTCATTTATATGGTTTATTTTTTACTTCTTTCTTCTTTTTTTCCTCTCTATCTTACACCCTCTTACTTATTTTCTTTTCTTTTTCTCTATTTTTTAATTCATGGTTCTTGGTTTCTAGTTGTTCCTTGCCCTCCGTGCCATCTCTCACTTCTTATTAAGCCATCTCTGCAATTTATCTATCACATTCTCCTCTTTTTGCCCTGATGATGGATCATAGAGTGTGATCCGAAACGTTGACAGAAAAAAGCAAAACACAGTTTCTCCAGAAACTAAACAAGCATAACTTTGCTGGTCAAGGAGAACCCAAAAGATTAATCAATCCTCTTAAGTGAGGTGGCAACTCTATATAGAATATGAATCATTTTATGTCTTGGAGTATAGTAAATTTTTAACATGGATGGTAGGAGATCTAAAGCTGATGGTAAAAAAATGCAATCATCCCCACCTCTAAGAGCTCCCTCAAAGAAAACTAGGTTATCTAACCAATCTCAACGCAATAATGACCAAGATACTCTAGAAGATACATCAGAACAACCAATCATAATTTATAACAATTTCACTCCCCTGCATGAATCAGAAGAACCCCAATCTAGAAGCTATCATGCCTAGTCTAATGATATCTTAGCATAGTACAAACCTGACCCTCAGAAACAACTTGAACATGAGGTCCAGGTTATGAGGGAAATAGATCAAAATCAGGCAGCATATGATTTTGAGATGTCATTGGAGCAGAGTGAAGAAACTCGACAAGAATTTGTGGATCAAATGACTACTGCACAAGTTCATAACAGTCCACCAAAAGATATGAGGAATAGGGATGAGATGCAATAAGATCTGTTCAAATTATAGGAAGAACTTGAGGTGGCCAAATTAAGAGAGGAAGAAGAATGGTTGAAACAGGAGTTACAAAAGTAAAGAATAGAACTAAAACAACCAACTTAAGGTATGTACCCCCTCATAAACAAGGAAGGCATACTATAACAAATACACAACAGAGTTCCCACCAGAATGCAAGTAGCTTATACAATCCATAACCACCACCTGGAAACCATATCTAGTAGAATATTCCTCCACAAAATCTAAGACCACCTAATACTCATAATATTTCTCAATATACAGTTAACCCTTATTCACCCCCTGGTCAACGACATATTCCACCTTAGCATCAAAATGTGAACATGAACCCACACCCTAATCCACAACAACATCCCCCTCATAATCATTTCCAATCGAACCAACAACCTCAAAATCAATACCATCCAAATCAACACCTACAAGGACCTCTAAATATCAATAGATATAAACAGCTAGACTTGTCTAGATATCAAATATGTCCAGACCCTATTGACAATGATCTAAGGAATGCTCTCCCAAAATTTGTTGGGAACAATGCCATCTCTGCAGAAAAACACATTAGAAGTATCGAGACAGTCATGGATAATTATGAAGTGCGATATGAAGATGTCCAGATGAAATTATTCATGCTATCCCTTGTTGAGGATGCTAGGGACTGGTGCAAAAATTTACCTGATGCATCAATATGTTCTTATGAAGATTTCAAGGACCAATTTAAAGAATAGTATGAGAGTCAATTTGATCCAAATTTTGTTGTCCATGAATGGACAAGTATTTAGAAGAATTATAATGAATTTATGATGGATTTCAATCAAAGATTTTCAAAGATCTATCATAAGATTCTATTAGAGCTAAAACCTCCAGATCGCATGGCATTAACTTCATACCTAAATGCTTTTGATCCTAAAACTGGATACAAAATCAGAAACAAAGACTCCATGACCTTGCCAGAAGCACAAAAAAGTAGCCATCATTATTGAGAACAACAGAAGAGCAGCAGGGAAGCTTGGGAAAAGAGAAAATCTAAAGATTGCACCAAGTCCAAATAATAACCAAGCAAAACAGAATAATTATTTCTCAACATACAGTTACAGCACAAATGTTATCCCATCTACTTCATCTTTGGAGATTGTTCTTCATGAGTCTACCCAAGATTTTGGATTGGTCAGACCTCATTGCATTGTGCCATTCTTTGATTCTAACATGTGGACATTTTAGTAGTTTTTAGAGACATCCATCATGAGATTTCATCCCTCACATCTCTTCTTGGAGATGGAGTTTCTTCTACATCAGCGTTTGGATTGGTTTCTTCCTAAGAGGAGAAATGTTGTTTACAGGTACATGATTGCATCTTTGCTTTAGTCAATTACTCCCTAAGTTGCACTTAAGGGGGGTGTTGGTGTGAACATGGATATCACCTATCCAGTTTACCCTTGTGTGAATAATTCATATTATTTAACTATTTAGTAGTGAAATAATATTCACACATCACACATAATTCACATGCTAAGTTGACTTAGTGAGTCTACTAGATGTTTCTAGTTGTCTCTAGTTGTTTCTAGTTGTTGATAGTTGGCATCTTATCCTATAGTTGTCACATGTCATAGGGTTAAGACACTTGTCACATGACTACAACATCTTGTCTCTCATTCTTGTCTTTATAAGCAAGGCATATCATATACATTGAAATAATCTTGTAATAATCTTTTTCATTCATTTATAGAATAGAATTATTCTCTCATTTGATCTCTCTTGTGCTTTCATGAAGTCCTAGATCCCGGGTGGCTCCAATCATAGCCAACTCTAACATAATCAAGGTAAACATCCATGTTTCAAAATTGGAGGCAAATGACATGCCCATTACTTTGCTCAATAGGATTACTAGGTCATTAATTTTTTGAATGAAATCACTTCTATACAGAATTTTAGGCAGCTTAGAGAGAACATATCTTGACTTTTGCATCTAGTTTTCATTGATGATCTTTCTGCACTTATTAGGACCCTGATCATAGATTCCTTGTGCAAAATCTCTAGTCATATCCAACATAGAGGGGTACATAGGAATGCCAAATGCCTCTGAGAGGGATTGAGGAGTTAGCTCAGCTATAACTCTTCCATGTGGTGCAAATATCCTCCTTGACAATGGCTCATAATGCTCTTTGCATTCCATGATTAGCTTTGAGCACTAAATAGAAGTAGGAAAACCAACTGCTTGTGCAATCTCATTTTCTACAAGCTTCTTTTCCAATTTGGTAGAATTAGCTCCATACATTCTGTCCTTGAAGTCATCTAGGTCTATGTGTCCCAAATATGTATCCAAGGCCTCATTCTAGGAAGATGTGATCTTTGAAGCTGCAGAAACTCCTTTACATTTGTACATCATGTTAGCAACCCTCAAAATTTATCTTGCAAAAGAGATGATAATAAATATCTCAGATATTGGTTTACTTCATTATAGGGTTAGTATGAAAAACCAAGGAATTTTAAAAATGATGGGAATTTGAAATTTTAAAATGATCTTACTTTCAAACCAACATTTTCCTTCAAAATTTGCAAAGAAAATATATCATCATTCTGATCGCTTTGCAAATGTTGTCAATCAATAATAAATTACTCGAAATGCTTATAAGGATCAAGCAATTGTTAAAAAAATATCATCATATGTGTAATTTGTCACAAATAAACCCACATCTCAAAGCAAGTTTATGTCACATCTCATTTTATGGACTATATCATTACCTTAGATTATCTAACATTTACTATGGTTGTTTTACTATGAGTGATTCCACGTGTGAGCAAGTAACTTTCGTGATATATAAAAATGCATGATTTTAAAAGTTGATTTAATAATTGAATATTATTGGTACGATTATGGATATACATTATGATTGCTTCGGCTATGATTTTTGGGAAGCTAACCTATTGATGTGGAGTTGAGTGCAACTGAAAGTAGGTACTCATCGAAGATGAGAACATGGTTGAGGTAGAGATGTTCTACCCACTTGACAAGAACTGTTTGGGATGGATAACCCTGATGCACTCACACACTCACATATGTCATATTGTATTTTTTTAATGATCTTTTTATGCATTATTAAATTAGTAGATAAATGTGATTGATGATTTGGGAGTAGATAAACAAGTGTTTTAATTGCTACAGTAAGTCTGTTTAAATATATGAAATAGTCATGAAACTATTATTGTTCTTTCAATTTATATTTAAATAGTTTGTATTATATTATTTAATAATAAATAATAATAAGTGTTTTCCTATTTCTATAAATATTATTGTATGAAAAACATTATCTTGGTTAGACTTAAAAGCAATTATGTTTTATTTAAAATAGATAGATTATATAATTATATTTAGAAATCTAAATAAGAGAATTAAAAAGAAAGTTACTGTCATGGAAGCAACAAAAATAAATAAGTTTATTTTATCTCATTTTGAGAGCCTTTTGAAAAGAAAAGATGCATGCAAAACATAAGTAAACATCAGTTATCAAAAAGCAGTCCAAAACCTAAAAATAATGGGATGCCAAGTTTAGCAAGAGACTTTTAATAAAACAAGGGTTAGTAGAAAGAGGGGGATGATTATTATCTCTGAGCAATGATAGGACATAAGGAGGACATTCATTCTTTTCTTGGGCAGAGACAGATAGAGGAGAGGAGCAGCGATAGGAGAGAAGAAGGATCAACGACAACAACAAAAATTTGACCCTTTGGCAAGCAAATAAAATCGGGTATTTTCCCTTGTTATGTTTGCAATAATTTGTAGTGGAATAATACTGTTACCCATAGTTATTTTGGTCTACATTTTGATCTAGATCGGTCTTCGCTTGTTTTGTATTGACATGTTCCTGATGCCAGCTCATATTACCTTTGTTGTTGTTGTTGCTTATCCCTTTTCTTTTATCTAGTGATCAGCCTACTATTCTTTAGCCTACATGACATATTATTGAACTTATATCTTTATCCCTTGACCACTGAAATATATACTCAGGCCTACGTTTTAATCCTACATGGATGCTAAGACCACCATTACCAACCTCTTTACTTGATCAATTTAAACCTTGCTGTTGCTAAGAAGTTGAGCGGCCTGTTCCTATCATCTGTTGTCTTTTCTTGTTTTGTCTCTGCCATTCATTTTTTTCTTGGTTTTATGCTAAGTGGATCAGCCCTTTTATTGACCTTGATGTAACCGTTGAATCCATAGTTAACAAGTTATCCCGGGTGCTATTAACTTAATCTCTAGCAGTCTTAAATTCATATAGCTTCTTTCTTTCTCTGTAATTGCTATTAGAAGTCACTCTTTTGTTAGGTGTCAGCCTATAATTCTTGGTCAAACTATGTGTCTTACTCTTGAAGACAACTCTTAAATTTAGGTGACATTATTAGGTTCCTCTCACATATCATTTAATTCTATATAAATCCTCTTAAAAGGGTTCCTATAATCTGAATTATAAATCTCTTGTAGTCTGAAGTATATAGTCCCTATCACTAGCTCGACAGCATCCTATTTGTGAGTTTCCATAACTAAGTTCCTGTCACAAGCTATTTAATGACTGTATATTACTTTTGTAGAAGACTTCTAGGAAATTCTGTTACTTTTATTTTTGTTTAAAACTCCCTGTCACAGTTCCTATCATAGTTCCTGTCACGGTTGTTACTTTCAACCTTCCTATCACAGCTAGTGATTTCTTCCTATGGAAGATAGTAAGGTCGTTGAATAGATTAGATTATAGGTTAAATTATCTTTTCCTTTTATGTTTGTTGCAAATGGAGTAAGATCCAATGTGGATATACCATTGTCTTATTTACAACTTTCTTGAATTGAACTGATATACTTGGTTGGAAATAGAAAACTTATCACATTATGAATATTTGAATGAAATATGGACTAGGAAATAAAATCAATTTAATAGCCTTATAGATGCAATTTGTATGATTAAATGATGAATTACTTACTTGAAAAATATTTCAAAAAATTGTTCAAAGAAGGGATTAGATTTGGTTTATAGGTGAATACGGGTTGTTATTTATTTTGAAAAGAAAGTAGATTATTAGATATGAGTGTTTGGGGATTACTTTTGGGCTAGGATACCGAATGTGAATTATCAAAGATGGCTTTTCCTCTTTTTAGGTTTTGAACCTATAACTATTTTTCTAATGCTTAGGCATAAGCAAGGAGTCATTGAAAAAGATGAATATTTGTCTAGAAAAATTTATTTATATATATCTTTGCCACATCCTATTGTGGGACAATTTACATATCATTATTTAGATTTGCACATTAGACTTTAGGTTGCATCGAGTGTCCCCTCCTGCTAGTTGTCTCTAGGTAGCTAGATATTTTGTGCAGGTCTAGGTTTCCTTCGTATTGTGAAGGGATCCAGGGAAGTGTAATTGCTTCATGGTTGGGTGGAAAAGCACTTGAGCCATGTGTTGGAAAGAGACACTGTATGTCTTCATGAGTGTTGTCATTGATAGCAACAAAGTCCATCCCACACATCTGCAGGACATGGTGTGTCTATATCAGAAGTCAGATTGAAGAGTATTTTGGTCTGGTGACCAAGAACAGAGCATGCAGCAAGGTCTGACAATCAGGTCCGGATCTCTTAGAGGAAGTATCTCAGTAAAGTGCAGACTTGGGGAAGTCAAGAGGAGTATCATGGCTGATAGATTCTAGGGATTGAGCCTCCGGTGATAAAAGAGTGAAGAGATATGAGCATCTAAGTATTGGGTTCCTGTTTGGCAGAGTAGACTGAGGAACAACTGACCGGTAGAGCATCAGATCTTAATCCGGATGATATATTGATGGTAATCAAGTTTCTTAAGGGATCATTCATGATTGCTTGACATGATTGATGACTTCTATAAGCATCTCCTTGATACACATCACTTGGTAAGCAAGGATTCAGCCGACAGACCAGAGTTTGGGAAAATATTGAGTATTTCGGATGCTGACTAGAAAGTTGTTGAAATCCTTTGTGCGGATATATATACCAGATGGATTTCGATGAGAAGGTGTGTGTGGTGTGTTGTGTAGTGTAAAAAGAGTAGTGTGGAAGCAGTAATACAGGTCCGGTATGTGACAAGACAACAGCACTAAAGAAGAGGAAGAACGAAGTGCAGTAGATTAGTGTATTGAGCCTAACCAGAACTGAAACTCAACATATGTGGATGCTTCTCATCAGTTCAAGTATCTTGTTACTTTCTTTGTACCTTGTAGACATTGAGTCTCTTGTAGGTAGTGAGCCTCTTGTGAGCAGTGTGAGGACCACCCTTTTTACTTCTGTTGTTATGACTATTTACACTACTGTTATTGTTACTTTTTATATTTGTGGGATAGCAGTTCCCGGAAATTGTCAAACTATTAAACTTTATTATGATTTCGAAAAAACTAATTGGGTGATGTTTGGATAAGTTTACATTTCAGAAAAGTTAATTAGGTGATGATGGAAAATTGTAATATGATTTGATTTATAATAATTAGAACTATGTCATGATAATGCATGTTTTTAAGTTGCTTCGGCTATGATGATTATATGTGGATACTGATCTTGTAATTTAGTGTGCAGGGTTTACTAATCGAACCACAGATTTCGGAGATCATTCCGCACCTTGTTATTGTTATTCCCTGTTAAGCCGATCTGGTTCCATGAGGAACCAAGATCTTTCTGTGTTTGATGTGATGTTGTAATGTGGTCTTTCGTATGGTCGAGTGGGTTTGGTTACTCTCTTGTAACAATATTTTATGATTTGTGTTGTTAAAAGTTTGAATTTGAATTTCTTTATTTAATTTAAATCTTTGAGGCCTTTTCATGTGCTTTACCTTGACCATGGGTGTCCTGGATGGGTTAAAGTTGACCCTGGGTTATACCCCATGGGTCCAGGGGCCCATTTGGCATGGGTAACCCTTGAGTAACCTCCATCTAGTCATCTTAACTTCCCCCTGAAGTTAAGTGGCGAAAATTGGAGGTATGGAGGGGACATGATGGGTTGTACCAACACCCAACCCATCCCTCTTCATTCCCCAAGGTAAGAGATGACTACAAACCCATCCATTATTGAAGGATTGACTTGAAGTCACCTTCTCCATTAGTGAGATTCCCCCATGTGTTGTGGGGCCATCCATGTGAAGGAGGGAAGAAGAGGCATGGGTCACCTGTCTTTTCCTCCTTTAACTCCTTTTATTTCTCCCATGCGTAAGAGAAATGACATGAGGAGAGGGATAAGGAGTACTCTAGGGATGGGTGAGTGACATAAGCCACCAGGACAGAATAGTGGTTTTGGGGGAGAGTGAGGAGGTGACAAGTGTCACCTCCCCATTCCTCTAAACTGAAAAGAATTTGGGTTATTTGTTTCCAATTTTGGGATGAGAGGGAGTTAGTTGAATTTTGGGGAGAGTTTTATTATTATTGCAAAAGAATAGGAAAGTTAGCTGGGAGGAGAGAAAAGAGAGAGAAGAGTTGTTGGCTAAGGTTGGAAGAGAACTCGGTGGAGCTTTGCAACAGTTTCATTCCAGGAGGGCTTTGTAAGGTTGGTTTGATGTTTACCTTTCTTTCGTATATCTGAATGTGTATGTAAAGTGTGTGAAAGATGCTTATTTGTTTGTGTTTTTAGAGTTGTTTTCTGTGGGGTTTGTTGTCGGGTTGTTTGACAGAGCTTCTCCCACTTGGGAGAAATGCTCATCAAGTTTGGGATAGGGGAGGAGAGATCCTCCTCGGGTGCATACCTGTTTCCTTCTTTTGGGATGTTGAAAGCCTTGAGGGCATGTATCTGTGACTGTATCTTTGACTTGAGAGTCAAATACAGATTTCTTAAAAAAATTTGTGATCAAACTTGGTTTGAGGCCAAGAGAAATTGTGTTGGTTAAAATATCTGTAAGGGTGACACTCTGGAGTTGAGTGTGTCCACTCTCCTGCCCCTTATGAAACTCACTGTAGTTGAGTTTCCGTGTTGTGTAATTTACCCACGGGTGTTTGTGTGCTTTGGGTTTGTTGTTGTCCCTGTTGTGAAGTGGAGTGCTTGAGTTACCCAGGTGTGAGTATGGTCTCCCTAGCTCGGGGGTGACCCTCTTGCAGGTCTACGGAAGGGAGGAGAGCTAGATGAGTGGTGTTTTCTTCTTTGTTTGTCTTTGATACGCAGGTTTCCTCTTGGAGCTTCTGGTTGGATTTGGAGAAGTTATATTTATGAAGAAATAGTTTATTCTTCTTGTCATGAGAATTAGATCATGTTCATTTCATAAGAGTTGAAGAGAGAGCACCTTTCTTGATATTGTTGTAATTTATTGTCACCCTGGGAGTGAAGGAAATAACCTCCTTGATCATGTTATTGGGAGTGACTGTTACTTAGTTGTTACATAACTTCTTTTGTAAGTTGGTTGGGAGAAGGAAATTCTTATCTTTCATTTTGTTAAGGGTAGTGAAATAGTTGTTCTTATTGTATTGTGTATGATGTAATTATTTACCTTGAATTTCATATGGAAAGTTTGAAGTTAAAAAGAAAGTCTTACTGTATTAAATGTGTTAGTGAAAGGAAGAGATCTTTACTTATTTACAATCAAATCTGAGCTGGTTTGTAATTATAAGGATAGATTGGATTAATTAGTTGAAGGGTCAGTTTTATAGTTCATTGTTATAATGGAAAAGACAGTTTTAAATGTTTAAGTTTCTTCTTCATAAATAATGTTTTCAGTTATTTTGTGAAGTTTAGAGAAAGTCTATTATATATTTACTTCTGTTGTCCAAGAGTTGAAATGGACATTTATTAATTGCAGAAATAAACTGATTAAAACTTCATTTCTTAAGTGTATATATATATATATAGTTTTTATTGCATTTCTTATATGATCATTTTACAGAATATAAGAAACTGAATAAATGGTTTAATTTGAGAAAATGAAGTGGTATTATGAAAATAATATATATATATATATAATTATATATAATAATTGTTATTTAATTATCATTATAACAGAAACTGAATATATTGTTGAGTTTGAGAAGATGAAGTGATACTATGAAACTGAAATATATATATAATAATTGTTATATATCTATCATTAAATATTAATGATGCAAATTAAACTCATGAAAATTCGAAATAGAAATTCGCGGAGCGAAACTTGAGGTCACTGTGTGTTAAAACACAGTCGAAAACATTTTATGGTGGGCGGTGGGGAGTGAATCCCCACCGCAGTGTCTTTTATGTATTGAGGTGTGGGGAGGGGCGGAGCCCCACCCACACCCCACATCGTGGGATGTGGGTGGGGCTCCGCCCCTCCCCACATCCCCCTGCCTTTACACCCCGCGGAGCTCAAAACTCCGCTGCCACGCTGTCCCCGCCGCGCCCTTCGCACTGCGACCTCCGCGGAGCCTCCAGCCCCGCCACCATCTGTGCTCCCCACGACCTTAAACGTGGTCCTCTCTGCTTCGGCCGAGCCTGCCTCCACCCACCACTGGCCATTGCAGCCTCCGCCGCCATGCCTCTTCCTCCCCTGCATACAATATAAACTTCCTTCTCAATAATGTGTATTTAGGGTTTAAAACCCTATTTTATATGTTGAACAAAACAACCAAAGGATTTATGTTATATTCCATGGTTGGCTTTTATTTTATAAAGTGGAGAACCTTTTATTAATAACAACTATGGTATATAATTGTATATGTATATATATATATAATTATATTATATAAAAAAAAAAACAAATAGAAGATTAATACTAGTTTAATAGAAAGGTAACTTATTAAGATAACTTAATAATTGCAATATTAGCAATTATAATAAACAACAGTAATTATAACAACAGTAATTTTAAATAGGAGAAATGTAATTGAGTATATGTATGTTTATATATATATACGATCTTATATATATATACATATAAATATATCGTTACATATTTATAATTTTTTTTAAATGATTACGACTTTCAGAGAGGCCGTTTTCTCTTAACGTTAATAAGAGAAAATAAAATTATAATTTAACGAGAGCATAAAGGAATATACTGTATTACTCCGGGAAGAGTTTCTCGGAAGTTTCATCTATCAACGCGATTCAATAACCTAGAAAATGAAGAGGAAAATTACACGTCACCTTGCTTAAAAGATCACTGGAAATAAACTTAAAAAATCATCACAGACATTCCATGTGAGGCCATTTTAATCTCAACTGTAGTAAACGTCCATATAAATAAACCTGTAAGAGAGTCAGAAGAAGAAAAAGTAACATTGGAAAACACGGAGGAGAAAATGCGCGGCATTTCCCACATGGGATAAGAGAACTAAGTTGATGGACCCTCCTGCCAAAATTTGCTTAGGAACAAGTTTAATTAATACAAACGAAGAGGAGAAACCTAGATCGGAGAAGACTAGGAGACCGAGTCCAGCGAAGTAGTAAACTAGCCTATGTGACCTGGACCATCCAGAAGTTAGGTTTAATATCAACAAAAGATACAGTGATAACCCTGATTGATGTAAAATATGAAGAAAGGACCGGATAAACATAAAGAAAGCATAGAAAACGAAAGAGAGAGAGATCGAAATATAAACAAACTAAATTATCAGAGAAATAGTTAAGGTAAGCGCGATAAAAATACAATCAAAATTAAGACCCAGAGAAAAGGGAAGAGAGAGCAAACGAACCGCCTTGTTAAGAATGCTAAGTCGAAGGAGGAGTATGTTTCAGGAAGCAAGAGAGGAGACAGACAACCGTGCCTTGCTGAAAAATGACTAAATAGGGAGATCACGAGTCGGTTTAGTCAGAACAAGGCGTCGTGGGAAGTTGTTAATCTATTAGTGAACCACGTGCGTAAAATAGTGTTGGGTAATTCCCACTTACGCCGTAAGGCGTTATGCTGCCGGAATATGCCGAGATTTAGATTTAGGAACCTTGGTAATCTCACCCTTGTAATGACGTTAACAACATCGTAGAGATCCCCTTGTTGGACTGTTTGCGTTTGGTTGCACGCAATTGTACTTGTACCCCGCCGAAAACTGTATTGTTTTCACCTTGAGTATACACCACCGAGCATGCTTATGCATGCGAGGCGGTTTTTAGGGAAGCGTGAGAAAATTTTTCATATTTCGTGTCATAACCACATGACAGATGTGGCTATGACACGTGTGATGTGTGTTGTGACCACATGGAAAAATGTGGGCATGACATTTGGTATCAGAGCCAGGTTTAAACACTGGGCGTATTTGGGCACGTTATTATTCCGCAACTTTGGCTAATTAGTTTCTACCTTGTTTTGTAGGATGCCTCCCCATGTTTGACGAGCGCGATCACGCCACACAGCGTCTATCGAGGTGCACACCGATTCCTCAGCCGAGGGACTAGCACCCGTAGTTACAGCAGCACCACCTGCACCACCTGAACCACAAGCACCACTAGTACCACAGGCGACACCAGTATTGGATATAGGTCCACAGATCTTACAGGCACTACAGGCTATGTTAGACAGGTTACCACCAGTGATTCCTGAGCCACGTGTAGAGCCTCGTGTTGATCCGCGAGAGGAGCCACGTAGGGAGCCACGTGCCAAGTCACGTATTGAGCCACGTGGGGAGCCCCGCGTTGATCCACTAGAGGTGCCACGTGTGGAGCCTTTCGTTGAGATTCCCGACACAACAGTAGAGGAGGTAGGGTCAGCTTCCCGTGCACGGAGCAGGAGTCCTCCGAGACCTTTGAGACAAGATGAGATCCAGAGGGCAGAACAGGTTCATCATGGATTGTATGAGGATGGTGTGGAAGAGCCAGTTGTGAGACTTAGAGACAGAGGGGACCCCATCAGAGATCTACTTAGGCTCAACCCACCCACTTTCGCAGGTGCTACAGAGGGAGCTGTGGCCAAGGCTTGGCTGATTAGCTTAGACAGGTGTTTCGCATTGTGACCATATGGAAGCAACACGAAAGCACGAGTGGCAGTCCATCTTCTTAGGGATGCAGCAGCTACCTGGTGGTGCACAGAGGAGTGCAAGCGCCGACTTTCCGTGGATACACTCACATGGGACATCTTCATAGAGCACTTTAATGCGCGATATTTGTCAGAACATTACAGACAGCGCAGGATCGATGAGTTCCATGATTTACAGCAGAGGGGACTCACTGTTACTCAGTATGAGAGTCGATTCATTGAGCTTTCTCGTTACGTGGAGTACCTCCACGATGAGAAAATCTTAATACACAAATTCATCAGAGGGCTGAATCACGGGATAGCAGGACCTGTTCGTATGGCAAATCCCCAGACCATGAGCGAGGCTGTTGAAAAGGCCCTTATATCAGAGGAAATTCAGGGACGAGGGCAGAATTCACGCCCGCAGTACCAGGAACATAATCCCCAACAACAGTAAAACTTTCGAAGGCCTCAAAACACAACACAGAGAGGAGGATATAACCCTTCATCATTACCTCCTAGGCCTCCACAGCAGCAGCAACATCAGCAAAAATCCAAATTCCAACAGAGGGGTCAAGGAGGATAGAACCGTGGATGGCAGCAGCAGGGTTCACGTAGAGATCAGAGACAGCAGGGTTCATCGGCAGGACCTGCGAGGTCCCAGCAGTCTTACAGAGGCTCACAGGGATCCACTGGACGGACTGGGCAACAACAATTAGGCAGAACACAGTCAGGGCAGTTATAGGTTAGAGGACCATGTTATGTGTGTGGTGGGGCAGGGCATCTGGCTAGAGAGTGCCCGCAGGGATTTACAGCAGGGGGACAGCCCCGATCAGGAGGATCTGAGCAGACCGTAGGTGATGTGGGCAGATCCCACCACATGTTTGCAGCAGTTGATAACCGCCAGGCCGACTTCCAGGCTTCCGTCATCAAGGCAGCAGGTACGATTGGAGACTTCCCCATTTCGATCCTTTTTGACTCAGGAGCTACTGACTCCTTTTTGTCTACTATGTTAGTGGAGCATTGTAGGCTGGTGGCTTCTAGGCAAGACATTAGGTGGGAAGTTGAGTTGGCCTCAGGGGCCAGGATGTCAGTAGATACCTTGGTTAAAGACTGTGAGATCACATTGGGATCATTCACCACGACATGTGACCTTAGGATTATGCCGTTAGGATCCTACGGTGTAGTTCTAGGAATGGATTGGCTTGCGGCACATAGAGCCAAGCTTGACTGTCGCCAGAGGACGATTAGCTGTTTAGACGATCATGGTTCGCTGGTTGAGATAGTGGGCATTCAAAAGCCCACGGCTATTCGTATGATATCCGCTCAGCATCTTAAGCGCTGTATGCAGAAGGGATGTCAAATGTTTGCCATCATGGTCAGTGATAGAGCAGAGGATGAACCTGAGGCTACTTTAGATGATCACCCTGTCCTTAGAGAGTTTGCCGATGTATTTCCACCAGAATTACCAGGTATGCCTCCACGCAGAGAAGTGGACTTCCACATCAACTTAGTGCCGGGTGCAGAACCGATATCTCGTGCACCCTACAGGATGACTACACACGAACTCACCGAACTTAAACTGCAGTTAGAGGAATTACTTGAGAAGGGGCACATCCAACCTAGCGTTTCACCATGGAGCGCACCGGTTATCTTCGTGAAGAAGAAGGATGGGTCTCTTCATTTATGTATGGACTACAGGCAGTTGAACAAGGTGACGGTGAAGAACCGTTATCCTCTGCTTAGGATTGACGACCTTTTTGATCAGATGCAGGGAGCCAGAGTGTTCTCAAAAATTGATCTAAAATTTGGGTATCACCAATTGCGCATCACGGAGACAGATATTCATAAAACTGCTTTTCGAACCAGATATAGCCATTACGAATTCACAGTGGTACCCTTCAGGTTGACGAACGCTCCTGCAGTGTTCATGAGCCTCATGAACGGGGTGTTCCGTACTTACCTAGATCAGTTCATGATAATATTTCTAGATGACATTTTAATTTATTCACGAACTGAGGAGGAGCATGTGGAGCACTTGCGTCAAGTTTTGCAGCAATTACGAGAGCAGCAGCTTTATGGCAACTTGGCGAAGTGTGCCTTCTTCAGGACAGAGGTGTAGTATTTGGGACACATTTTATCAGGTGATGGCATCTCCGTAGATCCATCTAAAATCAGAGCAATTCAGGACTGGCTGGCACCCACCAACGTGATAGAGGTCAGAAGCTTTATGGGGTTAGCTGGATATTATCATCGGTTTGTCGAGGGCTTCTCCAGGATAGCACGTCCCATTACTTCCCTTCAGCGAAAAGGGAAGGGTTTCATTTGGACCGAGCAGTGTGAAAATGCCTTTCGAGTCCTCAAGGAGCGTCTTACCAGTGCTCCTATTTTAGCGGTTCCAGATCCTACAGAGGATTTTGTAGTTTGCACAGATGCATCATTAGAAGGTTTGGGAGCCGTGCTTATGCAGGGTGGTAGAGCGATCGCATATGAATCGCGGAAACTAAAGACACATGAGTTAAACTATCCTACTCACGACTTAGAGCTCGCAGTAGTTGTTCATGCTTTGGTCCGCTGGAGACACTTTCTCCTAGGTCGACGCTTTGAACTCCATTCAGATCATCATAGTTTGCAGTATATTTTTACACAGCCAAATTTGAACGCCCGCCAACGGCGTTGGATGTAATTCCTATGCGAATACGACTTCGATGTCCACTACATCAAAGGGAAGGAGAACATGGTCGCTGATGCTTTGAGTCGAAGGTGCCACGAGATCCTGACCCTGACCTTGAAGGTGGACTTGAAAGATCGCATCTTACAGCATCTGCCAGAAGACGAGTGGTTTCTTGAGGTGCAGCAGGCAATACTAAATCAGAAGGCCCTTGAGGGCAAATTTACAGGATATACCCTTGAGTCTGATGGTATGCTTCGACATCGGCAGCGCATCTATGTACCCCATGCGGGTAATCTTCATACAATAATCCTGTCAGAGGCTCATAGAGCACCCTATGCAGCACACCCAGGAGTGAAGAAGATGCATGCTGACTTACGATAGCTTTATCATTGGGCTGGGATGAGGCGTGACATTGCCGATTTCGTTGCTCGTTGCCTAGAATGTCAGAGGGTCAAGGCCGAACATCAGCATCCAGCGGGACTGTTGTACCCTCACGAGATACCTGAATGGAAATGGGACACCATTTCGATGGATTTTATCATTGGTATACCTATGTCATCACGTCGCCATGATGCTATTATGGTGACAGTTGACAAGCTGACCAAAGTGGCGCATTTTTCACCAATATGCACAACATACAATGCACCATCAGTGGCAAAGGTGTTTCTTGATCAGATTGTTAGACTTCATGGGGTACCTTGCCGCATTATATCTGACAGAGACGCCGTATTTACTTCATCGTTCTGGAGAGCCTTACATCAGGTGTTGGGCACACAACTCAACTTCAGTTCAGCCTATCATCCGGAAACCGACGGACAAACAGAGAGAGTTAACCAGGTGTTAGAAGACATGCTTCACATGTATGTGATGGACCATCAGTCCAAATGGGAGGAGTACCTATATCTAGTTGAGTTCGCCTACAATAATAGGCATCACAGCTCGTTGGGTATGCCTCCTTTCCAGGCTTTATATGGCCGACCATGCAGAACACCTTTGAGTTGGGATCGGATAGAGGACAGAACGGTCATCGGTCCAGAAATAGTTCAGAATATGGAACAGCAGGTCAAACAGATTAGACAGAGACTTCAGGAAGCACAGGACAGGCAGAAGAAGTATGCCGATGCTAAGAGGACAGACCGAAGCTTCTCTGTGGGGGAAAGAGTATTTTTGAGAGTGCGACCGCACAAGAGTCCAATCCGTTACGGGAAGGGCTCTAAGCTCGCACCTCGATTTGTAGGACCTTTCGAAATCTTGGAGTGGATAGGACCAGTAGCCTATCGTCTATCCTTGCCACCTAGCCTGTCACATATCCACGATGTATTTCATGTATCAGTTTTATGTCAATATATTTCTGACTTATCTCACGTGTTGCATTGGAGTGCTCTTTAGGTAGAGGCAGATGGACAGCTGGCACTGGAGCTAATTCGCATATTGGCTCATCAGACGCTGGCCCTTTGAGGTCGAGAGCTGGACCAGGTTAGAGTCCAGTGGGACCTATACGACGAAGTCACTGCGACTTGGGAAGATGCAGAGAGACTGAAGACCCTTTATCCTCACCTTTTTGATGACTTCCAGGAGGAAGTACCGTCTTAGGGGGAGAGGATGTGAGGACCTCCCTTTTTACTTTTGTTGTTATGACTATTTACACTACTGTTATTGTTACTTTTTATATTTGTGGGATAGCAGTTCCCAGAAATTGTCAAACTATTAAACTTTATTATGATTTCGGAAAAACTAATTGGGTGATGTTTGGATAAGTTTACATTTCAGAAAAGTTAATTAGGTGATGATGGAAAATTGTAATATGATTTCATTTATAATAATTAGAACTATGTCATGATAATGCATGTTTTTAAGTTGCTTCGGCTATGATGATTATAGGTGGATACTGATCTTGTAATTTAGTGTGCAGGGTTTACTAATCGAACCACAGATTTCAGAGATCATTCCGCACCTTGTTATTGTTATTCCCTGTTAAGCCGATCTGGTTCCATGAGGAACCAAGATCTTTCTGTGTTTGATGTGATGTTGTAATGTGGTCTTTCGTATGGTCGAGTGGGTTTGGTTACTCTCTTGTAACAATATTTTATGATTTGTGTTGTAAAAAGTTTGAATTTGAATTTCTTTATTTTATTTAAATCTTTGAGGCCTTTTCATGTGCTTTACCTTGACCATGGGTGTCCTGGATGGGTTAAAGTTGACCTTGGGTTATACCCCATGGGTCCAGGGGCCCATTTGGCATGGGTAACCCTTGAGTAACCTCCATCTAGTCATCTTAACTTCCCCCTGAAGTTAAGTGGCGAAAATTGGAGGTATGGAGGGGACATGATGGGTTGTACCAACACCCAACCCATCCCTCTTCATTCCCCAAGGTAAGAGATGACTACAAACCCATCCATTATTGAAGGATTGACTTGAAGTCACCTTCTCCATTAGTGAGATTCCCCCATGTGTTATGGGGCCATCCATGTGAAGGAGGGAAGAAGAGGCATGGGTCACCTATCTTTTCCTCCTTTAACTCCTTTTATTTCTCCCATGCGTAAAAGAAATGACATGAGGAGAGGGATAAGGAGTACTCTAGGGATGGGTGAGTGACATAAGCCACCAGGACAGAATAGTGGTTTTGGGGGAGAGTGAGGAGGTGACAAGTGTCACCTCCCCATTCCTCTAAACTGAAAAGAATTTGGGTTATTTGTTTCCAATTTTGGGATGAGAGGGAGTTAGTTGAATTTTGGGGAGAGTTTTATTATTATTGCAAAAGAATAGGAAAGTTAGCTGGGAGGAGAGAAAAGAGAGAGAGGAGTTGTTGGCTAAGGTTGGAAGAGAACTCGGTGGAGCTCTGCAACAGTTTCATTCCAGGAGGGCTTTGTAAGGTTGGTTTGATGTTTACCTTTCTTTCATATATCTGAATGTGTATGTAAAGTGTGTGAAAGATGCTTATTTGTTTGTGTTTTTAGAGTTGTTTTCTGTGGGGTTTGTTGTCAGGTTGTTTGACAGAGCTTCTCCCACTTGGGAGAAATGCTCATCAAGTTTGGGGTAGGGGAGGAGAGATCCTCCTCGGGTGCATACCTGTTTCCTTCTTTTGGGATGTTGAAAGCCTTGAGGGCATGTATCTGTGACTGTATCTTTGACTTGAGAGTCAAATACAGATTTCTTAAAAAAATTTGTGATCAAACTTGGTTTGAGGCCAAGAGAAATTGTGTTGGTTAAAATATCTGTAAGGGTGACACTCTGGAGTTGAGTGTGTCCACTCTCCTGCCCCTTATGAAACTCACTGTAGTTGAGTTTCCGTGTTGTGTAATTTACCCACGGGTGTTTGTGTGCTTTGGGTTTGTTGTTGTCCTTGTTGTGAAGTGGAGTGCTTGAGTTACCCAGGTGTGAGTATGGTCTCCCTAGCTCGGGGGTGACCCTCTTGCGGGTCTACGGAAGGGAGGAGAGCTAGATGAGTGGTGTTTTCTTCTTTGTTTGTCTTTGAGACGCAGGTTTCCTCTTGGAGCTTCTGGTTGGATTTGGAGAAGTTATATTTATGAAGAAACAGTTTATTCTTCTTGTCATGAGAATTAGATCATGTTCATTTCATAAGAGTTGAAGAGAGAGCACCTCTCTTGATATTGTTGTAATTTATTGTCACCCTGGGAGTGAAGGAAATAACCTCCCTGATCATGTTATTGGGAGTGACTGTTACTTAGTTGTTACATAACTTCTTTTGTAAGTTGGTTGGGAGAAGGAAATTCTTATCTTTCATCTTGTTAAGGGTAGTGAAATAGTTGTTCTTATTGTATTGTGTATGATGTAATTATTTACCTTGAATTTCATATGGAAAGTTTGAAGTTAAAAAGAAAGTCTTACTGTATTAAATGTGTTAGTGAAAGGAAGAGATCTTTACTTATTTACAATCAAATCTGAGCTGGTTTGTAATTATAAGGATAGATTGGATTAATTAGTTGAAGGGTCAGTTTTATAGTTCATTGTTATAATGGAAAAGACAGTTTTAAATGTTTAAGTTTCTTCTTCATAAATAATGTTTTCAGTTATTTTGTGAAGTTTAGAGAAAGTCTATTATATATTTACTTCTGTTGTCCAAGAGTTGAAATGGATATTTATTAATTGCAGAAATAAACTGATGAAAACTTCATTTCTTAAGTGTATATATATATATATATATATAGTCTTTATTGCATTTCTTATATGATCATTTTACAGAATATAAGAAACTGAATAAATGGTTTAATTTGAGAAAATGAAGTGGTATTATGAAAATAATATATATATATATAATAATTGTTATTTAATTATCATTATAACAGAAACTGAATATATTGTTGAGTTTGAGAAGATGAAGTGATACTATGAAACTGAAATATATATATATATATATATAATAATTGTTATATATCTATCATTAAATATTAATGATGCAAATTAAACTCATGAAAATTTGAAATAGAAATTCGTGGAGCAAAACTTGAGGTCGCTGTGTGTTAAAACACAGTCGAAAACATTTTATGGTGGGCGGTGGGGAGTGAATCCCCACCGCAGTGTCTTTTATGTATTGAGGTGTGGGGAGAGGCGGAGCCCCACCCACACCCCACATCGTGGGATGTGGGTGGGGCTCCGCCCCTCCCCACATCCCCCTGCCTTTACACCCCGCGGAGCTCAAAACTCCGTTGCCACGCTGTCCCCGCCACGCCCTTCGCACTGCGACCTCCGCAGAGCCTCCAGCCCCGCCACCATCTGTGCTCCCCACAACCTTAAACGTGGTCCTCTCTGCTTCGGCCGAGCCTGCCTCCACCCACCACTGGCCATTGTAGCCTCCGCCGCCATGCCTCTTCCTCCCCTGCATACAATATAAACTTCCTTCTCAATAATGTGTATTTAGGGTTTAAAACCCTATTTTATATGTTGAACAAAACAACCAAAGGATTTATGTTATATTCCATGGTTGGCTTTTATTTTATAAAGTGGAGAACCTTTTATTAATAACAACTATGGTATATAATTGTATATGTATATATATATATATAATTATATTATATAAAAAAAACAAATAGAAGATTAATACTAGTTTAATAGAAAGGTAACTTATTAAGATAACTTAATAATTGCAATATTAGCAATTATAATAAACAACAGTAATTATAACAACAGTAATTTTAAATAGGAGAAATGTAATTGAGTATATGTATAATTATATATATATACGATCTTATATATATATATACATATAAATATATCGTTACATATTTATAATTTTTTTTAAATGATTACGACTTTCAGAGAGGCCGTTTTCTCTTAACGTTAATAAGAGAAAATAAAATTATAATTTAACGAGAGCATAAAGGAATATACTGTATTACTCCGGGAAGAGTTTCTCGGAAGTTTCATCTATCAACGCGATTCAATAACCTAGAAAATGAAGAGGAAAATTACACGTCACCTTGCTTAAAAGATCACTGGAAATAAACTTAAGAAGTCATCACAGACATTCCATGTGAGGCCATTTTAATCTCAACTGTAGTAAACGTCCATATAAGTAAACCTGTAAGAGAGTCAGAAGAAGAAAAAGTAACATTGGAAAACACGGAGGAGAAAATGCGCGGCATTTCCCACATGGGATAAGAGAACTAAGTTGATGGACCCTCCTGCCAAAATTTGCTTAGGAACAAGTTTAATTAATACAAACGAAGAGGAGAAACCTAGATCGGAGAAGACTAGGAGACCGAGTCCAGCGAAGTAGTAAACCAGCCTATGTGACCTGGACCATCCGGAAGTTAGGTTTAATATCAACAAAAGATACAGTGATAACCCTGATTGATGTAAAATATGAAGAAAGGACCGGATAAACATAAAGAAAGCATAGAAAACAAAAGAGAGAGAGATTGAAATATAAACAAACTAAATTATCAGAGAAATAGTTAAGGTAAGCGCGATAAAAATACAATCAAAATTAAGACCCAGAGAAAAGGGAAGAGAGAGAAAACGAACCGCCTTGTTGAGAATGCTAAGTCGAAGGAGGAGTATGTTTCAGGAAGCAAGAGAGGAGACAGACAACCGTGCCTTGCTGAAAAATGACTAAATAGGGAGATCACGAGCCGGTTTAGTCAGAACAAGGCGTCGTGGGAAGTTGTTAATCTATCAGTGAACCACGTGCGTAAAATAGTGTTGGGTAATTCCCACTTACGCCGTAAGGCGTTATGCTGCCAGAATATGCCAAGATTTAGATTTAGGAACCTTGGTAATCTCACCCTTGTAATGATGTTAACGGCATCGTAGAGACCCCCTTGTTGGACTGTTTGCGTCTAGTTGCACGCAATTGTACTTGTACCCCGCCGAAAACTGTAGTGTTTTCACCTTGAGTAAACACCACCGAGCATGCTTACGCATGCGAGGGGGTTTTTAGGGAAGCGTGAGAAAATTTTTCATATTTCGTGTCATAACCACATGACAGATGTGGCTATGACACGTGTGATGTGTGTTGTGACCACATGGAAAAATGTGGGCATGACAAGCAGTGTGCTCGGGCAGTGAGCCCTAATTGGCAAGTGCCATTTTGTACTTCTATTCTTTTAATAGAGAATACAATCTTGGGTTAGTCACCTTGTGGTTTTTCCCTTAATAGAGTTTTCCATGTCAAAATCATTGTGTTATGTGAATTGATTTTGTTTCTGCTTTCATGGTTATGGATGCTTATTTGTTTTGATGCTGCACTAGTTATCAAAGAAGAACAGAAAGTCAAATTAATTAAGATAATTGATTCACCCCCCTTCTCAGTTATCAACACCATGTTCTTGTCTCTCGGCTTGTAGGAGAACAATGTGGGTTTGTGGCGACTAGAGAGTTTGGTTGTTTTATTATACTTGTTGTACATGTTTACTGTATCTTGTAAATTGGATGAATTATGGCATGAAAGCCAATGAACTTTGTATATTCTTTTATAATGCTAACACCTAGATTAAGCACGTGATTTGTAAGATTTAATGACTTTTATTGATTCATGATGATGATATTTATCTTTTACTTAAGATGATGTAATTAAGTGGATTATTTACTTCGTGTATTTTTTTTTATGGATTGATTTGTTTACATTTGGTATCAGAGCTCTAGGTTGAACACTAGGGCCTATTTGGGACTATTATGCTAAGTTGTGAACTTGATACAAATTATTCATCATGAATACTAGAAACACTGATTGTAGTGGAGGATCAGGAAGTGGTCAAAATAGACGAAATCATGGAGGTGCAAATAATGGTCAAAATGTAAGGAATTGTGGAGATACTAATAATGATCAAGATGGAAGATTGGATAGAATCCTTTCTCTCTTGACCCAACATAATATGAGAATGAATTCTCTTGAGCAAGAGATCAGAGGGAATCATAGAGAGCAGAGTCAGAATGAAAACCCAGGTGGTACAAATGCAAATGAAAACCCAAGGGTTGAGGCACAAAATGAGAACTTGAGGATTGAAGTCTAGATTCTTGAGGTTGGAGAGAATGCTAACAATTGAGTAAGGATTGTAGAGGAGTTGGGAAAAGACCTCAAGAAGGTCCCACTACCCAAATTTGATGGAAAGACAATTGGAGATGGAGCTGAAGCATGGATCATAGAAATGGAGAAACACTTTGAGCTCCAAAATCTTTCTGATCACATGGAGGCAATTTGGGGATTGTATCAGTTGACTGGTGAAGCAATAACATGGTGGGAGAATGAGAAGGCAGATAAGAAACTATTACCTGGTGAAATAACTTGGGAAATTTTCCCACAACTTTTCAGGAAAAGGTGGTTACCGTAGCTCTTCTTTGACAAGTAGATGATAGAGTTTTAGAATTTGATTCAAGGAGGAATGTCTATAACTAGTTATTAGGAAAGGTTCTGGCATCTACTTAAGTATGTTCCACAATACCAGATGGATGAGTGATTCCAAATTAGGAAGTTTATATTAGGCTTAAGGCCCCAGATTGGAGTAGAGGTAGACATTCATAATCCACTGACTATGGATGCAATTTTTGAGAAATCAATTAAACAAGAGTAGAAGATGTAACAAGCCAACAGTTACTGTAACCAGAGAGATGCAAAGTTTCCCAATAAGAGACTTCAGAATAACAATCAAGGTAATAACAATCGACAGATCAGGAATTTAAAGAGAGGTAATAACTCTCAGGATGGAAATAGTGGAAACCAACATGGAGGAAACAAAAGAGGTGGCTATAACAATCAAAACAACAAGTGGGAAAGGACTGAATGATTGAAAGCACCTAGGGGTGTTATGTTTGTGAATGAGAGCATTATGCTAATTCATGTCCCCAGAGATCACCGGGAAGAGGAAACATAAATCAGCAAGGAGCACCTCAACATCAGATACATGCCACAGTGGACAATCGACAAATTGACATTCAGGCAGCACCCATACAGTTTCAAGGTAAGCTCTATGGACTACCTATTTCTATTTTGATTGGTACTGGTGCCACAGAATGTTTTTTAGATCCTAAAATAGTATTTGAGTTATCTATTAGAACTGGGCATATGGAGTAGAAAAGAGAGTAGACTCATGTCTAGCATGTAGCGAGTTAGAGCTTCCAAGTTTTCAGACGCAAGTTAATCTATATGTAGCACCTTTAGGGTCTTATGATGTAATTCTAGGAATCAACTGGTCAGTTGAACATAAGTCTCTAGTAAACTGTGAAGACAAAGTTGTTAGATGTTTGGAAGACCTAGGAAATTAGGTGGAAATTAATGGATCTAAGAGACCTTTAGAGCTTAGACAAATCTTGGTTATGCAATTGAAGAAAGATAAGAGGAAAGGGTGTTCCATTTATGTCGTCCAAGTAAAGGAACTTGACAATGAAGAACTAACATTCAATAACTACCCAATTCTAAGAGATTTCCAAGATGATTCCCTATGGAGTTGATAGAGTTACCACCGAAGAGAGAATTTGACTTCTCAATTGATTTTCTACCAGGGACTGACCCTCAATCTAAGGCACCCTACAAGATGACTACTACAAAATTGTATGAACTTAAAGCACAATTGTAGGAGCTGCTAAATCAAGGGTTCATTAGACCTAGCGTGTCGCCTTGGGGTGCATTGGTCATCTTTATAAAGAAGAAGGATGGGACTTTGAGGTTATACATTGATTATAGGATGCTTAAGAAAGCTACTATAAAGAACAAGTACCCACTCCCAAGGATAGATGAGCTCTTTGATCAAATGAGGGAGCTATGGTGTTGTCTAAGATAGACCTTAGATCCAACTATCACCAATTGTGGATTAAGGATGAGGACATCTCTAAGATAGCTTTTAGAACTTGATATGGTCACTACAAGTTCATAGTGGTACCATTTGGGTTGACTAATGCTCCAACAACCTTCATGAATTTGATGAATAGCATATTTAGTGATTGTTTAGATGATTTTGTGTTGATCTTCCTTGATACTCTAATTCAGTGGAAGAGAATGAAAGGCATTTGAGGATAGTCTTACAGTGCTTGAGAGAGTGGAAGCTTTATGGTAAGCTATCTAAGTGTACATTCTTTCAAGATAAAGTGCATTATCTTGGTCATGTGATCTCGACAGAAGGGATTGCAGTTGATCCTGAGAAGATTAAAGCAATAATGGAATGGCCTGCACCTTAGAGTGTGACAAAAGTTAGAAGTTTTATGGGACTTGTAGGTTATTGTAGAAAGTTTGTGGAAGGTTTCTCAACTATAGCAGCACCGATTACCTCACTACAAAAGAAGGGTAGGAAGTTTGAATGGACAGAAAGGTGTGAGAAAGCTTTCCAAGTGCTAAAGGAAAGGCTCACAACTGCTCCTATCTTGACCGTACCAAATCCTAATGGTCACTTTACAGTTATAACTGATGCTTTAGGAGAAGGAGTAGGAGGAGTGTTGATGCAGAATGAGCAAGTGGTTACATATGAATCAAGAAAGCTAAAGTAATATTTCTTAAACTATGTGCTACGGGTGATCCCACAATACTGGGTTACACGTTTTGGCCAAACTTGACATTGAAATGAACATTTTGAATTAAATCTTCACTTTCAGAAACCTATAGCTTCTAAACGGTGAGGAATTTGAAGATGATGCAAACTAGTGATTTGTGACATTTTGTCTGGAGATTCTAAATATATTTTAAATTTTTTTTTTGGAATCAAATTGCATTTCTTTTTCCATCTCTTTCGATAACTAGTTTTTAATAGTAAACGCCTTTTTTACAGAGTGATGTGTACTGTGTATAACATAAATTTTTTCTACAAAGGATAAAATTCTAATTGTTTTGAATTTAGATTTGTAAATACAATATCTAGAGGATGCATTTGGTTTCATAATTTTTTATTGAATATTTTGTTTTTAATTAATTTTTGAAGTCAAGCCAATTACAATTTAGATATAGGTGTACTATAAAGAGCATAATTTTTTTTGTATGTATCGAAATTCAATTTTTCTTTTTGGTTCAAATATGGACATCAATACCTAGAGGAAATGTATTTTTTAGAATTTTTTTTCTATATTTTCCTATTTTTCTGTATGTATGAAACAAAGACCTTGATGTTCATTGAAAACTCTACATTCACAATAAATAAAAAATGAATATAATAATCAAATTAAATATATTTAAATTTATACTTTTTGGGAAGCTTATAATAAGGAAGTACATACTTACAAAACATAAATTTTAAATTAATTCATTTGATCCCCCAAAAGATAAATCAAAAGTGTTTTTTTATCAGCATTTTGATAGGTGTAGAGGAGACTCCATTATAGGTATGGTTGAAAACTAGCGAGGTTCTATCCAAGGGGGTTTGATCTAAGGGGGTTTGATACAACCCTCTTCAATTAAAATCCTTTAAATGGAACCTTTCAAGGCTTAAATCATTATATTTTCTAAAATTATGTGATTTCAGCAAAAATCAGGATGTCCCAGAAAGTGTAACCCATTATTGTGGCAACACCCCTACATGATCTTGAGTTAGCCACCATAGTTCATGCACTTCAAATGTGGAGGCATTATCTTCTAGGTAAGCCCTTTGAGTTAAAGATAGATCATTTAGGGCTCAAGTATATATTTACTCAACCTAACCTTAATGCACGATAGAGAAGGTGGTTAGAATTCCTTAGTGAGTATGACTTTGAAATTGAGTATATAAAAGGAAAGGAGAATAGAGTAGCAGATGCTCTTAGTAGAAGAAGATATCAGGCTACTATGGTTACAACGAGATCTAATTTGAAGCAGAGAGTAATTTAGAATCTTCAAGGGGATGAGCATTATGAAAGAGTGAAGCAAGCTTTGGAAGTAGACCCCTTAGATCGTAGGTTTGATGGTTATGTGATTGAGTCAGATGGACTTTTGAGATATCAGGGAAGGATGTATATTCCTGACTCAGGAGAGTTGAGGAAGTTAGTGCTTGAGGAGACCCACAATGCACCATATTTGGGGCACCCTAGAGTGACCAAATTGGTCGAAGGTTTGAGACCCTTATACTTTTGGCCTAGACTTAAGAAGGATGTGACAAAATTTGTGACTCGATGTTTGGAATGCCAATGAGTCAAAGTTGAGCATGTGCATCCAGCAGGATTGTTGTACCCTCATAGTGTTCCTGAATACAAGTGGCAAGTGATAGGTATGGATTTTATTTAGGGGTTGCCCATGTCTAAGAATTGACATGTCATCTTAGTAGTTATGGACAAGTTGACAAAGGTAGCACATTTTATTCCAAGGAATCTTTCAGATGTTTCTTTGGTATTAGCTAAGAAGTTTGTTCAAGAGATATTTCGATTGCATGGAGTGCCAGAGACGATCATTTCAAATCGAGACACTCACATGACATCTAGGTTTTGGACAACTCTAAATGCAGCATTGGGAACCAAGTTGAATTTCAGTTTGGCATATCATCCTCAAACAGATGGTCAGATAGAAAGAGTCAATTAGGTTGTAGAAGAACTTCTTAGGATGTATTGTATGGATCAATAGTACAAATGGGAGGAGTATCTTCCATTGGTGGAGTTTGCAGATAGAAATTCATACCATGCATCTTTGGGAATGACACCATTCAAAGCTCTTTATGGGCATAGGTGTCCAACACCTATCAGTTGGGATAAGGTAGAAGACAAAATAGTGATTGGTCCTAATATGTTAAGGGAAATGGATGATCAGATGAGATTGATCAAAGAAAAATTGAAGCAATCTTGAGATCGTTAAAAGAGCTATGCAGATAGAAATAGAATGCCTAGACAATTTGTAGTTGGTGACAAAGTCTTCTTGAGGGTCAAACTCTAGAAGAGTTCAGTTTCATTTGGCAAAGTGTCCAAACTTGCTCCTTGATTTGTAGGATCGTTCGATGTCCTGGAAGTGATCAATCTTGTAGCTTATAGACTTTCTCTATTGCCTACACTTGCCAAAATCCATAATGTTTTTCATGTGCCCTTGCTTAAGCTTTATCATCTTGATGCGTCACACATTCTTGATTGGCGTGCTTTACAGGTTCAGGATCTAGGAGTGGTACTGGTGGAGCCCACTCAAATTTTGGTGAGGTGCAACGTTAAGTTGCATAGTAGGGATGTGGTGCAGTATAAGGTCCAATGGGACCAATATTTAGAGGATAGTGCCACATGGGAGGATGTAGAGGAGATTGACATATATTTTCCTCATTTGAGGATATAGCATAGTTTTCTTATTCATGCATGGATTATGATACTTTGAGTTACTATTATTTGTTTTCATGATACTTTGGGTACATTGGTAGTGGTAAATTGATACATTATTTGTAATAAGACATCAGGACGATTTCTCTTCCTAGTGGGGAAGGATGTCACATCTCATTTTATGGACTATATCATTACCTTAGATTATTAAACATTTACTATGGTTGTTTTACTATGAGTGATTCCACGTGTGTGCAAGTAACTTTCGTGATATATAAAAATGCATGATTTTTAAAGTTGATTTAATAATTGAATATTATTGGTACAATTATGGATATACATTATGATTGCTTCGGCTATGATTTTGGGGAAACTAACCTATTGATGTGGAGTTGAGTGTGACTGAATGTAGGTACTCGTCGAAGACGAGAACATGGTTGAGGTAGAAATGTTCTAGCCACTTAGCAAGAACTATTTGGGATGGCTAACCCTGATGCATTCACACACTCACATAGTCTCATATCATATTGCATTTTCTGAATGATCTTTTTATGCATTATTAAATTAGTCAATAAATGTGATTGATGATTTGAGAGTAGATAAACATGTGTTTTAATTGCTACAAGTCTGTTTGAATATATGAAATAGTCATGAAACTATTATTGTTCTTTTGATTTATATTTCAAATAGTTTATATTATATTATTTAATAATAAATAATAATAAGTGTTTTCCTATTTATATAAATATTATTGTATGAAAAATAATATCTTGGTTAGACTTAAAAGCAATTATGTTTTATTTAAAATAGATAGATTATATTATTATATTTAGAAATATAAATAAGAGAATTAAAAAGAAAGTTATTGTCATGCAAGCGACAAAAATAAATAAGTTTATTTTATCTTATTTTGAGAGCCTTTTGAAAAGAAAAGATGCATGCAAAACATAAGTAAACATCAGTTATCAAAAAGTAGTCCAAAACCTAAAAATAATGGGATGCCAAGTTTAGCAGCAGACTTTTAATAAAACAAGGGTTAGCAGAAAGAGGGGGATAATTATTATCTCTAAGCAATGAAAGGACAAAAGGAGGACATTCATTCTTTTCTTGGGAAGAGACATATAGAGGAGAAGAGCAGTGACAGGAGAGAAGGATCAATGACATCAACAAAAATTTGACCCTTTGGCAAGTGAATAAAATCCAGTATTTTCCTTTGTTATGTTTGCAATAATTTGTGGTAGACTAATACTGTTACCCATAGTTATTTTGGCCTATGAAATGTTCTTATTCTCTTCTTCATTTTGATTTGGATCAGCCTTCCCTCATTTTGTATTGACCTATTCCTAATGTTGACTCATATTACCTCTGTTGTTGTTTATCCCTCTACTTTTATCTAGTGATCGACTTGCTATTCTTTAGCCTGCAGAATAGATTATTGAACTTATATCTTTATCCCTTGACCACTGAAATATATACTCAGGCCTACATTTTTAATCCTACGTGGATGCCAAGACCACCATCACCAACCTCTTCACCTACTTGATTTAAACCTTGTCAGTGCTAAGAAGTTGAGTGGCCTATTCCTGTCATCTGCTGACCATTCTTGTTTTGTCTTTGCCATTTGTTGTTTTCTTAGTTTTATGTTAAGTGGATCGGCCCTTTTCTTGACCTTGATGCTACCATTGAACCCATAGTTAACAAGTTATCTTGAACACTGTTAATTTAATCTCTGGCAGTCTTAAATTCATATAGCTACTTTCTTTCTCTGTAATTGCTGTTAGAAGTCACTCTTTTGTTAGGTGTCAGCCTCTACTTCTTGGTCAAACTGTGTGTCTTGATATTGAAGATAACTCTTAAATTTAAGCAACAGTATTAGGTTCCTATCATAGATCATTTAATTTTGTATAAATCCTCTTAAAAGGGTTCCGGTAATCTGAACTATAAAGCTCTTGTAGTCTGAAGTATATAGTCCTTGTCGCTAGCTCAACAATAGCTTGTTTGTGAGTTTCCATAGCTTAGTTCCTATCACAAGATGTTTAATGACTGTATATTACTTCTGTAGCAGACTTCTAGGAAATTTTGATGCTTTTTTTTTGTTTAAAACTCCCTATCACAGTTCTTGTCACAGTTGTTACTGTCAACCTTCCTATCACAGCTAGTGATTTCTTCCTATGGCGGATAGTAAGGTCATTGAATGGATTAGATTATAGGTTAAATTATCTTTTCCTTTTATGTTTGTTGTGAATGGAGTAAGATCTGATGTGGATATACCATTGTCTTATTTACAACTTTCTTGAATTGAACTCATATACTTGGTTGGGAATAGAAAACTTATCACATTATGAATATTTGCATGAAATATGGACTAGGAAATAAAATCAATTTAATAGCCTTATAGATGCAATTTGTATGATTAAATGATGAATTACTTGCTTGAAAAATATTTCAGAAAATTGTTCAAAGAAGGGATTAGATTTGGTTTATAGGCGAATACGTGTTGTTATCTATTTTGAAAAGAAAGTAGATTATTAGATATGAGTTTTTGGGGATTACTTTTGGGCTAGGATGCCGAATGTGGATTATCAGAGATGGCTTTTCGTCTTTTTGGGAATTGAACCTCTAAATATTTCTCTAATGCTTAGGCCTAAGCGAGGAGTCATTGAAAAAGATGAATATTTGTCTATCAAACTTTATTTATATATATCTTTGCCACATCCTATTGTGGGACAATTTGCATATCATTATTTAGATTTACACATTAGACTTCAGGTTGCATCGGGTGTTCCCTCCTGCCAGTTGTTCCAGGTAGATAGACATTTCGTGCAGGGATGGGTTTCCTTCATGTTATGAAGGGATCAAGTGAAGTGTAATTGCTTCATGGTTGGGTGGAAAAGCACCTGAGCCATGTTCTCGTCTCTCGGCTCACAAGAGAACCATGTGGGTTCGTAGCGACTAGAGAGTTTGTTTGATTTATTATAATTGTACATGTTTACTGTATCTTGTAAATTGGATGAATTATGGCATGAAAGCCAATGGACTTTGTATATTCTTTTATTGTGCTAACACCTAGATTAAGCATGTGATTTGTAAGATTTAATGACTTTTATTGATTCATGTTGATGAGATTTATCTTTTACTTAAGATGATGTAATTAAGTGGATTATTTACTTCATGTAATTTTTTTGATGGATTGAGTTCTTTATAGTTTATAACATGAAAAAGAGTTGCGAAGGTTTCTTATAGTTTGTGGGACTTTTAGGTCTCCAGTAATATTTTGGGTCTGCAGTCGCTTCTTGGATAAAGGCAGGTTTAGAGGTCATATACAGAATTGTGGAAGTTTTTTGACACACCAGATTGGCAAAGGTTAGGAGATGGCATGACTTTTAATCTCAACAAGACATCTACATATATACGATCTTTCTGTAGACAACCAGAATTGTCCACTTGTCATAACGTTGCATTAGTTAGATACCTTATTGTTTTGCCCTAGGTACCCTTGTCGCCATCCTAACTAGCATTTCCTCTAATCCTATCCTTCACCATTAGAAAATAAATAAATTTTATTTATTTATTTGGTCCACTTTCCTCTTAAATTAAATTAAATAAATATTTTATTTAATTTATCATTTTATCCTCATATTCCTCATAATTTAAATAATATTAAATTATTTAAATTATTTACCTACCTTCTAATTTCCGCACAAGTTAACTTGATCCACTTATCAGTTTCTTGTCCACTCATCACTCCATTCATTTTTCTCACTTTCTATTTATTTCTTGAGATGACTCAACCACTTTCTAATTCATCTCTCTAATCACTCATCCACTTTCCTTTTCTTTTCCCAAGTTGCACAATGCAACTTTCCAATTCAATTGTCACTCACAAATTGGAATGTTTATCCTTCCATTTTCTCATTTGTCTATAAGTGCATCCATTTACAAGCCACTTGGCATGGATGAATCTTCTAGGCACCGTCACTCGGCCAAATTTTCTTCTCAATCTCTCATCCATCAACCTCTACTTATCTTTCATCTATCTAATCTCCATCTATTTTCTTCAATCCAATCACTATAGCTGCAAAATGTGAAGCAATCAATAATGAAAACCAAGGAATCACATCATCTGGGTGGTTTGTGTTTAATTTGCATGTCTTTTTGATCACTTAGATTAGATTTCTTGAAGGTTTGTAGGTTTCGTTGTTTGAATTTGCAAATGACGTGAAATTTCCTACATACATAAAATCATAAAGTCACGCTTTTCATCTTCCCGGTTGTAGGTCGCTTTAACTTTTAATTTTGACCTAGCAATTCGGGCTTGGATATCATAAGTAAATATCCTAGTTTTAGGGTTTTAATGCTTTAAATCTGGGATCTTTAAAGGGGGGGAGTTTTTCTTTTTCAAACTATCAACTACCATCACAAACCACAAACAACACGTGTGACAGAGGGCAAATTTGCAAAAACTATCAAAAAATCCAAAAACTTAACCTTCCATTAGAAAGTCAAACTAGGTCAAACCTAATTTTCATATGCATGCCAAGGGGGGGAGATTTTTCTTTTCATCACAACAGGGGCATACGACATCAAATTTTCACAAACAAACACTCATCAGAAAGGTAATTCGACGAATTTTGTAGTGGAGTGGGTCTCATCAGATAATTTCTCCATTTCAGCAAGTAATTTCTTAGTCAAACATCAGATCTCTTTTAAACTTAAAATGTACATAACTTGAGAAAAATGCATCAAAATTTAACGAATTTGTTTTTTAAAATTGTGTGGAATTGTCTAAATTTTCTGTTTATGCACTCTATTTTTCCATATCAAATCATTTATTCCAGCTTTTTAATAGATTGTTTTTTTCTGGAAACTGATCATTTCTTGGTGCAGCTTGTCAAAACACGCTTGTCGAAGAATGGAGGAAACAAACTTTTGACATATCTTTTGTAGGTTTGAGCGGTCAAAGAATAATCTTTTTATCACTAAAGTAGGCACACTTCAGTTTGGTGCTTAAAATTAATAATCTACCTTCTTTGTGTCTGCTTTTCATTTCTTCGTTTGCTTGCTAAGTCTATTTGTCACCCAAGGTAGCAATACAAGTATCCTCTCCCTCTGCCTAACCAATGGATTTGGGGTCTACGAGAATGCGTTGCTAACTTTTAGGCGGGCCTGCCTTCCCATTGTGAGAAGGGGATGACCTGAGTGGAAATAGGTCAAAGCCAGACCATTCCAATCTGCTTGATAAATAATGCGTTTGTGCCGAAAGTCATAAATGATGGGTGTTGTTCCACTATACTGACAACCAACCTCCCCCAAAACCCTCCAAGGCACAACCCTTGAAGGATGGGAGACTCCATAATAGAGAGTAGCATTGCCGCATGTATAGTCACCCAAATGAAAACCTGAACTAAAAATAATGTCTTAGTGGCCAAAAACCCTCTATTTATTGGTACAGAAGGTCAAACATTTGAAGCTACCTTGATTCATGTGGTTCTTAGTAGATATAGTAGGGACAATGCTAATGTTTGGTGGGGGGATGAGCCTTGGGAAACCTAGATCTTGGTATGCGTGAGAAGTGAGTGCTGTGGAGGGGAACTATTGCTACCAAGATCCTAAAGCTATCTGCTTTGAATAGGCACAGCTAGGGGATCCAACAAATACTGTGCTTGCCTAGACTAGGGTGTACACATTGATCAGTGTGTTTGGTGTACATGCATGTGTATGTAAGATCTTGTGTTTGATATTGCCACCTCATCCTCAATCCTACTTGTCCTAACTCATTTCCTGATCATTACAATTCATCCAACCCTTTCAAACTAGATCATCCTTGTTAGCCAATCAACCCCATCCAGTTTGACCATATCGTATCATTGGACTTCTTGAGCCCTACATCCTTTTTAAGACTCTACATCAGCTATCCAACATCAATCCAGTAAACCAACCTTGTCCTTTGGCTTTGGTCCTTATCTATCATTTGATCATATCAGCATTATTAACTAACCTTGTCTACCCTTCAGTTCATGAGTCTATCTCTTGGGAGATAATCTTATCCAATCAACCAACTGATCAAACCAATCCAATTAATCAACCAAGCTAATCTAATCAATCAATCAAGAAAACTAATCAATCCAAGAGTCTCAACTTTGTCACATAAGTCCAACCCACATCATCCTACACCATGCCAACCTTAGAGGACATAGTGCAAGAGATCATTCACATCCTTCACCAAGAACCAAAACCCCTAAGCCAGCAAATGATTTAGAGGGTCCATCACATAATTCAACAACTTCAACTTCAAGAAGGCCAATCACCTCACATGCAACATCTTATAGCACAGACCCAACAAATATATCATCATTCCTTATCCAATCACCACCAACCAATTCCACTTCATTCCTATGTGGCATCCCCTTCCATTTCATACCAATCTAATCCATCCACATATCATAACAATTCCACATCACCTTATCTTATTCCTTATCATCCTAATCCATCCACATTTCAAATCACTTCCACATCACCTTATCCTATAGTTTCCCATAACAATGTCACATCACGTTATCTCACATCTTCCCATAACACTGCCACATCATCATACCCTACTTCTTCCAACATCTACCATTATCCACAACAACCCATATCCCAAGATCTTTCACCTACACATCCTACCATTTCATCTCTTCATCAAACACATTCACAATACTATCAATGGCCCCCACAACATGAACATGCAAATCCGAGTGGCTCTTTGTATGTAAATCAAGCATCCCTAAGCTCACCTTTGCAACAAGAATTAATGACCTTTGGCGAGGGAGATACCAATCTAGTCACGGCATCCTACAAACATCCCCCATCACCATCTGATCACATTCCAACACATGAGTCAACTAGTCCTCTCCCAACACCTTCATGTCAACCTTCTAATCCATCAAGCCCTCACTAAAGGATCCCTTAGAGATGACCCTACAACAATTGGTCCAAGAAAATTTGATTGAGCTGCCACCGATAACATCCTTTGAAGAAATCCACTTTAAACCCCATTCGTATAAAGATGATGAATATTGTGCATACCATAGGTGTAAGAGCCATCTCATATCCACTTGTACATAATTTAAAAGATTGATCAAGAACGTAGAAGATTGTGGTAAGATTGGGTTGAATAAAACTAATCCATCTAATCCCATTATCCTTCCATCTAGCCCAAGTCCTAGTCTATCTAATCCCATTATCCATCCCACAAGTCCTAATCCTAATCCTTCAACTTCCACCATCATTGTCCATCCCCTATATTGTCCATTTACCCATACCCTAGCAAAGGATGTGATCTATTAGCTGTTAGCACATAATAGACCATCCCCATGTCAAAAACTCATTCATGAGCCTATCAACGAGCCTTCTAATGACATGTCTAGCCCTATAAGCCCATCATGTGATCTACAAGCCATCAATCCTAATCAAGAGCCTAACACTATGAGTTCAAGTCATGAACCCTCATGCCTTTATGTCGATGACTCTCAAGAACATGTCGAGCCTATTCAAGAGCCTATCAAGCCTATCCAAGAGTCATCTCCTTCCATCCAAGCAACCCAAGAGGTATATCAAGAGTATGATCCTAAGCATGTGGAAACATCAACCTCTTGTCTAAATCAAGATCAAATCCATTTTGTGCACCCCATTCATAACATTTACCTTTTTTATGATCGAGATGATACCTATGAAGAAGCTATCCATGAGCACCTTGATCATACCCACAATCCTATATCCATTCTTGAGCAAGATATCCAAATTACTCCAATCCATCCTCCATCTAACCCTAATGAGACATGTGCCTCCCAAGAACACATAAGCATAGAAGATCAAATTGATACCTTGGATCATAATGAACATAGGCAAGATCTTAATGATCCTCCATCACCTACTATTGACCCTATCGCAACTTTACCATCATGTCCTATTAGTCTATCCACTTTTATCCATGAGTGTTCCTCCTTAGAACACTACCAGCCATTATCTTCCATCTCACCTTCTCCATCCAATAAGGAGCTCGTGTCTAGTGTTCCACATGCACCTAGTCCCATTGTCGACCACATCCTCCAAAACATGAACTATCAAGGTAAAGGCCTAGGCCTTCTTGAACAAGGTGTTTTGGAGCCCATCCATGTCAAAGTCCCTCCATGCTCATTTGGCCTTGGATACACACCCCAAGGTCAACAATATAATGATGTTGGTTTCCACTTCCACACATCCTAAGTCCACCACTTTCTATCACCAATCCCATCACATACCTAAAACATATGTCACCATTCCGCCTCCCGCATCTTATAAATGTCAAAAGCATGTGACCATACACATCCCACCATCCACTTTGCCTCTACTTCTTCCAACTCCTACCATCCCTCCATCGAACCTACCTCCACTGCTTCCAACATCTTATCCATCCATCCATAAGCCCTCTAAAAATCCCAATCATGACCAACAAACACACATATTGTCTAAGCATGAAGCTTTCTCTCCTTCCATCCATCCCATGGGATTCAAAAATAAAAATTTGGATGCCTATACCCATAAAGCAAAAGATCCTACAAATCCTCATGCCTTAAGATACAAAAGCAAAGAATCAAAGAAAAATCCATCTCAAAAGTTGCCTTCACCCACATACCTCAAAGCAAAAATGAAAAAGGTGTGGGTCCCCAAGCAACATGTAATTACCTCAAAAGCTGCACAAGAGTTGCATATATCCAAGCCCATACCTCACAAGCAAAGTCAAAAACTAAAATGGTATGGGTCCCTAAGTAACAAGCCATCAAGTTTGATAAGGCATCCACCTCTTACGAATCCCAACCATCTCCTTCTGTCCATTCTATCCAAAAGAAACAAAATCCTCTATCCCACATGAAAAGCAAAAATCATAAAAACACTTAGCCCATGTGGGTCCCCAAATATTGCTTATGTCATCCATCTCCTAAGAAAACATCCCCATTGCTTCCTACACCACCATCCAACCAAAAGCTTCAATGTTTATTACGGTGTGTACAATCGTTGGTCATGATTCCTTTTCATCCTGCAACACTTCCGCATACCCCCGTCTCCCCATCCTTCATTCACTATCCTACATATCTTCCTTATCACTTCCCTATGGTCCATGCTTTTGCATAAACCTTCCATCCATAAGTCATCCATAATCCACATAATAATCTCCTATCTTTCCATTCATAATCCACATCATAATCCACTATCACACCTTTCATAATCCACTATCGTACCTTCCATAATCCGCTATCTACCTAATCCATCTTTCATGCAATCTCCCTTACTAACATTTATGAGCATACTTTGACATGGTCCATTGCGACGACATCCATCTAGCGGGACTACCATGGAACCATCTACACTAGAGTCCCTTTCGTCCATATCCACCTATCCCAATCAAAAAAGTAAAAAAAAAAAAAGGTAAAATAATAATAATAATAATAATAAAAAGTAAAGAGAAATCCCTTCGTCCAATTGTGAAAACCTGGTAAACAGGCATCCTGGATAAGTCCCATGATGAAAACTTGGCAAACAGGCACCCTAGATAAGTACCATGATGAAAACCTGGCAAACAGGTGTCATGCATAAGCTCAATCTTCTATGTCACCTACGCTTGGGGGAACCTTGTCTCATCCGCCATATCATTTTCAACCTGTCTTACCATATCCTATCTTACCATCCTTATCCATCCACACATACATACCTATCCTATTGAGTTCATTCATCCACCTTTCCTCTTTTGATCTTGATAAAAGATTGGGGACAAAATGTTGTAACATGCTTTGGTTATCTCTTGATATACCTCACCCTTACAAAACCAATCCTATCATTATCCTCTTGCCATTAGCCATTTATCCATTGTCCTATTGTCATCCCATTGTCATAAGCCTAAATCCATCATGTTATCCTATTGTCTTGAGCCTTGTCATGAAAAAATCCTAAGCATTCCTATGCGACATAGTCTTTGAGATCACATCCTAGCTCTCTTATGCATACATCCAATGTCGCTTATCCTCTTATCCAATCATTTATCATGAGTCTTCCTTTCCATCCCTTATTGTCCATCCTTTTATCCATTCATCCTAATCCATCCTATATCCTTTCTTGCACCTGGACTTGGTTTGCTCCCTCGTCACTAGTATCTAGCACAAAGGCTACCAAAGTTGTAAATCCATTGACATTTAAAACATCTAAAAAATCCAAAAAAATCACAAACTGTCCTGAAAAAATCCAACAAATCATAAAAAGTCCTAAAAAAATCCAAAAAATCATAAAATGCCCTGAAAAAATACAAAAAAATTTAAATATTCCCCAAAATACAAAAAAATCATAAAATCCAACAAAAATCCAATCAGTCAATCATCAAATCAAATCAAACCTATCAAATCAATTCATTAAATCAATTCTTCTAATCCAATCATCAAATCTAATCAAACCCATCAGTGACCTCAATCCAATCTCATCATCCGATCAATCCAAATCAATCCATAAGATTTCATCATCATCATCATCAACAATAAAACAAAGTCAGAACTACATCTCATCTCTATCGTTATGTGTCTTGATCCCATGGATATAGGGTATGTAGGCAGTCTGGAGTACGAAGGAAGTGCCCAGATTTAGGCACAGACGATATTCCTCTTTCTTTCTTCTCTCATCATTTCTTCCATCATCTATCTCCAATCAATCTATCAAAACAATTCTTCCAATCAATTCTTCAATCACTTCTTCATCTTCCAATCATCCAAGCAATAAATCCAAATGCAAGTCATCCTTAAAACTATACCTATCAAGTCAATCAAGCTTGTCAAATTATCCGATCACATCCTTGGTCTTGATCCTAATCTTGTTGTAAACCTAATTAATCAATCGTCAATCAATCCATCATCATCATCCTTGTGTTGATCTAGGGATATATCGTTCCCCGCCATGACAACACTATCATCATCATCATCAATCATCAATCAATCATCGGTTTACAGCTTGACAGGGGCAATACCTTGTTTGTTTTTGAATCATTTGTGCATGCTTGCTTGCTTGCTTGTGTGTGTTATCATTTTTATCTTACATTTGGATCAGTATCTTACCAGCTAATATTCATATCTTGTATCCAGACAAGGTTGTATTATGCTGGGGCATGAGACACATTGTCACCTTGGTCCTTATACCCTAGTGCATAATGTCTCGTGCTATATCAAACATATGATTGCTCACTTTCATTGTAGCATAACGTATCCTTTATCTCTTTCCTCCATTTCCTAATCCTTTTTGATCAATCCATTTCATTTCGAGAGCCTAGCCATGTTATCCAACCCGCCTATCCTCTCGAGGGGGCATCATCATCCTATCATCCCATCCTCATCCTATCATCCCATCCTCATCCTATCCTTTTCCTCTATTCATACCTTAGCTTATTTGAAATGATGTTACTCGACATAAATCTCATCATCTCGAAGATCATCTCAAAGAGGGGCAAAAATCATCATCCTATCATCCCATCATCATCCTATCATCCCATCCTCATCTTATCATCCCATCCTCATCATATCTTTTTCCTCTATCCGTACCTTAGCTTCTTTGAAATGATGTTACTCGACATAAATCTCATCATCTCGAACATCATCTCAAAGAGGGACAAAATGTAGACACCCAAAATTGTCTACTTGTCATAACGTTGCATCAGTTAGACACCTTATTATTTTGCCCTAGGTACCCTTGTTACCAGATGCCTAACTAGCATTTCCTCTAATCCTATCCTTCACCATTATTAAATAAATAAATTTTATTTATTTATTTGGTCCACTTTCCTCTTAAATTAAATTAAATAAATATTTTATTTAATTTATCATTTTATCCTCATATTCCTCGTAATTTAAATAATATTAAATTATTTAAATTATTTACCTACCTTCTAATTTCCTCACAAGTTAACTTGATCCACTTACCAATTTCTTCTCCACTCATCACTCCATTCATTTTTCTCACTTTCTATTTATTTCTTGAGATGACTCAACCACTTTCTAATTCATCTCTCTAATCACTCATCCACTTTCCTTTTCTTTTCCCAAGTTGCACAATGCGACTTTCCAATTCAATTATCACTCACAAATTGGAATGTTTATCCTTCCATTTTATCATTTGTCTATAAGTGCATCCATTTACAAGCCATTTGGCATGGATGAATCTTCTAAGCATCGTCACTCGGCCGAATTTTCTTCTCAATCTCTCATTCATCAACCTCTACCTATCTTTAATCTATCTAATCTCCATCTATCTTCTTCAATCCAATCGTTATAGCTATAGAACATGAAGCAATCAACAGTGAAAACCAAGGAATCACATCATCTGGGTGGTTTGTGTTTAATTTGCATGTCTTTTTTGATCACTTAGATTAGATTTCTTGAAGGTTTGTAGGTTTTGTTGTTTGAATTTGCAAATGATGTGAAATTTCTTGCATACACTTTCCTCTGCTAAGCTTAATTTTCCAAGAACATGTGAAGTTAAAGCATGTCCTGGAGGTCATTAAAGTTCCTCAATACCCAAATTTTCCAATTTAGTGGGCTTTCATGGGTTTTGGGGATTTTGCAGGTACACATGGGTAACCAAGATATATCCACAAGAGCCCAAGATCTCTTCAAGGGGGATTATATAGATTTTACAGGCTTTGTGGGAATTTTGGGTAAACCGGATTTGTGGTAGTTTGAAGGAAACTAGGATATATCTAGATTGGACAAATTTCCTTGCAAACTATATAATTGGTCAAGAAAATAGAATGTGGGCATAAAGGGCTTGACAAAATTGCGGGAGTTTTGGGCTATTAGTTACATTTCCACATGCTATTCGGAATCCCACAAAGTGAGATAGGCAGGAAGCTTTGCAAAGCATCCATGGTGATGCCGATATGCGGATAATCAAGGGATATCAGGATACATCCCGATGCGTGTCAGGATTCCAAAAAGTGGTACTAAAATCAAAATAAATCCTAACACACATTTGTGGGGGTTGGTGAAGGATTTGGATAAGGTCAAGATCCTCGTAAATGCTGCCCTAAACCCTGAAACTTAATTTTTTGTTATCCTCATGAATTCTGACTCAAAATTTTGAAATCTCAGACCTTGGTGAATCCATTCTTCTTCATTTTATCTAAGACATGTTTACAAAACACTATATTTTAAAAAGGTTTCCAAAATTGTGATCATTGAACATTGGTTTTGGAGACTAGGGTATGTTCTACAATTTTTGGGTTCTAACCTATGGTGAAAACAAGCATCATCCTACATACCTCCAAAACATAATAAATGCCCTAATTCCTCTTTCAAAGAGATCTTATAGGAAAACTTTCACAAAATGAAGAGAGGGTTCCCTAAAACCATATAAAGAAAGGGTTACAGACCTTACTAATTGACTTCTTATACCGATGAAGTGACAACATTTTTTGCTTGCTTGAGAGGGTGTTCATTGTTGTAAAGATGTAGGAGATGTGTTGGCTAGAGCTTCAGATTCACAAAGCGTCGCAGGTTGTAGGTGAATTTTTGCGCCAGAGGAAGAAGGTGATGAAATAAGCAAGGTAAAATGAACTTGTTAACGTTGAACCTTAAATACCTTTGTCAAATCTGCCATAAATGTGGGCTTGTGTGGACATAGTGGATGCCACTTAGTTGGAAATGCAAAGTTTTGAGGGGCTCTTCATTGTATAGTTTCATCCGCATATATGACCAAGGCTAGGTTTTATAGGAGATTGAGGGCTGTATGGGAATGCAGGGTTCCAAGGTAGCTTCAGACATGCCTCGGAGTTCCGCAAAGTATGAAAGTCTAGGCTTTTCTGTAATAGAACCTAGAATCGAAAGCACAAAAATGGAGGAGTCCTGACATGGGTAAATGTTCAAAATCTAGACCTATGAATTTTTTTTGCATTCCACCCTAAACAACTTTGAGAAAAAACTAACTTCAAGATTTAGCACATGACCTCTAATCCTACAACAAGAACCAAATTAGACTCCTTAAGATGATGTTCTTTGATGTGGGGAAATCACTCTCCAAGGCAAGCTAAAACTAGAAACCTTGGCCAAAGACATAAGCAAAAGAGGGGGTCCACATTTTTGACAAAATGGGGTGTGTGTAGGGCACAACACAATGTAAATGTCAAGTGGGAGAATGTTGGGATTAGGTTCCATTCACCTTGCAAATCCCTAGACATGTTTTAATTGATTTATTTAAAAAGTTATCAATAAATAATTGTTATGTCTCCAAGGATCATGGGGTAGACTTGGATGCCCCTCTATGTGGTAGGAAAAATTATTTATTATTATTGATTCTCTTACATGTAATTTTTGAGGCATTTAAGTTGGAAGTTACATTTGGGAAGATTTTGGAAATCAGGCAAAGATCGGAATGCTCAAGAGGATATAAGAGGAACTTCTACAAATAGATCTTATGATAGATTTGGTTAATCCTTTCATGGAGCACCTAGGATTCGGATCTTGGTCAATCTAACCATTATGATAGAATCTATAATGCTTATGATGCGTAAAGTTGGTGTAAGGTGCATAATAGGAGTTGGTTACTATTCAAGGCAATTGATCAATTTTGGTGAGGTGTGAGATTCCCCATGATGGAGGTGGATGCCTAGATTTGAGTGAGTGGTATTATCCACTAGTTTTAGGATACCATTCACCACCTAGATTTGGCTGAGTGGTATTAGCCACTAGTTTTGGAATACCATTCATGGTATCTTGTATTCATAGCTCCTATATATTGGTGCCTTGAGATGGTAGTATTATGAGATTTTTTTGTAGGTTATTCAAGCATCATTATGCTATAGGAATATAGAGAGATAAGTATATTATCTATTTATAGGATTAATACAAGCTTGGGTCTCTTTGAGTGTGGAGTTTTCCCCACAAGGGTTTCTCTAGGTAAACATTGTGTTATGGTTTGCATTTTCTTTCATGGTTGATTTCCATTTCCATATGTCTATCATTGCTTATGAATTTGGATTCACTTAAGTTTAGCATATCTTGCTATATTATTTCCCCTTTCTTTCAACACCATATATCTAATTTGACAATAGCAAAATATTTTTTTATATTTATGATTAGCTCCTCAAATTAGCCAAACAAACCAATTAAGCGACCCCTAGAATGGAAATTTATTTTAGTTTGTGATTACAATATCCCTATAAAATACCTCCCAAACAAGTACAAGAGTGTGGCACTTTATCATTAGTGCATGTATAGTACTTGATTATGTTTTCTATAGTTTTACAGAGTCCCAAAATGGACAAATATGTTGATAGTGTAATCGAACTATAGAATAATAAGTAACAAGCTACATCACTATGTAGTGCTTGGAAAAAAAGCTAAAACAAAAGATTGCATATGAAAGTTATGAGCATATGAAGTTCCTAAAAGTAGGATTAGAGAGGAAAATGTTTGGTAAAACCTAATTTATGGAAAATTGGGAAGTTAAACTTAGAAACTAGCTGCATAGGCATGTAGCTAGAAAAAAATAGCTAGAATAAAAAATTTCACTTAAACATGCCTTTGGATGATAGATATATGTGCCTTTAAAGTAGGGGTGCAAAAGTGAAAATGATAATGAAGAACAGGTGCCTCCACAAACCAAAGAGGATGTTGACATTAACAGAGGAATGGATTATGTATAGATGATGCTGGTGATTTGAGCAACACAACTAGTGACATAGTTAATGGTCCAGTCAATAGTCCATACGAACAACATCAACAACTCTATGATGGGTCAATAGGGTGATGCTGTAGCTATATAAATGATATGGAAACCTACATGGAACGATGATGTGGTAGGCTATATAGTCAATGATTCTAGTCAAATATTCTCCTATAATGGTCAAAGATACTTCTAATGTGTCAGGTATGACAAATGACATGGAACTCACACATGTAATATTCTGCTAGTGCTGGTGTGATGTTAGTGCTATATGAAACATCTATAGTTTCATGTAGGTAATGCCTAGGGAAATTGTTCAAGTTGTGGTCATACCCAAAGGTGGTGTGCATGAGGCATCAACTACTTTCTGGAGGTTCCTTTTGGTATAGTGGCCTACTAGTGGAGGTGTTGATAGAGGGTAAAAATATTTGGTGTAGGCTAAATGAAGGAAGGAGTTGACCAGGGGTGCTTCCAATTGCATGTGGTGCTTGCACAAGAAATAACTTGTCTCCAGGTCCTGAAGTCATCTTTAGACCCCTAGGTGCAATCTCAACCCTCGAAACCACTTGCATAACCCATTCCTTGTGGTTCACCCCCTTTGAATTCTGAATCTCCTAGGGGATATTTGACATTTTAAGTGGATCTCCCAAGGTTGACCTTCCCTAGAAAATTGGGTTACCCAGTCATGTTTTAATATGCATGTTTCTCTTTAGTTTGGGCCCAAATTAGCTTAGTTATTGCTCTAGTTTGCATGACTCTTTGACCCTAACAAAGCCTAATATATTTCTAACACATTCTACACTCCCAATCACTCTACTCTTAACTCCCACTGATCTATTCTTATCTTCCTATCCATCTCATGTTAACTCATTATTCCTTTAGTGATAAGATTTCAAAGCTTGTTCACTCTCTAATCAACCCATTTCATTGTCCAATCAATTTTTTTAACTCTCCAATCAAGGGAGTTAAATCTTTAATCAATTTCACCATTCACGAGCCTCCCCAACCTATAAATACACCCTCTTATATGCATTATGGGAGGAAAATTCATTGTTACACATTCATTCCAGCTTTGCTTTTTTTCTCTCCATAGCATGCTTATGCTCATTGCAAGACTTTGTGAACCTTTTATTCTTCTTAGCTTAGTTGCCCAAGCTTCAATAGCTTCATAGCATTATTATGCTCGTTAATAAATTTCAAAAGCTGAAGCCATAGTGCTATCATAGATTTCATAGATCGATTTATACTCAAATCAATCGCTTCTATCTTTGTCCCTATCACAAAGAGGAGAACCCTACTGTTGCAGAGGAGAGGAGGTTTCCACAAAAAGGGCTTCTGAGGATACACTAGGATCATGTTTCGAAATAATGCCAAGTTCTCTTTATGATTAATAGTTAATTATATCACATTCTTTCTCTTGGGAAAGTAATCTTTGTGCAACTCTTTCCTTGATAGGATTTGTTTTGATTTAATTAGATTAGCATTTCTTAGGTTATATTTGTTGTAGTTCATACATTACATTTAAATTCTTGCAATTTTTAAATTCATAGATTAGATTCAAATCTATTCACAACAAAAAAACCAAAAATAATAGGATTAGATTGCATTTGAGGTAACTCATATGGTTGCATTCATATTTCCATTTCTTGTTAATTAAACAAATTTTATTTGTGTAAAAAGGAATCAAAAGTTGCTTTTCATTCATATTAGGTTGCATTGCATAGGAAAAATACAAAAACATTAGGAAATACAGAGAACTAAACCCTCGATAACATCACAAGGTACATACAAAATAAAAAATCAACATTTAGTCAAACCTAAGTCAACACAAAGAACTCAAGATTCTCTCTCTCTCTCTCTCACCCAATCATTTGATGTTCCTAGGGGTTAGAGGAGATTAGCTTAAAGCTATTCTCAAAGAAATATAGGTAATACATCCTAGGCCACAACATACAACACAAATAGTTGAAGAGCCAGAACACGCTCTTAGAATCATTCAAGAAAGAAAGAAAATTCAATAGGCGATCCAAGCACATGAGAATAGATTACAATGCCTAGGGTAATCAACATTTACAAAATAGTCTTAGCACTAGGTGTTGGAACTTATGAAACCCTAACAAGAGACTTAGAAATAGTGACCCTTTGGGTCATATAATTATCTCCACCACAATGGTCATAGCGCATGCTTATCGATCATCAATACATACTTAGTCCGTAGATAGGCCAACCATCCTCTGTGACATTATGCTTCCACACAAATAGAAACACCCTTGGGTTATGTTAGGTTTTCTCCCAAACTGGATATTTGCCAATTATCCCTACAAGGTAGCCATCACTCATCAATAGGACTCTTGGGCCAGGGGCCAACAGTACAAGAGATAGACTCTATAAATATCTCCTCTCCTTCTTTAGGCTCTACAAAACCTAGGGGGTATTCCCTATTCAACATCTATAAAATATATCTGTAAACTCACCAAGATGCTGATACAAAGTAGATAAACCCTCTCTAATGAAGACCAAAACTGTAAGATAAGTGCAAAGGGGCTAGCTTCAGGCCTTATGTTCAGTTGTGAATCAGAGGATTTTGGGTCCTAAAACTACTTCTAAATCCTAAAGGTTTGTGAATAGTGTCTAATTTTGTTTTTTTTATTTGGATGCAAGACATGGATTTTGAATCATAACATCAACACAAGAACACACTAGTGCCTATCTCAGGGTAGGGAGTCAAATAGACGTATCTATGTGAATGTTTATCATAAACTTTGAACAATAATCAAGTTTTAGGGAGTTTTAATTAGCACCTACCTTACAAATGCTACCCAGGACTGAGTACTCAGTTATCTCTGCTTACAAACATCCTCATTACAATATATTCTTCCCAATACTTAACCCCAAATGTTTAATCTGCTCCTTGAACATAAGTAAAAGATCAAGCATTCAACATAGCAAACCCATGTCCCAAAATCTTAAACAACCCTTAGCTATTTAGATTAAGAAGAAGAACACATACAACTTGGAGACAGATAACATAATACATGCAATGAAGCATTACTCATTTAAAACAACATGAAACTGATAAGATTTATGCATAAGACACTCAACATACAACTCATAAACTTACAACAAAAGAGATAGAACAACCCAGAAAGCTCTGTATTTTTATTACTTCTCCAAAATTTCCAAGTCTTCAACAACCATAAAATGAGTGACACAGTTCTATATATATTAGAAACTTGTACCCCCTGTATTTAATACAATGTCATTTCAATTTTCACTGGATACAAAGAACTGCCAAAAAGTTATTGAGAACATTGAATGCACTAGAGAGAAGAAGAGGGAAGGAGTGGTTGAACTTGGGAGGTGTGTAGCCGCTTGAAGATTTGCTTCTTTAAGATGGTAGCTGGCCGGTCAATCGTTTGACCTATACCTGTCCCTTCACTCACCGTATGTCCTTTTTAGTCAGCCAAGGGAATGAAATCACATATGCAATCCTATCATACTAGTTTTTCAATGCTAACAGAGGCCAGGGATTGCATTGGTTCATTTGTTCTGAAGTTCCTTTTGCTTGAAATGCTGCTATGCTCTTAGTTCATGCTGCAGACACATGGAAATCCTCCCTTTTTGAAAGTTTGAATCAGGGCCCTCAATCTTTCCCTCTCTTCCTGAAATCTACGGCTTCAATTCACTGACTAGATCTGAGAATCCTAGTCATCCTCGTTGAAAAGTTCTCATCCAATGAAGTCGTACCAGCAGGGCGGTCTCCTTTCACTGACTTTTCCTTCCTTTTCATCTGACCTAGACACGTGGCATCATTCCTGGACCGAGCAGCAAAGAGAGAGCCATTTTCTTTTTGATTCCCCAAAAATGAGCAGGAGCCCTCCACATGTCCCTCCTTGTAATTTGAGTGGCTAAATACAATAGAAAATATAGCCCTGCAACTACCAGTTCTATTGGGACAGATGGCATGCTCCGCAAGTTTCACAGAAATTGCCACATGGCGTTCCTTCGCTTATCAGGCTTAGTTTCCTTTGTATCATAGTGAGAATATGCACCATGTCGACACTTGGCATCTTCAGGCTTCTCTTAGCTCTTGATACGTGGCAATACCTGAGAGCCACAAAATTGGGACACATGGTAGGCTGGTGCATCTTCAAAAGTCTCGTTTATCTCTTATTCCTTCAACACTCGTGGTTGTGACACTTGGCAGTGTCCATGACACTCAGAAACTTGACTTCAATATTCTAGGCCCACCACATCGTACTCCTACGCTACTCAAAAAGAAAGAGACACGCGTCAGACACTGCATATTTGTAAAAATGGGCATGTGGCACGCTAGCGTGCTTTCTCGATGCCTTTCTCAAAAGTTTCTCCTCTAATCCCCACGGAGGTGACACATGGCACACTCTAGTAACATATAAAAATTATACAAAGAAACAACACAACTAAAGATACATGGCACATTTTTGTGGCACCTCGAAACTGCAAACCAAAAAGAAGACACTTGGCAAGCTGGCACCTTATTGCGGCCATGCAGGGGTGTGATGACATCATGGATGACGCATTGTGACACTGGGATAAACCTTTACAAGAATTTAGACATCTAAACATTGATTTTACTGGTGGCAATAGGTAACGGCTAGGCTAATGGGCTGGTCAACTCATGGGCTCCAAGACTTAAGGTCGTGACTTAAAGGATTGACAATCGATTATAAATAGTCAACACAAGAATATAACAATAAAGTGCGTGACCTAAAGAAAAGGGACAAAGGGTTTTCAAGATAGAACACTTAGAAACTTTTTAAACCTAAAACCCTAACCCTGAGGGGGGGACCACCATTGGCTTCTACTGGGGACGTGTAGACACGAGGCTATAGCGAGAACCTGACTTCTCTGGGATAGACTAGACAAAAAATGCAGAACACAACTAACTATACAAAAATTTACAAAATTTACAAACTAGGTACACATGTTACATTGTGCACCAAAACATACTTGCTCATGAAAAATAGGGCTTGAGGAATTGATCGTGCACAAGTAATTCCTGTAACTCACCATTTAGGGCCTGGAGAAAGTAAGAATCTTCTCCATGTGTATTGCTGATTTGATATGGGCCCATCCATAAGGGTTCAAATTTACCATGTTTACCCTTGTCTTGACCCTTTTCATTCCAAACAAGGACCTAGTCATTTATCTGAAAATTTCTTTCTGTAGCCGTTTTATCAAACATGTATTTCACCTTTTGCTGCCTCTTAAGATTTGTGACTTGTGCTTCTCTTCTAGTCTCATCCAATGCAATTAACTAATTTATTATTTCACTCATTGAATCTTCTATTTCTTGATCATTTTCCTATATGAACCTGTAGATTGGCAAGAGATTGTTAATTGGTAATTTAGCCTCAGTGCCATATACTAGTTCAAAAGGTGATTTCCCAGTTGCTTTCTTCACTATCACTCTATCAGCGCATAATGTTAGCTTCAACTTCAAATCCCAAGCTCTCTTATTTTTTTCTATTATCCTTTTGATGATTTTCATAAGACTTTTATTGCTTATCTCTTCTTGACCATTACCTTGTGGGTGATATGGTGATGCATAAGATAAATTGATTCCATAGCTGTTGCAAAAATCAACAAACTCACTAGACCTAAAGCACATGGCATTCTCTGTAACCAGTTTTGCTGGCACTCCAAATCTGATGATAATGTGTTCCAAAATGAAATCCATCACTACCTTTCTAGTAGCCCTCTTAGTTGGAATAGCCTCAATCCATTTGGTGAAGTAGTTGGTAGCAACCAAAATCCAACTATGTCCACTTGATTTGTCTGAGATCTCCCCTATAAAGTCAATCCCCCATTGCTAGAATGGAGCTTCTACTGATACAGTTCTGAGGGGCAATGCGCCTTCGTACCTAAGTCTCCCAAAAAATCTTTGACAAGGGTCACATTTTCTTACCATTTTCTGTGCATTAGAGAATAATGTTGGCCACCAATATCTTGCCCTTAAGATTTTATGAGCAGTCATTTTAGCAGTATAGTGCCCACCACATAATCCCTTATGCATGTCACTCAAAATATCCTTGGCTTGATCCTCATTCACACATTTAAGCAACACACCATCAGGATTTTTCCAGTATAAATCTCCTTGAACAATAATGTACTTGATAGCATGTAGCTTTAGGGTGCTTCTTTGACTATCACTGAGGTGGGAAGGACAATTCAGATTCTGCAAATAATACATAATATCCTTGTACCATTCAGATTCTGACATGTTAACAGCTTCATCCTGAACTACATTTACTTGACATGTTTCCAATTTTGATTGTGCCATCAGCTTAGCTAAGCCTTGTCCCCTTACCAATTTTGTAATTTGTATCTCAATGTTGAATTCTTGTAACTTCTTAATCCACTTGCATCTTCTTCCTGTTACTTCTTGCTGAGAAAATATATCTTTAACTGCTGCATGGGGCACATATGCAATTATCTAAGATCCTACTAAATAAGGCCTAAAGATTTTGACTGCTCTGACCAATGCATATGCCTGTTTCTCCATGATATCATATTTTAACTTTGTTGCCTGTAGTGACTTGCTAAAGAAAGCAATAGGCTGTTCATAACCATCTTCATTTTTCTGCAATAAGCAAGTAGCAATTGTGTGAAAAGAAGCAAATGAAAATAACTGAAATGGCTTAGAAAAGTTAGGAGATTTCAACACAGGGGCCATTTTGATAGCTTCTTTAATATTTTGAAAAGACTGGGTTGCTTCATTCTCCCACTTTATAGTTTCTCCTTTTTTTAACATCTTTGAAATGTCATTTGTAATTTCTGCAAAGTTGGGAATGAATCTTCTAACAATGTTTATCTACCCAAAGAAAGATTGAATTCCTTTTACTATCTTAGGAATCTAAATTTTATCCATTGCAGCAACCCTCTCAGGATCTATTCTAACTCCATTCTTGGAAACTATGTGCCCTAGCAATTTTCCTTCTACTACTCCAAAGGCACACTTCTTTGGATTGAGTGAAATCCCATATTTCAATGCTCTGACAAAGATCTATTCCAAATGCATGAAGTGCTCTTCTTCTTTCTTTGAATAGGTAGTCAAATCATCCTGGTATACAACTAAAATTGAATCAATCAACCCTACAAAGGCAACATCCATAACTCTTTGGAATGTAGCACTTGCATTTGTTAATCCAAATGGCATTCTCACATAAACATAAGTCCCCCATGGAGTTGTGAAGGTAGTCTTCTATTGTTCTGATTCTTTTACCTTCACCTGATTATATCTTGAAAATCCATCCATCATAGATAAGAGCTCACACCTTGTTACTTTCTGCAACATAGCCTCCATGTAAGGCAATGGGTAATTGTCTTTTAAAGAAGATACATTCAAGTTTCTAAAATCCACACAGAGTCTTATATCTCCATTCTTCTTTCTGACTGGGACAAGATTAGACACCCAAGTTGAGTGTCTGATGGGCTTGATTATTCTATCTTTCTTGAGCTTCTTAAGTTCTTCCTGCATTTTTGCAGCTAAAGTAGGATTAATAGGTCTTTTTTTCTGTCTGAATGGCTTAGCATCAGGCTTCAAAGGGATTTCATGCTGAAATAAATCTTCTCTATAGGCTTTCAGGTCTTCATATGACCATACAAAGACATGTTTATATTTCCTTAATAATGCTATCAACATATTCTTGATGTGTGGTTTAAGCTATTTACCAATGTACACCTTTTTTGGGGCATGAGGCATTCCCAAATTTACTTCTTCTAAATCATCTTTATTTTGAGAGATGCCCTAGTAATAAGCTGATCCCTAATGTCAAATGTTCTCTCTAAGGCTACTAACCCTCTGGGAATCTTATTTGTCTTCAATTGTATTACTTCTTTCCCTAAAAGAGTCTCTTTTCCATCTATGACTTCTATAAAGTTTTGGAAATCAATCTCCTGACTCTCATACTCATCTATACAACACAGGAACCTCAACAAGTCTTTATCATCATGAAATACTTGCCAACTACATATGTTATCTGGCACTGCAGGTTTAATTTTGACTTCAACATTTGTTATGTATGACAAAGTCATGTCATCTAGTTGAATTGCTATGTTTTTCGAGAAATCAACCATGACATTTTTTGACCTTTCTATCCAATTTATTGAAAATGCATCAAATAATTCAATTGTATCCTAGACAACATGCTTATATTGCTTCAATCTTTTATTTTTTGAAGCATACTTGTTCCTTACCTGAGAAATTATCAACTCTGAGTCTCCAAACACCTTTATTAGTTTAATTCCATGTTTCAATGCAATATTTAACCTTAACAACAGAGCTTCATATTCTGCAATGTTATTGGTGTAGGCAAACTTTAACAGGAAAGAGAATTTCAGAAGCTTACATGTTGGAGACAAAAACACTACTCCAGCACTAGAACCTTCTTTTGAACAAGCACCATCAAAATACATAGTCCAAAGACTATGCTGATCAGGCTCCTCAATGCAAAGATCCTTCTTCCTATTTTCTTGATCATCTGAGACAATTCTAAAATTTTCACAGTCAGTATCCACAAAATAAATATGTTCCTCTGGTTCTTGATTCTCAACTATTTCTGGTGACCTTTCTTCCTTGACCATTTTAACATCCTTACCATTCATAGGGATCATGGCATATGACAAGTCTAATTGCATACTTCCTCCAATTAGTGCAGCCCATCTTCTTGACAACAACATACCATACTGTGGTTTTATATCAACTACTGTTATGTTCATTTTATAGGTCTTCTTTGGATAAGCTGCCAACATAAAATCCACTTCTTTCATGATTCCTATAACTGGTACTTCCCTAGCATCCACGACATAACATTTTCCACAGGCCTTATCAGTATTTAACCCAACTTGTTGCATAATAGCTATAGGCATTATGTTTATTGATGCACTTGAGTCAAGCATACAATTCCTAATTATTTTTCCATTGATAACAAGGGAAACATAGAATGGTTGAACCTGTGAAGGACATTTGGTCATTGTCACTCCAAGATAAACCTCAGGAACTTCTTCCTCATCAATACACAACTCTTGTTCTTTATTTTGATTCTCAAAACTTTGTTCTGTTTGATAAGCCACCCCTAAAATCAGAGATAGAGCCTTGCTCCTATATTCTTCAATTTTCATCATTTCCATTAATGGGACAGAGACCTTCATCTGGGATAAAGCCTGAGTTATTTCAAAGGGGGCATAATTTTGTATAATAGTTGTAGCTTGAGCCTGACCTTTACTCTTATCCTAAGTTGATCCATTCTTGGCTTCAATGGTTTTCTGATTATCATCCTTGATAGGTGAACTCTTAATCTTGTCCTCACTTTGGGGAATTTTACCTTTTGAGTTTTGAGGATCTTGACCTGGTTTTTGCTTGAAATTTTTCTTGTTATTATTCCATTTCTTGTTATGTAGTTCAGTTCCCTTATGATTATGCATGGGATGATTTATAAGGATATCCCTTGGCTAACCTAAATTACCAACTTGAGCCTTACTTCTGAGGTTATAGTTACTCTTGACCTGAGCCACTGTTGTAGTTGTAAAAGCTCAAATTTCTTCATCAGAAGGCCTCCTTAAATTTTTTAGAGGGATGTGTGAATCTTAAGCATATACATGGATATCCTCATCATCTTCATCAGAAAAGACCTGTTGGTAAACTTGATTCATGTAATCCCTCCTCTCATCAGCATGTACTTCATCAGAAGAGGAATACTCACCATTTGTAGAGAGCATATTAACACTATCATCCTCTAGATAATGTGGCTCATTACACTCATCAAAGGCAATTGCATCATTGTAAAAAGATTGAGCAATCATACACTATGACTATAAGTGAGGGATTTGACATATTATACACCATGGATTATCCTCAACAATGTTTATAGTTTTCTTCAAAGGATCAGGGGTCTCCTTAAAATTTTGAGTTTTTCGATCAGTGTTGTGATTTAGGAGGATGGTCTTACCATTATGCCAGTTTGTGTTATATGGCATGTCATGCAACTGTGGTCTCTTCTCCTGTCTCTGATAAACTGGTTTGTCAGGACAAAATCCTCTTTCATTTTTGGCAAGTCTATAACTTAGGTCCTTAACAAAAGATGTCAACTTATCCAGTTTATCTTCAGAAGTGGATGTATTACCATGAGTACTTTGAGACCTATTATTTGGATTCTAAAGGATTCTTACATCATCCCTTCTGTTTGTCTTACCAGATGCTTTCCTATTATTTTCAATGTTAGTTCTAATTCTAAAAGCATCCCTAAGGCTAGTAGGACTCTTATCTCTTAACTCATAAGATGTTTTAGCATCAAAGGCATTTATGTATAGCACCTTGCAGATTGGTTCATTTGGCCTCATATGAGGGGGCAATTTATTCAATACTATGGTAAAACTAGCATTAAAATCAACAATAGGCTCATTTGGCCCCTTGACAATGCCAGTGAATTCATTTGTGAAAAAGATAGGGTTAGTCTTGTCTCCATATTTCTCTCTAAAAATCCTCCTAAAGTCATCCGATGGTGTAACACTCTGATCAGGCAAATTCCTGTACCATTCTCTAGCTTCATCAATCAAGGACTGCATAAATAGTTTTATAAAGACATCTTCATGTTCAAACTCAAAGTTATCCATAACATTTTGAAAGGCCTTCAAATGATCTTCCCCTGACATAGCATTATTTCTTGAAAACTTTAGTATTTCAGACCTTATATGTTTGCCAATGGGATTGGGATAACTAGGAATACCATTAAAATTTAACTGTCTAAACCTGTCCAACTGCATAGGCCATCTACCAAGTTGATTAACATTTGCATTCCTATTAGCATTTTGATTTCTCATGTTGTTTAATGGCATCCTAATGTTATTCATATTCTGTCTTTGATTATTTTGTGGATTTTGATTCATGTGTTGATTAAGTACCTAACCATCCTCGGGGGTAATCTGATCATCTTCTTGATTCTAAATTTCATTTGTATGCTAGTTTCTGAACACATTCACATTATCAAGGATGGGGACTGAGTCTTGTTGAGCCATCTTCAGAGCTTGCACTTTTTGTTTCATATCATTTCTTATTCTCAAAGCTTGCAAATAATCAAGTTCTGCTCTGAGATTCCTAATTTGTTCTGCTAACTCATCACTTGTTGACATGGAAGTAGATGCTCTTTTTCCATTAGGGTCATCATTATCCCTCAGGGATTTTGTGTCTTCAAATATATCAGGGGGATCTAAGAAAGGACGTTCTTGGAATACTTCTGATCTCATTCTCAACCTATCACCTTGTTGTCTCTCATACACCTCCTGAATCTCAGCTTCAACATTTGAGAAATAGGGTGCTTGTTGTCCAGAAGACCTAGGGTTATCTTGACTATCATGATCACTTCTAGGGCTGGGTGAGCCTTCATGACCGGTTTGGGTAGGCCCCTTTTTCCTATACATCATTTTTCTGGGTAGTCCTTCAAATAAAGGGTTGCGCAGGGATCTTCTCTCCTGTATACAAATTCTTTCTTACCAGTTAGGAGATTTTCTCAGAGTCACCACCCACAACTAGGTATTTAGTCTTAGACTGTGGTTCTTACATAGAGTGCTCCCCAATAGAGTTGCCAAATCTGTTGGGTTTTCTCCCAAACTGGATGTTTCCCAATTATCCCTACAAGGTAGCCATCACTCATCAATAGGACTCTTGGGCCAGGGGCCAACAGTACAAGAGATAGACTCTATAAATATCTCCTCTCCTTCTTTAGGCTCTGCAAAACCTAGGAGGGTATTCCCTATTCAGCATCTATAAAATATATATGTAAACCCACCAAGATGCTGATACAAAGCAGATAAACCCTCTCTAATGAAGACTAAAACTGTAAGATAAGTGCAAAGGGGCTAGCTTTGGGCCTTATGTTCAGTTGTGAATCAGAGGATTTTAGGTTCTAAAACTACTTCTAAATCCTAAAGGTTTGTGAATAGTGTCTGATTTTGTTTTTTGTATTTACATGCAAGATAGGGATTTTGAATCATAACATCAACACAAGAACAAACTCATGCCTATCTCAGGGTAGGGAGTCAAATAGATGTATATATGTGAATGTTTATCATAAACTTTGAACAATAATCAAGTTTCAGGGGGTTTTAATTAGCACCTACCTTACAAATGCTACCCAAGACTGAGTACTCAGTTATCTCTGCTTACAAACATCCTCACTGCAATATATTCTTCCCAATACTTAACCCCAAACATTTAATCTGCTCCTTGAACATAAGTAAAAGATCAAGCATTCAACATAGCAAACCCATGTCCCAAAATCTTAAACAACCCTTAGCTATTTTGATTCAGAAGAACACATACAACTTGGAGATAGATAATAGAATACATGCAATGAAGCATTACTCATTTAAAACAACATGAAACTGATAAGATTTATGCATAAGACACTCAACATACAACTCATAAACTTACAACACAAGAGATAGAACAACCTAGAAAGCTCTGTATTTTTATTACTTCTCCAAAATTTCCAAGTCTTCAACAACAATAAAATGAGTGACACAGTTCTATATATATTAGGAACTTGTACCCCCTACATTTAATACAATGTCATTTCAATTTTCACTGGATACAAAGAACCACCAAAAAGGCATTATGAATATTGAATGCACCAGAGAGAAGAGGAGGGAAGGAGTGGTTGAACTTGGGAGGTGTGCAGCCACTTGAAGATTTGCCTCTTTAAGATGGTAGCTGGCTGGTCAATCCTTCGACCCCTACCTGTCCCTTCACTCACTGTATGTCCTTTTTAGTCAGCCAAGGGAATGAAATCACATCTGCAATCCTATCATACTAGTTTTTCAATGCTAATAGAGGTTGGGGATTGCATTGGTTCATTTGTTTTGAAGTTCCTTTTTCTTGAAATGCTGCTATGCTCTTAGTTCATGTCGTGAACACATGGAAATCCTCCCTTTTTGAAAGTTTGAATTAGGTCCCTTGATCTTTCCCTCAATTCCTGAAATCTATAGCTTCAGTTCACTGACTAGATCTAACAATCCTAGTCATCCTCGTTGAAAAGTTCTCATCCAATGAAGTCGTACCAGTAGGGCGGTCTCCTTTCGCTGACTTTTCCTTCCTTTTCATCTGACCTAGACATGTGGCACCATTTCGGGACCATGCAGCAGAGAGCGAGCCATTTTCTTTTTGATTCCCCAAAAATGAGTAGGAGCCCTCCACATGTCCCTCCTTGCAATCTGAGTTGCTAAATACAATAGAAAATACAGCCTTGCAACTACCAGTTTTGTTGGGACAGATGGCATGCTTCGCCGGTTTCATAGAAATTGCCACGTGGTGTTCCTTCACTTATCAGGCTTAGTTTCCTTTATATCATAGTGAGAATGCGCGCCATGTTGACACTTGGCATCTTCAGGCTTCTCTTAACTCTTGATACGTGGCAATACCCAAGGGCTACAAAACTGGGACACATGGGCAGGCTGGCACATCTTCAAAAGTCTCCTTTATCGTTTATTCCTTCAACACCCATGATTGTGACAATTGGCAGTGTCTGTGGCACTTAAAAACTTGACTTCAATATTCTGAGCCCATCACATCGTACTCCTGCGCTACTCAAAAAGAAAGAGACACACGAAAGACACTGGGTATTTGCAAAAAGGGGCACGTGGCATGCTGGCGTGCTTTCTCGATGCCTTTCTCAAAAGTTTCTCCTCTAATCCCTGCGGAGGCGACACGTGGCACGCTCCGGCAACAGATAGAAATTATACAAAAAATAAACACAATCGAAGATACATGGTGCATTTATGTGGCACCTCGAAACTGCAAACCAAAAAGAAGACACCTGGAAAGCTGGTGCTCTATCACAGCTGCACAGGGGTGTGATGATGTCATGGATGATATGCTACGACACTACGATAAACCTTTACAAGACTTTAGGCATCTAAACATTGATTTTACTAGTGGCAATAGGTAACGACTAGGCTGAGGGGCTGGTTAACTCACGGGCTCCAAGACTTAAGGTCGTGACTTAAAGGATTGATAATCGATTATAAATAGTCAACACAAGAATATAACAATAAAGTGCGTGACCTAAAGAAAAAAGACAAACAGTTTTTGAGGTAGAACACTTATAAAATTTTTAAACCTAAAACCCTAACCCTAAGGGGGGATCACCAGGTTACACCTCCACTTGACTGGCTTTTTCCATGAGAGCGAGAGTGACTTGGAGGTCACCCATTGCAAGGAGGTGATTCATGTGTGATATCGGAGCTGACTCATTTGTGTTTTGCTTGAGTCACATTTTGGAACATACAGTCCCAACATTGGCTCTAGTTGGGGACATGTGCTTCTTTTAGGCGTAGTGAGGATCCAACTATCTCTAGGAGTAGACCAAAAGGTAAAACAATATAATGGGGGACAAGGAAAAACAAACACATGTATATACATGGAAAAACACACTCAACCAATAGGATGAAAGCACATAAACACTACAATGATGGTTATGAATCAAAATTTTAACACAATGTAGGTTAACCCTACAAGAGATGGATGGAGCTACTTGCCTCTATCAAAGACAAGTTGAATGAAGGAGCTAATCTCCCTCAAACCAACACCATTTTTATCACTCAACTGCAATAGATAGTGACTACCACCTATATGCACTAATCTATAGCCCTTTCCCATGAAATGGAGACCAACCTCACCATTAACATCATTGCAAGGCAACCATAAGTAACATGTGGAGGAACTATCCCACACAACATCATGCACATTCTCAGCAACAAAGAGTGAACATCTAAAAATTAGGTCAGCATCAAAAGACATGGATGGAAGCAAACATCCACCAACAAGTGCAACTTCATCATACTTTCTGACCTCGTCATGTGAAGCAAGGGCAAAGGAGAACAACTCTAGTTCACATGGAAAATAAATGTATTCTTGACCGCACTATTAATCTACAAAAGGAGAAAATTCTTCTTACAAATCAAACTAAAAAATTTCTAGCTCTGGCATACTTTCAAGTTGGACTGCAACATACTAATTTTCAACTTCATTAAGGTGTTACAACTCATATTCTTCATCACTTGTATGTTGAACCCACACAAAGGACTCAAATTTAGGTACCCCACTATCATCCACAACACTAGAAACATGACCTTCATGACAAAAGAAAGTCTCATAATCAACCAAGTCCTCATCAAGCCCTTGGATAATAGGTGGCCAACATACACCACTTTCACTTGTGCTAATACAAATTTCAACATCTGACTCATAAGCATGATTCTGGTTGAAATTCAAACTGTCAGCACAACCCTTATCACTATGGGACACCTCATATGAAGAATCAAGTTCTTCCAACTGTCCCACTATTTGGAGCTCATTCTGGCAACTTGTTGTGTCATACATACTACTACAAACTAACTGATGACACACTTCTTATTCATTCTTGTATCATCTCTTTGTGTCCTTCTTGGAGCATAATCTGCATGGGGAAGACAACAAACCTTGCACCAAAAAATAGGTTCTCATATGCATCCACATGATCATCATCTCCACATTGATCAAGGGAAAGTTCCTCAAACTGAAGACCATTGCTTGCATTAACATCTATCTCAGATTGTCTATCATTAAATGCAAGCAAACCTTGGTCTTCTTCATGCAAACAAACATTAACTACTTCATCATCACCTAATGGAACAAAGGAGGACAACATATCAAACAAGAAACTAGTTTCTTGCTCACTCTGAAAATCACTTGCATGTGCACACATAACATAATTAGCTTCATCAACTAATCCATATGACTGATCATTTGTGCACACACCTTTCTCATTGTCCACCCAACCACATACCTCATTTTCAAATTGAAGGTCATCATGCATCTCATCATTTTCATCTCTAATGGATGGCCTATCTAATTGAAGGTAGGTGCACATAGTGTCACCATCATCTACATCGCTGTCATAAAATGTACCACCTTCATCTTCTATACTTTTGATCGCACATCCATCATGATTTGATGTTGTATCCATCTGATTAGTTGTATCCATATCATTGTTGTTCACATTAGCCTATTCATTATTAGCAACACTTGCATTTGAGGATAAAAACCTCATAATGTAATCATTCTTTACCTTTTCCACATAGTCTAGGCATGAGTAGGCCTTTTGCATGCTTGTTAGTTTTAAATCGTCCCACACTAAACTCAGTCCAACCTCATAGGCTTCCAAGAACATGTCAATGTGGGCAAGAGTATTAGGTCTAAAGTCATTTGGGACTTTGGAAAGGGCAACTACAAACTTGTGACTGAGGTCCAAACTAAACACTCCCTCTTGCCTTTTAATAGTTGCTAATTCATGGACAAGATTAGCAGGGTTGACATCTTTTGCAAATTCATCTTCCAATGCAACCACAAGGTTTTTTCACAAAGAAAATGACTGCTCTGGAAAGCTTTCAATCCATTCTTTTTCCTTTCCACATAAGGACCTAACAAAGAATCTCATCCACATGTCTTCATCTTCAAACTAAAATTCTTCCATGAACTCTAAAAAGTCATCAACATGTGTGTCCCCTTCCTAAATATTATACCCATCAAACCTAAGCATTTGATTGTAAACCTCAGTTGACATGTTTTGCATTTCATAGTCAACCCAAGAGAGGTCCAACTATTTATAAGTGATCTCCATGGGAATGATAGGGTACTAAGCAACTTAATTTTTGATAGTAGCAAGGTAAGCATGGGACTGTACTCTAGACTCAAGCAAGTTAATTCATTTCTTAATTTCCTTTTCTTGTTACAACATAGATTCAAATGGCTAGGTTCATTTTTCAATTTCATATTGTTGCTTAACAAATTCATCTTTCTTTTGTATAGATGCCCGAAGGTTAATGCATGGGTTCTCATAGGATGCAATGCTATTGGAATAGCATGAAGAAACATCACTAGAATAGTCACAGACATCAATTTCAATATAGTTTCTAGGGTCTAAAACATAAGATGCATATGAAGGAGAATCCCTAGAGTAATGATATCCATACCTAGAATCCATAACTAAAACATTCTACCATGCAGGAAAAAAATTGAGGTATCACAAATTATGTTTCAGAGCTAGGAAGAAGAAACCACGTGTACCTTTGACACCAGCTACTACACACTTGAAATGGGTTCTTGAAACACCAAAAATAAATAGATAACAACAATAATGATCTCCCTTTTCTGACAGCAAAGTCGCTACCTCTCCCAAAGAGGGATTCCTTGAAGCAAACCGATCTCGAAGGCACAAACTTATTCTAGGTTCAACCCACCAAAAAATCTTCAATTGATTTTAACCCATCAATGTCTTCCTCAGTAATGGCCCCAAAATGTTGGTTCCTAAAATAGCTGATCCAAAACCCTAGAGTATGTTCTTCATTACCCAATCTAGGGGTGTTGTCAAGATGGTGGAACAAAGGCTCATCAATAGGTTGAGGATGTTAAGGGCCAATTGATGAGAGTGGGTATGATCTCCTACACTTCAGTCTTAACTAGACCCAGTAAGGTATTCCTAGAGGTATCAAATGAATCACAAATAAATAATCACATCCATACCCAACATACACTTGACCCCTATAATTATCATTAGACCAAGACAAATTGGTTGCGTAAAACCTCTAATTAAGCTAATTACTGCACCCTGGAAATACACCAATAAATGATAACATGATATCTGTTAAGATGAATCTACTTAACTTCCCTTACACAATTTACAAGGTGCAGGCATGCAAGAACATGATTCACAAATGATTTTAAATAGTTTTAGGTTTCTTCATATTAATCCCTGGTTGTAACACTTAATCATGAACAACATGAGAAACCTAACCTACTCCTAACCCTACTCCTACAACTACCCAGGATAGAGGATGCTTAAAAGAGAGTGTTGGCCCTTCACCAATCTAGACTAATGCCTACTCCATTGGGTGATAGAGTCATGAATAGAAAAGAGGGAGGAAACACATCCAGAAAAACATCAACAAAACTAGATATGTATTTGCATAAAAATGAAAGATTACATCTCATACAATAGACATACTTAATAATCCATAATAGAAATGCAATAACCTATGTGGAATGAAGAAGAGACCATTACAAAATCTTTTTAATGCATTAGATGCTGTCACACATACATCAAACCCTCATTACACTCATACCAACAAATGTGGTAAGAGAAAATACATAGCTGTGATTATATATTCCCCCGAATCATTACAATCTCCCACAAAGACGTACCATTACATGCATATATGATTTACAAATCCTTCCTCCATTCTACCAAATGCATTTCTTCATTTATAGCCCAAACTAACTTTGTTTGATGCCCTAAAATCACCTAAGGCACTTATAGACGCAAATTGGCTCAATGACTAACCACATCAATATCTCTTTTCATGAATATATACCATTTCATTTCTACTGCTACAATTTGGGTAGGAATCATCTACCCCACCCACCTCTATACTTGTATACCTCCCACCTGCTCATTCTAGGTGTTAATGATGATCTAGACCGTAAGTAGACATTCAAATGGGAGAACCTATGAAAAACATGTTTAAAACACATTATTGACACTAAAAATGTCTTGTCAAGGAATTGGCAGTGATTCTGAACCTTTTAAATCTTTTCAGCAATTTTAGAGGTTTGTGAACCTTTGAAATTGGCAAAAACCATTTCCATGCTCTTCTCTTAATCCTTCTTTTTGATGTTTAAGAACTTTGGCGAACTAGTGAACCATTTTGACTTTTTGGCAAGTTTAGAAACTTGCAAATTTTTCGAAAGCCACTTTCTTGTCTCTTTCTTTCTTTTTATTGTCCATCTTTTGGCATTTTGACAAGTTCACAAACTTACAAACTTGCCAAAACATTCCACTTTATCTTTTTTTTCTCCTCTTCTTTTCTTCTTCTTTGGCTTTTTTGGCCCTTTGGGAAACTTTCAAACCTTTTTGGCATTTTGACGAGTTTGTGAATCTATGAACTCGCTGAAACATTTCACTTTGACTTCTTCTTCTTCTCTTTTTCAAAAATTTGGTGAGTTCACAAACTTGTCAAAACATTCGGCTTCATCTTTCTTCTTTGTTCTCTTTCCTCTTTGTCGATATTTTGTGTATTTTGAGAACTTAAAAACCTTTTCGGTAGGTTTTCTAGTTTGCAAACCTATCGAAAAAAATGAACATTTCTTTCTTATTCCTTTGTTTTGGGCAACATGAATCTACCAAAAAGCTAAAACACAAGGATTTTTGGGTTGGCGAGTTCACGAACTCACAAACCTGCAGAAACAATTCCATACTTAGAAGATTTTGTAGGATTTATGAGGGTTTTTCAACATCGGCAAACACTTGTAAGATAAAGGGGAAAAATCACAACAATGAGAAAAAACCATGTCCAAAAAGGGCCCATAGAAGATCTCTCTGATTAGATACAATTGATGGGCACAACATGGGAAGGTAATAAAGGGGACATAGGACTTACAATTTTGGCAAAAAATGAATTGAGTCCCAACAAATAATTTGGTGGAATGCCTCGAAGAGATACCATCTTATAAAATATAATGACCTGCAGATACATGAATTGGATTTATTACTAAAGCTCTAGAAACTTTCATGTTAATACGGTGGGTAGGTGCAAATCTCATGACCTTTACATTCATCCATCGTCGGTGATGACAAAACATAGATGTCCATCAAAGCATAAAATAATTTAGGATTCAACAATTTTAGTTGTAATTAATTAGGTAGAAACACATGAAGAAGATGGAAGACATTGTTTCGTATAAGTTGGAGCATATTCTAGAGCTGGATGATTTAGAGAAAAGATGCTTGTTTAGCAAGATAGATATTAAATAAATTGTGAGGAAAAGAAGGGACTTTGAGTATTGATTGAAGTGACCATGCCCTATTAAGGAACACTCTACTTAAATATCATCACTTCAATGGTCAAACAATCAATAACAATTTTACATCTCATTCACAACAAAAAGTGGTAAATATTTGTCCTATTTTTATTGGCTAAAATTGACCTTTGACTGTTGAAGTGGATGATATTTAAGACTAGCCATTAAGGAAGACTATCTTTGTTATATTGAATATGAAAATCAACATGAAGCTTACCAAAATCTAAGAAAAAAAATGAGGTAGTAAGAGGTTCGAAGGAAAACAATAAGAAGTGACATTTTTCTCTCCGTGATAAGGCCAGTGCAAGAAGGATTCTAGATATTTATAATAAAATTCTTACAAGAAACAGGGGAGATTTGAAGCTCTAGTTTGAGTATGCCGAATTTTGCAAAGAATGTATAAACAACAACATGAAAAATGTTCTTGGGAAAGCACTAAATTATCATCCAAATGTTCCTAGACTTTGGATATATACTACAACTTGGGAGTTTGAATGTAATCTAAACGTAATGTTGCATGGTCTTAGGCATGTCCTAAGTTAGAAATCCTTTAGTTGGAGTACCTTCACATGGAACTCATCTTTGTTAACAAATTGAGAGCCTACAAAATAGCACTTGGCCTTGATATAGTTTCCTCTTTGCGCGATGATGAAGACAAGGAAGCATGGTGGGATTTACAATGTGGAAGTTTTTTGAATACATGTGAGTGTCTGTTCACATGAAAGACCAAGACTATAGGATTTTCTAATCCCAAACACACAAAAATGTAGAATAACACAAAAGGAGTGACAAGAGACACACAGCTGGACTAGTAAACTCTTTGTTTGTTCTATTAGATAAAAAAAATAACAATTACAAATTGATTTCTAAACTTAAACAACAAACTAATGATAATACACTTGATTTGCAACAATCTGGAGCTGCACACAAATCTTCTATTCATCTGGAGCTATCTACTACTCTCTGCACACACACTGAGATGCTCATAACTGCTGTTCATGCACCCAAAGAACATTCCCTGTTGCTGTTGCTTCTGCTACTTCCTCTTCTGCTCTGTCTCTATCTCTCTAACCATCCAACATTCCCTCCTCTTGTCTTATCTATCTCACCAAAAATGAAACTCTCGCTCAAAATTTAAATTCACCTACCAGCAGTAAAGAAGACTGACCAACAATGAATTAGAAACTGACAGGCTAGCAAATGGAATTAATTGTTTTGTAGGGTGCGACAGGAGGGAGATCACCAGAGGATCTCAAACAGGTAGGTGGAGTTAATGCACACACTCCAGATTTGAATTTCCAACACTCCCCCTAAATCTAGAGCCACATACCTCTTTTATTCTTTCTCTGGAGCTGTCTGGAACTTTCTTTCCAGAACTAAAACTGGAGTTGTCCACAATGCCTAAGTTATCTCTTAGACGTTCAAAGTTCTTCTTGCTTAATGGTTTGGTAAAAATGTCTGCAAGCTACTGCTCAAACCTACAAAATTTCATTTTGATTTCACCATTTTCAACTAATTCTCTTATGAAATGATACCTGATTTCAATGTGCTTGCTTCTTCCATGAAAAACTAGATTATTTGTCAAAGCAATTGTTGAAGTATTGTCACAAAATATACTTGTTCCATCCTCTTGTTCTTCCTTCAAATCTGCTAAGATCCTCCTTAGCCAAATAGCTTGACATGCTGCTGCATTTGCTGCTATATACTTGGCCTCAGCTGTAGATAGGGAAACTATGGGTTGTTTCTTGGAAGCCCATGAAATGACTCCTGATCCCAAGTGAAACACATATCCAGATGTGCTCTTCCTGTCATCTACACTCCCTGCCCAATCACTATCTGTGTAACCAACCAGCCAAAAAATATTTGTTGCACTATACAAAATGCCATATCCTTTGGTTCCATTCACATATCTTAGGAATCTTTTACTCAATTTCCAATGTGACTCTTTTGGAGTCTCCATAAATCTGGAAATCAGACTTACAGTATGCATTATATCAGGCCTAGTTGTTGTTAAATACATCAAGCTTCCAACCAAACTCTTATACATGGTCAGATTCACATTGCTGCTGCAATCTTTCTTGCTCAATTTCAGACCTATAGCTATTGGTGTGGGGGCAAGCTTACTATCTTGCATCCTAAACCTTTTCAAAATCTCTGCTGCATACTTTGCTTGAGAGATAAATATACCATCATGCATTTGTTTTACTTCTTTGCCTAGAAAATACCTCAAGAGACCTAAGTCTGTCATTTCAAATTCTCTTTTCATGGCCTCTTTAAGATCAACAATGAGGAAATCATCATCCCTAGAAAAAACTAAATCATCAACATACAAGACAATAATTAAAATCTTACCATCAGCTGTCTTGATGTAAAGAGTGGGCTCACCATCGCTTTTGCTAAAGCCATTATTTAACAAATATGAGTTAATCATGCTATACCATGCTTGTGGTGCTTGCTTTAGCCCATAAAGAGCTTTCTTCGGCCTGTATACCTTTTTTTCTTGACCCAGAACTTCATAACCAGGTGGCTGCTCCACATACACTTCCTCTTTTAGCACTCCATTCAAGAAGGCGTACTTCATGTCCATTTGATACACCTTCCATTTATGTTGGGCTGCGATTGCTATAACTGCTCACACGGTTTCCATCCTTGCAACAAGAGCATATGTCTCATCATAATCTCTCCCAAACTTCTATTTGTACCCCTTGACAACTAATCTTGCCTTATGCCTTTCTATTCTTCCATCGACATTGCTCTTGGTCTTTTAGACCCATTTTACTCCAATGACTTGTTTGTTGGGAGGAAAATCAGTTGGCTCTCATGTTCTATTCCTCTCTATTGCAGCTATCTCCTCATCCATGGGTTCACACGACTTCTTTTCTTTCATAGCTTCCCTCAATTAGAACTATTTCATTGTTTCCCATTTTTATCTCAGACTTGACATTTTTATCAATGAAAGAAAATAAACTCTCATTACCACTCATGTGGTTGCTACATCCACTATCTAAAAACCATACCTCATCACTACCTTGCTCAGCAATGTTGCACATGATAAAGGCCTTTGACTGATTACCTTCAGCCACATTTGCACTTTGCTTGGACTGATCACGTTGCTTTTTCCAGCACTCACTTGCATAATGACCAAACTTATGGCTATAATAACATTCAACATTGCTCTTGTCAAACTTTTGACTCGAGTTGTTGTTCTTCTTGACTTGTCTAGAGCTGGATTGAGAATTGCTTAGTCCCTCTTGGCTGTGTTCTCATCCTGAGCTATCTTCTCTAGCACTTCCATGTCTAGATCTACCTCTACCTCTGCCTCTTGAGCTTCGTCCGGAGCTATTTCTACCTCTCCCCCTACCTCTTGCGTTGGCTTGAGCTTTGAAGGCTTGCTCATGGGAAGAATTTGTAGACCTATTTAGGCATTGCTCATGGGTTAGGAGGGAACCCATCAGCTCATCAAGTACCATTTTTGAGATATCTTTGGTCTCTTCTATGGTAATAACTATTGGATCAAATCTAGGGAGCAGACTTCTAAGGATTTTCTCTATAATCCTTTGCTCATCCACGGTTTCTCCATTTATCCTTAGTTGATTAACCAAGGTGGAAACCCTTGTGTGAAAATCTGAAATGGACTCACTGTCTTTCATCTGCAGGGTCTCAAAATCTCTCCTAAATAGCTATAGTTTCACTGATCTCACTTTGTTAGTTCCCTTGTAACTATTTTGCAATATTTCCCATGCTTCTTTTGCATAGTTAGCTGCTGCTATTGTAGGCAAAATAGCCTCTTTCAAGGTTGCCTCAATCAAACTGAGGGCTTTTGCATCTTTCCTCCTTGTCTCCTTCAGCAGGGTCTTATGGTTGTTTGTGAGGGCTGCATACACAACTGGGTCAGTCACATCATTAAACCCATTAAACACAAGATCCCATAAATCATTTGCAACCATTATGGTCTTCATTTTCTTTTCCCAAACATCATAGTTTTGTCCATTAAATTGTGGTGGCTGCTGCCAACTCTTACTCTCTTCTCCAGCCATGTCTCATATCAAACAAACTTTAAACACCCAAAAAATTGATAAAATATTGAGAAAAATTATGAACAACATCACTAGTATTATAACTGCACAAATTAAATCTCTATTATTCAAGAAAAAAGATTACATTTATAAATTTAGAGAAGTTTACCAGGTTCCTACAAATCTGCTATCTAATTTGACAACTAACTGTACATGTGAATAAACCAGTTATTTATTATATTCTAACAAAAACAAATGCCCAACTCACTCAAGACTTAGGGCCTTCTGGCTCTGATACCAATCTGTAGGATTTTCCAATCCCAAACACACACAAAAATGTAGAATAACACAAAAGGAGTGACAGGAGACACACAACTGGACTAGCAAACTCTTTGTTTGTTCTATTAGATCAGGAAAAATAACACTTACAAATTGATTTCTAAACTTAAATATCAAACTAATGATAATACACTCGATTTACAACAATCTAGAGCTATACACAAATCTTCTATTCATCTGGAGCTATCTGCTGCTCTCTACACACACACTGAGATGCTCAGAACTACTGTTCATGCACCTAAAGAACATTTCCTATTGTGGCTACTTCTGCTACTTCCTCTTCTGCTCTGTCTCTATCTCTCTAACTGTCCAACATTCCCTCCTCTTGTCTTATCTATCTCACCAAATGAAACTCCTGCTCAAAATTTAAATTCACCTACCAACAGTAAAGAAGACTGACCAACAATGAATTAGAAACTGACGGGTCAACAAATGGAATTAATTGTTTTGCAGGGTGTGGCAAGAGGGAGATCACCAGAGGATCTCAAATGGGTAGGTGGATTTAATGCATATGCTCTAGATTTGAATTTCCAACAAAGACAACTCGTCATGGAATATGATTATCAGAGAGCAGAAAAGGCATCAAATTAGAATTTTGGCCAATTTTGAGAACCTCTTTTAGTGTTGAAATGAGTTCTAAAAATCTAATAAGTTCCTGAGATAGTCATAAAAGTTGACATATGTGCATTAAACTCAATTCGTTCAAAAGGCTTTAGAAACTTTCAAGCAAATGTGATTGGCAAAGCATTTCAAAAAATGTAATGGTTTTGAGAACCTCTTAGGAGCTGATAGGCTCCATGAACCACCTTTTTGGCAGACAAGTGAGTACCAAGAGCCCCATTAGTTCCTGATAATGTAATAATCTCTAAAGGTAAGGAAATGGATTTGTTTAAAAAGCTACAGAAGACCTATAGGAAGATATGATGGGTAGGTATAAATTCAAATTCCATGACTTTTGTGTGCACTCTCCCTACCTGCGCCCAGCTGGAAACTTTAGCATAAATTATAGGCATCCATTGAAGCATAAAGGATAGTCAAGTTTTATCAGACATAGTTGTTTCTGCCCTAGAAAATAAATATGCAAAATTTTGAAGCATAGACAAGGCACATGAGCCATTTTTGGGATGCCATGGAAAATTTGTTGCATTATGTGATTTATACTAGAATTGGTTGAGAAATTGGCAATGAAAGACAAATTATGTTTGTAGATCCTATTCTAACTTTCAATGCTATAAGAGAGCAACTAGTGTAACTCATGTTTGAAACTTTCAATGTGTATGAGTTTTATGCAACCAAATAAGCAGTGTTATCACTTTATGCTGTTGGATGGATATCGGGCTGTAGTTGATGAATGGGCATCAAGTCTTTTCTAGGTACTCATCTTTATCCACTTTAGAGATTAATATATTGCAAGAACTATTAAAATTAAGAAATTCTTCTAAGCATAATGCAATATATTAAATTATCATTAATCATTGAGGGCAGCTACTTGGGGTACACCAAAGATTCATTGTCAAATGAGATGGGCTATGAGGCATAAGCTCAAAATGGTTTAAGATTTAGACAACTTTTTGGGAGATTGCTTGATGTAGTTATACCAAAAATGTATAAGGAGCTATCAAATTGTCAAGTGCTTTTTTTGAAATGGGTTGAGGGTAAAAAACTATCAGAAACAAAAGATCTTCATCTAGTGGAGGTGGGAGTGTACTTCTCTTTGACCTAGTTGTTAGAATGTGGGTTTTATCATGCTGATCCACGTCCTGACAACCTTCTACATACTTATGATGTGAAATTAGTGTGCTTATATTTTTTGATGATGGGTGAGTTTAACCAAGATTTAAGAGGACTAATTGAAGCTTGTTTGCACTTGGTCAACCAAGAGTTTGATGACTTGGTTGGAGATTTTGTCACTCTTGGGCTGCTTCCTCCAACTGCTCAAATGAGTGATGTTGTAAAATCCTTGACAGATGTTTTCCTAGAATGTATTAAGGGAGTTTGAAATATAAATTTTGAAGATTTATCAAGAAATTTAGGGTAAACAATGTACAAATTCAAGTTTTAGATACCTTCATATTTCTCACTAGTTATTTAAAGTTTGGTAGTTTTGAAGAGCACTGCACTTTCCAGTGATCCAAACTACAAGGTCTTGAGTAGTTCCTATCCATCGATTGCATGTGAAATCCTCACTGATAATTTTCCTCAACTTAGATCAACACTACAAGCTCTTTTGTATAAGGATGGTACATTTAGGATTGACCATTTAGAGTGTTTGGTCTATGAGTCTTTATGGTCAACAACATACGACACTTTAATAGGACCAAAAAAACTAACAATGAGTCTATGTTGATGCATAAACACATCCTTACATTTTCCCTAAGTGAGCAGGGTGACTTCATGAGGGAGTTTTTTCATGAAGAGTTGGCCAAGGGTATTGATGCACTTAATCAGTCAAAGATTTGAGGCAATTGCATCTATTGTTATTTCAAGCTTCCTCATGGTTCCTCCATTTACCTTATGCTTTGTGGAGGATGAAGGCATACAAAAACTTGAAGACCTTGTGGTGCCTCATCCTATTGTTGTCAAATGGATTTGTAGAAAAGATTAATCGTGGCACAAAGAAGAGGATACTCTTCTAAAGGAAAACAATGTTCAAAAGACATAGAAAGATGCTATAATTGTTCTTCAATGAATAAACTCTTCTGAGAAAGTTTTACCCATGCTTTAAGTTTTATTGGAGCTTCCATGTTTAGCTCAATAACAAGCATTTATTTTGCTAGTGGATTTGGCTGGAAAGCAAGTATCACGTTCTTTTTTTTTTTTCATTACACTTTTTTGAAATATCACTTTAAGTCACCTTTATGACTTAAAAGTTAATTTTTAATTAGAAAATTAGAACTTCAAGAAGTAGTTCAGAATTAGTATAAAGTTAGTTGTGAAAGTATGAGTATATATATATATATATATATATATATATATATATATATATATATATAAAATTAATCTTTTCAAATGTAAAAGGATTCAATTTTTTTTGGGAAGTTTTTTCTCCTCTTAACACCATCATCCTACATGAAATGTAAGGAGATTTTGTGTTTCAGGATTTTGAAGAAATAGAAAAATTTGTATGACCTTTGTGTTGTTATTACTATTGTTTATAAGTTTTTCTTATGTCAAACTTGTGATCATTTTTTATATTTTCCTCTTATATGTTTGGTTGTGTGAGAAATGGAACATAGACTTTGTGCTCTAATTTGAAGGAATAAGAAGAACATTTCAAAACATTGTCTCTATGTTTTTCTTTTGTTGTAGATTATTCGTATGTATAATATGTGGTTGATTCCTCTATTTTTCTTGGTATTTTGAAGGAGTAAACCATCAAACTTTCTCTCTTTCTAATGCTACATGCATAAACTAGAGGACTTTGTGTCTCCATTAGTTATTGTGCATTATTTCTTATTTTCCCCTTTATTCCTCCCATGTTTTGTTTGAGGAATCCTATGTAGTCTCGCATATGAGCCTATCTAGGGTTTCCTCACTTTATGTTTCTTTTCTTTTTTGATTTTCATGTTCCTTTTGTACTTTCTAGTTAAAAGTATGCAAAAACCCCAAAATCTTCTAGCCATACAAGGGAATCACCCCTCTCAAATGTAAAGAAAAATCATTACCCAATAATGATTTCTCCAACTGTTGTAAACGTTCATTACTGCCCATTAGGTGAGTCAAGAAAATTTTAGAAAAACATTATAGTGACAAATCTATTTACCAACAAATATCACTTTTATTTTCCTCACATGCACACATACATTGAATATCATGTCAAGTCCTACATACCTTGTTTTATTACCAAGCCTACAAATACACATCGTTGTGTGTAGATGTTATGACATTGAGAGAGCATATTGTGCTACCATGTGTAGTATGATGAATTCAAGAGCTTATATGCCTATAATGGTACCTCAATACCCTTGGGAGTCAACCAACACAGGCTTTCTCAGTTGGCTCCTAACCACCAAATTCCAAAATGACTTTATGTTTGTTCTGGTTGATAGGTTTTCTCAAATGGCCATAATGATTTCTTGTAAATAAGACCATAATATTGCCAAACCCACATGCTTCTTCTTCAATAATGTATAACTTCACTTTGGACTTCCAACCTCTATTGTCCTTGACCACAAGACAATATATGTTTGCACATTTTTGAAAACTCTTTGGACTTTGTTAGATACATAGTTCACAAACTTCCACCCATATATTGATAGACATACAAACATGGTTAATTGCACATTAGTTTATCTTTTTTACATCCAAAATGATGTGCATAAACACACATGTGATGATAGTTTACCTTCAATCCAACATGCTTATAATAGATCATTACACACCTCTTTAGGGCATAGTCCTCTCCAAACATGTCTTAGGTTCCAAATATCAGTGTCCCTTGCCATATCCTACTAGGCAACAAGAACTTCTAAGATGTGTACACATAAATAGGAAGTGGACAAGGCATAATTATTCATCCAATGTATCTAATAACTTCATCAATAGGTCCAACAAATTCTTCAGTGTCAATTGTAGAAGTACAAAGAGTGTCATGATGCCCATCATGCACTATACATCTTCTAGGTTGGTGACAAAATCTAGTTACATCTTTAGAAGCAATGTTTTCATGGTCCACACTACAATATCAAGCCTTTGCATTATGGTACTTACATAGATACTACTTGTAGCCAATGAGAATGATTTCATTCTTGACATACCACAACACTTGAGTTTACATCTCATCTTAAACACAGAGTTACTCAAACCATACTTGCCTCCTTTTTAGAGATAGCACAATATTACCATATTATAGATATGGATCCTACTCATGTTAATCTAATTGCGAAGAATGACATCATTAATAACACAACCACCCATACTCACTTAGGAACTCATCAACTATTTTTTATGGTCAAGGTAGGATAATGTGTTGACTAGGCAAGGTGGTGCAATCTAGAATAACTTAGTACCTTGTTTCCTTCACTAAGGATAGACACAATGGAGACCATCACTTCTAAATAAGGAGTGAATGATCTAAGCTTAATAACCACATGTTTGTGCAACCTACACACTTGTCTCCACTCATAATGCACTGTATAGTCTCATAACAACTTAGAGAGCCATTATTTTGAACATTCCAATTTCATTCAAAGTCCATGTATGTCTTTGTATGAAATTGTACATGAGAACATGTACCTTCACTTAGCTATGTTTAATTTGGCACCTTACACATCTAATACATACCCACATCTATACAACATGATTGTCCTAGCCATTCAACACAATATGAGTTTGACATTTATCATGCTCCTATCCACATGGAAAGTGCACCATATACATATGACATCTATTAGTATATTGTTACATGCCTAGTTGATGACCCCTTTGTATAGTTATCTTGTATAAGGTACATATACATAAGTTCATACTAGTAAGCTACTATATACATAACACTATACATATCTACTTTCCTTCAATACAAATACATTACAAAGTATTTCACTCATCTTGAATGTGAATTTGCATGCTAAACTAGAGTTTGTTATGCATGTTCTACAAATTATGTAGGTTAATAAACTAATTTAAAAGTTTATCCTCTAATCATTTTGGGGATTGGTCAAGAGAACACTTAATGCTAGTGCATTAGAAAAACATAAAACAATGGATCAAATCTCAAAATAAATAAATCCATAATGATTTTGCATTGTTCTAAAGAACAATATATGCAAATCTAAAGAGATAATTAAGCACAATATTCTAACAAAGAATGACTATACGTATATTCAAACACATATCACATATCAAGCTTTAATTGCATTCAAGATAACACAACAATGTGTATTCCAAATCCCTAGAAATGACACCATTCTATTGGGGCTCTAATTAATTCACTATATTTCAAAAAGATACACTTATGAGATCCTTTATCCCCAAGTTATAGAGTTAGGATAAAATATCAAGTGATGCTTTATGCTCAAAATATAGGTAGATCAAGCTAATTGAGAAGAGTAGGTTCAACTCTTCTAGACTTTGAGCTTTGTAAGGATTATGAGAGTGATCCTTTAGAGATCTCACTAAACAATCAAATAAAAAGTTTATGAAACTTGTTACAAGCAAATCTAATGTAACACCCTCAAATACATAACGTGTGAACACGACACAAGAAACCTATTTTTTTTTTAACTTTCGTGTTAACCCTGATTGGTTATGTTCATGCCACAACTCGCTTAGGAAGTAGAATTACAATCGACGAGTATGAATAAGTATGTCATGTCATGATCGACTCTAGGACCATTTTTTGGCAAAGGGTTTAATTTAAGGATAGCTTAGACATAAGTTATATATATATATACACACCATGCACTCAAGAAAGGTGCTAGTGAAAGGACAACACAATTATTATGTTTTCTATAAGAAATAAAAAAGTAACGAGAATCATATAACTATTTAATAATAATCTTACATTTATTATTACTATATTCGTTATTAATAAAACCTATAACTCAAATTCCGATATCAAGCTCACATGTATTACATTGACTACATAAAGTAAAAGACCTAAAAAAAAGGAAATTAATTCCCTTCCTAGAAGTGAGGAGAGTTCCTCTGTTTTAATTATTTTTAAGATAATATTAAATGGAAATAAAACTATTTTTTAGACAATATTAAATGGAAATCTAACAATTCAAACTTATATCAAAATAGAAGTTTTATCCATATTTTATTTTATTTTACTTTCAAATGTCTATCCATGACCAACAAAATTGATAGAAGACTAAATAATAAGGAAAATTAAAATACTACTTAGCTATTCATAATGCAAAAAGGATAAACTTAGAAGTTTAAAAAAAATGTTAATAAAGATGTGAATAAAACATGCTACACTCTCAATAAAATAAGGCTTGATTGATTCTATTTTAAATACCATAATTAAATGGATAAGGGTAAATTCTTGGAAGATTTTGAATTACTTACTAATGGTTAAAAAAAATAAATAAGAGCATGCTACATTTTTAAACTATCCCATGTACTCTCATAATCTAAGGCAGTAAACTAGCACTTGCACCTATAGGGGGTTCAAGGAATGTGTTGATAGGAACAACCGACGAGTTTAAACTCTTAACTGGTTTATTTTTGATGTTTTTGGTTGTTTAAACTCTTATCTGCATGTCATGCACTACCTAAAGACCATCTATTGTTAGAAACAACTGTTTTGCTCATGCCAAAACATGATTTTACTTGCTCATTTCGTTGTCAAAAGCAAGGTTTCTCAATTGAACGCCTTTACATCTTGAGCAACTGCATGCCCTTATAGTATGTGCCCTTGGAGATCCATTTTTGCATGGATATTGTGTAGAGATGTTGTAGGTCAAAGGCTCTGATCAGAGCATAACACTCATTGTGCTTGGTCTCCATAGTCTTTCATTTTCTGTTTGATATCAGGATTTAATATGCATCTTGGAGACTTCCATATAGACCATGTATTGTTTGTTGTTAGGAAGAGCTCAGGGTTTGGTTGCCCATGGTAATCCACAAAACCTTGAGATAAGTATAATCTTGAAGAAGTTCTTTGTGTTTGTATTGATATCTTTAACTAACTTTTGCATTGATGGGTGTAGGTTTGTCTCTTTTTCCTTTGTGAGGTTTCATGAGATCATACTACAGATCTACACATGATAACATGCCATTAGACAACATTTCCTTGTGCCTTACACCATAGCCATGAATAGCCAACCTCTATTAGATATTTGCCATAGAATCTATTTAGCCTAATGACATATAATAGTGATCCTTAATTGTTTCATCCTATTGAGGAAGGCAATTGGGAAGTGCTACGACATTAAGGTTTGTGTTATATCATAAGGGTGCCACTAGGAATCTTGTAAGACAACAATCTTTGTTCAAGTAGGGATTGTCATAAAGGGCAAAATGGTGACAGCCATTAGGAGCAGTCATCATTAAAGGGTTGCCCTCTCCTCATGAATCCATCAGTGCCTCTTGATGACATGATATTGTTTAGTACACAAAAATTCATAAGAAATACCCACTTAGAGAATGGTATAACTCTCATTAGGCCACTGTCATTAGATCATGAATCTACTCTTAGGTCAGGGATAAAACCGTTTCATTTAGAAACACTAAGCAGAGACTGTCACCAAATGAGGACAGTCCAGTTCAATCAATGGGATAGTTTAGTGTTTTGGATTGACCAGATGGTGGTATCGAAAGAGCTTACTATTTGTAGTACCCTAGGGGATGGTACCAATACAAGCTTGAAAACAAATAATCAAATATCAATGCTAAAAACAATCCTCTTATGACTGTTAAAATCATGAAAAGGTATCTCATGAGTGAAGAGAACACCATGCTCAACTATTCAGGATATGAACACTTCAAATGTTTATTGTTGTCAAACACAATAGGAGGGACATTTCTGAGTCAATAGCTTGAAGACTGTCATGAGAACTGTCACAACTACAAGACAGTCTTGGTTATTGGCTCTACTACACAACTCTTGTCATGAGAAGGGATCATGGAGACATTCCCATCTGGGTATGGTTGATATCAATGGTATAGTGATATCCTCACCACTATACATATCCATCTAAGCAAGTGACAATCATAAGTAGACACCTGTGTAGGAACATTGAACTGCAAAAGAACACAATCCAAAAATGTTAGGACAGTCACAAAATACATAAGATAGTCATTTTTCATAAGATGTCCTAAACCCTAAAATCCTATATGAAATCATAGCCTTATGGAACATATAAAGGTTTTGAAGGGTAGTGTAGTAGCATTATGCAAAGGGCATGGGGGGTATTTAAGTTGATGGATGTTACATGTTGAAATTTAAAAGCCCTCTCAGTGGACATCTGTAGTGATAAAAGACAAGAACCCTACCACAATTAATATAAGCTGCCCTAAGTCATTAGCATGATTAGAGATCAAGAATCATAATCTTGCATAACAGTCCACAGAGGGTCTCAAGGTTATCAAGTGCATAGTCTTTTGGAGATCAAAACTATCCCAACCTAACAAAGAATGTTGTAGTACTATTTCTCATTATATTATGTAACCATCTATCTCTTGATGTCTTGGGGGCTTTGTTGTTATATAGAGCCTAATTAGACTCAGAGGTTAAATTTACCCCACTTTTATTGGCATGATTTCCCCCAAATTATTTAACGAGGTCAAGGGGCAATGACCCTTGTGGGGTCCAGGGGCAGCACATAAGAAACCTCAAACAAATTTTATTATTTTATAAAGGCGTCAGGAATTATTTTTCTATCGGCTAACATAAAAAAACCCTATTTTGTAACCGACATAAGTCTTAATAAAAACAAATAAGGGTTAGGGTTTTCTAGTGATGTATTGTAACATTTTGTAGTGGTATTGAGTTGCAAGGATTGCTGGTTGTAATCAGTTTGATTTACTAGATAATAATATTGGACTCTCTGTTGGTGGATGTAGCTCAAGTTTGGGTGAACCACGTTAAAAATTGTCTCTCACTATTTTTATTTCTGTGTATTTTCATTCATCTGTTTAATCTTTATTTGCATTTAATTAATATCTTCTGCATGCAATCCCTAACAAGTGGTATTAGAGTGGGTTGTGTTCAATTATCATCTGCAAGAAGGTCTCACGGTTGAGTGGGAGCAATGGTAGACAAGGGTAAATTGAAGGTAGATAGATTCAATGGGTAGAGCTATCAATTATGGAAGATGCAGTGGATGATTATCTCTATCAGAAGGATTTATGGAGGCCGTTGGAAGGAATAGCCAAGAAATCGGCAACAATGACTGATGAGGATTAGAATCTTCTAGACAGGAAGGCACTAGGAACCATTTGGGTGTGCCTGGCACCATCAGTGGTATTCAATATAATGGAAGCAAAGACAACATATGGTATGATGAAAGCTTTGGCTAAATTGTATAAAAACCCTTAGTCTCAAATAAGGTATTTCTCATGAAGCGTTTGTTTAATCTGAAAATGATTGAAGGTGGATCTGTGACAGATCATTTAAATGAGTTTAATACCATTATCAGTCTATTAACTTTTGTAAAAGTAAGTTTTGATGAAGAGGTGAGGGATCTCTTGATATTATGTTCTTTGCCAGAAAGCTAGAATAGCTTGGTAATGGTTGTAAGTAACTCTGTCTCTAGTTCAAATACTTTAAAATTTGATGATGTTGTTGGTATTATCCTTGTTGCAAGTATGTGCCTAATTGTTGTTGTTATTGATGTCAACATATCCTTGTTGTCATTGGTGTCAACTGTATCTTATTCTATTACTTGTTTAGAAGACTTGTATGTTGAGGATATTGAGAAAATTAGCCTTTGTGGAAGGAACAAGTGAGTTACAAAGAAGTACAGTACAGACAGTGAGTTATATGCTAAAGAATAGTCCGGTAAACTACTCCACATTTACTTTTGCTCAAAGATCGTGGTCTGTGGATTGGAAGCAAGTTAGAGGTATGACTAAGGATGCTACATTCTAAGTTTGAGCCCTCCATATGAAGATCTGAGTGAGTTGTGTTCACCAGAGTAAAACCTGCTTTTTCTGTAAGTTTAGTTGGGACAGGAAGAAAGTATTCTGATCTGCATTCCTCCGCAATAAAGTATTTTGCTTTGCAGTTCTAGAAGGAAGTCTGGGATTATGTTAAGTGCCTTCAGTTGCAATGGTTTGTGGTTTGGTTGTCCGCAAGCTATCTTTCCTTTATGACAGTTGAAGACAGTGAAGTTCATGTGTTCCAATAAGAAGATTCCTATGGATAAAGTGGTCAAGGTTCGTGCAATTTCTCCTGATGATTATAATGTGCTTGTGGATGTCTCCTAATCATGTTCCTATCTAGACTTTGTTCCACATTAAGAAATTGAGATTGTGTTTGAAGATTGTTCCCAGATAATGTAGCATGTAACTAGTCTTGGCTAACCTGGTTAATCCTAGTGATTGCAGAGATCTCTAGAAGATTGTGGAAGCATGTTGTGGCGTGGAAGATCATGTTTGAGTCCCAGCTAAGGCATCGAATGATCTGCATTTCATTTCCTTTGCACAATGTTGTAATAGGTCAGAACCTATTTTGTAAATGTTTGTAATACCGACCTTGGAGATTGTTCCAATGGTTGATGATTGTGATGCTGACCTTGATGATCATGCCAAGGTTGATGTAGCGTATAAATACTTGTAGTTGAGTCATGGAAAAAGTTTCCTTGAGTAGAAATGAAAAGATATTAAGAAAGGTCCAAAAGGTAGAGTAGAGAAGAGGCAGAGCAAAGAAGAGGAAGAGAAGAGCAGAGGAAGAGAAGAGCAAGGGAATTATTATACTTCAGTTGCAAATATAGAAAGGTGTTGAACATGGAAGTGATTCTAGTAGTAAGCTGCCAGTAGGGTTCAACAGCCCTCAGGGTTTAACAACCCTTATTGTAATCTTGCTAGGTTTAGGATTGAGGCAGTGAGCCTGCTAGACCTAGTTATTCTTCATGGTAGTAAGCCAGTATGTTTAGGCCCGTGGAGTGACCAAGCCTGAACATCATTATTTTAAGATTGGAATATATATTGAGAGCTAATCCTCTCTATGGTTTTTCCCCACCTTTGGGTTTTCCATGTAAATCTGGTGTCTCTTGTGTTTGATGGTGTATCTGTGGTTAAGTTTATGATTTCATGCACTCATTGTTAAATCATAATAATTATGGATAAGTGATGAATGTTTAATTCCAGAAAGTGTTTTAAGTTTTTATGACAACTGATTCACCCCCCTCTTAGTTGTCTAGCGGATATCAACAATCCTTAGCAAGGAAATGCGATGGAAAAGCTCAGGTGGAGCCACATCAGTGATGGTGATAGGTTGTCATTGATGACAAAAAGGTGTTTGGTCCTCATGTCATATTTCAGGATGTCTTCAAGTGGGAGAGATTTAATGCAGAGACAAAGTATTGGTTGTTTGAAATCTGATGTGTCTTGCAGATGCAGAGACTGGTTTTATACTTCACAGGTTTGATCTTGCATCATCAAGTGTACATCATCTTGTTTGTTGTTGATAGGAGCAGGAACAAGAATACATCATCTTGTTTGTTGTTGATCTTGCATCATCAGGAGTACATCTTGTTTGTTGTTGATAGGAGCAGGAACAAGAATACATCATCTTGTTTGTTGTTGATCTTGCATCATCAGGAGTACATCTTGTTTGTTGTTGATAGGAGCAGGAACAAGAGTACATCATCTTGTGTGTTCTTTCCATCACATCTTGATCAGTATGGTTTATACAGATGACATAATATGCAGTGAAACAAAGTAATCTTCATCATGATTATAGGTGATCTCAGGAGTTATAATATTTCATTTGAGTTGGTCAGAGGATCAATGGGTGTTAGCATTGGTATAGATGTTCTTGATGATCATCTCATTGGTTTCATTTCAGGGGTTCACTTGGTTATTTTTTTTTGATGCTATTCACAATACTATTGCAGAGAGTTTTTCAAGGACTTATGTGATGATAAGTCTGAAGCTTGTAGAGTATGGTCTTCAAGGTGCTTAAGGTGTTTAAAGTCTAAAATTACCTTATTTTAATGTCCTCAAAGTATATACTTTAAACCCTAGTTTAAAATGTCTATTTCAATAATGACCTGCTACTGCAGGTTCATAACTTAGAAATTACCTGTTGAAGGGTTTACTTCCCGTGCTGTCCACCGGCCTCACAAAATTCCTTTACCTTTTGCATCGGTTTATTTTCATGTGTGTGAGCGCCAAAGCATATCAAATGCTATGTTTAAATGAATGATGGGCGGGCTTTCTTTTAAAATTCTATCACCTTAGCGGGAAAGGCCCGATGCCTTGGAGTACTTTTTAAGTCTCAATTCATATTTGAAATGAATTTGCATGCATACCGAAAGGTAAGGAAAAAGGCTTCGAATTACTAGGGGAGCATAGTATGAATTAAAAGTTTTTATTTAGGATGTTGTTCCCTAAGCCTTTTAAGGCTTTAGTTTCTTTTTAGAAACTTTACTTAAACATTAAGTGATCGGCCTATACCAATTTAATGGATTCTAAATTGTGAGTTTTTTAATTGGTGATTTTTGGATCTTATATTAGAAATTATTTTTTCTAATTTAAAGAAATGACATTAGAATTTCTTTTGAGGAGATTTTTTTACAAGGCAGATTGGATGAAAAATTTGAAGACTAATTTTTTTTTGTAGAAGATGTTTTGAAGAGTTTTTTTTTGGTGTGAAGAATATATTTTTTGAGAAGATTTATGATGGATTTTTATGAGGAAAATTGACAAATTTTTCTTTTGGATCTGAGGAGAAAAATAAACAGGGGCAGATGAAATTTGTGAAGAAGATATTATTTCTCTTAGGAGCAGATTGATTAAATTTTTGAAGACAAAGGAAATTTTTTTTGTAGGGAAGATGAAGGGTTTGTCTTGAAGATGATTTGTTACAGGATACGAATAAGAGAGATTTTATTTTATCTTAAAGGCAGATTGACAAAATTACATGAAGACAATGAATTTGAATATAAAATCATGAATTTTTTTAAGGAATATGAATCAAAATTGAAGAGTTTATTTGCAGGGGAGATGAAGAAAAGGAAATGTGTTTTTGCAGAGAAGTGAAATTTCAAAAGTCTTGTTGTTTATAATTGCAAAATTTGTGTGATCAGATGAAGGAATGTGAAAGGTTCCAAGGCAGTGAAAAGACATTCAACTTGTATAAATTTGTTTTCCAGGTGCACTGATGGATGATTTAAGAAGGATAGTGATGAAACATACTGTGTTGTGAAGTGTTGGATTAAAATACAGATTTGATATGCAGTGTTGTTGAATGGATTAGAATGCAGTGTTGATTGGATCAGAGTAAAGGATTGTTGAGTATATCCGGATCTCAGATTGAATAAAATGGGTATTTGACAGATATATATTTGTATTGAATGAAACAGAGTATCCCTCTGATTTGCTTATTACATTTGTTGGTAATTTGGTTTGCCAGTAAGGCACAATAAGCCAGTGTGGCTTGTGATCAGTGAGATCATTCTATGCTAGTGAAGCTTGTGGTCAGTGAGACCTTAATATTTGTCAGTGAGGCATGTTTTTCAGTTAAGCCAGTGAGGCACTTCATGAGTGGTTTTTCTACCCCTGAGGGTTTTCCACTCGGTAAAAAGGTTGTGTCTTGATTTCTTCTATGTGTGTGCATATTATTGATTTGATCATGTTTTGTTTACATCTGTTATTGTAAGTCTTGTGCATATAAACTCAACAAATCATTAATGTATTCCTTTCCATCTGTTATGTAAGAGAAAGCTTGCAAAAAGTTGTAAAATGTTTGAAAATTAATACAACACTGATTCACCCCCCCTCTCAGTGTTGTCTGGACTCCTACAATCAGGTAGTGTTTTGAATGCAGAAAGCAGGGGTAGATCAAAGGAGAGAGGAAAAGGTTCTAGAGGTCATGGGAAGTCACAAGGAAAATCAAAGGACAAGAGGTCCTAATCTAGAGGACAAAAGGATTGCTGGTACTGTGGGAAACCAGGTCATTTGAAGAGAGATTGCTGGTCTCGGAAGAATAAAGGAGACAAACAAGAAGGCAATGAGGAGGCAAATGTGTTAAGTAATAAATCTAAAGATGATGCTTTGATTCTTTCCCTAGAGAATGATAATGATTCATGGGTTTTAGATTCAGGGGCCTCATTTCATGCTATGCCCCATAGAAGTTATTTTTTTATTATGTCAAAGGGGATTTTGGGCTAGTTTATTTGGGAGATAATGAACCCTGTCAGATTGTTGGAAAGGGAAGAATCAAGATTAAGTTGCAGAATTGGAATCATTGGCTACTACAAGAGGTAAGGCCCATTCCAAGGTTGAGTAGGAATTTAATTTCAGCAGGGCTGCTAGCTGATGAAGGTTGCATTGTTAAATTTACTGATAAAAATTGGAAGGTTTCAAGAGGTGCCTTAATAGTAGAAAAATGTGTGAAAATAGGAACCTTATATCTTTGTACATGTCATACTATTCCTTCTACTTTAGTTGTTGTAGAGAAAAAATAAATAGGTTCAGGAATAGTTACTGCAGGTTCGCAGGAAGAGATTGAAACAGTTGCTGCAGGTTCTGAGACAACACTATGGCATAACAGACTTGGACATATGAGTGAAAAAGGTATGAAGGTACTTCATTCTAAGAAAGTTTTACTAGGTCTGAAATGTATTAATATGGATTTCTGTGAAAGTTATGTGTATGGCAAACAAAAGAGATTCAGTTTTCTCAAGGATGGGAAGCAAAAGAAAGATGAAAAGTTGGAGCTTGTGTACACAGATGTATGGGGACCAACTCATGTATCTTCTCTTGGTGGCTCTCGGTATTATGTTACATTCATAGATGATGCAACTAGGAAGGTTTGGATTTATTTCCTTAGGTAGAAATTTGATGTATTTGAAACATTTAAGAAATGGAGAAGCTTGGTTGAGAATGAGACGGGTAAAAGATTAAAACATCTCAGATCTAATAATGGTGGTGAGTATTGCAACAAAGAATTTGAGAATTATTGTTCCTTTAATGGAATTCGTAGGCAGAAAATAGTTCTAGGGAGTCCACAGAAAAATGGAGTGGCTGAACGCATGAATAGGACAATAATAGAGCATGCAAGGACCATGAGATTGCATGTTGGGCTGCTTTTAAACATGTGGGCAGAGGCTATCAATACCACTGTATATTTAATTAATAGAGGTCCTTCAGTTCCTTTGGGCTGTGGTATTCTAGAGGAAGCATGGACATGTAAGAAGGTGAGTTATTCTTTTCTCAAAACCTTCAAATGCGAAGCATTTGCACATGTAGATTCTGAAAATAGAACCAAGCTGGATGCAAAATAAAAAAAGTGTATCTTCATTGGATATGGCATTGATGAATTTGGTTATAGGCTTTGGGATTTTGAAAATCAAAAAATTGTGAGAAGCAGGGATGTTGTATTCAATGAGAAGGTGTTGTACAAAGATCCGTTGCAACAACATGAGAAGAAAGAAAAGGATTATGTGGTGCTAGATGATACTCCAGATAATGATGTTCCAGTGGTTCCTCATGCTCTGCAACAACAACAAGAAATACCACAAACTCCAGTGAATGTTAGACGATCAACAAGGCTAAGTAGACCTCTTGAAAGGGTTTCTCCCTCTTTGTATTCTATTTTGTTAATAGATGCTGGTGAACCGGAAGGATATGGTGAAGCTATGTAGGTGGATACAAAGGTTCAGTGGGAGCTTGCAATAAAAGAAGAAATGGACTCCTTGCAGAAAAATCAGACTTGGGAATTATGTAAGTTGCCTACAAATAAAAAGGCTTTACCAAACAAATGGGTTTATAGGTTGAAAGAGGAAGATGGAGGTAAGAAAAGATTTAAAGCCAGGTTAGTTGTAAAAGGATTTGCACAGAAAAAAGGCATTGATTTTGGTGAGATTTTTTCTCTGGTTGTTAAGATGACTTCTATTTGTACTGTTTTAAGTATTGTGGCTACTAAAGATTTGCATTTGGAACAGCTAGATGTGAAAATTACCTTTTTCCATGGTGATTTGGAGGAGGAGATATATATGGAACAACCCCAAGGATTTGAGGTCAATTGTAAGGAGAAACAGGTGTACAGATTGAAGAAGAGTTTGTATGCCTTGAAACAAGCACCTCAGCAATGATATTTGAAATTTGATAGTTTTATGGCTGAGCAAGGCTACAACCGGTGTAATTCTGACCATTGTGTTTATTTTAAGAGGTTGGATAATGACAGCTACATTATTTTATGTTTATATGTTGATGACATGCTTGTAGCAGGGTCTAACATGGATCACATAAGAGAGTTAAAACAATAGTTAGCACAATCATTTTCTATGAAGGATTTGGGGGCAGCAAAACAAATCCTTGGTATGAAAATTTGCAAAGATAGGAAGAATAGAAAATTGACTCTATCTCAGGATGATTATGTTGAAAAGGTGTTGCAGAGATTCCATATGGAGAATGCAAAATCTGTCAGCACACCTTTGCCTAGTCATTTGAAAGTGATTAAGGAGATGTGTCCTAAGACACAAGAGGAGGAAGATAAAATATCCAAGGTACCATATGCTTTAGCTGTATCCAATAAACACTTATGTTTTGGGGGCTCTAATACTAATTTAGCAGGCTATGTGGACTCAGATTTGGCAAGGGATATTGATACCAAGCGGAGTACTATAGGTTATGTCTTTACTGTAGGTGGGACAATGGTGAGTTGGATGCCCAAGTTGCAAAAGGTGGTTGCTTTATCCACCACGGAGGTAGAGTATGTAGCTGCAACAGAGGCAAGCAATGAGATGATATGGATGCAATCTTTCATGGAAGAATTGGGCAAACAACAGGCTAACAATTATTTGTTTACCGATAGCCAGAGTGCCATACATCTTGCAAATAATTCTACCTTGCATTCAAAGACCAAACACATACAACTAAGGTATCGCTTCATCTAGTTGGTGTTGGATGATGGACAGTTACGACTATAAAAGATCTATATAGATGAAAATACAGTGGATATGTTTACAAAGGCAGTAACAAGGGAGAAACTGAGCTCCTCTTCAACTTCAGTTGGTCTTCAAGACTGAAAAATAATAAAATCAAAACAACAGAGTCCAGGATGCTTATTTCCAGTGGGAGCTACAGGGTCAGCAGTGTTTTGATTAGTCTCCAATTGGGAGATGATATGGTGTGGAGTTTGATCAGTCTCCAAGTGAGAGATTGTTGTTATATGGAGCCTAATCAGACTCAGAGGTTAAATTTACCCCACTTTTATTGGCACAGTTTCCACCCAAATTATTTAATGGGGTCAAGGGGCAGCGCCCCTTGTGAGGGTTTGGGGGCAGCATCACCAAGATGGGGTCAAGGGGAAGCACCCCTTGCGGGGTCCAAGGGTAGCACATAAGAAACCTCAAATGAATTTTATTATTTTATAAAGGCGTCGAGGGTTATTTTTCTATTGGCTGACATAAAAAACACTATTTTGTAACCGACATAAGTCTTGATAAAAATGACTAAGGGTTAGGGTTTTTTGTTGATGTATTGCAGCATTTTGCAATGATATTGAGTTGCAAGGATTGCTGGTTGTAATCGGTTTGATTTACTGGATAATAATATTGGACTCTCTGTTGGCGGATGTAGCCTAAGTTTGGATGAACCACGTTAAAACTTGTCTCTCACTATTATTATTTTTGTGTATTTTCATTCCCTTGTTTAATCTTTATTTGCATTTAATTGATATCTTCTACATGCAATCCCTAACAGGCTTTTGTTTGTGTTGCTAATTGCTTCTGTCTACTGTCTATGTTTGAAAAAAATCATTTTATTTATAGATTAGTGAGGCGGTTATAAAAGGGGCCGGTGAATTAATTTATAAAATCTATCAATCAACTCTGCATTTACTCCTAAATCTATGAAAGATCTCTTCATTTACTCTAAAAATCTATATTCGATCGGATGACTGCTAGTAAGACGTGAGAACATCATTATTAACATACTTTGGGAATTTTCATTCCTGTTTAATTTTTTGGCAGCATTATTAACCACTTCTGGCACAAATATTATGGCATGAGACAATTCCGAGCACTATCATGCTCACAACTAAAAGCCTATCAGCTAAATATAACAAGGGAGAATTACCATGCTTTATTCCCGTTTAAAAAAAACTAGAAGGTTGTTTAATATTTACTAATGGGAATGGAATTAAAAAGTATGCTACCTACAAGGAAAATCCAATGCACTTACCCATAAAAAAAATAATAAAAATAAAAAAAGACTTGTTGGAAAATTTCTCATGCTTTATCACCATGGATTCAAAATGAAATTTTTGTTTACTTCACATGAATGCATAATCATACTAAGAGGACTAATTATTTATTTCTTTTATGTTTACCCAAGTTCTAGGTACTCCTTAAGAATACAAGAAAGAAATCACCTAAGTAGAGAAGAGATAGGTTTGTTTATTAAACCTTTCTATATTCTTTGAATGTAAGGAATCCAGCCTAGGGACGATTATTTCTATGCATTTTTGTAGTAATCACTAAAGCACCCAAAAAAAAACAAAAAGGTAAATATGTTTTCACTAACATAGATTAAAACATAATACTGTAAATAGATTAAAACCATAGATTAAAATAATAGATTTAAACATGTCTACAATAGATTAAAACAATAATACTAAATTTTTCAAGAGGCTTGCTTAAAACTAAGTTTTAACTTATTCTCTTTTATTTTCTCCCAAGGCCGAAGAAAATTTAAACATAAAGCTTCATATTAAAGATTCCATTAAGGAGCGTAACTCACCAACTAAGAAAATCAATTAAGAAAACAAGAAATAATTAAGGCTTTCTCCCAACATCTAGGTTTCAGCCCTAAATTGTGTTGCCCTAATTTTTGTCTTTTTTGTTGTGTGTGTTGTTTTCAGCTGCTTGCTAGAAGGTTCCTCGATGGCCATGGAGAGGCACACAACACTGGGATTGGCAGACACTTTCCTTTAGATCACCTTCCTTCGTCGCGAAAGGGCATCTCTCGGTGTAGGTAAAGGTTTGGATTAAAACATTACTCTTTAGAATATCATTCAACCAAGTAGTTTCCAGGTTTCTTTTTACTGAGGACAATGAGAATCTCTAATGAATAACATAGGTAGAATCGATTTATCTAACCTCCTATTGTGTTTTTTCTTTTCTTGTGTGGGTAGAGGGAAAAGGGAAACAATCATGCCTTCTGAATGCCAGGTCGTGCCAAGTAATAAGATGGTTAAATGGGTGAAGATAAGCGCTTAGTCAAGGGAATGTTATGCAACTATCATCCAACCCTAACACTTGACAAAATGAAGAAGAGTACATGACATAGGCAGGGATCATTGTACTGCATATACATGTTTTGAAGCAATGAACATTGTAAAATCTTTACATAAAATGTACTCATATATAGAGGTCAAGGCTCCAAGTCTTAGCACAATACTACAGGCTAGGCATAGTTGGGTGCCATCGGCTATGGGATGATCCTATTTTGTTATAATGACAGTAACTTATTTTGTAGATAGTTTGCACAAATTTCTTTTATACTTCAAATTTCTTCGTTGATTCTTATTCCATAAGCTAACTTTATTAACTCGATGGTATTTTGGGGTCGATGTTTCTCCTTATTTTCATTTATGTTTCTGTTTAGGCTACTTTCAGAGAGAAGTTTGAGTTTTAAAAAAAGGAAAACTAAATACCCATGAAAATGTTTGTTTTTTTTTCTTTAAAAAAAATTGCCAATATACACAGAATGTTGTTTTCACAAGGAAAGGAGGCGGCCCCTTGAGCATGAAGATCACAATCATAGAATTTTCAAATAGATGCACCTCTTCAGGGATATATTGTGTGAAGGTGAGACTAATGAGAAATCTTAAGGAACAATCATCCTTTAGAGTGGAAGCTTAAAATAGTGCAACATTTAGGATCATAATATAACTTACATTAAAAGTGAAATACAAAAAAAATGCAATATTTAAGATCATTACACATATTTCTCTTTTCATAGTATAACAGAGGTCATTACATAGTTTGAAGCAATGTATATCAGTTCTTTCTTTACTTAGGACCCTAGGTCTAAATATGAGAAATATGAATCTTTTATCCTTTAGCAATCCCTTGTCTAGCAATATACCGCATCAAGTATTTCTTTACTCCTCTTGAAAGAAACCTGCAAGAGGGCAATCAAGAAAATAACCTTTTTGTTCATCCAGTGGAGGCTTACCTCCCAGCCTAGGGTAGTAGTTGCCCACCCTCAAGCTAGGGGAAAACATAGGGAGACCCAGGTAAGACTATACATACATTTTGCAGACTCACAATTATCTACATATAATTTTCACAAAACAACTAATCACACAGATCTTCAACACTCACTGGTTGGTCACAAACACACCACAAGAAGTTTCCTGTAGAAGCTTCACAAGGGAAAGAGAAGGACATAAACCTGTAGGAACACCGGTTGAATATATTTTCTTTTTTGTCTCTTTTTCACTGCAGATTTTACTTCACAATTCATTAGTTTTCATGGCACATAGCACATGCAATTTTTTTTCACTATAAAGAATTCCTCTGAATTCCTTTGTTAAGGAGAAAAGAGGGGAGACCCTAGACTCACCAAGAACAATACAAAACACAATCAATACTCAATACCCCAACAATAAAAATAGGAGGAAAAATCATTTCATAACACCATACTCATAATTAGACGATAATTTTAACTTCATTTCTCCAACACAAAATATGAACCATAATAGACACTAAGGCCTTCAATTTTCATAAATTTGTATTATCTCTTTATATCATTGTATTGATTAGACTCGAATTCCTCATATCACTGTGTTATTTATTTATTTAATTTTATTGAGTAAGGGTTGATATCTACCTATCCACTTGCACAACACTTAAAGAGAACAGTTTTAGATCCATAGTAACCTTCCAACCTTTCCAAATTTTACTCTTTCCCCAACAACCTAGAAGATGAATAATACACAATCCAAGTACTCCCCCCAATTTCAGCAATTGGATATATTTTCTTGTTTTTTACCCCCCAGGAACCCCTTAGGAATTACAATAGTTAGAAAATTTTAGTAGCTAGAGAAATTACAGCTAGGTTACATCTGTCCTTAAGGGTAGGATGTGTCTCCCCCAAGTGGACAACATGTGTCCAAATGTGGAAAGCATGTTGTCACCTTGGGTGGACAACATGTGTCCTTATCAAAGACCCCTTTTCAACAATTAAAAATGTATTCGTGTCCAAATTAAAAATACTCATAAAAAGATGCCCAAAAATCACTTTTTTCTTAATCTTATTATATTTCTTTGAGGGGCCCACCCAGGTCTAGGATAAAGTTTAATTTTTTTCTTAACACAAGGTACAAATTTACTCTTAATATCCTATTTGGTGGTCTGTTTAGACTCCCCCTCCTCACAACAAGGATACCTCAGACACTTAACAACATATGCGTCAACACATAATGAGCCACATGAAATCACATGTCCCAATAGCATACTACAATGTCACACGATCCCCACACAAGATACTTCAAATGATACACTTTCACATGACACATTTTCCACAAAGCATGCTTCCACAAGACATAGACATGACTAACAATGGACCTGAGCCTTTCCATACCAGCTAGGTCAGCTTATTAGAAAACCACAATGGGTCTCCAAGTGTTTTCCCCATTTCCACTAGCTCAACCTACACACTTGTTTCACATTGTTAGTATGAAAACAATAGCTAAAGCAAAGCTACCATTAACCATCACTACTTCATATACAACCATTTTAATCATTCTTGCAACATATAAGAATTTTTCTTTCACTAGACCAATTTAATCAATTTCAATGCACATGAGAGAATATACATATACACATCTACAGGAGTCTAGATCACAATAGTATGAGACAACAATTTACATAATTTATTCTGCAAGCTATATATATATATCAATGAGTCTCATCAACCATAGCAAAGTATAAGAACTCACACAATGAAATCCAAGGAATCATGTATAGCTATATCTCAATAAGCAACATAGTCCACTAAAACATTGTACAAGACAAGATCTAAGAAGCATCACATATAGTCAAATGAGGATATGCAATTATAAAATCATGTACCAACCTTAGTCCAAGTCAAAATCATACATCTTGAACAAGTATATAACCATTACCATGATTAGATAACTGGGAGAACCAACATCTAATGTCTCATCACAAAACTATAGTAGCAAAATGTAAGATCACTTTTCTTCATAATGGCTGGTATCGAGGAGGGGTCCTACATCTAAACCCTATGAAACAAATTTGAACCCAATTTTCTTGTCACTAATTCATTTTATGTTAGCTTTGTGAATTGTAGTAGAGATCCATGGTGCATATAGAAACACATGATCTATTAATATATGAATAAAGAATTTATGGAATATCAATTTTCCTAATGATTCTTTATATCCTTAAGCTATGAGTAGCTCTATGAATTACATAAGTTAAAATTGAGAGATTTATCATTTTGATTATAAGTGTATGACTAATCACTATCTTAATATTGGTGCCTAATCCTTGAGAAATAAAGTTAGTGAAATGAAATCTATTGTAAGAAAACACATAAGACCTCAATTCTTGATGGATTTAACAAATTCCTTTGATTTACAGTGTTTAAAACCTCAAAGATGCTTCTATTTTACCTTTGCAAACCATACTTCTCAATCACATTACTTACCATGATATCCCACATATTAAGACAAAAAGATTTTCCATCCATTTCTTGAATGGAATACTAAGTATTTCTTATAAAGGAACAACAAATGTGGACATAAGGATTTATTAGATCCCTTGAAATACCAATCAAATAGTAGAGATAGTTCATAAAGAAAATAGAAATATGTTTTATATTGATTTCTAGAAATGAAGTACAATTATAGCCTATTATAATATAACTCATGTTACAATAGTGTTTTTGCTTTCCAAGAGCTCATAAATGGAATCTTATACATAGTTCTTACAAAAATAGCAAAGATTGATCTTATCTTACACAAGTGACAACCTCTATAATTAGCAAAGGACAATGCTCATCTCACATAGATGTCTAACACTTGTTTCTTGTGCCTAATAATCATGAACTTTGTAGTTATCAAAAACAAAAATTGAAATAAATCCAAATGAGGGTGCAAATTATGGTTATATTACTCAAACAACTAGAAATTTAACTTGAGAAATTGGTCCCATTAGTTGTTAATCAGGAAAATCTATTTTAACTATTACTCCAACTTTATTTATATTTGCTTCATACCTGACATCCAAAATAAATTTTCTCTCCTTGATGAAGTTCTTGACATTTGTTTCTAACATCACAATCTTATCAATTTGGTGACTAAACAAGATTAGGTCTAGCTTATCACTTAACAAGAGAGGCTTAGTAAACAAGGAGACAAGATATTTAAAATATTCCTTCTAGAATGCTAATTCTTTTCTAATACCATCCAAACCCTCAATAGTAGGTAGCTTAGAGTCAACAAAGTGTTGAAACCATAATATCTTTTCTTTTACATTTGCTTTTAGCTTTTCAATAAATGTCGCAGTATCATATAGAAGATCACATGTTATTAGTAAACTCTATCTTAGGGATGCCATGAATCATTTTTATTTGATATATATTGGGGATACATTTCTTCTTGATTTCTATTAACCTTAGCTCAAATTTACTTTTTTGGTGCAATGGTTCATTTATGTTAGAATAACACTTCCATAGATCATCATCTAGTCTTAGTAATTTTTGTATTTCTATATTCAAAATCACCCCTAATAATGTCCTTTGAATTTCTCTTAGATTATTTATCTTTATCGAAGGATTCTTTCTCATTTTCTTGAGACTTCAACAACAAGTCTCTCAACTTATCTCCTACTTCCAATAAATGCTCCCTTGTGATGTGCTTACTTTTTGAGAAGGCATAATTGTTATTTACTTTGCACCCTAAATTTGAGCTTGAAGTTTATTTATTAATGAATGAGAGTTTTAGTGCTTCCTTCAACTCTATATTGTCTTGTTAAAATTTGTTAAAGTCAACTTGCATTTTTTATAGTGACCTCACTAAATTGTGTAGTATGCACTACCAATGTTTTTGCATCTAAGGGAGACACATCTCCTACTCCTTTTACAATCAATTGGCCAACTAGTCCTTGAGGTTCATATTCCACTTTATTTTTATCATGTTCAAGGGCTATTTTTTAAGTCTAGGTTGAAAGCAAACCCATAATATAATTTTCTTGCCTCACTTGGAGTACTGAATATATTAGTCTCTCTAGATCACTTCCTAATGGTGTCAAATTCCATTACTTGCACAATATCCTAGGATGGAAGTAATAGACATGCACTTTTCTAAACTAACCTTCTCCCTTCTTCTAGATTCACATTTTTAACATTAACATTAAAAGTTGAGTGTTCACTCTCATTTGTGCCCTACTCTTCTTCCATTAATTTTACATGCGCCCTTTTTTCCTTCTAATTAGTTCTATTTGTAACCATCATCATAAATAAAAATCTTTTGAATTATTTAGTTGTGATGAACACATCATTAGCAATAAATTCATTGCATTTATCCTTACATCCCTAAAATCCTTTACTCTTTCATGTCTTTGTAACATTGTTGGTCAATCTAGATAAATTAGTTCTTAATCTACTTTATGTTGAGGGGATGCAACTATGACATAGGGTCATATGTAGGTACAATGTACCCAACTACCTTAGTGTCCTCATGACTAATGATACAAGATGCCTAGTCTTGAATTACATTTATTACACTTTCTTGTGCTTGATTGAATAAAAGTGAAGGTGTGTTTCCTTGGGATGTTTCCCTCTTGACATTTGTAATGGAAATGATGTAGTTGAAGGGGAATCCCTTCTAGTTCTTTCTTCTTCAATTTGCATGTAGGGTTGTGGTGCAGGAGCACCTTGGCAAATTAATATTGCTCTGGAAAAATCTTTGAGTTTGATTAAATTTGTATGCTTCCACATTGTAATGAGGTTTATCAAGTCATTTTTATGTGTTTAGGTCATTAGGAGTTTCAAAAATGCAAAATATTGCAAACCATGTAAAGGTTGTCAATGTAAAATTAGAAAAAAGATGCAAACTTGGAAGGTGAAAAGTCATTTGGCTCTTGGTTCACTCCAAATCAGTTATGAACTGAAGAGACATGTTTTAATGCCTTTAAAAGGCCTTGTAACCATGAAGAATTCGTGGGTGGTTGAAGATTTGAGCATGGAATGAGAAAAAATAATGTTTTCCTGTATTTTCCTTCAGAAATTTACTGTCTTTTGCTATTGTACGGCCCTATATGGAATTGAATGGATGCCTAATGGATTGAAAATGTTATATCCTTCAACCACCTTCCATTTTCTTCTTGTCCCATGCATTTTTACTTATTTTTGTGAAAGATATGAGTGTTTTATGGATTGTAAATTTCTGATTTTCCCTACAATAGTCCTGTTGAAGCATTTGGTACGGTTTTCTATAGAAATATATAGGAGAAATCCATATATGGTTGGAGAGAGTATTGAGTATACTTTCCATTTCTTTTTTTTTCATCAAATTTCATTAAGATTTGAATAAGTTATGGCATTTTTATTGAGGGTAGGTCTGCAGAGTTTAATTTTCTAAAAAATAGTCTGAAAATATGCATGGTACGACTTGGTACAGCCTCAAATTGATGCATATAATAGATAGATGGAAAGATATGTGTTTCTAGTTTACAATTATTTTGGTTTGGTATAATTTCATTAAGTTTTGTGAGAGATATTGCAATTTTGGTGAGGGCAGGTCTGAACACTACCTAGGGTTTGTAGTTTTGGGAAAAGAGTCATAACTTTCTCTCCTACCATTGGATCTTCATGAAAATTGGAGGAAAAATATGTATTAATGTTCTCTTAAACCTGAATAAAGAAATTGGATTAGTTCTTTTATTTGTTAATGTTATTGAGGATAGTTTTGGTCCTCCTACCTCTGCATCATATTGGTATCAGAGCTGGCGAAAGATTTGGGTGGTGTGTATTTTTTTTTTTCCTGTCACTGAGAAGGCAGGTGAAGAGTGAGAAGATCTTGATTGTGTAGATAGATTTCTGAGGGAGGAAATCTACACCTTTTGGATTTTGTGTTTCTTAGTTGTTTGGTTGCAGGTGTTTGTTCCATCTAGCTGCAAGAAAGATGTTTTCTGAGATTGTGTGTGGGCAGACAAGATGAGGTCTATCATGACCATTCTCCAATAGACATTTGGCTGGAGAAGGATGCATAGAGAAACCACTGAGGAGAGAGTGGTAGGTGCATCACCAGGATCTACTGTTGGGTGAGATGAATGGTTTGGTGAGTTGGTTTGTTGTGAAGCAGTGAGAGAGATGGATACCTGAAGAAGCACTTGATGTTGCAGCCTGAAGAGTACTCCACTGATGGGAGTAGAAGGAGCTTGAGGATGCTCTGTGAAGATGGTAGTTTGTTTTTTTGGTTGGTTGGTCACCATTTCTATAGATTGGAAGATTGTAGCTGAGAAGATTGAAGATAAAGACAGAGGAAAGAGACTTTTGTTACAGATACATTTCCAAGGGACTTAGAAATTTTGTTGGTTGGTTGTATGGTACAGGAGCACCTTGGCAAATTAATATTGCCCTAGAAAAATCTTTGAGTTTGATTAAATTTGTATGCTTCCACATTGTAATGAGGTTTATCAAGTCATTTTTATGTGTTTAGGTCATTAGGAGTTTCAAAAATGCAAAATATTGCAAACCATGTAAAGGTTGTCAATGTAAAATTGGAAAAAAGATGCAAACTTGGAAGGTGAAGAGTCATTTGGCTCTTGGTTTGCTCCAAATCAGTTATGAACTGAAGAGACATGTTTTAATGATTTTAAAAGGCCTTGTAACCATGAAGAATTCGTGGGTGGTTGAAGATTTGAGCATGGAATGAGAAAAAACAATGTTTTCCTGTATTTTCCTTCAAAAATTTACTGTCTTTTGCTATTGTACAGCCCTATATGGAATTTAATGGATGCCTAATGGATTTAAAATGTTATATCCTTCAACTACCTTCCATTTTCTTCTTGTCCCATGCATTTTTATTTATTTTTGTGAAAGATATGAGTGTTTTATGGATTGTAATTTTTTGATTTTCCCTGCAACAGTCCTATTGCAGCATTTGGTATGGTTTTGTACATAAATATATAGGAGTAAGACATATATGGTTGGAAAGAGTATTGAGTCTACTTTTCATTTATTTTTGTTTTATCAAATTTTATTAATATTTGAATAAGTTATGGTATTTTTATTGAGGGTAGGTCTGTAGAGTTTAATTTTCTGAAAATACAGTCTGAAAATATGCATAGTACGACTTGGTACGGCCTCACATTGATGCATATAATAGATGGATAGAAATATATGTGTTTCTAGTTTACAATTATTTTAGTTTGGTATAATTTCATTAAGTTTTGTGAGAGATATTACAATTTTGGTGAGGGCAGGTCTGAATGCTGCCTAGGGTTTGTAGTTTTGGGAAAAGAGTCATAACTTTCTCTCCTACCATTGGATCTTCATGAAAATTGGAGGAAAAATATGTATTAATGTTCTCTTAAACCTGACTAAAGCAATTGGATTAGTTCTTTTATTTGTTAATGTTATTGAGGATAGTTTTGGTCCTCCTACCTCTGCATCAGGTTGGGCTGATGAAATGGAGGGCGAAGCTAGTTTTCTAGGTTTGTCTTCCAGAATTTGAGTTGAGGCCTCTTACTTTGCAGAAATGTCCTTCTTTAGCACTAATCCATTAGTTTCTATATTATCCAAAATATTTTGTACTTTATAAATCAAATTAATCACTTCTAAATATACTCCAAAACAACTTGGTGTTGATAGTAAGGAATACTGAGAGTGGGGGGGGGTGAATTAGTATTCCACAAAACCACTTCTTAACAAGTTTATAAATCCAATCTCCAAAATTAATAATATGAAAGTAGAATAAACATAGGAACAACAACCATAAAGACATAACACATGAACACCAAGATTTTTACATGGAAAACCTAAAAAGGGAAAAACCACGGTGAGTGTTAGCTCACAATATATTAATATATAGCACAATACCAGCTTACAAGAAGGCTCACTGCCTAGAGAACGAAAGAAGAAAGAAGAATGGCTCACTGCCAAATTGAATTGCTCAGATTGCATCTACACATGCATAGTTACAGCGCCAATGAAGCACCTAAATACTATCTCAAAACTCTTCATCTCTGACTGCTCTGTTTCACTACTCTGCTTTTATATAGGAACAAGATTTCTCTTCTTTTGCTCTTATTACTTCCACACAATCACTTTACTTCACATGTCACACATACCTATATTCACATTCGTACACCATGCATCAAACACTGAATTCGATCCCATATATATCCGCAACACTTAGAATCTTCACATTAAGTCGGTCTACTTAGATGAAGCATATAGTTAATAAACTTGTAGCTATCAGCCAAATCAACTCATCAAAATACATAGCAGACCTAAATAACATTTGAAACACCTTCTCATATGTTGGCTCCAACTACAAAACCACTTAGGATAAAGTTCTAATCAATAGAACATACCGCACACAAATCAAACTATCATGTTGGCCTCAAACACAGATTGTTACTAACTCATTCTAACTGTCAGATCACAACTTTCATTGCAAACTACAATACTTTCTCAAAATCATATCCAAGACTCCTTAGACATCATAGATCATACCTTCAAAATTGTAAAGAAAAAATATCCTTTAGCGGCAAAATGCGGATCATCATAAATCAGACCCTGTCACAGTCAAACAGTGTAGCTATACTCAACAGCTTGTAACTATCTTTCTAGTGGACTTCAGAACCTACAACTCTAGATTTAGATACTTCATACAAGTGTTTACAACACCTCAAAATTGCATATCAAGATATGCAACACCAGAAGAATGCGGACCAAAACAAATGTGTGTTCTACTTTAACTAGCATTGTATTATGTTCTACCAGACTTAGGCCATTTGAAGATATACTTCCAGAACTGATCAAAATCTAAAACCTTGGATATAAGATAATCTGAGAGTTAGGAATATCATACCAGAACTGCAATACTTGGTCTTCAACTGTCGACCAATACCAATCCAAATACAATTTTTCTGTCACTGTCTCGGTACACTGCCAACACTTAGCCAAGATAACTAAGTCTTCTTCACTAGACCAAAATCTATGTTCCATCCTTGTTCCTTTTCTTGTTACCATCAATGACAACACTTAACTATTCAACAAAGTAGTGTCTCTTGCCAACAATCTCCCCCTTTGGCATTGATGGCAACACTTAGTGAAAAATGCTTGACTGCCTTGACTGCTTCCCATTTCTATATACACTCTATATTTCTTCTCCCCCTGAGATGTTTGCCCATTTTTCACTGATCTTCTTCTCCCCCTTTGACATCAATGGCAAATGTGTAGGTTTTGGAGTCAAAAATTGTCAAAACTGCAAAATTTGCTATACTTTGCTGCATATGTACAAGTACAATTTTCAACTTATTTTACATGTGCTGGAGGATGTCATTGAAAATGTTCTTAATTTGGGCCAGCTCACCATCCCAACCTTTCTTAGCATTGTCCAAAATTTGAATATGACCACTAAGTAGGAAAACTATGGTCTCTGTCTTGTGAAGATCAGAGAGTGTGTCAGATTGAGAAGATACTTGTGCTTCTGCTGCCAGATTAAACATACAGTCTAACTTAGGACTGATTATTCCTCTTAGCTGACATATTCTGTTTCTAATTTTATCTCTCTCACTTATTAGATTGTTCAAGTCATCATGAAGGTTGATGACTTGACTTCCTTTCTGCTAACTAATTTTGCCATCAGATCAAATGACTTAGAAATATTTATCAGTTTTAGCTCTAAATCCTTGATCTTCTCTTCTATTTTTTTAGTCGCTTCTGACTAGGATAAGCAAAATTTGTATATGTGACCAGCTTCTTTAATGACACTCTAAATGCTTTTTATCCTATTATCTAGCTAGGCGTTGTCATTAACTATCATTTTATTTAACTCATTCATTCTTTTCTCATTAAACTCTTGCCTTACTTTTATTTCTGTAGATTTCTCAAGAGATTCAAAATGTTTACTTACAGAGTTTATGAGTTCATTTAGTTGATTTGCTGATGACATAGATGTGTCCTTTTGGTAAGTTGGCATTAGCTTCTCCAAAATGCTAGATGCCTCATCAATGAGCTCATTGTCCTCAATGTAAGATTTAACATTTCCTCTCTTGCTTTTGCCTGTACAATTGAAGCCAATTTGAGTTTTTGTACAGGGGACATTGTATCCAAGTTTATTGGACCATGTAGAAATTCAGGCTCATCCAAAACTTGTTTCTCTTTCTCCAAAAATTCTTTAACTGACTCTGCAGTGTCTCTTGGTGTAGTAGAGACTTCTTCTTTCAAGTTCTGCTTAGGATTATCTAGATCCACGTCCTTATTAGAGTCCTCCATCTATTCAATTGGAGGATTTTCCTTAGCTTGTTCCTCCTCAGTCCTTTCATTATCAATTTTGTCATCTATTTGATGTCTTGGAGAGGATCTTGCTTTAGTGTCAGTAGCAGATACTTCTTTCTCCTTAGTCACTTTGACATCTTCATCTAATTCCTGTTCAAGATTTACTTCTAGAGCAGATGTATCATTTCCAACATCTATTTCTTCATTGTCATAGATGGTAGGGATATTATATTTCATTAGTATCTCCAAAATGATCTCCTCAGTCTCCTTGACCACTTTATCAAATTTTCCTAACATTAGTGAGTTCATTTTTTTCTTGGTTCTAAAATTCTCCTTGAGTTCTTTAGATATTTTGCCTTCCTCTGTAGGAGTAATCTCCATACACAACTTTGTTTGTATATGCTTTCTGGGCTCAATGTCCTTGGCCATAGCAGTCTCCTTTCTGGCTGACAATATGCTAGCCAAGCTATTTGGGAGATCAGAAATGATCTCAATGAGGGCTCTATTGTATATATTGAGATACTCTATGGTGGCATCTTCTAAAACCCTTTTGTCAGCATCATTGTAATCATCATAAAATTGAGCCATAGGTTTCAGATTACCATCAACAGTGACAGACTGGAGTATATCTGCAAGTGTTATTGTGGCTTTTTACATCTAAGGCTCATCTACTCTTGGTCTTTTGCTGGGTTTATCCCTTCTAGAGGGCTTCTCGTTGCTGCTTCCGGAGGCTTTAGTATCCCCAGCTTTCATCTTTTTCACTTATTCATCAGACTTTGTCTCTTCTTCATCAATTCTTCCTATACTAACATACATCCTTCTACCTTTCATTTTCTATCTCTTTGTGCCTTTGTCAGTGGATTTCTTGGATGGTTGCTCCACACTTGCAGATGGTGTGGGACTGGAGGAGGTGGCAGAACTCCTTGTAGACCTTTGAGTCACTTCAGGCCTTTCTTGTTTGCTTTTGGGCTCTTCCGGAGCTTGGACTAGTTCACTCTCTTTCTTTTCTTTTATTTCCCTTTCTTCTTGTGCTTTTTCTCTTAATTCTTTAACCTATTCTTTTATGAAACCATGCTTTAATGTAAATTCTTCTACCTCCTTTCTTACCTTCCTAGAGATTTCTGGTTGTCTGAGTTCAACATGAATTTTCACAGATAGTTCCTCATAAGTTCCAAACCTTCCTTCCCTACTGTTCCTGGGTTTGCTCAACATATGTTGAGCATAGTTGTCTAGTATTTTTCCATCCACTTTATACCCCATTGGTAAAACCCAGACTGTCCTAGTCTCAATAGCCTCCATCAAACATTGATCTTTTGTAACCATAAAACAAATGGTATCCTTATACTTTTCAACAATTTCCTTAGGGATTCTTTCTCTTGAATGCATCATGCTTTGGAAATTCTTAAAGTACCCCCATAGGGCTGCTTTTTGTTCATCATGGCTTCCAATACTATTGAGATAATCTCTAATTTGTACAACAACATTTTTGCTACTTAACTAGAACAAATTCTTCATGTTTGGCAACTCATTCATAAAATAAAAGAATAGACAGATAATTAGTGTACCAAATTTGAAAGGATAGTTTTTTCTTTCCTTGATCTTCTTTAGATTCTCCAGTAGTTGAATTCTTAGCAACTCACACAAATCATAATCAACATTCTCTTTGACCATTTGATAAGCAGTGTATATCATAGTATCGGAGATAGAGTTCTCCTGGTTAGAGAAATAGATCTTGTAACCTATGACCATAGAAGCAAATCTTACCACATGGTCTGAGATGTCATTTATGGTTAATGCCCCCTTGTCAAATTGGGCTCCAGTAGCCTCTATGACAGTTTGATTCTTCACGGTTTTTAGCAAAGGCACACCTTCGGTGGAATTTAACCCTGTTACTACCCTAAACACCTCCTTGGTGATTTTGAAGGGTTTCCTTAACCACATGAACTCATCATGAATTTGGCTCAAGACGTATAGGACCCATTCATCTTCTATAAATGTAGGGAACTCTACATATTGAATGAATTTCTTTTCTCTTAGGACTTTGAATTCTTCCTTTAGGTCATTGATCATCACTTAAATGCTTCAGATATAATTCTAAAAATATGTTATTGCCATGCTCATCTAGGGCAACATGAATATATGCCCTAATGTCTTCTCATATAGAACTCCATATGGTATATCTGAAAATGCACCCATTGGATCAACTTCGGTTGCTTTGTAGGGATGTTTCTTGAATTTAGGTCATGGTCGCTCAGTGATATCAACAATTTGTGGGGTTGCCATTGCAAAGATTCAACAGATTAACAATAATGTTCCAACGGTAATACCTTGTTATGCCGAATTAGGGTTTTCTTTGCCTGAAACACTCTGAATTCTTTAAATTTCTATTGTCGCTTGAAATCTTGCTTCAATCTCTCTTAGATATTTGGTGGCTTGAATGTAAAGTGAGTTAGAAGGCAAATGAGTTTCTTTTTTTTAATCCTCTACACTTCACCTAATTTTCATAAATGCTCATTCTCAAAAGTTACTTGACTTTTCTCTAATAGATTCAGTCAATCAAAATTACTCTGCAATCCTTCACATTGGATCTTCTTCTACTGGAATTTCCTTCAGAAGTTTTCTCATAAGATTCTTCACAACATACCTTAGTACCAGATTCCAGTACTAACTTTCTGGCTAGGGGTTTTGGATTTTCAACACAGCTCCCCCTGAGCCAGAGTACCCAATTTACTTCCTGGAGGAAGTATCTACACTAGATGCTGGTGCGGATCCATCCTTAACTTCAATTACTTCTTTCTTGATCCAGATCTTGTCCATTTCTTTCTGAGTTTCAATCGGATCAACTTTTTCTTTTCCCTTATCATTCCTCTGCTTTGTTTTCCTTTCTTCAACATAGTAATTTCTCTTCACATTCTTGCTTCTGCAAACTCTTGCAACATGTACAAATTTGTTGCAATTGTAGCACACAATGTTTCCTTGTCCTTGATTCCTTCCTCTGAATGAATTCATCCTTGATCTACATTGATTAGCCATGTGTCCAAATCTATTGCATGCAAAACATCTTCTATTGAATGGTTGAGTATTTTGAAAGCCATTTCTTACTAGATTTCTGCATTCATTTGATCTATGACAAATTTTCTTGCAATTGAAACATTGACCAGAGAATGATGGAACATTCTAATTTACTCTACTCCTACACTGAGTAGCTTTATGACCAAACTTTTTGCAATTAAAACAATAGCCATTGAAAGATGGGTACCTTTGAGCATTTGGCTATTTGACCAGAGATCTTCTAGGTCTTCCTTTTTGATTCATGAACTAGTTTCTTTTATTTTGCTTCAACTGAAAATATCCTTGACCTAATCTTAAACTTTCTCCTTTCTCAAATCCTAAGCCTTGCTTATCATCTAAACTCTTTTGACTAGCAATCTTCTCATCAAGTTTTGTAGAACTTATCTGGAACTTTTCTTCATAGCTCTTTGCTTTGTCCAAGTTTGCTTTTAGGCTCACAATTTCTTTTTCAAGTTTGACACAATCTTTTGACTTGCTTTTTACCATTAGATTCAAATTTTCTTCTAATTTTGCTCTTTCCATAACTTCCACTTCCAAATCATTCAGGGTTTCATTTGCTGATATCAATTGATCACTAACCTCTTTGTATTTTTCTTTGAATTTCTTGACTTGTTCTTTTAACTTTGAAATACATTCATCAGCTTCTTGTAAGTTATTCTTCAGATCCTTGACTTCTGCTTTAGACTTTTCAAGATCAATAAGAGCTGCTTCCAGTTCAACATTGTTTGAGAAATTTCCAAATCTCCTGGCTGCCATGAGTGAACTCTCCCAGATCTTCCTCAAGTGGCTAGGCTTCTTCCAAGGAACCTTTCTCTGATACCAATTGTTGATAGTAAGGAATACTAAGAGGGGTGGGGGGGAACCAGTATCCCACAAAACTACTTCTTAACAAGTTTATAAATCTAATCTCCAAAATTAATAATATGAAAGTAAAATAAACATAGGAACAACAACCATAAAAACATAACACATGAACACCAGGATTTTTACGTGGAAAACCCAAAAAGGAAAAAACCACAGTGAGTGTTAGCTCACAATATATTAATATAGCACAATACCAGATTACAAGAAGGCTGACTGCCTTAGGGCTCACTTCCCAGAGAAATGCTCACTGCAAGAAAGGCTCACTACCAAAATAGGCTCACTGCCTAGAGAAATAAGAAGAAAGAAGAATAGCTCACTGCCAATTTGAATTGCTCAGATTGCATCTACACATGCATAGTTACAGCTCCAATGAAGCACATAAATACTATCTCAAAACTCTTCATCTTTGACTGCTCTACTTTTACATAGGAGCAAGATTTCTCTTCTTTTGCTCTTATTAATTCCACACAATCACTTTACTTCACATGTTGTACATACCTATATTCACATTCACACACCATGCATCAAACACTAAATTTGATCCCATATATATATATCCACAACACTTAGGATCTTCACATTAAGTCAGCTTACTTAGATGCAACGTATAGTTAATAAACTTGCAGCTGTCAGCCAAATCCACTCACCAATGTACATAGCAGACCTAAATAACATTTGAAACACCTTCTCATATGTTGGATCCAACTACAAAACCACTTAGGATAAAGTTCTAATCAGTAGAACTTACCGCACACAAATCAAACTATCATGTCGACCTCAAACATAGACTGTTACTAACTCAGTCTAACTGTCAGATCACAACTTTCACTGTAGACTACAATACTTTCTCAAAATCATATCCAAGACTCCTTATACATCATAGATCATACCTTCAAAACTGCAAAGAAAAATATCCTTTAGCGGCAAAATGCAGATCATCATAATTCAGACCCTGTCACAGTCAAACTCTGTTAAACAGTGTAGCGATACTCAACATCTTGTCACTATCTTTCCAGTGGACTTCAGAACCTACAACTCTAGATTTAGACACTTCATACAAGTATTTACAACACCTCAAAACTGCATATCAAGATATGTAACACCGAAAGAATGCAGACCAAAACAAATGTGTGTTATGCTTTAACTAGCATTGTATTTTGTTCTACCGGACTTAGGCCATTTGAAGATATACTTTCAGAACTGATGAAAAGATGAAACCTTGGATATAAGATCATCTGAGAGTTAGGAACATCATACCAGAACCACAATACTTGGTCTTCAATTGCGGACCAATACCAATCGAAATATAGTTTTTCTGTCACTGTCTTTGTACACTGCCAACACTTAGCCAAGATGACTAAGTCTTCTTCACCGGACCAAAATCTTTGTTCCATCCTTGTTCCTTTTCTTGTTGCCATCAATGACAAAACTCAACTATTCAACAAAGCAGTGTCTCTTGCCAACACTTGGATTGTTTAATTTTCATATTTTTTCTACAAAATCATTTTTTTCCTTATCTTCTTGTCTAGATCATCCATAGTTTCTAATTAGGTTTTCATATTCATGTTTAAAGCCACACCTTGCATTCTATCTCCTCATGTTATGGATGAAACTCTTTGGATCATATGTCCTATTTGAATTTCTAGTCATTCCTAATGTAAAGTAGCATATTTATTCACCTTGTCAAAACCTTCCTTTCCTAGTAATATTAAATATTTAATCTTCATGTAACTTGGGAGGAAGCCCCTTTTGAGGAACTTTAAATTAATACTTATATGAAGAATGCATTTTACTAATTTAGCCTATTAGAATACAACTTTGTTTGGTATAGTGGGAGGAAATCTATAGGGATGACTACGTTCTCATTTATTCTCAACAAGGTAAAGTTTCATGAAAGAACCAATCTCCCTAATTATTTCTAATTTTTCCCTCTATCTTGAAGGCTAAGACCCTAATAAACTTCTTTATAATCTTATGATAATATGGTCCTATTGTTGATAACTAAGAGGGGGGGTGAATCAGTTATCCTAATTATTTCTCTTTTTGAACTTTATTAATAATCAATGTAACATTAATTCAAATGAGCAAACATAACCATGAAATGGAAATACACATGACACAATATTTTTGACGTGGAAACCCTGTTAAGGGAAAAAACCACAGGGTGATTAACCCAAGATTGTATTCTCTGTTAGAAGAATGGAAATACAAAATGACACTTGCCAATTAGGGCTCATTGCCCGAGCACACTGCTCACAAGGAGGCACACTGCCTACAAGAGACACAATGTCTACAAAAGAGTGTTATACAATACTTGAACTGATTGGAGGCATCCACATATGCTGGAGTTCAGTTCCGGTTAGGCTCAGTACACTGATTTACTGCACTTCATCTTTCCTCTTCTCTTATGTTGCTTTCCTTTCACATACCGGACCTTCCTTATTGCTTCTACTCTACTCTGCTTTTATTCGCATATCATATACCACCACACCACCTCTCACAACTAAATCCATCCCATATATATATCCACACAAGTGATTTCATTATCTTTCTAGTCGGCACCCGGAACAGTCAATCTTTTCACAAACTTTGTTCTGTCGGCTGAATCCTTGCACATCAAGTAATGCGACTCAAGCATATACTTGTAGAAATCATTAATCATGTCAGCCAAACATAATTCATGTCTTCATAACCTTTACCACCATCAGAAACACATCCAGAAAATAGTCTGATGTTCTGTCAGTAAGTTCTTCCTCTGTTCACACTGTCACTCAGGAACCCGGTACTCAAGTATTCATATCTTTTACCTCATCTATCACTGGAGGCTAAAACCTTGGAATCTATCACTCAAGGTAGTCCTCTTGACTTCCCCAAATCCGTACTTCACCAAGATACTTCCTCTGAGAGATCCGGACCTGTCTGTCAGACCTTGCCACATGCTGTGTTCTTGTTTATCGGACCACCACATTCTTCATTCTAACTTCTGGTAGAGACACACCATGTCCTGCAGATGTGTGGGATGAACTTTGTTGCCATCAATGACAACAATCATGAATCCATATAGTGTCTCTTGCCAACAATCTCCCCCTTTGGCATTGATGGCAACACTTAGCGAAAAATGACTAAGTGTTTACACTATGCTCCCCCTTGGCTGATGCTCTATTTTTATATACATTTTCTGGAGCTCCCCCTTAGTTGGATTCTTCATTTTTCACTACTCTTCACTCCCCCTTTGACATCAATGGCAAAGGGTAGGGTCCGTATATCAAAACTTTCAAAAATTCAACTATACTTAGCCACATAAGTATATACATATGGCATACTTACATATACTTAAGTATGTCTACAAAAGTTATCTTCAATTGAATAAATTTTGTAGCCCAACTTTGCTTCATTCTGTTCAAAATTGAGATATGACCGCTCAACAGGAATGCAAACGCATCTGCCCTTTTTAGATCTATTGGATCATTTGTCTGGGCTGTGATTTGAGCTTCACTTATGGCCTCATGCATGGCCTCTATCTTAGGGACAATGATCCTCCTAAGTTCACCCATCCGGCTGATCATGTTCTTCCTTTCCTTCTCAAAATTCTTTATTGCATTTGTGATTGCAATAGTCTGACACTCTTGATTGACTATGGAGGAAGAGAGAGGATCAAAACTTTGAGACAAACTTAGTAGTTTATCCTCTTGCTCTTTTATTTTCTTCTCAATCTCTATTGTTGCTTTGGACCATGAAATACAAAATTTGTATACTTCTTCACCATCTTTAAGAGCATTTTCTAAGCTCTTTATCCCAATATTCATATTCCTCCTATCATTAATGATCAATCCTTGTACCTCTGAGAATCTCTTATTCAAAAACTCCTTCCGAACCTTTTCTTCAGCTGACTTCTCTAGAGAATCAAAATGTGTAACACTGTTGACTAGAGTTTTGAGATTACCGGAAGAGGATGCTGTGGGATCCTTCTGAAAAGTTGGCATGATCTTTTCCAAAACTCTGGATGCTACCTCTATAAGCTCACAGTCTTCCATGTGAGATTTCAGTAGTTTCTCTTTGGCCTTCACATTGGCAAATGAAGCTATCTTCATTGTCTGTACCAAAGAGAGTGAATCAAAATTAAATGGTCCTTGTAGAAGCTCTGGTTCATCAATCTCTATTGTTTCTTTGTTTAGGAATTCTTGGATAGTTTTTGCAGTGTCTCTTTCCAGAGACAGATGTTTCTTCTCTTCTGCATTCTTAGGACTGTCCCTTGGAGCTTTCTCTCCTTCTACATTCTTACCATTATCAGTTGTGGTTTTCTCTGTTGGGGTCTTCTCTTCCTCTGCAACCTTGGTACTGTCAACTTCTTCTGCTTCTTTCTCTAGTATACTGTCATCTCCTTTAGATCCGGAGGCTGTAGGGGAAACCGAAGGAGAGATAGTTGTTTGTTCATGAGCCACCTCTTTCAGAATAGGGGATTCTGAGCCCTTGTCTTTACCAGAGTCCTCTGTGATGGGAATGTTGAACCTTTTAAGAGCATTTCAGAGGATCTCTTCAGTCTCTTTTGCCACCTTGTCAGTTTCACCAAGCATGAGCTGATTCATCCTTGCTTTGCTCCTAAATTCATCCTTGCAATCTTTGAATATCATATTCATTGTTTTGGGATCGATTGAAGGATATAGCTGAATAGCTATCTGTTCCTGGATCTCAATGTCTTTTGCCATGGCATTGTTCTTTCTTATTTCTAATTCCTTTTCTAGGCTCTTAGGAATTAGAGATATAATTTCAATGAAAGCCTTATTGTATATGTTCAGATACCTAATTGTAGCTTCCTGCAGGATCTTTTGGTTAGCCTCATTGTAATCATCATAGAATTCAGCCATTGGTTGAAGGTTTCCATCCATAGTGACTGATTTGATTACACTTTTTAGAGACAGGGTGGGCTTTTCAACAAATTCCTCTGCCATTTGTTCCTTGTCTTGGCCTGTGGAGGGTTTACCGAATCCTTTCTTCTTCTGCTTCTTTATTTCCTTTACCCCCTCATCTGATTCAGTTTCCTCTTCATCTCTTTGACTTGCATAAGCCCTTGTGGCTTTTGTCTTGGATCTTTTCTCTCTTTTGTCGGATGCCTGGACTTCTAGTTTTGATGTTCTTGAGCTTTTAGCTATGACAGGTGCAGATCTCTTTGATGATCTAGTCCGGGTTGAGGTTTCTACCAGAGCACTTTCCTTGCATCCCTTTTCTACCTCTTTCTTCTCTTCCTCAGCTTTTTGCCTCTTTTCCCTGTTGGTATCAAGTGCTTCCTTTGAAATGCCAAGGCCTTGGGCAATACTTTCTACTTCTTTTCTCACCTTCCTCTTGATCTTTGGTTCTCTGAGCTCCACATGAATCTTTACACTTAGCTCCTCAAAGGTTCCAAACCTTTCTGCCTTTGGATCCTTTGGCTAACTTAACATGTGTTGAACATGCAGCTCCACAATTTGTTCATCAACCTCATACCCCATGGGCATGATCCATACAGTTCTTGGTTCTACTGCCTCCATTAGGCACTGATCAGTCTCTACCATAAAGCAAATTGTGTCTTTGTATTTCTCAACAAGAGACTAGGGAATCCTTTCTCTTGCTTGCATCATGTTCTAAAAGTTCTTGAAATATCCCCACAGAGATGTATTTTGTACTTTGTTGTCACCAAGTCCATGTAAATAATCTCTGATTTGGATAGCTACTGGTCTATCATTCTCCCATACCCAGCCACTAGATCCGGGAAGCTCATTCATAAAGTAGAAGAATAAGCACAGTATCAATCCACCATACTTGAATGAATTCTTTTTATCTTTCTTTATTTTCTGCAAATTCTCCATGAGTTGGTTCAAGAGAAGCTGGCAAAGATCATAGTTTGCATCCTTTCTTAGCATTTCATATGCGGTGTAGATGGCAGTTCGAGGTACAGAATTTTCCCTGCTAGAATGATATATTTTATACCCAATGATCATGGAGACAAACTTGATATCCAGATCAGAGATGTCATCTACTGGCATTGCTCTTTTGTCAAACTTGGATCCGGTAGCCTCACTCACAGTTTGATTCTTCACAGATTTAAGAACAGGAATCCCACCGGATGAGTGTAATCTGGTAACTCCCCTAATGGCATCTTTTGTGATTTTGAATGGTTCATTTAACCACATGAAGTTGTTGTGTATTCTGCTCAAAACGTACCTGCCCCATTCATTCTCAGTAAAATAGGAGAAATGTATGAATTGTGCAAAGTGCTTAATCCGGAGGCCCTTGTATTGGGGTTTGAGCTCAAATGAATCATCTAACAGTTGTTTATGATAGATATCTCTTAGTTTGAATTCCCCAAACTCTTCAATATTTGTGTGTATGTAAACCCTAATGTCTTCTGTATGCAAAACGCCATGCAGAACACTGGAAAATGCTCCTAGGGGATCTACCTCCAAGGATTTATATGGATGTTTCTTAAATGTGGGCTGAGGTCTATCAGAGATCTTTACTATATTCAGAGTAGCCATCATCAAACAATCTTATTGAAGGATATCAAGAATGATAAATACCTTTTACGTAGGTTAGGGCACACGAAGAAATCCGAATAAAGCTGTATGAAGAGTTGCCTTGATCTTTTGGGAGAAGTTGTTTGAAGAGCTCCTTTTCTTTCTTCTTCACATGTGAGTGTACAAATGTGTAAATGATAGACAAATGAACTCTTTTATTCCAAGAAGCCCTAATTTTCACCCTGCAATAAATGCGCAACCTAATTCATTTCAGTTTTCCTGGTTTTCCTTGTTCAAGGAGGAAGAAACTCATCCAGATCATTATGATGCCCTTGTGATTGATGTTAGTGATGAATCACAATGTCCATTTCTTCTCCTAATCATCTCATATATCCGCAGATCAGGCTATTTCAATTTGGATCCATACCGGGCCAACCTTGTGAGAAACCTATTTTCCTGGAAGACTTGTTTAACTGGACCAATTCTGAAGGAATTAAACTTTTTAAATTTTCTTGCGGATCTCTCAGATCTTTACCAGACCTTCTTTACATGTTTCTCTAGAAACCATTTGATCTGCAGCTTCACATGTGCCAATTTCAGGCACCAATTGATTGGTTGGGGGAACAATTTTTTCTTTGTGTCTCCCCCTGAGCCAGAGCTCATCTCTTAATTTCTGGAAGGAATATCAGCACCAAAGTCTGGTGCGGATCCATCCTCTACATTCTCTGTACTCTTCTTTACCCAAATCTTGTTCATCTCACTTTTAACTTCATCCGCATTCACCTTTTGTTTCCCCTTATCTTGATTCTATCTATGATATACCGGACCTCTTTTGTCCTGATTCTTGCTTCTACAGAATTTTGTAGTATGACCAGATCTATTGCAAATTTGACAAACAACATTTCTTTGCATTTTGGATTGATATCCTCTTGATCTGCATTGATTAGCCATATGACCTATTCTATTGCATGCAAAGCATCTACCATTGAATGATTTGTTCATTTGCATAATTCTGCATTCATGAGATTTGTGACCATACCTTTTGTAGTTAAAACACTGTCCAGAGAAGGATGAATTAGTCTGATTCATTCTCTTTCTGCACTGATTAGCTTTGTGACCAAAGTGATTGCAGTTGTGGCAGTATCCATTGAAGGATGGATATCTTTGAGCATTAGGCTGTCTTACTGGAGGTCTTCTAGGCCTGATCCTTGGATTTTCTGATCCAAAATTCTTTTGACCAGATTTGGAGCTTTCTCCTTTCTCAAATCCCAAACCACACTTGTCATCTACCTTCTTTTGACTTCCAAGAAAAACTTCAAGTTGAGCAGAACTTATCTTGAATTTCTATTTATACTCATTTGTTGTTTGAAGATCCCTTTTTAGAGAGACAATTTGATCTTCATTATCTTTAGCATCTTCAAGATCAGATTCAAGATGTTTGATAATTCTATCCATCTGGTGGCAATCTTCTAATTTTTCCTTGAGAGATTGTCTTAGATTATCTTCAGTTTTTCTTTTCTCTTCAACTTCTTGGGTAAACTTCATGACTCCTAATTCCATTTCATGTCTTAACATAATGATTTCTTTTGATAACTTTTCACACAACTCAATTTTTTCCTTAAGCTCTTCATTTGAATTATTTGCTTCACCTTGTCTTGCCAATTGCTGAAGCAGCTCCTTTCTCTTTTTCATAGAGACTTAATTTGTCTTTTAGTTCTCTCATGAAATCATCAGCCTGTTTGAGTCTTTCCTTTAATACTTCAGAGTTTGACTGTTCAAGATCATCAAGGGCAGTCTTGAGTTGCTCCCTTAAACCATATGCATCTATTTGAACTCCCAGATCTTCCTCAAGCTATTAGGCTCTGTTAGGAGGAACTTAGCTCTGATACCAATTGTTGATAACTAAGAGGGGGGATGAATTAGTTATCCTAATTATTTCTCTTTTTGAACTTAATTAATAATCAATGTAACATTAATTCAAATGAGCAAACATAACCATGAAATGGAAATACACATGACACAATATTTTTGATGTGGAAACCCTGTTAAGGGAAAAAACCACGGGGTGATTAACCCAAGATTGTATTCTCTATTAGAAGAATGGAAATACAAAATGGCACTACACTGCTCACAAGGAGGCACACTGCCTACAAGAGACACACTGTGTACAAAAGAGTTTTATAAAATACTTGAACTGATTGGAGGCATCCACATATGCTGGAGTTCAGATCCGGTTAGGCTCAGTACACTGATCTATTGCACTTCATCTTTCCTCTTCTCTTATGCTACTTTCCTTTCACATACCAGACCTTCCTTACTGCTTCTGCTCTGCTCTGCTTTTATTCGCATATCATATACCACCACACCACCTCTCACAACTAAATCCATCCTATATATATATCCGCACAAGTGATTTCATTATCTTTCTAGTCAGCACCCGGAACAGTCAATCTTTTCACAAACTCTGTTCTGTCGGTTGAATCCTTGCACATCAAGTAATGCAGATCAAGCATATACTTGTAGAAATTATTAATCATGTCGGCCAAACATAATTCATGTCTTCATAACCTTTACCACCATTAGAAACACATCCAGAAAATAGTCTGATGTTTTGTCAGTCACTTCTTCCTTTGTTCACACTGTCACTCAGGAACCCAATACTCAAGTATTCATATCTTTTACCTCATCTATCACTGGAGGCTAAAACCTTGGAATCTATCACTCAAGGTAGTCCTCTTGACTTCCCCAAATCTGTACTTCACCAAGATACTTCCTCTGAGAGATCCGGACCTGTCTGTCAGACCTTGCCACATGCTCTGTTCTTGTTTACCGGACCACCACATTATTCATTCTGACTTCCGGTAGAGACACACCATGTCCTGCGGATGTGTGGGATGAACTTTGTTGCCATCAATGACAATAATCATGAATCCATATAGTGTCTCTTGCCAACCCTATGACATCCTAGCTTCCTCAATAAGGGATTAACAAAGTCTCAAAGATATTATACTAGGATAAATGATGATCTTTGTCCATGCGAATGGACCACATTTACACAAGTCTAATTTAACCTTCAAGTAGCTTAGGATTTATGTACTTGACTCCTAAATTTATATCCCATTCATTGTCTAGTACATACAAGAAAATGTAGCATAACTCTAAATACCTTCTAATATTCTTCTTCGTGCTTGATCTTTTGAAATTTATAAATTCTTCATGAATTTCCTGGGCTAGGTATGCTCCATAATCAAACACTTTGTTCATGTGGGGATTTTGAATATCAACTACCAGTACCATATCTCCTTGTGACATTTTGGGTTGTACATCCAACCCAAAAGCTTGGCACATCCCTTGATATGTATACTAAAAAAATGAGCTTATCCTTATAAAGGGTTTTAACCTCCTCCTTAAGGATTGGCTCCAACTTAAATACCCATCTCTAATCATGTGATGTGGTATCCAAGTGGTTCAATATATATTTCTATCCTTTATACATTTAAAAGCCAATTTCCTTAAACTCAAATGTTCATTGACCTTTATAGTTAGACCAAAATCCTTCTAAATCAAAAGCTTGTTCAAAGTGAAGATAGACTTTCCCTCTGCATATTTTATGACTCTAGCTTTCTAATCATAGCACTTACAAGCCCACTCAATAATTTTTGGTGCATGGAAGTAGTTGGGAACTACTAGTTTTGTTATGTCCAATATGGATTGCTTAAAGGTTTGGCTTTGAACCCCTTCTAATGCATGGTGATAAACAAATCTATACCATGTCTTGAAGTTTTTGCATCTTTAATACTAGCCTTGGTGTCTTCAAACTAATTTTTTAATACACCCTTTCCTATAGATTTTTTAAACTTCATGTCCCAAGGTATAGTTTTGAAAATATCTTAATTCAGAACTCTTTCTAGGGCCATGTTAACAATTTTAGGGTAGTTCTATATGATGAAGGTCTTACTAGGGTTTTAACACTAGGGCATACAATAGTCATGGAAAGTATAACTTTGGAGAGATAAAAATATCAACATGCACTATAAATTTAATTTTATGAATTTTTAATATAGAACTCTACCCCTTATAGTCTCCAAATTCCTAGTGATATTAAATTTCTTCATAGTTTATAGGATTGGAAACAAGAGTATTGCATTCCTATGAAAATAGTGGACAATTCTTAGAGAAATAACTTTTTAGCTTGACTACGACAACTTGAAAGCTAGGACATGTCTTAGTAGAAAGAAACTCCATAGTTCTAATTTGCAAGTGTTTTCTTAAGGAATGATGGCTGAAAACATATAGGGCTTCAATAATGGTGATTAGATAAATTGCATTAAAGAGATCATGCTAGCTAAACCTTGTGAACTTTGAGGAAGATCCATGACTAAGTTTAAAGTGTCTTTTAGATCAATGGTGGAGCAAGCTACAATTAGATACATGTCAATAACTAAAACTCCCTGTGGAACCTCTTTTGGCTTATAGCTGATGAGAATATAACAATTTTAGCATAATATTACTTAAGTAATTTCCATAAACTCTTTTGAAATGTACATGTGAATGCCATAGGGCTCCACATAAGATTCCTCAACCAATGAATAATGACCAAGTAATCACCCAGTGCACATATTTTAAGAATATTTCCTTTGTTGGAAATAAATATTATTAAATGTCAAGCATGATAAAAATTGGTGATTACATATGATTAAATTAATGGTCCATTAGGTTATGAAAAGTTGAGAGAAGCAAGTAAATAAAACTCCTTGCAAAAGGGTCTTCTGCCCGCAACCAATAGGAAATTACCACAACTAATTTGAAAATGCCTCTCCACAACACATGAAATTTATTAAGTCATCTCTTTATATGAATAAAAATTAGCCGCACAACTTAGGAAACCTTTTGAAAAATTGTTGATAGCTTTGCAGTTTGTGGGAAATGAAATGTTAACTGGTTGATTCACCTTCTTACAAAGCACTAGCCACCCACATAATAGGTAACTAGTAATTTTTAAGCTAAAGAGTGAACACATAAGGACTTGGCTTCCTTTGATAGCAAGTTAACATGAAATTATTAAAAAAAAAACAAAGGAAAAGGATTTTGTAAGGTTAAAATGCTTTGTGGTCCCATGAGGAGTTAAAAGAAGATTGGGTTAGTTGACTTCCCATAGGCTAACGTTCTAGCTTCTATCAAAAAGGCAATATAAGTAGGGCATTTAAGTGAATGGTGATTGATTATAGCTAGTCATCTTCAAATTAAATGAATCCCTTAGTTGAATGTAAGAAAATATTAAGGATAAGGCATATAAAGAGTTTAGCAAGGGTCTTACAAGGCTTAGAGGCTTAAAAAAAATTAGGCTTACATAAAATGAATATAGACCCAACATTACAATGCATTTTTCTATCACAATTTGGCAAAGGTTCCAATAGAAAGCATAATGCTCCTCCATGTAATAAGACAACTTGTGAGAGGGAAATTATATAAAAATAGGTAATGGGGAAGGCATGGTGCCCCCAATATAGTAGGATAGATCTAAAAGCATGATATGGAAATGCAACAACAAAAAGGAACACTATGAGATATAAGAAATGAGCATAAGATAATGACATGATAAGGGTTATAGGTATCAAGATAGAATAATCATCATAAAAATGTGGTCAAAGTATTTGACAAGCATAATAAGACATGAACTATAGGATTGTAAATAGATAAGCATGAGAAGCACAATAAAAAAAGATCATGATAAAAATAAACAAGATTAATGATACACACGCTAAGAATAGTCATAAAATTAGGAAGTAATAGGGAAATGGTCAATGGAAGTGGTAGACATGAGAAACACAAGAGTAAGTCATGTAAGGGCATAACAATAGGCAAGGAAGATGTGAATAACCATAAGAGAAAATATGTCAAGTAGGAAAGAAAGAAAATGCCCCTAATTGTGGGAAGGAAAACATGAAACAAGATGTGTAAAAAGAATAACACATAAGGTATAATAAAAAGGCCAAATTGCAAATTATAAATATAGGAATATAGAGATATACAGTTTATGGAGATGCTCATGAATCATCAAATGAATCTAGGAGGATCGTCATCACCTTCCAAAAGATCATCATATTTCCAACACATGTCATCATACTTCTCCTCATTGATTCTTGTATTTTATTCTTCGTAACTTGCATTTCCATGGCATATGTTTATTTTTTCTAATCCTTTGTACTTTTCACAAACACATTATCAATTGTTGGCACATTAGGCATTTTTTCTTCACCCAAATTTCTTGCTTCTTTAATTGTGGTAGTAGAGGAATATTTGGCATTTGATACCTTTCAACATTTTACTTTGGTATCCATGTAGTATTTTGTGCATGACATTTGATACATTTCAAAATTTTACTTTGGTATCCATGTAGTATTTTGTGCATGGGATTTTTGTTTTTGTATCACCTTTGTAGCTACTTTCTTTCTTTGGCATATAAGTACTTTGTTCATTGAACTTGGGTTGTACAATTTGAGGCTTTTCATGCTTTAGAGAATATGATTGTCATTTCAAACTCTTTTGAATTACTTCTAATTCATCCAAATGTATTTTATATAAATCATGTATGATGTAATCCCTCTCATAAGGGTAAAATTTTAGAACTGTGTCATACTTTTATAAAGGAAACGACCAACACAAATATAATTTTCGAACTTAAATGAAAAAAAAGTCATATTAAAGTTTAGAATTTTAAAATGACATAAACTAATGAAATGTAGAAATTTTAGTGTAGTTTATGTTTATAATTTTTTAAATTTTTTTATAATTAGTTAGATTTTTTTTAATTTAATTGATGAATTTTAATTGCTGTTTTTTTTTTTAAAGTGACGTCGATGGGACGTCAAGAAAAATATAGAAAAAATAATTTTTTTTCCTAATTAGACAATTTAAATATCTAGTGCATGGAAAAAAAAAAATTTGATAAAAAAAATATTTTTTTATAATTTTTTAAAGTCAAATTTAATCAAAACGTTATAGTTTTCATGGGACGCCAACTTTTGCACATTTTTTTAAAACAAAAAATACCCTCTTGGAGAAGACTCTCCTCTAGTGCACTTTATATTTTTTAAAATTTTAAAGTATATTTTACCAGTTTATTTATATGCTTCATGTTTGATTATAATAACCTACTTACAATAAATTTTTTAAAAAATAATAATCAAAATAATCAAAATTTGATAGAAAAATATATCTAGAATTTACACTCCAAGCACTACAATGGGAATTCAATGATTTTTGTAAAAATATGTTTTGACAAGAGAAATTTAGAGTCGAACATGAAGTTTTATTCATTTTTTTTAAAATGGGGGGCTTGGCTGCCACATGGGAAGCCACATAAACGATTTTGGGTGAGACTATATTGCCTAGAAAAGTTTCAAGCAAAACTCTCTTACCTGGTATCTTCTATGCAAATAAATACTATTTTCAAAGTTGAAGTCATATTTTATAGATTTAGAAATTTCATGTGAAAAGGTTTTGGGCGAAACTCTTTATGCCACACAATGCCACATAGGTGCTACGTGTTTTTAGGTGGAACTATTCCTCCTGAAACTATTTAGGGTGAAACTATTTTTCTAGGAACTATTTAGTTGGTCAGAAGTGTGACAGAGATTTGAATTTTATCCATAAGGCACATCCTTTAGTGTCTTCACAAATGTATCTAGTGTAAATTGATCGGCATTAGGTATTATCTTCTTATGGGTGCTCTCAACCTTTACAAACTTTCTTTCATGTACAAATTTTACACATTAATGCAAACTAGAAGAAATATATTTACACTGTTAAATCCATGGTCACCCAAGTAATACACCAAATCTTTTGGATGATAGTATGACGTGATATAAGACTAGTAGTTCTTTAAGTCCAACTCTCAATTGTAAGATAATGCATACCAATGTCTTGATCATTATGCCACTAGTCATTTCAATGAAATCTTGAAATGTGAGTATTGTTGATGTCTAATATAGCTAGTGAATAAAATCTCTTTAGTCTATATATTATATTAACATGCTAGATCAATAAGAAATTAGTTTGGTGATGTACATTTAAGAATACTAGGTATGAATAATGGAACATAATAATTATCTTCTGGGATCTCCTTATCATAAAATATGATCAATGGAGGAGGAGGAGGGAGAGAGGAAGATGTATCTTGAGTTTCTCTTACACCCGCAAAACAATGCAAATGTGATAGAGGTATTGTGAAACTCTATATTTTAATTATATTTTCATGTGTACATTATTTATGATAATGGTATCATGAACCTCAATATTATTTGTATGAGAGGAGAATGGACTGGTATAGATCTCTAAGCATATATTTGGAGATGCCACAAAAGGATCCCCACAATCATTAATCCCTTAAACATGGATCATGTTGTTATCTATGAAGATCTTGTACTTTATGCTTTAGATCCATGTATGGTTGGTTATAATGCCCTTTAACTCTATGAAAGTTAAAAAAATGCTTGGTCCTTAAAGCCTCTTGGAAGTGGTTTATTTGGAAATAATGGATAGATAGGAGGAAGAATATTCAAATTAGCACTCAATGGACTTTGAAGCACATCATCTAAGGATTCTTGTAATTTTGTAAATTTCCTAGGAGGATTTTGTTTAAAGATGGAAAAGTAGAAGTAGTAGCCACTTGATTAACATTTTCCTTTAACAAGTTATTTGACTATTGATATTTTAAATGGTATGGAGAAGTGTTTTTGCATTGATCCATATTTAAAGACATTTATTTCTAGTAAATCGGGTGCAACCATTTTAGCATTTTCACATAGATCCATAAAAGATGTAAAACTATTTTGATACACACTATTGACAATTGGGTTAAATAGTCCCTTAATGAAATATTTTTTAGCTCTATATCATGTAAGGGAGTGAGGAATTTAGAACACAAGGACTGAAATTTTATGACACAATCATTGGTGCACTCATTTGGTCCTAGGGAACACTCAAATAAATTACAGTGACTCTAAGGCCCATACTGACTTTGAATTATTTCAAAAATACCTTAGTTAAATCATCCAATGTATGAATAAATATGTGAGGTAATGAAAACAACCATTCAAAAGAATAATCTTATAAAGTAATTGGAAATAACTTAGCCAATAACTTATCCTCATATAAGAAGTCAACATATGTTATAGTGAAGGATCTCAAGTGTGTATTTGGCTCACCTCTTCTATTACACATCTCAAAATTAGGTGCCACAAAATCCATAGGTAGAGGATGTGTAAGAATCTCATATGGTAATGGTGTATGCCTAGAATCCTTAAATTAATAATTGTATTTTCCATTGGGTCTTGTATAAGTTTTTCTCCACTTGATCTATCTTTTGGATTAGTGCATCTAGGGTAGAAGAGGGAATAGTGACAAGGGAAAGTTGGGGTGCACTAGGATGGGTACATGTATGGGTATGATTGGTAAAAGAATGGATGAGGAAACATGATGAAGTGTGTGCATGGGAAGTGATGGAGGAATATAATGAGGAATGGTCATGGTGGTAGAAGCAGGGATGACACAAGTGAGAAGAGTAGTAGATATAGTTTCCTTTTCTTTTTGTATGACTAGCTTATTTTGTCGAATTGTCCTTAACTCTTCTAGAAATACTTCAATAATTGATCTATTGAATATGGGTTGGTTGTGATGAAGCCCACCATTACTTGGATTATTGTTTCCTTATTAGTTGTAGTGTCAACACGATTTGAGTAGTTTTGTTCATCCAAAATAGGTTCTTGTGCTTTTTCTTCTTGTGATGGTTGGGTCAGATGTAACCCAAAGTGCTCCAAAAATGTGTCTACATTCTAGATCTGGAAACTACCTCCCAACTTTAAACCCTTGTATATCTTTCCTCCAATGTCCAATTTGGACAAATCAAAAGGCAAAATTGACTTTCTTGGACAATTTGAACTCAATCGTGAGAGCAAATTTGCACCAACATGCTCCAAAATGAACTTATAATACAAAGCTGCAAAAAAGAAACCCTCCAAATTTTGGTATTTCTATCAAGTTTTTCTAATTTTCCAGGCCATCATTTGATGCAAGAGAAGAGCATACTCAAATTTTCAAGAGAAACCAAGATTTACAACCTAGATATCTTAAAATACTAATATGACACAATCCTACAAGGTCTAATATCATGTAAGAGTTGGTATAGAATGCTCTATACCATGCAATATTTGGCTATGGAGGTAGCCACCTAAGATATATGAGCTTCAATGAAAGCACAAGAGAGACCCAACATAAAAGAATAATTATTATTCTATCAAAGGATGCAAATATGTATTCAATATGTACACAAATATATAATAATTAATAATTACAATGAGAAGCACTTGGTTATATAGGCCAAGGTGAGACATAGGAAGACATAGGATTATGACAAGTGTCATAATCATGTGACATGAGACACTAAAGGATAACTATCCTAAGTGTGCCCTAAGTATGCACTAAGTAAACTTAACTAGACAAGTGTGAATATGACCTAAAGTGGAACTAGTTAAGTAATATACCATGTTCACACCAACACCCCCCTTTAAGTGCAACTTAGGGGGGATAAAATAAATGCAAAGATGAAAATATGTGTTTTGGATACAAGGCCATTTTAGGTACCCATGTACAAACCATCTCTCATTGTAGACACCTAAAAATGACTAACGTATACCCGTATCACTATTCACACCATTTTCCTCATCAATTCTTCTAATTCAACATTAATTAAATAATTCCTAATTATTTAATTAAAATCTATCATGTCATCAATTTAATTCTTCTAATTCAACATTAATTAAATAATTCCTAATTATTTAATTAAATCCATCATGTCATCAATTTAATTCCCTTTGAACATTAATTAAATAATTTTTAATTATTTGATTAAATCTAACATTTCATCAATTTAATTTCAGAGCAAGTGGGGGATTGGAATGTTAGTGATTGGGACCGTTTGTCCCAAGAGGGTATTCAAAATTTATGATGGTTGATTTCAGAGGATATGGATGGTTAGCTGAGGCCTCTGCTTGGGGCTTTGGGGTTGAGGATGTTTCCCTGGATCTAGTTTGGATGGTTGTTTTGTGCGTGCTTTTTTTTGGTTATCAGTTATTTTTGGGGGTGGCTGCCCTTCTGATTTTGTATATGTGGTTTCTTGATTAATAAATTTTTACCCCTCTTTTATTAAAAAAAATAATTTTAATTATTTAATTAAATTATCCATTTCAATCATCAATTTCACATTAATTAAATGATATCAATTATTTAATTAATTCAACATCCTATTCTTCTTATCCACATAATTAAATAATTTTAATTATTTAATTGGCTAATTATTCTTCCAAAATTAAATAAATTATTCTAATTTATTTAAGTTGACTTTTCTTATCTCCTAAATAAATGAAATCATATATTTTATTTATTTCTTATTTTCTTCCATCATGCAATTAAATAAATTTATTTTATTTAATTTCTAATTTATCTTCTCATCTTCTAATAATATCTTTTTCTTCTAAATATCTTCCATGCACATAAATTAAATAATTTATTATTCAATTTTATCTATTGCATGTCAAAAAACAAAATCATGCATTGAGCTTAATTGGCTTTAAATCTTTGTTTTTATCAAACAATTCAGTAAATAGAAAATCAATTCTATTTTATGAATATCAAATCATTATCCAAGAAAAGTAATTAACTCTTTAAAATAAGCTTTTTGCATGGATACTTGTCATGTGCACATTCATCATGTCTTCTCAAATTATCTTAACCATTGATTCAATCTAATTTTCTTCATCGTTGATCGAACTCTTTTGAAAGCTATAAATACACCCCTTCTCTCATTCGCAAATCACTTCACGATTTTGAGCAATTGACATCCATATCTCCCAATGCTTTTGAGCACTAGTTGAAGGAATCACTCATTCCTTCCATCCATCAAGATTATCATGGTTATGCTTTTGGTATTTTGAGCAATCCACATTCACAAAATACACCAAGGAATTACACACAATAGGTAATAGTTAGTATTTAATGTTTTTATCTTATCTTTTCTTGAAGGTTATGATGGATTTTGGTAATAATCTGTGTTGCATTGATGTTCCTATTATTATAGACACATTTTAGCACACCTGGTGGGACACCATGGTCCTGATCTAATATCAATTTTGTGGGATATTTTAGCTTGATTTCACAGGTTTTTAACTCTCTTTTGGAAAAATCTAGGAGTAAATTTTTTTAGGAAGTTTTCTGGGCAAAAATAGAGGTCACAGTTGCATTCGGAAGGGTCGATAGGCGAAGAAAAACATATAATTCAACATATTTTGAAAAAAAATACTTTTTGTTTTTGTTTTTGCCCCTGGTTAGTCTGTTAAAATTACACCTATTTAGTTTGTCAATTTCTGCACCTATTTAGTCTTCAATTTTTGCACCTAGTAAGTCTGTCAAAAGATGCATTTAAAAAAATAAAAATAAATAAATGCCCCTCTTCATTGAGCATTTTGATCAAGTAGGCAATTTTTAAAATTCATTTTAGTGATTTTATTTTAGAGATAGGGTAAAATTCTGTGCTCTATATTGTGGAGTCTCTAGTTTTTTTAATATTCCCTAATTTTTCAAAAAAATAATTTTTCACTGTTGTTTCTGAGTTGTCGTAATTTTTGAGCAGAAAAAGCTTCATAACTTTCACAAACAGACTTGTATCAAGGTAATTCATCTTTTGAAAGTTGATATTTTTCTATGATCTACACAGTGATATAAGTATTTTGTAAATTTTCTAACATCTATGTTTTAGCCTAACCCATAGTGTATTTTTTATTTTTGGCACATGCTAACACTTGATTTTAACATTTAATTTTATCTATTGTTGGTTGTGTTCTAACTTGATTTGTGTAGCATCATTGAGCAAAGAATAAAATTTTAAGACTACTAATATAGTGGGTTGTAGGACGCTTGTCAAAGAATCATTTTTTCCACTAATTTAGTAGCACACCTCAATTTTCTTAATGGAATAAACAATTGTTTGCTGTGTCTTGAATGTTTATGTATGTATTCTCTCTCCTCACACCAAAAGGTGATCTTGGAGATTAAAAGTACTAGATTATTCACTTTTACTTGCTTTATTTGTTTTATTCCCAGGGACCCGAGAGTCATACGTATGCTCTTCTCTTGTGTCGCAAGACAATCTGGAGAATCAAAAGTACTCAGAATCCTCTCTAGGAGGCCTGTTAAGGGATTTCATCACCCTTTAGGATGTCCTCAACCACGTGTTTTGGTGGGGTATATAAAGGGGAGAGAGTGAAAGTTGTACCTTAATCTAGTCATGTAGTTATTGGCACAACCTTGGGGCCCTAGGTGATTCCAGACACAAGGTGAAGTGATGTTTTCTTAATCACTTATGTCACATGCCTTCAATGGACTAGTGTTCATAGACTTGGACCCCATCGTACCTAGTGTATATCGAGGGCTCCCTAGACACCTTGTTATCCTAGATAAGACCTTTTGGTCATCATATCTTGTGGTGCATCGCTGTTGTAGGAGGAGAAGAGCTCACACTAGTACCACAATTATTTGAGAGAGAGTCTACTTTGGGCACAACGAAAGTCTCCAAGGTAAGGGGTGTAAGGTGGTACATGACCTTGCATTCCCTATCTATCCATAACAAGGTAAATGGTATCAAGGGGGTTGATGTCACCATTATCTAATAGTGGGGATTAATACCGCACCTAAGTGAGTCCATGGGATATGACACTCCTTGATTGAATATTATAGGATTGGACAAGAGTGTTTGGCATGTTTTCTTGTGATATACTGGTATTTACCATTTGTTATCTACGGAGGTTAATATCCTTTCACACCCAATTCTGTTAAGAGTCAACACCATTATGTCTTTTGTTTGTATCTCTTGCCAAAAGTTTTCCTAAGTCAAGCTATAAACCATTCCCAACCACTCTCTAATTATCCATTTTCATCCAATCCATCCTATTCCTATCATCTTCATGATCTATATCGTTATCCTAATCATCCCTCTTACCCACTTCATCCTATCCTAATCGTCCTAATCATCTTATCACCTTAGATCACAATTATCCTTATCATCCCATCTACATCACCCTAATCACCCATAATCATCCTATTCATTTCATCCCAACTTATTTGATGTAGGAGCATCCTTGGTTCAAGAGCAATCTTGCATCAATCAAAAACATTTGCATTTCAGTTTGTTTCTTTTCATTTTCCAATTCAGTTCAGTCTGAAGCAGTTTCTGTATTTTGGTCTGTATTCTGCAACAGTTGTATTTCACATCTTGCAGAGTTGGACTTAGCATCTAGATTCATTTATCTACATTATATCCAATTTGCAGAGCATTTGGTTAAGGTACCGGAAAGATATCGCTATCAGAAGATTGATTGTTTTCTTAGAATAGAGCATCCTGACAGTCTCAGAGACATCAGCTAAAGGAGAAGACTTGTGGAGAATTCCTCAACTTGTGGAGCCTAATGACCATCATTCATTGATCCTTGGTTCATGGCTGACCTTCCCTGAGATCCGCACACCATTCCATGCATTTACAAAGGAGTTCTACATGATTAGGTTCGACCTACTTGTGTACACACATTACAACTCTTCATTAGAGTTTGTGATCTTCCTTGGCCAATGCGAAGGAATCTATTATTCTGGAGATGATATATATTGATGTATTAGATCTCTAGGAAAGCAATTATCAAGTTCATGATAGCTGATAGTTTAGATTTTGTACGAAGGAGCTTCAATGCTATATCTTGCGCATATTTTGATATTATGAAATCAGGCCTTTGAGCCCTAATTGTAAGCCCGCATGATGCCAACCGATTTGTATTTTAATTCTATGTTATACTGAATGACTGAATCTACATTTGCTTTTTATATTTGAGTTGTTTCTGTTGTGTTTACTCTTGCTGCATGGTCGGGACCATTCATCTTATGAACCTTCCTACCGTTACTACCATAAGATCTTGCTATGGATAGATCACTGGATTGAGATTGGTTGCTTGTGTTGCAACCGATTGCTGATTGTGAGGTAGTTGTCACCTTGTAGCCCGATCGCTGAACTTGAGGCAGTTTACACTTGATCCTAGGAAGATGCCACCGATGAGAGTTGCTACTATTGGAACAATGGTTGGTAGAATGGATGAGATGATGGAAATGATGAAAACAATGTGAATTCAATTGGATGCTGTTGAAGAAGATAGGCAAAGAGGATTGACACTGAGACCTAATGTTGAAAGTGATAATGAAGAAGAATTTCAATCTGTTGAACAAATTGGTGAAACCCTAGGAGGTGATGAAGAAGAAGATTCAAATCAAGTCAAGATGTTGCGACCTATTTCAAAGATTGGAAAGAGACCTAGAGTTGATGTGCCTAACTATACTGGTAATTTGAACCCTGAAGAATTGATTGACTGGATAAATAGCATGGAAGAATACTTTGGGTATGAAGAAGTTGAAGATTTGAAGAAGGTGAAATTTGCAATGACAAAGTTGAAAGGACATGCTGCTATATAGTGGAAGGAAGGTCAGTTGGATAGGAATAGAAGAGGAGAAGAAAAGATTACAAAATGGGATAGAATGGTGACAAAATTGAAGAATCAGTTTATACCTGCTGACTATGAGTTGGAACTATTGAAAAGATTGCAAAACCTGAGACGAAAGGAGAAATCTATGAAGGAGTATACTGAAGAATTTCATAAGATGATCATAAGGATAGGACATAGTGAAGCAAGAAAAGAGAAAGTGGCTAGATACATCAATGGATATAGATTGAACATTCAAGAAGAACTAAGTTTGGTGAGGATGACATCTTTGGAGGAAACATGTCAGTTTGCCTTGAAAGTTGAAGAAAAGTTGAATAAGAGGCATGATTAGAGACAGTGAGGCAGAGGAGGTAAATTTCAGAAAGATAAAACATTTTCCAGAGGAGATAGATCATATACAGAACATAATAAGCTTGACAACCCATTTAAGAAGGATGACAGAGATAGCAATGCATACTGGGGCAAGGACATAAATTTTCATCACAGAGGTAATTATAACTCATACCGAAATGAAGGGTATAGAAGAGAGGGAAGAGGATTTGACAAGAGAACATTTAGAGGCACTTGTTTTAAGTGTGGAGGTGAAGGACATATAGCATTTAAATGTAATCAGGGGAGTACAAGTAAAAGAACAAAGAATAGTGGAAGAGCAACCTATGTTGAAGAACCTATTGAATCACCTAGTTCAGTTGGTAAACCTGAGAAAGGAGAATCACTAGTGATGAGGAGAGCACTATTTCAAGCAGAGACAAATGAGGAACCACTGCAAAGGAAAAGTTTGTTTAGAACTAGATGCAAATCAGGAGGTAAATGTTGTAAAGTTGTTATTGATAGTGGTAGTTCTAATAACCTAGTTTCAGAGGAGATGGTGACTAAGCGCTAAAGGTGGAAAGATTGAAACACCCTAATCCCTAACAGATATCATGGATTCATGATGATTATAAGGTACTGGTGAGTGAACAATGTTTGGTGAAATTTCACATTGGATCTTATCATGATGAAGTCCTGTATGATATTATGCCTATGGATGTATGTCATATCTTGTTGGGTAGACCCTGGTAGTATGATAGAAAAGCTATACATGATGGGAGAAATAATACATACACTATAACATCAAATGGGAAGAGAATTACTTTGATTCCTTTGGAGGATGATCCTAAGAATGAAGTATGTGGGAATGCTAGAATCTATTTGGTAGATGGAAGAAATTTTCTAGATGGTTTGAAACATGAGAATATGTGTTATGCCTTGATTCCTAAGAAGCCTAAAACATTGAAGGAGATTGAAGAATCACAACCGGAGGAGATAAAAGAGTTGCTAACAGAGTATGTAGACATCATATCAAATAATGTACCTGAAGGATTGCCACCAGTTAGGAGTATCAATCATCACATGGATCTTACACCAGGAGCTAGGTTGCCTAATAAAGCAACACATAGAATAACACTGACAGAAAATGAAGAACTAAATAGACAGATACAAGAGTTGTTGAAAAAGGGTTTGATAAGAGAAAGTTTGAGTCCTTGTACAGTACCTGTAGTGCTAGCACCTAAGAAAGATGGAGAATGGATAATGTGTACTGAATCTAGAGCAATAAACAAGATCACAATTAAGTATAGATTCCCTTTACCTAGGATGGATGATATCATGGATTGTTTGAGTGGAGAAAGATATTTCACAAAGATAGATTTGAAGAGTGGATACCATCAGATTAGAATCAGAGAAGGAGATGAATGGAAGACTAATTTTAAGGCAAATGATGGATTGTATGAGTGGTTAGTGATGCCTTTTGGATTGACAAATGCACCTAGCACTTTCATGAGGTTGATGAATGAAGTCTTGAAGAAATTCTTGAGTATGTTTGTTATTGTGTATTTGGATGACATTCTAATTTTTAGTAAGACAAAGGAGGAGCATTTGCAGCACTTTAGACAATTTTTGCAGAGACTGAGAGAGGAGAAATTGTTGATCAACATCAAGAAGTGTAGTTTCACGAAGGAAGAATTGGTATATTTGGGATTTGTGATTTCTGCAGAAGGATTGAAGATGGACCCTAAGAAAGTAAGAGCAATTGTTGAATGGCCTACATGAAAAGCATTGGAGAAGTTAGATCATTTCATGGATTAGCTAGTTTCTATTGAAAGTTCATCAGAAATTTCAGTTCAATTTGTAACCCTATGATAGAGACAATGAGAGGTGACAGAAAAGATTTCAAGTGGACATTAGGAGCAGATAAAAGTTTTGAGTTGTTGAAGCAGAAAGTGACAGAGCAACCTATTTTAGCATTATCAGACTTCAATAAGGTATTTCAAGTGGATTGTGATGCAAGTAGAAATGCAATTGGAGTAGTGTTAAGTCAAAAAGGTAGACCTATAGCATATTTTAGTGAGAAGTTGAATGATGCAAGGAGAAGATATTCAATTTATGAGCAAGAGTTCTATGCCATAATTCAAGCCCTGGAGAAGTGGAGACATTATTTATTGCCTAAGGAGTTTGTGTTGTATACATATAATCAAGCTTTGCAGTATTTGAACAATCAAGGAAAGTTGAATCAGAGACATATGAGATGGGTAGAGTTTATACAGAGTTATACTTTTGTGTTGAAGCATAGGAGTGGCAAATCACACAAAGTTACAGATGCATTGAGTAGAAGGAGGAACTTATTGATAGAGATGAGAGTTAAAGTGTTAGGTTTTGATGAATTGAAGAACATGTATGAGGGAGACACTAATTTTGTAGAACCTTGGAAAGCATGTAAGGAACTTGTTGTGACAGATAGGAGTAAATGGTTGGACTATTTCATTCAGGAAGATATGTTGTTTAGAGGAAATCAGTTGTACATACCTAGAAGTTTAATGAGAGATAATCTGATCAAGGAGAAACATAGTGGTGGATTGGCAGGACATTTTGGCATTGATAAAATAGTGGCCTCGGTGAGTGAAAACTACTTTTGGCCTCAGATACATAAGGATGTTAGGAAATTTGTGTAGAGTTGTAGAGTTTGTCAAGTTGCAAAAGGGAGTAGTCAAAATACTAGATTGTACAAACCTTTGACAGTACCAGAGAGACCTTGGGAAGACATAAGCATGGATTTTGTAATGGGATTGCCTAAGACACAGAGAGGACATGATTATATATTTGTAGTGGTAGACAAATTTTTAAAGATGGCATATTTCATACCTTGTAAGAAGACAACTGATGCAGTGTATGTGGCTGACCTATTTTTCAATTAGATTGTGAGATTGCATGGATTACCTAAGAGTATAATTTTAGACAGAGATACAAGATTTCTTAAATATTTTTTGAAGACACTTTGGAAGAAGATGAAGACAAATTTAAAGTTTAGTTCAACATTCCATCCACAGACTGATGGACAGATAGAGGTAGTGAATAGGAGTTTGGGAAACTTGTTGAGATATTTGGTTGGAGAGAAGACAAGAAGTTGGGATTTGATTCTTTCACAAGTAGAGTTTGCATATAATAATTTAGTAAATAGGACTATCGGAGGAACACCTTTTGAGATTGCTACCAGAGCAAGCCCTAGAGGAATTGTAGAATTGAGAGATATCAGTATGGAAGACAAGAGAAGTGCAGAAGTAGAAGAATTTGTAGATCACATGAAGGCAGTGCATGATTAGGTAAAGAAGCATTTGGAAGAGATGAACAAAAAATATAAATAACAAGAAGATGAGAAGAGAAGACATAAGGAATTTGAAGTTGGAGATGAAGTGATGGTGTTCTTGAGAAAAGAAAGTTTTCCAATTAGAACATATAACAAGTTGAAGATGAAGAAGTTTGGACCTTATAGGATACTCAAAAAATTTGATTCAGGAAATGCATATGAAGTGGAGCTACTAGAGACATTGGGTATTTCACCTATTTTCAACATTGCAGACCTATATCAGTATCATAAAGTAGAGTTTTGCGGTAGCCTTGAAGAAGACTTGAAGAAGTCGTTATCACAACAAGCACCAGAGTAGATTAAAGACATTTTGGATAGCATAATTGGATGCAGCACCAGAAGAAGACAATACAAAGAATACCTTGTGAAGTGGAAAGGCACACCAGAAGAAGATTCATCATGGATTTCTCAGGCTGAGGTAGACCATCTTGGTTTTCCTCTAGCCCCAGTAAAGTGAGGGACTCACTTTTTCAATAACCCCAGATGTCTGATGCAGGAGCATCCCTAGTTCAAGAGCAATCTTGGATCAACCAAAAACATTTGCATTTCAGTTTGTTTGCACTTTAGTTTGTTTCTTTTCATTTTCCAGTTCAGTTCAGTCAGTTTAGTTAGAAGCAGTTTCTGTATTTTGGTCTGTATTCTGCCGCAGTTGCATTTCACATCTTGCAGAGTTGAACTTAGCATCTAGATTCATTTATCTATATTATATCCAATTTGTAGAGTATTTGGTTAAGGTACCGGAAAGATATCGGTATCAGAAGATTGACTATTTTCTCAGAATAGAGCATCTTGATAGTCTTAGACACATTAGCTAAAGGAGAAGACTTGTGGAGCCTTCCTCGACTTGTGGAGCCTAACGAAACATCATTCATTGATCCTTGGTTCTTAGCCAACCTTCCCCAAGATCCGTACACCATTCCATGCATTTGCGGAGAGTTCTACATGATTAGGTCCAACCTACTTGTGTACACATGTTACAACTCTTCATTGGAGTTTGTGATCTTCCTTGGCCAACGTGGAGGAATCTATTGTTCCAGAGATGATATATATTGATGTATTAGATCTCTAGGAAAGTAGTTATCAAGTTCATGATAGCTGATAGTTTAGATTTTGTGTGAAGGAACTTTAAAGCTATATCTTGTGCATATTCTGATATTCTAAAATTAGGCCTTTGAACCCTAATTGTAAGCCCACATGATTCCGACCAATTTGTATTTGAATTCTATGTTATACTGAATGACTGGATCTGCATTTGCTTTGTATCTTTGAGTTGTTTCCATTGTGTTTACTCTTGCTGCATGGTCGGGACCATTCATCCTAAGAACCCTTCTACCGTGACTGCACCACTATCCCTAATCCATACCTAAATCCATCATATAGGACCCTAATCTTCATCAAGTTATCCTAATCCTATCAAGGTCCTAACCCTAATCCATTTCCAATCCTTAGCCCATAATTCTTCATCCATTATCACCTATAATCCATATCATAATCCACTCCCCTAATCCACTAATCTAATCTATTTATCTCAACCCCCAAAATCAATCATCCATCATCTATCTATCCATTTTAATTAAACATCCAACCCCTATCCTTAATCAAGCATCACCTTTTAAAACATCACTAGTCCATCCATATTCACACCTATGCTACAACGAATCAACACTTAGTCATATCACACAAAAACCTCATCAAGATGGTCCTGATAATCAATAGGCCTACATTTAACTGATATCCTTGTCATACCCAAATGATACAGACATTGAGGAACTTAAACACCTATATGGATTTCATCCCCACGCTATATGTTCAATCCAACACATGTCACTATCATACCAACCTCCATCATACACATCTTCTAGTCCACTTGAAGCACAAATACAACAACTTAAACATGACTATGAGACATTGGATCCTATTTCTAAGGAGAAATTGAGAAATCTCATCCATGATAATCCTTTCGCATATCTCATCACTGGAGATCCTCCTAATGGTATCACATCAACAACATCATCTTACGTGTCCATGTAAACTCCAAAGCATCAAATCATGAATTGATACTTGGACATACAAACTTGTTACAATCCAACATTGGCTAGCACAAGTTACAACCCTATGCCTAATTGTATATCCTATGACAAGGGACATCAAGGTCATCATATCATCCTTTATCTACATGTTCACCTACATCCATTTCTCAAGCACCATTTTCCTATGCAGTTCCTCCACCTCATAATCCTTCTCCCAATAAACCATATCATCATTCATCCAATCCACAATATCCTCCTTTACCCAATCCACCATCTAATCCACCACCTAGTCCATTATCCCATATTATTTCTCAACCATGGGACATATCCACTCCTAATCCACCATTAAATCCTATTATTCCTCCACCCAATCCTAATATGAACCCCACAACATCTTCCATAATGAAGGATGTGACCTGATATACCTATACTCATCTTACTCCAGAATTCATGAAGTATGTTCCCCAAGGACTCGTAGCATGGAATAAAACACCATCATGCACTCAAATGTCTATCCTTGAACCTCCTCATAGCATGTCTATCACCCCAACACCATCATCCATTCCTATGCTTATCAAGCCCTTTGAAAAGTCACCTACCATGAATGCAAAAAAAGACCCATCATGTAGCCATATTGTTGAACATCCAAAGCCTATCATGTCCATCCATGTAGCCTCCATCCCTATGCACACTCAAGAGCTATCTCAAAAGTCAAATACAAAGCATGATCCACATTGCTCCTTACCAAGTCAAGATCAAACTATTCAAACTCCTCCAGCTCCCATCCATGATCAAGGTCCTATTCATGATCAAGCTCCCATTTATGATCATGCTCCCCTCTATGATCAAGAGCCTATCTATGATCAAGAAAGCCATGATGATCCTCTTAGCCCACTTTATGTATTACATGAGCTAGAGATTATTACTTCACCCATCCATACTCCCACACCCATCCATGTGAAAGATATTCAAATTACTCCTATCCATCCATCCACAACACTCTCTTCCCAAGATGAGACACTTGATCCCCAAGAAAGCATAGATAACCAAACAAGTAACTTGGATCCTATCACTTCCCCTCCTACTGAGCGTAATGTTAGATAGGATCCAAGCATCCCAAGTCATCCATTGCATGATCCTCCTTCAACCCCTATTGATCCTACACCATCTCCTATCAACCCCATTCAAAATCCATTATCTTATCCAATTGGTCTCGATACCTTCATTTGTGGTGGTACTCTTGTTGAAGAGAGACAAGCTTTTTCCACCACCAAACCTTCTACATCTAATAATGGACTCATGTCTTGTTTCTAAAACAATAAACATCCAATTGCATATCATATGTTCCAAGACATGAAATATCAACACAAAGGTTTAGGCCTTCATGAACAAGGTATCTTAGAGCCCATCCATGTCACAATCCATCCACGCGTGCATGGCCTTGGTTTTACATCCAAAGTAAAACAATCCAAATATGTTGGTACGACCTCCACACCACCTAAAGCTACTTCTTCCACTTTGACTCCCGGTGCAACACATCGCACCTCCCATTCATATATCGCCATCCCTCCTCCATCATCATACCATTCACAAAAACATGTGACCATACATATCCCTCCATCTACTCTTCCTCCACTCCTTCTGACTCCTAATATTCCCATCCTTCCATCCCCTAATCCCTTTAGCCATCAGTACACTCATCCCTCCATCCACACATCCCACTCCCTTATATCCCCTATCATTCATAATCATGGCCAACGAATGCACACTTCAACCTCATATGAAGCTATCCCCACCTCAATGAGATTCAAAAATAAAAATTTGGATGCTCCCACACATATAGTAGAGTATCTACCAAATTTTCAAGAATATCATGCCGTAGGGCATCAATACACAAATTCAGAACCAAATCCATCTCAAAAGCTGCATACGCCCACACACATACAAGAAAAAATGAAAATAGTGTGGGTCCCCAAGAAACAAGAAATTAATCTAAAAGAAGCATTTGTTGGAAACATCATTGATGAAGAGGTTTTTAGTATACAGAAGATAAGGTAGAGAATGATGTTGAGTAGTGTTGTCATTCATGGCAACAATAGTTATAAGACAGGTTGAAGATAGTTTCAACTAAGGACTAAGGTAGAGTGTTCTGATAAATGGTCTTCACAATTAAGGAGATGATTGTGTAGAGTAGTTTGGATATAAATTTTGCAAGAGGGTTTGATCCTCTTCCATACAAGATCATCTGTTCCTTCTTAGAAGACAACTGTGCAAAGAGATTTGATCTGGTAAGGAACTTGTTGATAATTTTGGCTAAGTGTCAATATACTTCATTCAGTGTACAGAGTTTCAGTATTTTAGTCCACATTCCTCCGGTATAGAATATTTATCTATGCAGATGTAAGGTGTTGTAAACACACGTTCAGAGATTGTAAATCCAAAGTTTCAAGTTCTGAAATTCTCCAGAAGGTAAGATAGAGTTGGCAAACTATCACACTCTGTATTGACAATGTTTTGATTGTGCCAAAGACAAAGTTGAGATACTCTGCATTTCACCGCAGGTGAACATTTTGTTGTGTGGATTTGAGGATAAGTTTATGGATATCTAGAAAGTGTATATATCAAGTTTGAGGCAATTTGGAGTTTTGGATACTAATTTGTGGTTTGATAGTTAGTTCATATTATTGTTACTTTGTTAGTGGAGCCGACCTGAAGGTGTTGATGATATGCGGAGGGTAAATATGTTTTGTGGTGTTAAGTGGGAGCTATTTTAGGTCCATGCTGACCTATATTAAAGTTTGAATCTTGGCGCAAAGTGTGTGTGTGAAGTTTTGGGGCTAATAGATTATGTATGGCATGTTTTGCACGTTACATCCAATTAGGTTGACCTAATTGATGTTGTGAAAGAAGTGGATAAATATGAAGAAATGTTTTCAATGTTTAGTGTGTGTTCTGTAGAGATATGATATGTTGAAAGTGACAAGTGAATTTTGGATGAAGATTATGTGAATGCAGAGCAGAGCAGTTTGGTAATTTAGAGTAGTGTGATGAGTACTTAGAGCTTCAATGGAACTATACTTCATGCATGTGTTAGATGCAAATGTAAATAGTTCAAACCTAGCAGTGAGCCACCCATCCTCTTTTATCTTTTTCTTTCAAGACAGTGAGTACTTTGGCAGTGAGCATTCTTGGACAGTGAGTCCACCAATTGTATCAACCTTAACTGGTTGCTTTATCATAATATATTGTGAGCTAATCCTCACCGTCATTTTTCCCATTTTGGATTTTCCACATAAAAAACTTGGTGTTCATGCATTATGAATTGTGGTTGCATGCTTTATGCTTAATTTCCTTTACTGCAATTGAATATGCTAAATGGATTAAAATGTTTGATGTGTAAATGGTTTAAGAGAATACCGATTCACCCCCCTCTCAGTATTCTAGGTGTTCAACAATTGGTATCAGAGCCAAGTCCTTTGGAAGAAGCCTAACTGCTCAAGGGAGATCTTGGAGATTGAACACATGGGTGCTGAATGATTTCCTACTCCTTTGGAAGAGATTCCTACTGCTAAATACTTTGAAGAAGACTACATACTTGACAAATCTAGAGAACTTAATGCTGCTCTTGAGGATCTTGAAAGAATTAAAGATGAGATCAAAGACCTAAAGGAAAATGTCAAAGAAGCAAACAGATGTATCAAAAAATTGAGAGAGCAAGTCAAAGATTTTAAAGAAAGGCATAAGGAAGTTAGTGAATAATTGAAGCGAGTAAATTAATCTATTAATGGTCTAAAAGTGCAAATAGAGGAGAAGACAAGAATAGAGGAATGTCTTAATGCAATTGTGAAAAACAAATCTGAAGAATGTGCAAGGCTTGAACAGGAAGTCTTAAATATGAGATTCGATCTAGTAAAGGCAAGATTGTATGAAGACAAGTTCAAGATAAGTTCTACAAATCTTGATGAAATGATTGCAAATTAGAAAGGTCCAAATGATAAAGAAGGTTTAGGATTTGAAAAAGGTGAAAGTTCAAAATCTGATCAGACTCCAAATCAGAGGAACAATGGCAAGCAGATCTAGAATCAAAAGAATAAAGCTAGAAGACCTCTAGTCAAACAACCAAATGTTCAAAGGTACCTAGCTTTTAATGGTTTTTGTCATTTTTGCAATAAGTATGGACACAAAGCAATGGAATATTGATGTAGAGCATCCACCACCCAAAACCCTAACATACAATTTTAAATGTATGTCTATGCATTTCTTGATATGCATACAAACTTTATTTTATAAACACTTACCTTTATTTGCCATCAGCAAAACATAACACTATCGGCCTATAAAAATTCTACAATGCTGATGCCCTTCCTCTTGTCAATGGAGAATCGACTCTTCACCTATCGGCGGGACCTCCACTATTGGTCGAGTGTTCAACAGTCACCCCGATCTACTACTCTCACCGATGAAACTTTACCCTTTGCGACCATCAGTGTGACATTCCCCATCGGTGAACACCTTGAGTCTTTTTTCGATCTCTATTGTCTCCTTGACACTACCAATGCCAGACTCCACCGTTGGCTAGACTATCTCTATCGGTGAACACTTCAAATCTTTTGCTGATATCCAACCTTACACTGATGCACTGACGATAACTCTCATCGCCAAGACTAATACCCAACTCTCATTGACACCTTCGCATCGGTTGAGCTGCCTATTGGCAAAACTAACAATATCAGTCTAGCCGTGGAAGGTCTCTCTGATATCCTTCTCACGCTGATGACAAACTTCCCATCATCGGTGAGACTTTAACCATCGTCTCTCCAAGTCTTCGTCAGCCCGATGACCCTCGTCACCCTGATGCGACCACAATTTCCTTCATTGTGACTTCTCCTATCGGTAAAGCATTCACTCCTTCTGCCGATCACCACTCTCATATTGATGGTGTGCCGAACTGTATGTCTTGACACACATACACTACAACATGCATTTTCTCCAACCTGTTTGCACACCAGCGATAGCCCGATCTACTCCTTGAATGCTTTCTCCGACACGATACAACCTGTACAATCTAGCACATGCTAATGCTAGGGTTACTCAACACCTCTCAACCTCGATCCTGCAAACATGCATGCAAACAAATAGAAAATGCAAACTAAACCCTAAACTATTGTACACGACCATTCCTCTGATTCACAGAATCAATCAGAGGAATGGGGTAAAGAATCCATTCGGCCAATCAAAGCAATAGATCGATTACACAGTAAAATCAAATAGGATCTCTTATTTCTCTATCAGAATGGTGATTACAATTGCTCTGTTTCTCAATACAACTGACTGATTTTAGCTACTACAAAAACCTAGATCCCTTCATCCACCAAATCCTAGGGTATTTATCTAGTTACCACTGGTAGTACAGACTTGTCTCCAAGCGGCTGGGAGACACAATTGATTCTAACAAACTATAACTAACTAACAACCTTGCACATAAACCTAGATGCAAACTAAGTATTGGTCCAAGCTGACCTTATTACAATGCATTGGTCTTACAAGACCTTCTTGGAAACATCAACAAGACTTAAAACTAACTAACTGCCTCATGGAGGCCATTGTAAGGTAGGTGCTCCTGCACTATACTCCCCAACAGAAGAAGAACTCATGTCCCATGAGTTAGGTTGTGGAAAAATTCCACCTTTACTCTTTGCCATCTCAATGTTTTGACCTGTTCCAGCTTTATACTCTGCTGTCTCTTGGCTGCTCCAAGATTTCTAAACTGTAACTTACTATTTTGCTAGTAAACCCTCATGCCTGTCAATGTAAGCTTTGTTCATACATACCCTGTGTTTGCCAGTCTGTCTTACCAGCACCTCTGTCTGAATACCTAGTTGAATAACCTTAGTAATTGCTTCTTGAACTTCTGCAAAGTTCAAATCTGTCTTCCTTTCAACTTTTAGAGGAAAAACAATAGTCCTTACCACAATCACATCCTTGTCTTGCCAATCAATTTGTGGCTGCTCATAAACCTGCTGTTTGTTCTGTTGCTGACCTCTGACAGTCAAAACTGAACCTTTCTTCAAACTGCGGTCCTTAACAACTTCGTTCCCTGTAGTATCCTCAACTGCCTTTATGCCTGCTATTGTAGGCATCTTCACAAACTCTTTCTTTCTAGTTTTCCAATTCTTCTGTAACATATCATTCACCTTGGCAACTATCCCTGGGTCCTTCTTCTTCTTTTTCTTATGCCATCGCTTATTCAACATTCTCTCAAGGAAAGCACTGGCAGCATATCCATCTGACAAGGAAATCATTTCCTTAAGTATTTTAGCAACATCTTCTTCACCATCATCTTCGTATATTATAGGCACTTCTTCTTGTTCTATATAACCTGCATATACATAATCCAATGAAATATTAGAAATAAAATATTGAGACCTTGAGGTCTCCTCCTTGCTCCCGTGCATCATGCACTCTACTTCAACCTTGTCCTCCAAGGGTTTCATTTGTTGAACAACAACTTCTAATTCCTCTATCATAGTTATTAACTGCTTAGGACTTTCATATACAAATTAGGATTCCTCTTTGTCCAAACTTGTCATCTCCTTCGAAAGGATTTGATCAATCTCTTGCTATTGCACTTCAGGGCTGCATTCAATTTGTCCTACTGCTGCAACTTCCTCTTCCATAACTATTCTCTGTTTTCTTCTTTGAGCTATCTTCTTAATAGTCCATGATACCTTCCTTTTTATTGTCAAGTGCCAACTGAGTGTTCTTTTGAGCAACTGCTCCATCTCATCTTCCATCCTTCTGCTTATCTCTTCCATAGCTTGCCTTAGTTCCCTTATCTCTTTCTCAATCTCTTTTTGCCTCATATTTTCCTCTTTCCTCTTCCAACTGTGACTCTTATCAATGGAGTTTGACTGGCTGCCTCTAAGGTGCATATCTATCATCTGAAGTCCACTCCTCCCTGCTACATCAACACTCCTGTCCCTCACCTGGGAGCCCTCTCTTGCCTCTCTCCCTAGGACTTTTGGTGACAACTAATGGACCATCTCCTCTAGCCCTCTTGACAGACCTTCCTATCCACCTACTGCAGCGAGTGAACTTGCACCTGCAACCATAAAACTTCGCAACAAAAACTAATGCTCATCCCAAAATCCTAGTGTAGATTGCCTCCTTTAGCACTCTATCTACACGCTCATAATCTTCTGAGCTCTGATACCACTATGATGCAGAGCATCCACCACCCAAAACCCTAACATACAATTTTAAATGTATGTCTATGCATTTCTTGATATGCATACAAACCTTATTTTATAAACACTTACCTTTATTTGCCATCGGTAAAACATAACACTATTGACCTATAAAAATTCTCCAACGCCGATGCCCTTCCTCTTGTCGATGGAGAATTGACTCTTCGCCTATCGACGGGACCTCCACTATCGGTTGAGTGTTCAACAGTCACCCCGATCTACTACTCTCCTCGATGAAACTTTACGCTTCGCGACCATCGGTGTGACATTCCCCATCGGCGAACACCTTGAGTCTTTTGCCGATCTCTATTGTCTCCTCGACACTACCAATGCCGAACTCCACCGTCAGCTAGACTATCTTTATCAGTGAACACTTCAAATCTTTTGCCAATATCCAACCTTACACCGATGCACCGATGATAACTCTCATCACCAAGACTAATACCCAACTCTCACTGACACCTTTGCATCGGTTGAGCTACCAATCAGCAACACTAACGATATCGGTCTAGCCGCGGAAGGTCTCTCTGATATCCTTCTCATGTCGATGACAAACTTCCCATCGTCAGTGAGACTTTAACCGTTGGCTCTCCAAGTCTTCGTCAGCTTGATGACCATCGTCACCCCGATGCGACCACAATTTCCTTCATTGTGACTTCTCCCATTGGTAAAGCATTCACTCCTTCTGCCGATCGCCACTCTCATACCGATGGTGTGCCGAATTGTATGTCTTGACACACATACATTGCAACATGCATTTTCTCCAACCTGTTTACACACCAGCGATAGCCTGATCTGCTCCTCGAATGCTTTCTCTGACATGATACAACCTGCATAGTCTAGCACATGCCAATGCTAGGGTTACTCAACACCTCTCAACCTCGATCCTGCAAACATGCATGTGAACAAACAGAAAATGCAAACTAAACCCTAAACTACTATACACGGCCATTCCTCTGATTCACAGAATCAACCGGAGGAATGGGGTAAAGAATCCATTTGGCCAATCAAAGCAACAGATTGATTACACAATAAAATCAAACTAGATCTCTTATTTCTCTATTAGAATGGTGATTACAATTGCTCTATTTCTCAATACAACTGACTGATTTCAGCTACTACAAAAACCTAGATCCCTTCATCCACCAAATCCTAGGGTATTTATCTAGTTACCACTGGTAGTACAGACTTGTCTCCAAGCGGCTGGGAGACACAACTGATTCTAACAAACTGTAACTAACTAACAACCTTGCACATAAACCTAGATACAAACTAAGTATTGGTCCAAGCTGACCTTATTACAATGCATTGGTCTTACAAGACCTTCTTGGAAACATCAACAAGACCTAAAACTAACTAACTACCTCATGGAGGCCACTGTAAGGTAGGTGCTCCTACACCAAATATAGAAGTAGAAGGAATCAAAATGTTCCACCTTTTTCTGGTCAATGGTTTACATGCAATAAAGTTGGTCATAGCGCTGATGAATGTAGAAATAAAATAAGTTAGAACCTTATTAACTATTATGTGTGCAACAAGATGGGACATAGAGAAAATGAGTGAAGAAGCAGAACACCAAAGTATAACAAGAATAATGCTCAACCATTTTATGGATACTACTATACATGTAATAAGTTTGGCTACAAAGTAGCTAACTGCAAATCAAAGACAAGAAAAAGTTGAAATGCTCAGCAAGACATGTGCAATTGTTCTGAGTGGAATGAAGGAAGAAACTCTCAAAGTAATAAGAATCTCATTGATGTTGCTCCTCAAAAGAAGGAAATGGATAAGATCTAGATAAAGAAGAATGTAATAGAGATTAAGGATGTGCCTGTACTGACATCCGGTGTAGATGTTCTCTTCAGGAACTAAGATTTGAGATTTGGCTTAGGGGGAGCTTTAATGAAAATATTTTCTCCCTACCAAAGGAATGGTGATGATGCCTTAGCATGAAGATATAAGTTGAAGACCAATATGCCTGATCCACTGAAAAAGATTGTGGAAGAAAATCTCTTATTGTGGAAGATTGCGAAGCAATTGAAGTTGACTGTGTCTTCATAACAAGTGTTAACAACTTTATCAAATAGGGAATTTATTGCAAATTAGGTCATGGAAAAAGAGTTTATAAGAAATCATACTTGATCAAAATTCATATCAAAAATGAAATTTTAAGCGTGAGAGAGCTGAGCAGTGTAGCAAAGAAGAGTTCATAGCATCCTGAGATTCAATGCTTTCAAACCCCAACTGGAAGCGATTGAAAAGGTATTTACAGTTTCTTATCTTTCGCTAGAAATTTTTCTATTAGATATTAAAAATGTTTTTTCCACAAGTGATAGACGTGGTAGACAGACCTCATCCCAAATTCAAGAAATACCAATTCAAGTCTATGGAAATGGATCCAGATGGTGCTTTCTCGAGCATACCCTATGGTGTTTTGTATATTGAGGATGTAAGGATGTACATTCACACTAAAATGGAGGAATATAACCATGCTAACCTAGGAGATATTAGGGTTAAGGAGTTAACTGATGATAACTTTGATTTGAAGACTGAATACAGTGCCCTAACAGAGAAGAAGTTGGATGTTTGGAATAATTTCCCTATTTTGTGTTATGAAGATGCTTGGGCTAGATATTTTCTGAGCAAAATTCATGATAAATTCATGTGGCTAGACATTCCACATATAATCAACAAATAAGCCATTAGATTTGTAACAGGGTTATGCTCCACTGGAGCTATTTTGACATTGAAATCAATGAAAAATGATGTTGTTATAAAGATCACTAGAGCTAAGCTTGATGAAAGAGCATTAGCAGTGAATGACATAGAGGATCCAGCTGTGAAGTATGCTTCAATGATGATAGGTTACAAAATTTATTTCACAACAGATAAAATTCAGTCTCAGCCACTACTATAAACATAGCTTATGAGTTGGTGAAACAAAATGCTGATTATGATCTCTGTGAGTTTCTAAGGCAACAATTGTTGGAGAATATGAAGAAAACAAAAGATTCCAAATACCCTTTCAAATATGGTACTTTAATCATCTGTTTGTTATTCTATTTTCTCAAAGAGCTACTAGGTGCACAAAATGTTGTATGGATTGGGCATATTCCTATAGCCACTCATATAAGAGATCACTTGCAGAGAATTGGTAACAATGATGCTCAAAATGCTATATTGTGGGGCTACTTCAAGGTTTTTCTGGAGAAGATGCAAGCTAGGGAAATAATTCCTAGAAAAGTTTTAGAAAAATACAAGGATGTTATTCTTTTTATGGTCACTAAGGATGAGTGCTTGATGGAAGTAGTTGAACCAAGAATAGTGTGGATCCCTGAAATGGGATATGAAGTAGCAGAAGATGTTTTGTAGGTCTTGCAGACTTAATGTTGAATAAACCAGAGACACTTCTAAAGAAAGACTTGGCACTTATGAAGAAGAGTCTCTAAAAATTCATTTGGAGCAGACCATGCCCAAAACATAAAAGAAAGTGCATCAGATGGTTGAAGATTATGCTGAGAGCAAAGGCATTTCTAAAGAACAAGTATAGCAAGTTAGAGCTAAAGCAAGAGCTGAAAAAGATTTTGGTCTAGAGGAGAAGTTCAAGGGAATATTTGAAGGTAAGAAGGAAGTTCCTAATGTCAGAAGGTCATCAAGGACCGAGCTTCCTCCTCTGTTGCTACACTTAAAGCCTCTGAAGTTATACTTGCTGCTAGTCTTGAGAAGAATGTTGATGACAATACTGCTAAACAATTTCAACCTATTAAGAAGAGAAGAGTGAAGGGAAAAGCCTACAGAGAAGTATATGTTAGTCATAATATTGAGGACAAAGAAGTCACTGAAAAAGGAAAGGAATGCTTTATCCTTAAGAGAAGAGAAGCTAAAACCAGTGAAGAAGGCCAATCCTCCAAAGGACAAGGAAAGGGAAGGAAAAGGAAGGAAAGTGAAGCTGCAGACAAAGGAAATGGAAAACAATAGAAGTCAGATAAATTTAGTGTTCCCCCTTTACAATTTGAAGCCACCATAAATGCAATAGTAGAATATGACAATCTGAAGGATGTAGCAGAAATGTATGATGAGAGATTAGTTGAAGATAAGGCAACCATTGAAACTGCTATTATTAGGTATTTAGACCAATTCAATGTTGCTTTGATTGAAATCATTGATAAATTGCCAAATAGCCTTGCTGACATTTTGACAAAAAGAAGAGATGAGGAAATGAGAAAAGATATTGAAATGAAAAATAGAGCTTTAAAGAAGATTTGTCCTACTCTTTTCGGTCAAGAAAGAAAGATAGCTATACAAAGGTTAAATAAAGAATTCAAGACAAAGAGAAGGACAAAAAATTTAATGTTTGGTGATAAAGTTGAGATAGAAAGATTAGAGAAGAATACATTAAGAACAACTGCTAATGTTCTTAAGGAACTGCAAATTTCCACTATTGAGGAAGTTGATTCTGAAGTGGATAAGGAAGAAGATCAAATTGAGATTAATTTAGGAGGAGAAACAAGTGTAGAGCATGATGTGGTGACTAAGCCTAATATGCCAAATCTACCACTAGTCATAGATGTAGAAGACCAAAATATGATTAATCCCACAGAGACCACAACATGAAGACTGATGGAATGGAGTCACCTGAAGAGAGGAGTGTTGAAGATGAAGTCATTATAGAACAAGTTGATAACACTACTGATAACACCTCTGTTCTAGAAAATGTTGTAGGAGAAAAAGCACTTGATGAAAGTAATCCTCTAGAAATGCTAATCCTCAAGTGTTATATGTATCTGAAGAAGAAATCAGGGATAGAATTGGTGAAAGCTCTAGAGTCTCACCATCAGATTCCATCAGAGTCTTTGGAAAAACAAAGGGAATCACAAATTTTGTCCTCACCGGAGCTACTACAAGTGCCATCCCTAGATGGACAAATTAATTTGGCAAACATTTCTCCATTGCAGAAACTACAACTAGGAACAATTTTTCAGGCAACAGCTTAGGAAGAAATCTTGAAATCTCATATAGAAGGAAATGAGCTGATGGATGAAGCAATGAAGATTTTTGAGAAGATAATGCCCAATATCAAGAGAGATGTTTCTCTAACTCCTATGCTACAAATGAAGAAACTAATGGAGTTTGTAAATAATCATTTTGAATCTTTTGAGAAAGCATCAGAGAAGAAGGTAAGAGATGAAATTGATAGTAAAAGGTTATTAGAACTAACTAATAAGTGCTCCAAGGCACACACCTTGCTAGATAATGGTATAAAATATGTTGAAATGGATATAAATGATGCAAATGCAATGTATCAATTTTAATTATGTTGGCCAATAACTACAAAAGTCATAAAGATAAGATAGATGGCCTTGAGACTCAACTTGTACAGATTTTGAGAAATTATGATCCTTTGAAAGATCTGAATGGAAACTTAAGAGCTGAAATAGAAAAGACTCATGCAATCATAAAGAAGCTATAAAGTCAAAAAGAGTCTATAAAGGACAAAATGAGCCAGTTAAGAGAGATTGTAAGTTTCAAGATGGCTTCAATGACTAGTGTAATAAAAGAAGCTGAGAAAGTTGGGAAAATGACTGGTGCCCCTACTACTATGGATAAGGCAGAGGAATTGCCCTTACAAATCAATGGGAATATACAGATACTAAGATATGCTAAGGCACAGTGGGACTCAGATGTGATCTAACTCAAGAACATCTACAAAGATATCTTTCCAAAGACTCAGTAAGTTTTGATTTCTTGTGTATATATGCGGAAGGCTAGAAGACAATTTTTATATTTTGGTGTATATAGAAATCAATTACTTAGGGGCAGTCAATACAATTTGAATATACTCATGTACACATGATAAAGGGGGATCTGGTACAAAATTCACTTTTTACACCCTTTGCCATTGATGTCAAAGGGGGAGAGAGACATGTGAAAAATGAAAGACATAAATATCTTAGGGGGAGATAAACAATGTTTTAGGGAGAAAGTAAGATGTGCAAAAGAAAGAGGGATATTGACTATTGAAGAATTTGGTCATGATGGTTTTTCACATCATGTGTTGCCATCAATTCCAAAGGGGGAGATTGTTACAAAAATCATTGATGAAGAGGTTGTCATTATATAGAAGATAAGGCAGAGCATGATGTTGAGTAGTGTTGTCATTGATGGCAACAATAGTTATAAGATAGGTTGAAGACAATGTCAGCTAAGGACTAAGGTAGAGTGTTTCGGTAAATGGTCTTCATAATTAAGCAGATGATTGTGCAGAGTAGTTTGGATAGAAAATTTACAAGAGCGTTTGATCCTCTTCCATACAAGATCATTTGGCTAAGTGTCAGTATACTGCATTCAGTGTATAGAGTTTTAGTATTTTGTTCTGTACTCCTTCGTTATAGAATATTTATCTATGCGGATGTAAGGTGTTGTAAACACATGTTCAGAGATTGTAAATCTGAAGTTTCAAGTTCTGAAATCCTCTGGAAGGTAAGATAGAGTTGGCAGAGTATCGCACTCTGTATTGACAATGTTTTGACCGTGCCAAAGACAAAGTTGAGATACTCCGTATTTCATCGTAGGTGAACATTTTTCTATGTGGATTTGAGGATAAGTTTATGGATATCTGGAAAGTGTATATTCCAAGTTTGAGGCAATTTGGAGTTTTGGATACTGATTTCTAGTTTGACAGTTAGTTCATATTATTGTTACTTTGTCAGTGGAGCTGACCTGAAGGTGCTGATGTTATGCAGAGGGTAAATATGTTTTTTGGTGTTAAGTGGGAGTTATTTTAGATCCATGTTGACCTATCTTAAAGTTTGAATCTTGGCGCGAAGTGCATGTGTAAAGTTTTGGGGCCGATAGATTATGTATGGCATGTTTTGCACGTTACATCTAATTAGGCCAACCTAATTGATTTTGTGAAAGAAGCGGATATATATGAAGGAATGTTTTCGATGTTTAGTGTGTGTTGTGTAGAGATGTGATCTATGAAAAGTGACAAGTGCATTTTGGATGAAGATTGTGTGAATGTAAAGTAAAGCATTTTAGTAATTCAGAGCAGTTTGATGAGTACTTAGAGCTTCATTGGAATTGTACTTCATGCATGTGTTAGATGTAATTGTAAATAGTTCAAACCTAGCAGTGAGCCACCCATTCTCTTTTATCTTTTTCTTTCAGGACAGTGAGTCCTTTGGTAGTGACCCACCTGTAGTGAGCATTCTTGGATAGTGAGTCCACCAATTGTATCAACCTTAACCGGTTGCTTTATCATAATATATTATGAGCTAATCCTCATCCTAGTTTTTACCATTTTGGGTTTTCCACGTAAAAATCTTGGTGTTCTTGCATTATGAATTGTGGTTGCATGCTTTATGCTTAATTTCCTTTACTACAATTGAATATGTTAAATGGATTAAAATGCTTGATGTGTAAATGGTTTTAGAGAATACTAATTCACCCTTTACCCCTCTCGGTATTCTAGATGTTCAATAGCATCCACATCTCAATCTATCCCCAAATTCCAAAAATCCCACTCCCTATTAAAAAATCCTAATAATCCTAACTTCATTTGGGTTCCTAAATCCATAAATTGGTGATTCCTAAATCCCCTATCCCAATTCTGATTACTCTCCACTCCTCATCAAAGTCAAAAGCTTCAAAATATATCAAGACGTGTGCAACCGTTGGTCTTGGTTCCCTGCAATTCCATGACATCTCCACATACCTGCATCCCCCCAACTTATATCCCTTATCTGGCATATTTCCCCCATCATTCCTCTATGGTCGTTACTTTTGCTCCACCGCCCATTTATCCCTCCATCTCCATCCATCATCCACATCATTATCCACCATCCATTTCATTTCCATCTTCCCACATCTACCAACATCCATGTGCATAATGCTCCCTGATATAGTCCATGTGCACTCATGCATCAAAATGCTAACATGCTACCTTGCTATTGGAAATAGGCACTTGAGTCCTCATCCTCCATCCCATCTAAATAGTAAAAAAAAATGAATAATTTTTTTTGAAAAATAATAAAAGTAAAGAAAAATCCTTCGTCCAGTGGTCAAAACTTGGCAAACAAGCACATTGCATAAGTACCATGATGAAAACCTAGCAAACATGCATCATTTGTAGATTGATTATCTATGTACTTTACACTTGGGGGCATGTTGTCTTGTCTCATCCTATTATTTCCTATCCTATCTTCCCTATTCATTATACCACATACTTATCCCATTAATCCTATCCATCTTCCATTCCTCCTGTTGATCTTGATAAAGATAGGGGCAAAATGTTGAATCAAGCTTTGGACACCTCTTACTGTATCTAATACTTCCCACTATATCCTATCAATCATATCGTTGCAAGTATTGTCATGCCATATCCTGAGTCTACTATCTAGAATAAGACATCTTATTCCTATGCGACATAGTCCTTGTAGAACACATCCTGAATTCTTCTGTTTGTTTGTCCATTTTACACTATCCATCCATTATCCACTATCACCCATCTGTCTACCTATCCATGATGTTCCCTTGTCATTGATATCTAGCATTCAGGCTACCCAATTGCACAAAACATTCCCAAAATCCCAAAAAAATTAAAAAAATAGAAAAATCCAAAAAAATCAAAACATATAGAAAAAATAAAAAAAATCAAAACATTCCAAAAATCCAAGAAATAAATCCAAATGCAAGTCATCCTTACTCCATCCTTGGTTTTGTTCCAACCTTGTTGTCAAACCAATCAATCGATCATTTATCTAGTCATCATCAACATGATATATCATTCCCACATCCTTGTGTTGTTCTAGGGATATATCATTCCCCATAATGACAACATTATCCTCAATCAATCAAATCAATCCTTGATCAATTAATCCTCAACTTTCAGCTTGGCAGGGGTAATAAAGTTATTTGTTTTTGACTCATTTGTGCATGCTTGCTTGCTTCCTTGTGCATGTTATCAATTTATCTTGCATTTGTCTTATCATCTTTTTATCTTGCATCTTTTGTCTTGTATCACTTTATCTTGTATTTGATCTTTCATCTTTTGTCTTGCATTTGCATCCATCCTTGTAACCTACCTACCACAATGATTTCATGGTCTTCAATATCATGGTGCTATACGATATAGGGTTGCTTGTGTCCTTTATCTTTTTGTGTGTCTATTCTATGCATTGGATAAATCATCACCTTGGTCTTATATGCCCTAGTGCATAATATCCATATGCTATATCACAATAAGGATTGCTCTTTACATTTTATAAAGCATAACCAAAGAAAAATCTCTCTATCCATCCACCCATATATTCTAACAAATACCTATAGCTTTCATAGTTTGATCCATTCTTCTAGTCTTTTTCCATCATTTTTCCATCTTTTATCTAACCTTTTTCATCTTCATATACATCTCTCTACCTACTAACCTATCCTCTCAAAGGGGCATCATCATTATTCATCTTATTCATTAACTTACCATTATCTTTCCTTGTCACCCTCAGTTTGAGTGACTGGGGGCATCATCATCTCTAATCCAATCATTTTCTTCCAACCATGATCTTCTAATCATCATCATTCATCTTATTCATTGATTTACCATTTATCTTTCCTTATCACCCTTGCTTTGAGTGACTGGGGCATCACCATTTCTAATCCAATCATTTTCTTCCAACCATGATCTTCTAAATCAATATTCTTCTATCAAATCAAACACTATGTTTTAAACTTCTTTGAAATGTTGTTATTTCACAACACCATCTCAAAGAGGGGTAAAATGTAGACACCTAAAAATGACTAATGCATTCCCGTATCACTATTCATGCCATTTTCCTTATCAATTCTTCTAATTCAAGATTAATTAAATAATTCCTAAGTATTTAATTAGATCTATCATGTCATCAATTTAATCTTCTAATTCAACATTAATTAAATAATTCCTAATTATTTAATTAAATCCATCACGTCATTAATTTAATTCCCTTTCAAACATTAATTAAATAATTTTTAATTATTTGATTAAATATAACATTTCATCAAATTTTTTTAACTTGCATATAGATTACTAATAAATAAGACGAGTACAATAAGTGTCTAACAGGGCCACTCCATCAAAAAATATAGTCTATAGTTTGTATCATCTTATCATAGCTATTACAAGTTAAAACAATGATAGAAAACAATATACAAAAACTACACGTTCTATTTAATATCATAACTTATAGCCTAACTTAATCATTGAATGTTGTCCTGTTGCTCACTGCCATTATCTAGCATATCCTTGTCCTTTTCAGCATATTGGTTATCTTGTTTTGGTTCCATGTGATCCACTTGCATCATTGAAGCCATCTATTATTGTTCTTCCTATATCAGAGCCTCTCTGTTCAAGTACCCCCCATTGTCACTGCTTATGAAAGAGTCCCACCCCTTAAAGGTACCTATTTGCGGAGAGATCCTCAATAAACTATTGTCTATATCAAAAATTTGGCAAGTAAATTCCATAGCTCCAAAGTCTTCTTCTGCTCTATTTTTTGCTAGTGTATGATTGTTGTACCTATTATGCATTTTTGTATACTCTTTGTGAAAGTTTGAATCTACTTTCCTCTGCTCATGTGGCCAAAACTCTGCAGTCTAGATATCAGATCTGTATACCATTACAAATCCATCATCTAAGCTATTCATGAATCTGTCTATAGGAATCTTCATTGTTGTTGTAGCCTATTCACATATAGAATGAAAGATGATTCTAAAATAAGATTCAGTAAGGACCCTTTTCCTTCCCTAGTATTCATTCTCATTCCTTGCCTTCCACAATGACCACAAGATTTTAGTAGAAAATAAAAGCCAAAACCTATTATCATTGGTATCTAATTTACTAACAAAACCACAAAGGATATCTATCTTGCTTATACTATTTTTTGACAACCAACCCTCCAACTTATTCAATAACACCCCCAAACTTCACAAGTAAATTTACATTCAAAAAACACATGATCACAAGTTTCAGGTTGGTTACAAAAAGAACATGTTTTATTATCACATCCTAAGGCGAGTCTCTTTAGAAATAACAACCACCTAAAACAATTTTTTTTAGGTTCAAGTACTTTAGAGTAGATGACAACAAGGGATTTAGACAACAATTTATGTTCTAAGTTAACATTCCAAGCAGAGTTAATGTGCTCATAAACCACTTTCAAATCAATCATCAAATTGTATAGTCTTTTGGGTTTCATCTTCACAAATTCCATTCCATCCATCCACTTTCTTCTAACCCACTCATCCTTGTTCACAATAAGAAACTGAGATACATCATCATTGATGGAGCTACACATGATAGTATACATTCTTTTCTGTGATTTAGGTATTCCAAATTCTGCCTTAATCTAGGTCCATCTCTTTAAAGAGTTATTCACAATGATATCATTAAAAGTATTAAAACCCAATTTATGCCATTTCTTAGCTAAACACCCTTGAAGAAGGGCTAATAGTTTATCCTTATACCTTAGGTTCCACCTTCATGATCTACAACCTTGAATACATTTGTTAACTCTATCAAAAGCATTTTTGTTCTAGATGAAGGGTTTCACAATCTCGTAGGCTTTCCTTATAGTGGAAAGAACAACAGATTCGAAGGGGTTAATATTGAATTCTCCTAAGATAATGTCTTGAATGCTTAGAAACTTCCAATCTTTGACTTTTTTAGGAACTGCTCTCAACAAGTTGCTCTTAATCAAGATCTTCCATGGTTCACTCCCCACCAAATCCTTAACATCCATTTTGCAACCAAGGCTACACCCTAAATTTTTAAGTCTTAAACCCTAACCCCCCTAAACCTTTACTCAAACAAGACCAATTCCAAGATACATCATGCCTTTTTTTTCTTTCCTTTACCATCAAACCATAGGATTTCTCCTATTCTTTTCTAGATGTTATTAATTTGATAGATTGCAAACATAGAAGCATAGTAAATGGAGTAAGCAGATAGGATTTTTTGACAAACTTGCAATCTCCTTGCCAGAGATAGATATTGGCTATTCTACTTCCCTAGTTTCTTATCTATTTTTTCATATATCCAGTCCCACATTTTTTTAAAGAAGGATTCACAAAAAATGGAATGCCAAGAAACCTTATCTGCTTATCTGCATCACCCCACTGCTAGCTATTTGGCTCAAACCAATCTGTCAGGTTTGCATTCTAACTTAACAAGTTAGATTTGGAGAATAAAAAATTTTCACTTGAAGCTTGGCAAAAAATATTCAATCTATTTTCTATCCTCTTTAAATTATCCTTTTCAAGGATAGGAAACAAGGCAATATCATCAGTGAATTGTATATTTAGCAGACTATCTTTATTTGGAAGAACAATACCTTTTACCTCCCCTTCAATTAGTTATGTCCTTAGGAGATAGTATAACGCTTCTGAAGCTATTACAAACAAGGTAGGAGCTAGTGGACATCCTTGCCTAATAGACCTTTCCATGATAAATGAATTAGATAAAGACCCATTTATATCAATTTGAACTGAAGCATCCTTAAATAGCATTTTAACCATTCTACAATACTTGTCAGGAAAGTCTAATGTTTCCAACATCATTGTCACAAATGACCACTCTATCCTATCATAGGCTTTTCCAAAGTCTAGCAGAAGTATACCTACATCTTGTCCTAAGGATTTTGTGCAATCCATGGCTTCCCAACTTGTTATCAAATTTTCTAGTATGTATCTCCCTTTAATAAATCCTGATTGAGTTGGATTTATAATATATGGTAGGATATTTGTTAACATCATGGTAAGGATTTTTGCTATTATTTTATAAGAAACTTTTAACAGAGTAATTGGTCTCCAATTTCTTTTATTACTCTTATCTCCCTCTTTAGGCAAAATCTTTATGATACCTCTATTTATGCTTTTACCAAGGTTTCTTTTTATAATAGCCTCCTGATATACTTCATTTAGGTCATCTACAACCCATTCTATATTGGCTTTATAAAACTCTATAGGTAATCCATCAATCCCTAGGGATTTCCCATTTTTCATAGCTAGAATAGCTTTCCTAATTTCTTCTTTAGAAATGTCCCAACTTAAATCCTTGCACATCTTCTGAGTTATCTTTTTTGGGAATATAATCTTGCATAGATTTTGTGCCTCCCTACATTCCCTGCTTCCATCTTCAGCTATGAAAAGAGATTTGTAGAAGGCCCTGAAGATATCTTTAATATCATTATTATCCTTAATAAATAGATCATCTTCAATAATAGGCCCAACATTCTTCCTAACATTCTTGGATTTTAGCAGATTGAAAAAATATTTTGTTCCTCTACCACCTTCTTTTAGCCAATTGAGTCTAGCTCTGACTTTTGCACCCTGATCCTTAAAAGTTTGAAATTTTCTAACCTTGTGCTTTATTTCTCCTAGCTTCTTAATCTTTTCCTCATTATTGTATTGCATCTGCACATTCTTTTCAGCTTCCAAAAATTCTTCTTGCAAAACTCCTTCCTCTTTTCTTCTATCCATTGCATATTTTTTCCCCACTATTTGAAACAGAGATTTGCAATTTTTTAATAAGGTTTCCCAGTATTGCATTTTATTGAATTGGGATGACAAGGATCTAGTAATGTTCCTTAGACTAGTTATACCTTCCATGCAATCGTTATCCTGAAGTAGAGCAATGTTAAGCTTAAAAATGTTGTTAGTTTTTACTCTAGGGTCAGATTGTTGGTCTTTCATCAAAATATATGCACCTATTGGATGACGATCATAAAAAGTGGAGGGGAAGACTTCCACAAAATTGGATTCCTTTATTCTCTAAAAATAAAAAAAACATTCTCATTCACATAAAATCTATCCAATTTGCTAAATATTCTTTTATTACCTTTTTGGCTATTGCACCATGTAAACTAGATGCTCTTACTTTCCTTCTTTTTTCCTTCTAATGGATCAAACATTTTTTTAACTTGTTCCAAAAGAACAACTCATTACCTTTCCATTCCAACTTATTACCACCAACTATGCTCTACCATGTTAAAATCCCCTCCCAAGATCCAAGGAATTTTTTGCAGCTCATATGTCATCCACTTCCACACTTCTATCTTATCACTGTACTCATTTAGGGCATAAACTAAGTAGATTCCAAACTTTAAATTATCTTTCCGCAGGATAATCCATAAACATCTATTGTAGGGAGAACACCCATTCTGTATAATGTATTTAGACCATTTTTTATTAACCAAAATAGCTATTCCCTCTCTTCCCTTTTCATGCTTGAAGTAGAAACAGTCTGCATCTCTTCAGATAAATTTTAAGTTGTTCTCTAGAGTAAAACCCACTGCTTTCACCTCTTGCAAGAAGAGGCAATCCATATTTTATTTTTATTGAAAAAGTACCTTACTAGATATTTCCTATCTGGGGATTCCATACCCCTAATGTTCCAATTAAAGCAATTCATATTCAGATTATTTCTGGCATGTCAGGCTTACTTATCTTATAGAGCTTATCAAAGTAGTTGGGTAGTTTATCCTCTTTTCCCTTTTTACTAGTTTGAGAGAGCTTGATCTCCTTTTAACATATTCCCCCTTTTTTCCTCTACTTTTTTTTGGGAAAGAGCAACTACAAGTTCCTCAAGGTTTTCTACATTCTCTTCATGATTGCCACTGCCTAAATCTTCAGTCCAAAATTAAGGAGAATCACTAATAACCACCTCTAAGCCTATTGCAACTATTTGTTTCGCTTGATTTGTTTTCAGTTCATCCTGTTCTTTCTTTTTCTCAACAATCTTAGCTCTAATTTTATCCAAGACCAATTCTTGAGCATTTTTTTCCCCATATTTTTCATTTCATTCACAATTTCCTTGTTAATACTGACAACAGTATCTTCCTCAGAAAATACCTTTGTGGTTGAAGAATTAATCACATTTTTAGAATATAGAGATGAAGGGAGAACAATGTTATTTGCCCCAGTGTTATTGCCAAAGGGATAAATAGAACTCCCTTTAGAGGTCTTATCTAAGGTCTTCAGTTGATTTCTTACCAGTAAAAGGCAACAATCTGAGTCATTTTTAATGACTAGGGGTTCACAAGACTCCATATCACAACATGGCCTCAAGTCTTGAGTGTCAACATTGCAATATGAAGTCGAGGCCAAACAACTAAGCTTTTTCTACTATCTTCAACAGTACAGCCAATGTTACCCTCTACAACAACTTCCCCTTACTCCAGGCTAAGTTCAGTCAGGCTTTTCTCTACAAACCCCAGAAAATCTTTTCCAACCCACCACTCGCTAAGGAAACGGGCTCCTCTCTATCTCCCACCTCGAAAAACAACTCTACAAAAGGTTCACCAACACAGCTTCTATTTTTCTCATGGATATCCTTACTCTTGTCTAGCTCCCTCTAAGAATTTCCTCTCTCAAAAACTATATTCTCAAAACCTGATAAGCGATTTCTATCATTTACTACCTCTCTCTTGCTCAAAATAAGATAGTTTTTCTTCTGGTGACCATCATTTTGGTAGAGGAAGCAAGAGTTTAATCCTCTCACACACTCAATCCCACAAGAAAAAGTTTTCCCCAGACCCTTAATTTCTAAGATGCTCAAGATTGTCACACCAGGATCAATGGAGATCAAAACCGTTGCGTCCATATGAGGCATGGTATATCTCACTTTTTCAACTTTCAAAGTTTTTCCTATGGGTTTCAGCAACCAGGGCATGAAAACCCATAATTGTTCAGGGACCTGTTTGAAAATGAACCATCTGGGAGTCAAGGAAAAGAAGATTTCCTCTTTCGAGGCATCTGGTGCCCAAGGATGGGCTTTGAATAAAGCCTAACCTATATTCTAGAAGCTTTTTTTTAACTTTTTCTTGCATGGTATGGCTCTTCAGAAAAATTATAAACAACCCCTTTTGCATCATTTTGTAGAAATAAACCGAGATGCCCATTTTCCTTCCCCAAATAGAGGCTATCCAATTATCAAAGAAAACCCTTGACCCTAATTTTACCGATTCAAACAAACTAGAAAATTGCAACATTTCTAAGCCTAGTTTCTTCTTTTTAACTGCCATTACCATTTTTCATTAGGAACAAGACTTATACAAGGAGATAGAAGAGGATCCTTACCCATTTCTTATTCTAATCTCTCTCCTACACCTCTACTTTTGTTAGCAAATTCATCATGGGGTCCAACTCCATTGGAGCTCTCAACAACCTCGATACACCCATCTTGCGATGGAGGATCGATATTCTCAATGTTTAGGGATTCATTGTAGGTTTTGGGCCTGCTAGCCATACCCTCTCCTTCATTAATTCATTCCATCAAATATCTCAGCCGATCATTAACTGCATCGGCCAGAGAGGCCACGTCTCCTTAGGTTCAGAGCACATTAACTCTGCAGGGACGTCAACCAATACACCCTCCAAGGCAGGAAAAAACAAAATTTGAATTTGAATTTAAAACAAACAAAAAATAATACAAATCAACAAAATATGAATGAACTTCTTTACATAAACCAAGACCCTGGAGCATGGATCATGACAAACATCTATAACACAGGCAATGAGGAGAACACTAGGAAGAAAAAGGGCACTCCAAGGAAGATCAAGAAGGATTCCTGCAAAAACCCTCGGTCTACCTCAGAGCCCCCAAAATTCCAACCTCTAGTAATCCTTTAACTTCAATCCATCATTCCCACTTGAATCATGTTCTTTACCTAGTTCATCCATAGAATCATTTCATCAATTTTATTCTTCTAATCCACTTTAATTAAATAATTTTAATTATTTAATTAAATTATCCATTTCAATCCTCAATTTCACATTAATTAAATGATATCAATTATTTAATTAATTCAACATGCTATTCTTCTTATCCACATAATTAAATGATTTGAATTATTTAATTGGTTAATTATTCTTCCAAAATTAAATAAATTATTCTAATTTATTTGAGTTGACTTTTCTTATCTCCTAAATAAATAAAATCAAATATTTTATTTATTTCTTATTTTCCTCCATCATGCGCAACAAATTAAATAAATTTATTTATTTAATTTCTAATTTATCTTCTCATCTTCTAATAATATGTTTTTCTTCTAAATATCTTCCATGCACACAAATTAAATAATTTATTATTTAATTTTATCTATTGCATGTCAAAAAGCAAAGTCATGCATTGAGCTTAATTGGCTTTAAATCTTTATTTTTATCAAACAATTCATTAAATTGAAAATTAATTCTATTTTTGAATATCAAATCATTATTTTTATCCAAGAAAAGAAATTAACTCTTTAAAATAAGCTTTTTGCATGGACACTTGTCATGTGCACATTTATCATGTCTTCTCAAATTATCTCAACCATTGATTCAATCTAATTGTTTTCACCATTGATCAAACTCTTTTGAAAGCTATAAATACACCTCTTCTCTCATTCACAAATCACTTCACGATTCTAAGCAATTGGCATCCATATCTCCCAGCACTTTTGAGCACTCATCAAAAAAATCACACATTCCTTCCATCCATCAAGCTTATCACAGTTATGCTTTTAGTATTTTGAGCAATCCACATTCACAAAAGACACCAAGGAATTGTACACAATGGGTAATAGTTAGTATTTAATGCTTTTATCTTATATTTGTTATTCCATTGTTGATTTTTCGAAGGTTATGATGGATTTTGGTAACTAAACTTTGTTGCATTGATGTTCCATAATATTCCATATTTCCCCATGCACACTCACAAATGGAGAAAATGAGAAAAATCCATAGGAAAAAAACCCCTCTCCAAAAGAGAGAAAACATAAGATGCTCTCCAATAGTATGAGAAGGAAAAACCCTATAAGAGGAAAAAGTACCCACCATAAGAGAGAAGAAGAAACATTCCTCCCCTTAGGAAGAAACAAATCCAAGGATGAATGCAAGATGTTTTCCCATTCCTAAAAGGAATATGAGGGAAGAAAACACAAGATATATGAATTCTCCAAACTCTTCTCAAGTGTTGCCATGTTGGTGCCGAAAGGTGCCACAATAAAGTTAGGAGTCCTAAGCCAAACTAAAGAAAGTGACAATCTAGAACCTAGTGGAAACAAATGTAGAACGTGATCCAAAGATGATGATTTTTTTCCAAATATTTCTCAAGGATCTCCAACCCAATGCCAAACTATGACAAGTGAATAGGTGGAGAAAGAACTAGAAGGCCTAAATGTGCCCTCATGGCATCCAAAGAAGATGCAACTCCATAAGAGCTACCATCAAAGAGAAGATGAGTGTCCTCAATAGTGTCCTCCAAATATGCAAGATAGGACTCACAAAAAAAAACCTACAATATCTGTTAAATACTCATCCCAAGTAGTTGTATCTTGGCGCAGTCACGGTAGGAGGGTTCAAAGAACGAACTATCCAAACCATGTAGCTAGAGTAAACACAACAGAAACAACACAAATATAGAATGCAATGGAAGATTCATATAATCATAATATCAAAGAAATACAATGCTCATATGCTGGTAACATGTGGGCTATAATAAAAGGGCTCACATTTCTACTTTCTGGGTTACAACAGATATGTAATATATGGCATTGAAAGTGCCTTCCAGAAAGAATTTCACTATCTATCTATAGACACCCTAAAATGACCAAGTCGTCACATCACTTGCATTTTCATCTAATCTGTAGCATCACCTACATTTCAACATTAATTGAATAATCTAATTACTTAATTAATTTCATCAAATTCTTCCAAAACTCCAAAATTTAACATTAATTAAATAAATCCCCTTTATTTAATTAATTTCAGCAAAATCAACCTTATTCTTCCAAAATTAAATAATTTTTATTATTTAATTAACTCATTATCCTCTTTCAAATTTCAAGTCTCCATTAATTAAATAAATCCAATTATTTACTTAACTCATCCAATTCTATCTTATCTATAATTAAATAATTCTACATTATTTAATTAAATCAATTGTTCTTCTAAATTTAAATAAATCATGCAAATTTATTTAAATTATCTCAATCCTCTAAAAATAAATAAAATCAAGTATTTTATTTATAATCCTCTGTTCCTCTATCATGCACAATCAATTAAATAAATTTATTTATTTAATTTTGGTTATCTTCCAATTCCTCTTAAAATATCTTGTTAACTCGTGCACAATCAGTTTTATTTTTAGAACTCTAAAAGGGGCAAAATTACAAGTTGAGTTATCTATTCAATCAATCTTGTTTTTATCATATCTTAATAAAAATATCCTTATGGATTGACACATGTCGTGTGCATGTTCATCATGGTTATTTGATTTATCTCCTCCGTTGATTCTTTTGAATTATCTGGACCATTGATCGATCTCTGTTGAAACCTATATAAACCCCCCTCATCTCCTTCACAAATCCTCTTTGATCACTTATTCTCAGGCATCCTTTTATAGCGCTTGGAGCATACATCGCATCGTTGAGCCAACTTACGATCTTTTGACATTGATCTTTGAGCACCTACACTTGCTTGTTGCAAACATGGTTTCGCAGCATTATTGAGCAATCCACATTCAACAAAGAGAACAACACAATCTGGGTAAAAGCTTTCTTATTTCATTTGATTTATTGATAATGGCTTTTATTTAGATAGATTGAAATGAATGAGGAGGTGAACAGATCGTATCTGGAGAATGTCAAACTAAAGCAACAATTGAAGGGTGGTGATTCTTCTCAAATCAAGGCAATTGTGCCTTGCCATCCCCCTGTGCCACAAGCAACTGGTGATAATATAGTTCCTATTGATTAGTTGAACACTTTTAAGTTGAAGTTTGAGAAAGAAATTGAAGAATTGAAAAAGAAAAATGAAATAATAAAATAAGCAAGAATGAAAATTTTTGATGTGTTTGAGAAAATTTTGGAGTATAGAGTGAAATTGGTTGTTGACAAGTTGGGAGATGTGCATGAATGCTATACTTCTTTGTCTTAAGCCATTGAGCAGTTGAAAGTTAATTTTTCTGTTTTGGATCCAATATAAAAGAGATGGAAGCCAACACACCATACCTTGATGACCTTGTGCAAAGTTCTACAAAGGAATCCAGGTGCCCTTGCTGCACTTAAACCAACAGAGAAAATGGTAAAGATGATTTTGGATGAATTTCAGTATGTGAATGGAGAGAGTCAAAAAATGCAAGGAAAGATTGATTCTTTTGCCACTTTCAAACATCAGTTCATTCCTTCAATTCTAACAGAGGATAAACAAATCAAAGGTTTTGAAGAATGGAAAAATGAGTTTGGTCAAATAGTTTCTCATGTAATTGATCACTTGAAGAAGGATGAAGACATAAATATTCTTAGTTTCAATTTGATTCTAGATATAGTGATTGCACTAGATGCTGGGTATACAAAGTTCATCATTGAAGTCAAAGTGCTATTGGATAAGAGATGGAATGATCACCAGGCCAATATTCTTTAGATCCAAGAATATAAATGGCCTAGTGATTACGCTGTGTACCAATGGGAGCAGCAATATTTGTTGATTGAAGAAGAAGTAGGCCATGTATGTAGTGGAGTAAAGAGCATCAAGCTGGCATCAACAAGCACCAAATCTTCATCAAACAAATTTTGGACATCCTCCTATTTTGCCTCTTTCTTGTTTTATGCTTTTCAATATGTATTCAAAATATATTTGACAATATTTTTAAGACTTGTCAAAAAGTAAATATTGTAATAGGTCATATAAAGGGGTGGGCATATGAAAAGTTATTTTTGGAATGCGAAAGGTCTGAAGCTTGTAGCTTCCTTCACCCCTATAAGAAGGAAACCAAGACCTTGGGAAAAGCTCTCTGGGAAATTGATTTTGGAAAGAGACATTGTAAGGCCTGTTCTTCAAAGCATATCAATAAAAGAAAACTGCATTTCTCTAGTGCCTGAAATCTAGTTCTCAATTGCTTGTTGAATGTCATTGTTATACTTTATCTGGTTGTCTCCATATTTGCTTTCTCCTAGTTATTTGAATTATTATATCAAGTATATGTCTAATTTTTCAAAGAATCTTTAATGTTTTGAGTTATTTATCTGATAGGGTTTCCTCAAGTAGGAATTAAATTCCATTAATAGATCACTGTAATTTGGAGGATCCCATTTGGATAACTAAGTAGAGCCAGATAGAAACAATCTTGCATGTTTATGCCAGTCATAGACATTACCATTCCAAGCAATTCAAGTTGTGACTAGAAAGTAAGTACAAGTCTATATGTGATTAGACTCCATCACCCATTTGAGAAGGCACCGATCAATTTTTTTCCAAGATCAATTTTCTTGTATTATATTCAAAATTCCAATTTTAATTTTTTGTTTGTAGGAGTAGGAGTAGTTTATAGAATTGAAAGAATAACCTATTCAAATCACATGCCAAATTTGAATTAGGTTAAATGAGATGATTTAATTGATAAAATTTCATACAATCCATAATCTACTCACGAGTCACCAACTAATTCAAGGATTAATTATTCATTGGTGAATATAAGGTAACACCCACCTAGGTGAAGCAGAGCCTAAAGTGTAGAGAATCCTAACCACCTGGGTTGATTCTGTTAGTTGGCTAAATTGGTTGCATAACCTAATCATAAATCTTGGCATCCTTTCAGGGTTTTGCATATTGCAAATTTGAGAACCAACACATCTAATGGTGTAGGTTTCACTATTGGTTTCCTTTGTTGAATATTGGCATTTAACCATACTAGAACCGAAGAAGGGGATTCTACTATTTTATATTATGGAGGACATAAAATTAATTGTTGTCATTGTTGTATTTGCTCACTTTGATGTGGTGGAGATTTTACTAGTTCATCTTTATCAGTTGTATGATAAATAAGAGATCTATATCAATTATGAACTAACTAGATCAATCTTCCTAATAAAACATTAGAACACAAGCCACCAACGACTCTATTTTTGGATGTTGTCCCTAGAGAAGAGCCAAGCTATGTTGGTGGGGGATCTGTTCCTTTGTAGTAAATATGAGAGATTGATGAAAAATGTATTGATTAAACTAAGCAATGTGTAGACCAAATCAGGTAACTGGGTAAATGTGTAGACTACTGTTACAGTTTTAAGAAAATAAGAGTAGAACATAAAGGAGTAGATCAGATGGAACCTAGCACCGAAAGCAGGAGCTAACTAGGTAGGACACTAGCACTATTTGCTAGAGTCCTTAGGATTTATAGAAAATAAGTGTAAGATAGAAATGAGCAAATCCGAGGGAACCTGGTACCAAAAACTGGAGTAGAATAGCCTGTGCTAGTGTCTTTAGGATTTTGTATGGATAGAACTTCTATTTGATGATGTTTGTACCTATTCATCCCATATCTCTATCACTCCTCGATGTTGGAAACCTCCTATTGCAATTTGCACACATGTAAAAGGGGAAAAATGGTTGTGTTGTATAGGGGCTTGCCTTAGTCAAATTCTGTGTTGGTGTTCCCACCTCTACAATAGTAATGATAATGATGATACAGAGTACATGTTTATGATGAGCATAGTCAAATCAATTGATAAAGACTACAATAAACAAATACCATTAAATAGAGTTACCATAAGTGTGAAACCCTTTTTTGATTGATGTCACAACATGAATCATCCACAAGGGGTTGATGGAGGAAGAGGAAGATTCCTCAAATATCTACAAGGGTTAGTGTATGCAACAATTATCTTCACGAATAGAGAGCATGTAGAGAGAGAGAGAAATATTGTTTGTAGAGAAGTCACGTCCCCATAATGAGGGAGAGAGGGTTGTTTATATATGAATCCCAAGTACTTTTTGAGGGCCTATTTGGGTTGAGGCCAACAAGGTGCATTACTCAAGGAAACAAGGCTGACATTCAAATTCAAAATCCTTTGGAGCCAACGAACATGATGCTAGCATGGGGTACTAGTGTCCTGGTGAATTTTGCTCTTGAAATGCCAGTTGTCAAGGGACTTCACCTATTTTCTTAAAAAAGTAGTGAAATATGCAAATATTAAATAGAAACAAACATACATGCTAAAACTAGTGTGAAATTGTAAGTGGCGACAATTTATGACACTACATCAACTTCTTGTGAAGCATCACCCTCTTTTACAATGCTTGTCTCAAAATTTCCTTGTCCATCTTGAAACTTATTCTCTTATGTATTTGAAACATCTATGGCACCTAGTTGTGCCTTGCTTATTGTAGCTAATGGTTGTTGTTGTATTTAAACTAGACCTTGGTCCTTATTGCTTTGTTCTTCCTCATGTTGTGTTTCAATTTGGATATTAGGCTCCTTATTTCTTTATGAATCAAATAATTGTTCTAACTTCTTATTCTGAGTGGAAGAAGACTCAACTTGCTATAGTTTTTTACACGCATTTTTCTTCTTGAGAAACCTCTTCAGCTATCTCAATTTGTACATTATGCACTTGGAGTTGTTCTATTATGACTTCTACTTGCTGCAGGGATTCTTGTTTCTCAATTTCCTTTGTGAGTTTATCGATATTAGGTAGGACTAGAGGACTATGAGGAGATAAAGGCACTTGAGGGAAACTTGGAGGAGTGACAAGGTTAGTTATGTCTTTTGCATCCAATGCTAATTTATTTATTACTAAAAAGAATGAGGGAGGAGGGCTAAAAAATGTGGTTGTAGCTGGAGGCATAGAAGAAGTGGAGGTAGTTGGAAGGTGGGATGAAGTAGGAGGTGGAACAACTATTCCAAAGGATTTAGGGATGGAAGAAGAATTACTTGCAGTAGTGGAGGGAGGAATTACAATTGTAACTTGAGTCTAAACTAGAATAATAGTGGGAATCTATTGTAATAGGGGAGAGGGATGAGAAGGGATGGAATAAATGGGAATGGAAGGAATGAGAGATAAAGGAATAGTGGCTTGAATGGGTGGCAAAGGAACCTAGGTTTTGATAGGAATGAACTAAGGCAATTGTTGGAGCACTAGGTTCTTTTGTGATGGAAGAGGAGGGATGGTTTCTTGAGTTGTAGCAATGGAAATGGCATCACCATCTAAAGATACTGGAGCTATAGAAGTAGAGGTGCCCTTAGTCTTCTTTTTCTTCAAGGACATTTCTTCTTCCTCTACTTCACTTGGTTCTATTTTTTCCATTTATATATCTTTGTAGGAGGAGATTTCTTGCCCTCCTTAGTAGCAATAGTGGCCATCTTGCCTTTTGATTTGTCATTATGTGAAGTAGGCACTTCTTCTTCCTCTTCCTATTACTTCAACTTCTACTTCTATTTCCTTGTGTTTTGATGTCTCTTCTTCTTTGTCCTTTTTCTTATTTCCTTCAGTTGATCCTTGATATAAGTCAATTGAGTATCCTTCCCTTTTAATTGTGCAAATTTTGCATCTAACCAAGTTTTTTTATCTTGAAGAACTTATCTTGTGATTTCCTCCAAGGAGGTGATCTCTTCCTCTAACTAGTCAAGGCATGGAATGGGATTGTTGAATACTTGATTAGCTTCATATGCCTTTTTGTAAAACTGTCCCATCATTAGACACTTGGTTTGGAACTTCAAAATTTTTATATGCTTTCATCTCAAAGGTTGTAAGCCTTGAATATCTCCTCTTCCTAACCTCATGTTCATTAAGACAATCTCTCCAAAAATCCTCAAAATGAGGTACATGCTGCATATGGGAGCCCACCATTTGCTCTATATTTCCATTTGGGTCAAAATTCACTCTAGTTATATAAAATATAAATTATAAATCTAAATTTCTACATCTGATTCCTTAGCAATAGGAAAGGAAGGGCATGCATATGTTAGGATTAAGATGCCATCAACCTTGTAAATCCTATGTAATTAATTACTCCTAATGTTATTTGTAAATTTTCATAATGGAAGATGTATTCACCAAGCAACGGTCTTGTTTCAGTTGCATTTAGATCCCAGTAATTGATGGGGGGTCTAGGTGGTGTGTCACCCCCTGGCGAGGGTTCAGATGTAGCACCCCAAAAGAATTTTTTTAGAAAATTACCTTTTAAAATATTGTAATTTCATAGTCAATCTTGATAGTTCATCATTAGGATGCAGATTTGACAGTAGAAGTTATGTTAGGGCTTTTTGACCTAGATGGCAACACTCTTTTTTTGAGGGCATTATATTACAGCTATGGTGTTGTAGGAGAGAGTTGAGACTAGAAAAATAGGTGCTACCAGATTGAAGACTGAAGAGGAGGTTGTTAGTTATGTATTGTAAACTCTGTTGAAGTTAATACGGACTGGTGTATCTCTTCTGATGGAGTTTTTTTTCTGAAAGGGTTTCTCCACATAAACAATGTGTTATGTGTTTAGTCCTTCTATTCCTTTATTTCTTTGTATTGCTGATTTGATTTCCCATAATCTCCATTTGGTTCTACATTGGATTTATAACAATTTAAATTAGATTTCCATTCTATAGTTGTTCACCTTCATTTATAACAGCATATACCTAAGAATATAGGAAATTGAACTCCTGCTCTATGTTCCTCATAAAGTTGTCTTGTCAATTCCAATAATATAATCTTATATGTAGGATACTTTGGAAACTTATAGGGATAATATGTGAATCCCCCCACTTTGATATAGGTAAACTTCTAGAAAATTGACTGAGCCAATTTCCATATTTCTTTATGATTTCAGCAACATCTAGTGACAACCTTGTTAGAACACAAGAAATCTACTGAGAGGGGGGTGAATCAGTAGATCAATAAAACTTAAAATTTCAAGCTTCTAGAATACAGATCAAATTAACTTTCGGTGCAATAACATCAACAACAAAAAAAGCATGCACACATGAACACCAAATATACATGGCAAAACCTAATATGGGAAAAACCATGGTGAGAAAATGCTACTAGGATCTATCATCCTAATCTAGTCTCACAAATGAAACCATTGATTACAATTTTTAAGAGAACCAACTCTAAGGAGTCACCAAACCCCTGATTTAAGAGCACCAACTCTAAGGAGACTACAATCCCCTAATCTGAGCACCAACTCAGTCCACAGGAGGCACCAACCTTACTGAATATTTACATATTCAAGTATGCAGCCATGTGGTTCTTCATAAACCTCAAATACATCTATTCAAAGCATATACAGTCTTCTCCTCTCATTGTACTCATGCAGATTCTCTCTGCATTGAATTCTTCTCACACATTCATCAATCTATCTCCATATATCTTATTCTGTTACAATTGCTTTTATATATGTTTGTCTCTACATATTCTCGCCCATTTGCATGCTCACACTCCAGTCCTTCTACATGTTTAAAACTCCAGTCATTCGCATGTTAATACTCCCACTTTTCTGCATGTATAGAAAGACACCTCTACATGTAGCTTTGTGTATGTATTAAATTTGTTTAACTATTGTTTATCTATTGCTATAATCAATCATAGTCATAGTTCTATTTATATCTTCATGCATGCAAAACATCCAACTATTCTACATCACCGTCATCGCCATGCATCCACTATGTGACCTTAACCATCCTCTATCGACAAATTTGTCATTTCACAAACCTCTGGCTTTTAGCCCTTTATCGGCAATTTTTAACTTTTGAGAACTTTGCCTTTGTCTTCTTCTTTATCGGTGAAAATCCCATTCTTCAAACTTAACTTTATTACCTTTTGCATCTATTGGAAAATTCTCATCTTTTTGAACTATGGTCTCTTTTAAGCTTTCTTTTTCTTTATTGGTGAAAACACTCTTTTTCAAACTTTGGCCTCTAACTCCTTTATCGACAAACTTTACTTTTTATGAACCTCGGCCTTTGTCTCTTCTATTGGTGAATTCTCATTTCTTCAAACTTTGGGCTCTTTGTCACTCTGTCGATGAATCCTGACTTTTTCAAACCTTGGCCTTTGTTGACAATTTTGGGAGATCTCAAACTAACCTTTCTCTATTGCCTTTTCCCTTCTATCAAAAAAAATTCCAAATCCCAAACTTTCTTTTCAAGCTCTCTTTACTTTATCAATGCCTTAATCTTCTTTGTCGGCGAATCAGGGAAATAACTAACTTGCAAACTTACTTCCCAAAATAGAAGTTTCTCCAATGAAGATTTTCCTGATAACTTAGAATCTTCAAATTCTAAACTTATCCTTGTCTTCAAAAACTCTTTAGTCAGCAAAATAGTCAAACCACAAATTTTGACTTCCTCTAACACTTTATCATCTACTTCTCCTTAGTCAGTGAAAGAACCAAACCATGAACTTACTCTTAAGCCCTATGTCACCCAGTCGGCGAATTGGCAAAATGTCAAATTCACAACATTCCAAAGACTTTAAGATTTTCCTTTATTGGTGGTATTCCAATTCTTCAAACCAAAGTGACTTAACTTTACAAGCTTGCCTTCCCAAGCCTCTATCGGCTAGTTGGTAAATCAAAGAAAAACTAAACTTGCAAACAAGTTCACAAAACAAAGATTTTGCTGATAACTAAGACTTAAACTTTTCTTAAGTCTTCAATAAGAACACTTCCTCTTTCTTCTATTGGTGAATCGGAAAAAAATAGAACTGACGAACCTGCTAGTTTTTGAACCAAACTTTTTGCTGACTAAGGGTAAAACTTAATGCCTTAGTGTTTTTCCTTCCCTTTTGCCTTAGACACTTTTACTTCTATGCACTCCTTCCCTACCTTAGACACAAAACTAATGCCTTAGACATCATTTTTTGACATCAATGACAATATATATCAATAATCTCCCCCTTTGTCATTGATGGCAACACTCATGCATAACCTATTCTTAGTGTTGCTCTAATTCCTCTATAATAATGTTATCCTACACTATTTTGTAGATGCATTTGCTCCCCCTTGTACTCTAATTCTCTCTCTTTGATATCAATGGCAAAGAGAGGTAATCAATCTCTTTTCTAATAGTAACCTGCTACGCTTGAGAGGTCACTGTCAAAACATGGATGAAAGATATGCCTTGAGTTGCTCTCCCTAGATAGTTGTTATAGCTGCACTTCTACTTGTGAGAAGGAGTAACAACTCCTAGCTTCCACCTGAGATATTCAAAAGTATCCTTGGCAAGTGGCTTCATGAAAATGTCTACAATCTGATCTTGTGTGGGGACATAGTCCAACTTTACATCCTGATTTGCAACCTTTTCCCCCAAGAAATGATATTTAATGGAGATGTGCTTTGTTCTTGAGTGCATCACAGGATTCTTTGAGATATTGATTGCACTTGTATTATCACAAAGAATGGAAATATGATCTTTAAACTCTACCTTTATGTCATTGAGAGTCTGCTTCATCCATAAAACTTGTGTACAACATGAAACAACAACATATTTTGCCTCAGCAGTGGCAATGTGATTGAATCTTGCTTCTTGTTGAGCCATGATACCAACCTATCACCAAGGAAGAAAGCTCCACCACTGGTACTTCTCCTACATTTGTACTTCCTACCCAATCAGCATCTGTATATGTTGTCAAAGTAAAATCATTATTTCGAGGGTACCATAATCCATAATACACAGTACCTTTCAGGTATCTAAAAATTCTCTTCACAAATTGAACATGAGATTCCTTAGGAGCAGCTTGAAATATAGCCACCATGCATACTACTTGCATGATATCTAGTTTGGATGTAGTTAGGTATAGTAAGCTACCTATCATAGATCTATACATCATTTGATTTGTATCAGGTGATTCATCATTCTTGTTCAACTTGCATCCTGTCATCATGGGGGTACTCACATGCTTACAATATTCCATCTTGAACTTGTTGAGCATTTCCTTAGCATAGTTGGTTTGGGATATAAATATACCTTGGTCTAATTGTGATATTTGTAAACCAAGAAAGAAAGAAAGTTCTCCAAGCATGGACATTTCAAACTCTTTTTGCATTAGATCAACAAATTCCTTGCACATCCTGTCATCACTACCACCAAAAAAAATGATGTCATCAACATATACAACAACAATCAACATGTGCTCACCTTCTGATTTGAAGTATAAGTTACTATCTGCACATCCTTTTCTGAATCCTTACTGCTGGAGGTAATTATCTAGCTTAGAATACCAAGCCCTAGGGGCTTGTTTCAGACCATACAAAGCCTTTTCCAGTCTGTAAACATAATCTTCTTTCTCTAACAACTAAAATCCTTCAGGTTTCTCAATATAAACTTCTTCATTAAGATTCCCATTTTGGAATGCATAATTAACATCCATTTGGTAAACTTTGAAGTTCTTATAAATTAAGAATGCCAAAAACATCCTAATGGCTTCCAATCTTACTATAGGTCTAAATGTTTCTTCAAAATCTATGCCTTCAACCTGTGTGTATCCTTTACAAACTAATTGTGCTTTGTTTCTCATGACTTCTCTATTCTCATTCAGCTTGTTTTTAAACACCCATTTTGTGCCTATCATGTTCTTATATGCGGGTCTTGGAATTGTTACGTCGAAAAATGTCTCCCTAGGACTTTTTCCCTCCTATGTTTAGCTCGCGGGTCCTTTTGAAAGCATCTTAATCATCTTGCATATTCATGTTAACTCCCGATGAGAAAACCTTGAAGTTTTATGACAAATAGGACCTAGAGGGTGCTATTAAGATAAGTCCTAACCTAAATAGGGAGGGAGGACTTGGGTACCCGTGCCCTAGTCCTGCCCTATTTTTGGCAAGACCTAAATTCAAGTGTCAGTTATGTGACCATTAATTAGGTCCCATGCTGACACCTTAAGTTTGAATTACAAAATTATTAAGCGAGAATGTGTTTATTTGCATATATAAGCATGTTTAGGGATTCATTTGTAAACTAGAAGATGATTATGAATTTTTGGCACACTTGTGATTTTAGAGCATTCAAGATATTCATTGTTGTAGAGCAGACATGTCTTGTTATTGTGTTTGTTATGCAGATTTGGCTTCATCTTCTCATGATGTGAAAAATTTTCATCTACATGTGAGCTACACCTCCGAGGTGACATTTATTTATGTTTTCAATCAATTATCAATTGGTTTTTGCCTCTATCCCATAGGGATACGTACTCTCTATCTGACAATGGTGTTCGGAAGACTTGAATGTCTCTCCGGAGCTTGACCGAGGCAAGCCTCTAAATACCACAACCCCCAACCCCCTTTTTTGTGATTGAAGGTTACAGGTACAGAAGCTGAAAGAGTGGAGTTGCAAGGAGACATAATAGAGTGTCAGAATTGCAAAGCAAAGCAAAAAAGGACCTAGACTTGGGCACCCACTCATTAGTCCTCCGAATCCTGAAACATAGAAATCCCCAAAACAATAGAAATAGGTTGCAGATAATCTTCAGAGATCCCGACAGAAACTAGTACCTTGGACTAAATCACCCGCTCATTAGTACCTAAATTTTTTGGATATGGAATCTCAAAATTTGGTATGTATCTAATTGTCATTTTATATCTCTGCGTGCTAGCATTTGTTGTGATTCATCTATTTGTTTACGATTTTATGAAATTAGGATTTTAAGCATAATTGGACTCTAATTGATAAATTAATTAGCAAATTCCAAGTTTCCTCTTCATTCTAAGGAACATAAATTTGTAGCAGAGCCCTCTTGCAAAATATTGTGGCTTCACTCGATTTATGTCCTTGAATGTAAGGTGTGAAAGAAGGATTTAACCTTGAAATTGAAACCCCTTCTTTTTCCACGAAACATTTTAGTGAACCCATGTTTATTTGAATTTTGCACGTTTTTGAGTGTTATACTTCATATTTGCATTAATTTCATTCATCATTTTCATATTACATTTGAAAATCTACAAAAAAAAAATTGAAATTTTTGAAAAGATTGGCATTTTAGCTTGCATTTTTGATATAATTTGAATTAATTTGCATTTAATTTCATTTCATTTCTGTTATTTTCATTAGATCTTATTTAAATTATGTAAATTCGTCATTTATTATTCATTTACATTGCATTTTCATGCCTAATTTGTTAAAAATTGCTTGAAATTGTGCATTTTTCATATAACCTAGTTTTTGCATTAGCTAGGGTTTGTGGTTAAAATATTGTTTCAGATTTTACTACTATTTTAAACACTCATTTAAGATTGATTTCTAACTGTATTGTTTCATCATACTGCATTTTTGCATTTAAATCTCATGACTAGGGTTTAAAATTTTGCATTTTCTCTAGATTTTGACTTATTTTGCATATAGAATTGCATCAAGGGTGTGTTATGAAGGATATTGCTGCATTATTGGACTGATATTAGGGTTATTATTGGCTTCCCCTCATCAATTTCCTTACAATACCTCTTCTTTTAATTATTTCCATTGAAAAAAGCTAAAAAATCAAGCATTTTAGGTCATAAACTTACACAATTTTGCACTTGTTCCTTGCATAAGTTTTGAAAATCTTTTGAAATCTGATTTTACATTTATTTAAACATATATACACATGGCTTCTAATCGCAAAAATAAAACTAGGTTCCCTCCTAGGCCTTATATGAAAAGAAAGGTCCCTGAACTGAAATTGTGTTTACACCTCATGATAAAACAATTGGAGAAACTGAACGACCTCTTTATATCACTGTGAAGATAATGGAAAACTTGAGGGATGGAAAACTTATAGATCCTAATTGCATGACTAATGTGGCAATGGAAGAATTCCTCTATTCACATGGTTTGGTACAAGATTTCTATGATCCTTCTGACATGATAATTAAGACACATAAGGGAACATTTATAAACACTTATGGGAAGATATCTTTATTGGTCATGGTATTTGAAAAATTTGTAGAACAATTATTTGATGTGGTCCCTTTATCTGACCTTTTTTGCATAAAATTAGGACACCCATGGTTAAAAGCTATGAAAGTTTTTTTTTTAATCAAAAGTGGCGAACCACTATAATTATATATATTTATAAATAAAAGTTACAAAAATCTGGTTCAAAGAGCATACTATGAAAGTTGTCCCTTCAATGATTTATAACTGTGTAAAATTACCTTTGAACGGACAACTGCATACTATTCCTCGCAATAGATATAAACCTTTGGTTACAAGACAACACTTCAACCTTGATTACTTTTGGCCACGATTTGATGAGGAACTGGAGCCACAAACATATTTTAACTTCTTGGGATTTAGAAAATATAAAGTAAAACTATTACATCAAGTGGCCAGTCCTTCTATGCAAGAAACAGTAAGAGACGAACAACCCGCATTAGAAGAAATTCCTAGAGAGAAAGGAAAAGGACTCTCTGCTAAGGTTCCTCCCCTGCCATCCTTACAAGGATCAGGAGTGAATTGTCGAGAACAAAACACTTCATCAAGACAAATGAGATTTGATCAAGCTTCCTCTTCTAACACAAAAAGACCAATAGAACAACATGACAATACTTTTGAAGATATAAGCAATAGGACAAGAAGAAATAGACAAGCAAAAGAAAGAAGGAGAAAAAGACAAGCCTTTGCCAACAAAATGCACATCAACAAGAAAACATTCCACCTAACATTGAATCCAACCAGGAATAGCTTAAGAACAAACAACTTGAAGACAAGAATAAAAGTTGGGCTATGGTACCTTATGTCCCACTTTCTTCTAACATTCAGGAGTGGGAAGATGATGATTTGCTTGTTGACAACTATTAGTTTGGTTATCTCTATAGGTAAGTATTTCTAACCCTTTACCTCTGTGTTGTGTTTCCCCTGTGATGTGTTATATGTTGTTTAGGCCTTCTTGGATGACCCTTGATACTCTTGTAAGGTCAAGGATACGGGAGACTACCTTTGTTGTGACCCTTCTTCTATTTGTATCATTATTCTTCAAGATTTCCTCTCCTCTATTTTTATTGTTGTGTGTTGTGTCCTAGGGGCATAACATTGCGGTTGGTGACCTGGGGGTAACTTCCTATGTGACGACCCTAAGGCACTTGTTCTCCTCTCTTAATTTATTATTTACCTTCTTCTAGTGGTTCTATCTAGCTAGTGAATGACAAAAAAAAATACTGATAAGGACCAAGTGTCCCTTCAGCAAGTAAGCAAAAATGGACCTAGTCCATACATGATAATAGGGTTGATATATATTATCCGATGCTTGGCTAGTAGAATTACTCCATGTGATATTTTGATGTTGTCTTATCATACTAACAAACTCTAAAAATATAGTTGCTCTGTGCACTTTTCTTATCTTTGAATCCTGCCTCGATTACACTCAGTTTTGAGATTTCTGTAGTATAGCCCCATGGTTATACTCAAATCTTGGACCCATAGTATAGCCTCAGCTCTTTATGAGAATGATTGCATGCATTTCTTTTGATCATGTGATATGGTTATTATCTTATAGAAAGATTTCTAACCTCTTTTCTTGCAAGAAATTGTGTGTTCATGGGAACATTCAGTGATCATAAAGTACATGTCACCTCTGGGGGCATGGACTTTGCTAGAGCTCTTATTCCCTCGTGTGTTTTCTCTCTACCTTAATGTGCTTGATATCGGTACACGATATCAACAACCTTAATGTGGGGCCGTATATAAGGTAAGATGTCTGATGATTTTGATATTGATAAAGCATGTTTGCATACATTGATCTATTGCGTATAGCTCCTTTTCACTGTAAGCATCTCCGTGACGCGGGTGGGGTTCTATACTTTTGAGCACATGCTTCCTTTTCAATGTAAGGCATCTATGTGACGTGTGACAAGGTGTCGTTGTACCTCATCATTTAATCACATTTTAGATGTCAAAATCCAAGACTATGTCCTCGGCTGTCTACAAATAGGGATTCTACAGTTACTAGGTTTCTCTAGCTAATTCTAATGGCTTTCACTAATTTAAAGAGATTGATCTATCTACTTATGAAATGAATTCAAAGAATGCTACAAATAGAACTGAACAGTAAATTACTCAAAGTAAATCTACAACTGCAACATGCATCTGTCTATCAAAATCAGTAAGTATTCTATAAAGCAAAATTTGAAACAACAAAATAGTGGTACTAGCCTTCTGCCTTAGTGGTGAGAGTGGGCCCTTGCTCCACACCCTTAGGGCTGAAGGCTATAGTAAAGAATCAATACTAGAGAATAAGATCACAACTAGATTCGGTCCAATTCCATTCGCTCTGCATTAATCAAAATATTGATATCTTAATTGAAATTACACAAAAGTGATATGTTCTCTTTTCTGTTGCTTTAGTAAAAATATATATCAAAGGAGTGATGACATATCACTCATCTTATCTACCATTTCTTCTATGAGGTGACATCCATCTCTTTATTATACTAGCTATCTAACTATGAAAAATAATCATGCAAAAATAATAGAATGAGTGGAACAAAAGTCTGCTCTGAATTCTAAGTTTGAGTTTTAATACATTTGGGCAGCGAGGCCCTGAAAATATGGATATTAAATTAGTTTCATCAGTAACTCTTGCAAAAACTTAAAAGAGATACAAACTCTCAGCAGTTAACTAAAGATGGCCCTTAATTACTCAGGTGATGATTTGAGGAATAAAAAGAGGGTATCAGGATCACCGCTAAAAGTGCATGACCGACAGTTGTGCTAGAAATCTGCCCTATTTTGAGGAGGTGCCAGAGATGTATGTCTCTGTCTACAATTCCAGAGATATGTCTATTGCTCTGGACATATAATTGCAACCTTCTTGCTCAGCTCTGAAGATATGTCTGTTTCTCCGAAGATGCTCTTCCTCTTACTTCAAAACTTCTGCTGTCGTGAGATTTTGGTATAGTCTCTGGAGATATTTAGGACTACCTCCAAAGATGTACAAAATTGCCATCCTGAGCATCTACACCTGTTGATTCAAAAAGAGAAGTTTTTGTGCATATTTCCATCAATTCCATGCACATTAGTCCTTTAAATAGAAATCATGATCCTAAGTAATTTATCTTCAGTTAATCATTATTTAGAACAACCTTGCTAGCCTATTCGGGTGTAGACATCAAGAAGTTGGGATCAAAAAGGAGAAAAAGAGAGGTAAAAAGATGTATTTTATGGGTTATAATTGGCACTCATCATCCCCCCATACCTAAGTTTTAGTAGGTCCTCCTGCTTCTCACAATCTGGATTTATTCTGGTGAAGTAGCCTATCAGTCAAGTTGTAGTCTTGTGCATAGGTAGACCAAGTGGTGTGGTTGGTATTACCATTTCCCCTGTGCTGATCAACTTGCTTTAACCAGTCCTGTAATTTCTCATCTTCCATCTGTTCGGCCTAGACAGGGAGTGGTTCAATTATGAGTGGTGGCCTGAAACGCCCACCTATCCACTCCTGTTTTATGATTATCCATCATTTTGGATATTAATCTTGCCTTCCTCATAAATAACCTTAAGTTTGCAGGGGTGACCACCTCTCTCATTTTCTACTCCGAGGTCAGAATATTCCACCTTTTCTTTGCTATTGCAAGCACTGGATTAGCTGAACTGTTCATAAAAAGACCAAAATCAATAGAACACTCTTGCAAGTTTTTTAGGTATAATGGCAAAATTGTGTTCTTACTATCAGGTTGATAGATATATGCCCTAAATTGGATCTTGAAAGCTTAAGGGTTGGGACACTCTTTTCTGATGAAAAGATTTGTGTCTGTATCCTTCTTGAAGTGAGCCTCCATTCGCTCATTCCAAATCTGATGATTCCTCATCATTGACATGAATGCTCTGAGCTGGCAGTCTCCTACAAAATAATTAAGAAGGAAGGTCATATCATCAACACAGAATCCATGTAGATATGATTCACATAGAAAATTTTTGTCTTCGTTAGAGCTTCTTGTATAGGCTTCCATGAACCCCTCTGTTGTTTCTGTGTTCTCAGGCAAATTAGACAAAACTGAAGACAACCTTCTTTGTAGGACCCTTTCTTGTAAAAACATGGCATAACTGGCACTTGGAGGTCTGCAAGATAAAATCTTAGAAGAAATGGAGGCCATCTAAATGACTCTGTTCTCCAAGGTTTCCACTCTTTGTGTCATGGCAGTAACTGCCCTCTGTAGTTGCAGCATCAGTTTAGAAGCCTCATATTCTCTACATCTCCTTTCCCAGTAAAATAGGGCCTTAGGAATATCAATGGGGGTTGGACTCACATATGGATCTATTTGTACTTCCTATTCACTGGTTTCCCTTGGACCAACCAACTCTTGAATATACTCTTCCTGATCATCTATTTTGTTGTTAGCCCAAGTCAATTGTCTATCTTGACTCTGTACTTTTTCAGTTAATGCTGCAATTATTATGAGACTATTGTCTCTAGATTTGGTAAGATCAGAGATACTTTGTATTATCTCTATCTCTTTTTCCTTCATGATTTTAGCTGTCTATGTCTTCTGGGCTTCCAGTTATTCTTCCCTTGCTTGAATTATTTGGTCTTTATTTTGGAGCTCTGTTTGTAGTTTTTCAAATATTTGCTTCTGCTCCAGCTTGATTTCCATTCTGTTCTTCTTGAGGTCAGTGATAATCTGATTTCCCCCCAAAGTAATCATTTTAGATTGTCAATTTCTTCCAACAGTTGCTGCTCTTTTGAAATCTCGACATCCTCTTGATCAGAGGGATGAGAGAAAGTTCTTGTTTCCTCTTCTGTTTGCTACATACCAAGGTCTTCCATAGCCATTTGTCCTGCACTTTTGGTTGCACCTAGCTCTATTTTCCTATAGTTTCCTTGTCCTGAGGTTCTTCTAGGGTTTCTTCTGTTTGTGCTAGAACTGATGAAGGCCCAACTTCCTTCTCATAAGTTTTGAAAACCAAAAGTACTTCAGCTAGGAGAGCAGTATCTTTCTCCACTTGGGAGAGCTGCCTTTTCCTTTTGCTTCTCTGTAGCATAGGTGGGACAGGTGCCTCTGGAGTGGGTGTCTCATCCTTAGAGTCTGAGGAAATAGTAAAGGTTTTCTTGTGTTCTCTCTCCAGAGTAGGGGATTGTTCTGAAGTTGGTCTTGAACCCAAATGGATAGATGCTTCTAGCAAAACTTCTCTCAGTCTTTTCTTTCTCACTAGAGGGATCTCATCAAAATCATGGGATGTTTCTTTAGCCCAATAGTGTTCTCTAGGGTCAGCTTTCTTTGGGGTTTTCTTTGCTTTGTACACTGACTTCTTCCTTGTTAGTTCCTCAGGGAAAGATTCCCCAGCCAGAGTCATTCTCTTCCGGGCTGAGCGAGTCATATATGGAGTTTGCTCAAGAGCAAGTTCTTTAATTTCTTTGCCTTTCTTCTTTTTATCAGAAATAGGGGCTATAGTTGAAGTTTCCTCCAGTGATAACTTCTTTCCTTCCTAAACATCCATAGAGGAAGTCAAAGGTTCTGTCTTTTCTTCTAGTTGGATGGAGGAACCCTCATCCTCTGATTGTGCCTTCTTTGGTTCCTTGCTCTGGGGATTTTGTTCAAGAAATGTTTGCCATAATTCTTACCCATTAGTTTGAGACAGAAAGTGGTGTTTCACTATCAGAAAAATGAGGCCATGATGTTTCATAGGACCCTTGTCATGTTGATATCGTTTGGTAGTTGCCCTAATGGCAGAGTACAAGAAATTTGGAATGTTTATGTTGAATTCATGGTGTCCATTCCCGTGCCTTAGAAAAATTGACCATCACATGTGAAATATTTCATCAACCATATAGCTACAGATTGCCAAGGGTTTGGTAGTGAGGACCTAAGAATTCCTTTAACCTCATTTTTATTTAAATGCAATTGTATTGCAGTTTCACCTTCAATAGAGAAATTCCTAATCAAATCAACATATAAGGTTTTCAGATGATAAAACCTCTCACCTTGTTCAGACAGCCTAGAAGTATGACTGATAATGGTAGCTGAGAGGTTGATTTGAACTCCCCATACAATTGTTTGATTATCCCTCAAGTTCCTTAGGAATTCATCAACAATATCTTCTCGAAATCCCTCAAATTTTTCCAGAACATCTGCTGCAGCTTCATCCTGCAAAAGGCCTGTAGCATTTTTTGGTTCTGATTTCTTCTTAACCCCCATACTTAAATTCCTTGTCTATTCTTTGTGCTTACAATGCTTTCTCACTCTGTAGGCTCTGGAGAACTGTTTCAGCTGACACTGTTCTTCAAGGAATGTTACAGTTTGAATGAGGACTATTTTATTAATTTGCTTAACGGCTTAGGTTGATGGAGAAAGAATTGGAATCAGTTAGAGTGTTTATGTGATCATAAATGAAGCAGAGTGATGGGACACTTCGTAGGCATGGTGACAATACAACAAATATGGTGGCATGCATGAATTTGGGAAGAAAAGCGATGGTAGGAGGACGTGTCATAATGACGGCACCCAAAAATAGAAGGACAAGACAGTTGCTATTTAATGCTTAATGAAGATAAAATTACCTGAACCATTTTTACTAATGAGGCACAATGTACTTGGCTGAGATGATGTGATGTTGATGAGACTGGACGCAACGTGGCACCTAAGCAGCTTTGTGTGGCATGAGATGACGTCAATCACGTCCATTGTCACACAACCTGTAATCATTCCCACTCTCACTCCCACTGAGTAGTTCAAGAATCCATGTATCCTGGGTGACGTTAGCGCAGTCTTTGCAAATATCTATCATAAAGTAGAGGATGAGTCATGATGACCTCATCAATTAATGTTTCTACTTTATTGCCTGGAGAGGTGGGTCCCCTCCATTGATTATGGTTATAAATAACCTTTTATTGGTGGAGTGTCAGAGGTGTACCTAGTTACAAAGCACTGGAAGTGCTCCTAACTATGAAGCACCGAAGATGCACCTAGTTACGAAGTGCTGGAAGTGCTCCTAACTGTGAAGTACCAGAGGTGCGTTTGAGTAGCTCTTGGCACTTGATCACCTCCGTAGCTTGATTATTCTCAACTGGCATGAAAAAGGGAACAGCTATTTGCTAGTTTTCAATTCCCTTGGTCGAGAAAGATAGCCATTACTGGTTATCCATCTTTCCTTTTTTCTTGCAGAAGGCTGCCATTTGCTGGTTTTCAACCTTCTCTATTTTTTTTAATTAAAAACTGTGACAGATGAGGTACCCTCTATATCAAAGCATAATTCATTGAGGAACTCTTCTTTAGTGGATGGCCTCTTATAGAGTCTGATTCAGTGTCCATTCACTAAGAATGTGTTTGTGCTTCCATCAATAGGTTCCAATAGTACGGTTCCATTTTCAAAAACTTCCTTTATCTGATAAGGACCCATCCAATGAGTTTGTAATTTCTCTTTGAACTCCTTGAATTTAGAATCATAAAGAAGAACCCAATCACCTTGTTGAAATGTCCTCCTCTTAATGTGTTGATCATGCCACTGCTTCCTTTGATCAATTCAAAACACCTGGTTACATTCTATATACCTTGTAGATAGTGATTCTCTTGTAGGCAATGAGCCTCTTGTGAGCAGTGTGCTCGGGTAGTGAGCCCTAATTGGCAAGTGCCATTTTGTTCTTTCTATTCTTCTAACAGAGAATACAATCTTGGGTTAGTCACCCCATGGTTTTTCCCTTAACAGGGTTTTCCACGTCAAAATCATTGTGTTATGTGTATTGATTTTATTTCTGCTTTCATGGTTATGCATGCTTATATGTTTTGATGCTGCACTAATTGTTAAAGTAGAACAGAAAGTTAAATTATTTAAGATAACTGATTCACCCCCCCTCTCATTTATCTACCTTGTTTCCAACACACTTCTATCTTGTTTTGATCCACTTTGATTCCATCTGCTGAAATGTGGTGTCCCAATACAATTCCTTCTTCTACCATCATGAAGCACTTTTCATGGCTAAGAGATAATTGATTTTTCTCATAGCATTTTAGTACTTTCTCAAGATTTGTGAGAGATTCTTCAAAATTATCCCCATACACAGTAAAGTCATCCATATAGACCTCCATGCATTCATTAGCTAGTTCAGTGAAAATAGCTAAAATAAGTCTCTGAAATGTAGCTGGGGCATTACATAGTCCAAATGGGAGAACTTTATAAGCAAAAGTTCCCCAAGAGCAAGTGAAAGTGGTTTTGTCTTGGTCTTCAGGTGCTACTTATTTGGTTATACCCACTGAACCCATCTAAAAAAGAAAAATACTTTCTCCCAGCAAGGTTGTCCAGTACTTGGTCAATGAATGGTAAGGGAAAGTAGTCCTTTTTTGTAGCCTTGTTTAGTTCTCTATAGTCAATACACACCCTCCATTTCCCATTCTTTTTAGGCACTATGACAAGGGGTGAGAGCCATTAACTATCTGAGATTGGATATATAAACATTGCTTGCAGTAATTTTTCTATTTCAGTTGACAATGTCCTTTAAAGCAGGATTCAATCTTCTCTGGTGTTGTCTGACAGGTTTAATATCCTTAGTGTATATATGATGGGTACAAATCTCAAGAGGTATGCCTTTCATATCTTGGTATTCCCAAGCAAAAGCTGTTGAATGGGAAATTAGAAGTTGGATAAGTTTTTCTTCCTGATTTGCTGTTAACTGAGTATTGATATTAAGTGTTTTCCTTTGTAAAATCATGACCTATTTTGTGATTTGATCCATAGATGTAGTTAATCCATACACTAGAGTCATGGTATTGAGGGGACAAGAATGTGGAAGCAACATGTAGAACGTGGCTAAGTCTTTGTAAAAGGTTTCTCCACAAGGAATGATATTTGCAAGGGTATAATGAGAAGAAGTAAGAAGTTCTCTCTTAGAATCTTGGGCAAGCTCCATCACATCCTCAGTGATTAGGATGTGGGTAATGTCTTCTATTGTATCATAGTAGATTTCTTCTTCCAATTCTCCTAGATGTTCCTTGATGGTTACCATGGCTACTGAGGCACTGTTGTTATTGTTCTCTGGTTCATCTACCCATACTCTTCCTGTATAGTGTATTGATGGTTTAGCTAGAGGATACAAAGATATTTTCTTCAAATCTATGCCATTAGAAATGACCATATCCTCGGTTCGATAATCAATAGATGCTGCTGCTATAGCTAGCCATGGTCTTCTTAAAATTAGAGGATAAGTATTTCTCTGGTTTCTAGGTTCTAATATCAAGAAGTCCATTGGAAATTCCCATGATTCTATCACAACCAGTATATCAGTAATTACTCCTTTCAGAATAGCTACTGACTGGTCAGCAAGTTGAAGAATTGTAGTTGTGGATTGGATACCTGATAGAGCTAATTTGTCCATTGTATGAAACTTCATCACATTAATTGTTGCTCCCAAATCAACCAAAACATTTGAAATTTCTACCCCTGAGATGAAAACGGTTATGATAGGATTTCCAGGGTCCCCATATTTTGGGAGAAGCATTTCTCCCATCAATAGATCTACTACTTTCCCTTCCACTTATATTGTAGAAGGAAAGTTTTTCCTCCTGCCCTATGTTTTGACACAATGATGTTTAATGAATTGATTTAGTTTTGGTACATCTCTGATTGCTTGGAGGAGAGGAATTTCAATGTTTAGTTGCCTAATTTCTTGTAAAAGTTCTGATTCTAGGTTGGGTTGGACTTGTTTTTGTAAGATCTTTTTCTGGGGGACATGTTGTTTGAGTCATTCTAAGTACGGTGCTAATTTTTCCATCTCTAGAGCTTTCATCAGGATTGTGTCTAGGAATGTTCTCCAGAGTTGGTCTTTTAGGAACAACTCTAGAGCTTTCCAGGGATGATTCTTTTAGGACTTTTTCAATAGTAATCTTCTTCGGGAGTTGAGTGGATGAATTTTTAGGTTCCTCATCATTGGTTACTTCAACTATAGTTGGAGGAGATGGTCTTGGGAATTCTTTCCTAGAACGCAGCTGGAGATTATTTGAATATATAGCGTTATTACCAGCCATGTTTTCTTGCTCCATCATGTAAACAGCTACTCCCTATTTGTTTCGTGGGTTTAGTATAGGCTGGGCTAGTAGGGGTGGTTGACTAACCAGCTCATTTTGTGATTGTCCTTGTGTGTTGGAGGGTCTGGTTAGTAAAGCTTGTTGTTGAGTTTGGAAATGTCTAGGTTGTCCCTAGTATTGTTGATTATATCCCTGCTAAGGACCCCATTGAGGTTGCATGTTTTGAGATCCAAACTGTGGTGGCCACTATTGATTTCCCCAGTGCTAATTTTGCCAATTTTGGTTTTGCCAATTTTGGTTTTGCCAATGTTGATTTGGCCAATCCTGTTGTCCCCAAGGAGGATTATTCTGAGTCCCATGCCAAGTTGGATTCCATTGATTATTTCCCCAATTAGAAGAACCCCTGTAAGAAGGCTGGTTTGGATACTGATTATAAGGGAAATTCCCAGTTTGTTTTTGTCCCACATAGTTGTCATGCCCACATTTCCCATGCGATCACGACATGCATCACATGTGTCATGTCCACATTTTTCATGTGGTCATGACATGAAATATAAAAAATTTTACCACGCTTCCCTAGAAACCCCCTCACATGTGTAAGCGTGCTTGGTGGCGTTATGCATAAGGCGTAAACATGACAGTTGAATGCGGGGTAATACGTTCTCTTGCACATACCATTCGCAATGAAGGCCAACTAGGGGGTTGATGCGACGTGGTTAACATCGCCAATAGGGTTAGGATCAATGATCGAAACCCTAAGCTAACCTATGTGAATGATGGGATTTTGACATAAGTCAAAATCAAAATCCAAATTCAAGTGCATGAGAAAGATAAAATTTAATACAAAATCTAATGTCGATAATCGGCAAAAACAATAATATAGTCCTAAACAAGGTTAAATTTCTCTAACCTAGCTAAACCCTAAATTATGGAAAAATCCAGTAGCATAATGTGAGGCCTACTTTTTCATTCCCATATATTTGACTACTTATTTTACTATTGGTGATACATTTAGACTTATGGGATTGTTGATCCCGATTTGCAAGACCTTTAGACCTTATGTTTATGTGGATTTATTATGTTTACCATGATTACGACGTGATTAGAACTTGTTATGGATTTAGTGATGATGTTAGACATGTGACTTACATTATGATGTTATTTGAATACTATGCATGTGATTTTAGTTAGAAATTTATTATGTGATTCTATCTTGGGATGGATGTTTGAAATGCAGAATTTAGAATTTAACTATAATGTGATTTCCTTGATGCTTATATGAACATGTGATGTTGTATGCGAGTGTATGTTTCAATTTTCTTTAGCTATTATATACATGTGGAATTAACATTTCATTTGAGTGTGCAGGTATTTCTAACGAAGCCACAGAAATTCAAAGATCATCCCACACACTGTGTTATTTTTCCTTATGAAGCTGATCTAGTTCTAAGAGGAACCAAGATCAACTGTGTATTGCATGATGAATTTTCGTAATGTTTGCGTATGGTGTCCTTTGGGCTAGGTCTACCCTTTTTCAGTTGATTGTATTATGGTATTGTAAATGTGTAATGTTTATTTGACTCAATTTTTGTTTTAAGTTTTGAGACCCCTTTTCATGTGTTTTTATTCAACCCTTGGTGCTCAAAATGGGTTAAAATTGACCCTGGGTTGTACCCCTTGGGTCTAGGGACCTTTTGGGCATGTGTAACCCTAGGTAAACTTCCATTTGGTCACTTTAACTTCACCTTGAAGTAAAGTGACGAAAATGGAACCTTGGGAGGAAGAGGATGAGTGGGTCAAACACTCAACCTCTTCCTTTCCTCTTCCCTAGGATTGGGGGAGTCTCCAAGACCCCTTAATTGTGGAGGACTTTACTCCAAGTCTCTCCCACAATTGGTGAGGGTACTTTGGAGTTGTGTGGTCCCTCTTAGGAGGAGAGGATTGGGGCACATGTTGCACCCACTCCCTCTTAAGCTCCACTTTTCTCTCCCACATGTTTTAGAGAGGACAAGTGGAGGGGAGAGAGACTTGGTGGATGGGTGAGTGACAAGTGTCATCACCCATTCCAAGGGTCTTGCTTGTAGTTGGGAGGAGTGAGGAGGTAACATGTGTCACCTCCCCATTCCTCAAGGCTCTTGGAAAAGAGCCTATTTTAATCCCTCTTGGGGAGAGGGATGGGGTTCTGGAATTTTTGGCAATTTTTATTGATTTTAATTACTTTGGGGAAAAGTTGGAGGAAATTTGGTGGCTCAATTGGGAGGAGTTGGAGGAGCTCTACTCAACCATCTACCAATTGGGCTTTTTAAGGTAGGTTTCAAGGCTAAGGCCTTCCCTTATGTATTTTATTTACTTGTGTGATGCTATGTGTGAGTTTCTATTTTGAGTTTTTTTTACTTGTTGTGGGGAAAAATTGTAAGGGAGTTGTAAGAGCCTCTCCTACTTGGGAGAAGATTCTCAACAAGTGTGGGGTGGGGGAGGAGTGAACCTTCTCGGTGTCATTTCCTTGATTTTGTGGAGTTGTAGCCATGAGGGCAATATGTGAATATGTGCAATATGTGAAATGGCTTGAGAGCCAAATGGAAGCTTTGTGAAACTATGTTTAAAAGTGTTGGCTCGAGGCCTTGAGAGGTATTTGTATTGGGATGTTTTAGGAGTGGAACTCTTGAGTTGAGTGTTGTCCACTTCCCTACCCCATTGAGCTCATCCTGAGTGAGTTCTTGTGTTGTGTTAGCCATGGGAGTAATTTTGTGTTTGGTTGTTGAATGCAGTGTTGTGTTGTGGCTTGAGTTTCCTAGTGTGAGGATGACCTCGCTAGTTCGGGGGTGACCCACTAGCGGGTCAATGGTAGGGAGGAGAGCAAGTTGTTGTGGCTTCTTCCCCCTTCTTGTGATATTACAAGTTCATTGGAGCTAAGCCTGTGAAGTTGAAGAAAATTATCATTGTTCTTGAGAGTTGTTATCCTATTTCCTTTTAGCTCTTGAGAGAGAGCATGGCCAAGTTAGGATTTTGTATCATTTGTTAGTTTTCAAAGAGGAGAACATTGTTCTCTCTCTCTTGTTGTAAAAGTATATTTTACTTGTGTGTATGATTTATTTACATTTGCAATAGAAATTTTAGTTTTTGATTTCAATGCTATGATTTAACAAAAATAGAGTAGTGAAGGAAAAATATGGTCTTAATGCTATTTCATTTGTATGTTATTTTTCAAAAAAAAAAAAGAATGTTTGTTGTTTTATCTTGTAGAATACAATGAAAATTTATACATTTTATTTTCTCATGAGAAAAGAATTTAGCTGGTGTTGTTAATATGGAAGAAGAAATAAATGCATTTGCTTTTAAAAAGGAAAATAAATAAATTTCTTGAAGGGTTGTTATAAGTAAATATGTTCTTATATGTTACCAAAAAAAATTCATTGGCTCTATATAAATCTCTTTTAGAAAGAAAATATATTTCTTTGGAGTTATTGTATTTTAAAAAAAAAATCTAAGAGATTTAAATCAACATATATATATAATAGAATTATAGTTGTGTATATATATATATTTATATTTGTTTTATTTTATTATAAAATATACTGTGGTTTTTAAATAAATTGTGTTGTTGTGTGCGTGTGTATATATATATATATATATATATCATTATAAATAAAACTCATTAAAAATAAATAGAACGCTATGAAATGAATGTTAAGCGGACTGTATTATTGTTACAGTTTTTAAACAATACAAAATGGAAGGGTTTGGGGGGGTTCGAACCCCCCCACCATCGCTGTGTTTGAGTATGGTGTGGGGTGGGGGCTCCGCCCCCTCCCCACACCCCCGCTGCTACCCTAAACTCCCTACAACACCTCCCTCCCATCGCCCTTGTCTCCCCCGCGCAGGTTGTGTTACTTTCCCTCCGTCGCGGACCTCCCTTTACCCATCGCTTGTGAAATTTGTGACCTCTGTTCTCTGCCTCCCCTCAGCTGATGCCACTGCTCCGTCCACCACTGCCGGTCCCTAAACCCTCTGCGGCCTCCCGACTATCAACACGTTCGTCGTCGCCTACATCAGTGCCGCTCCTCCAACCTGCCACGAAACCCTTGGGGTTTCAACAAAAAATAAATAAATTTATAAATATAAATTCTCTGCTATATATGTATATATCTACATACATATATATACATATATATATATATGTATATGTATATAAATGTATATGTATATAAATATATATATATATATATATATGTATAGATATATATATATACATATACATATATATACAGATACATATATATATATACATATATATATTTATATATATATATATATATGTATATAAAATATGCACGGGTATATTAAATTAGTATACCCCTTACTTTGAACTCCCATCCATGGAGTCCCCTCCATCAAACCTGCAATAAAAACATAGAAAAACAAAATGAGAGAAGGAAAAAAAAAAGAGGAGTAAAACAAACCAAAGGAAAAGAAAATGAGAGTTAAAAAAATAGGGTTAGGGCTTTTTGCCCTTAAAGAAATTATATTTTATTATGGGAGAATTTTAGGGCAAGGTAAATTTAAAATTCATTTTAAATTTGACTTCCACTCTTTTAATTATTTTATTCATTTGTTTTATGTCCTGAATTTATAATGGGGTTTTGAGATAAATAATAAAATGGGTAATCCTAATTCCTTTTTGGGATGTTATTTTTATTTGTTAGTGCCATAATATTATATAGGTTAGTTTATGATTAGAGGGAGTTTATATGTTCATTGATTTTTTTTTTAATTTGGTTATTTCAAAAAGGGAATTTGTTGTTTTAATGAATTCTTTCACCTATCTAAATATTGAGAGGTATTTATTTAAAAATTGGGATTAAACCTTTGCATTCAAACCAAACTCGACAAGGTTAATTTTAAGCTGGAATGTTATTAATTTTAATAATTCTTTTTTAATTATATCTAGAATGATTTTATTAATTGATAAAGACATCGTTTCAACCAACTTGGAAACCTAGTAAACTATTTAAGCGATGTTAGTATAACATGTTTCCATAATCTGGTCTACCAAGAAATTAGGAATAATGTAAAGGATGCAGTGATAACCCTGATTGATAGAAAATGTGAAGAAGAACAAATTGATCGAGCTTTGTTGAAAAATGTTTTAAATTATAGAAAATGTGAAGAAGAACAAATTGATCGAGCTTTGTTGAAAAATGTTTTAAATTATAGAAAATGTGAAGAAGAACAAATTGATCGAGCTTTGTTGAAAAATGTTTTAAATTATAGGAAACGTGAAGAAGAACAAATTGATCGAACTTTTTTGAAAAATGTATAATTAATCTATTTTAACTGATCTACCAATTTAACTAATATTACATAGGTAAATTAACATCAACCTAGTAAACTTTCGATCAAAACTAGTTTTATTATAATAAACCCTAATCATGCCTGTGAGGTGTTATGCTGTCAGATTTTTTTGGAGTTTAGGGTTTAGCTAGGTTAGAGAAATTTAACCTTGTTTAGGACTATATTATTGTTTTTGCCGATTATTGACATTAGATTTTGTATTAATTTTATCTTTCTCATGCACTTGAATTTGGCTTTTGATTTTGACTTACGTCAAAATCCCATCATTGACATAGGTTAACTTAGGGTTTTGATCATTGATCCTAACCCTATTGGTGATGTTAACCGCATTGCATCGACCCCCTAGGTGGCCTTCATTGTGAATGGTATGCACAAGAGAATGCATTACCCCACTTTCAACTGTCATGTTTACGCCTTATGCATAACGTCACCGAGCACGCTTACACGTGCGAGGGGGTTTCTAGGAAAGTGTGGTAAAATTTTTGATATTTTGTTTCATGACCACATGACAAATGTTGACATGACACGTGTGATGCGTGTCGTGACCGCATGGGAAATGTGGGCATGACAATAGTTCAATTCTTCTTCCATTACAACATTCTTCTTACTCAATCTTTTCAAGGCTGGAAGTTGACTACATTGACTGGTAGGATGTTCCCTGTCACAAATCTGACAAATCTCTGATTTGTCCAAAGGGCATTCTCTCAACAAATGCTTGTTTCTACACCTAGGACAATAGATGGAGAGTGGTTCAGTTTCTCTATTTTGATTAGCTATTCTAGTTTTTGCCTGAATCCCATCCAATGTGGTATTTAATTGGACTAGAATATCTATTTTTAGATTTGCAATCTCTTCCATTAACTGTCCTATTTCATTCTTCCCTTTGAAAGTTCTGGATGACCTCACTCCATCTTGGGTTCTAGAATAGTTCTTGCAGAGTTCTTCTATATCAGGCATATCCATTTTGTTAATATTCCCTTTTCCCATTAGATCCAGTGCCTGTTTTGATTCCTTATCCAATCCTTTTACAAACAGGGTTCTAGCCAAAGAGTGATTTACTGGGTTACCATATCTTCTCAAGGCAAATTTAAACTTGTCCACATAGTCCTCTAAGGTCTCTTCCTCTCCTTGCCTAATTTTAAACAATTCCTCATTTTTATTATTGGCTTTACAATAATCTTGGTACTTTCCTAAAAACTTTGTTTCCATCTGATCCCAAGAATGAATAGAGTTCTGGGGTAAACCCATAAACCATCTCATCATAGAATCTTTCAAGGTTAAAGGGAACAGTTTGAGTTTTGGTTATCTGATCCATAATCATAAGTTTGGCATACTACTTTGAATTCAAACAGAAACTGATCTGGATCCTCAGAAGAAAGACCTCTAAAATTTGGCAAGTGTGCTGGTGAGATATTATTCATAGGAGCATTGTCTCCAGCAGCCAGAATAATGGGATATGAAAAGGTTCTTGGAGCTTGATTTTCTTCTTCTTCATGATTATCATTATTATCATCCATGTTTAATACTGGTTCTTCTCCCTGAGGTTCTAGTATATCAAGTTCTATCAAAGGATCTACCTAAAACTTTTGTTGTAATTCTTGGATATAATCAGGGAGTGGAAGATTAGTAGGATCTAAAGGATTATTGTTTTGAGGTACCACTTCCAAGGGGGTTCCAGGTTTCTTTCTTCAATAAGATCTTGTGCCACCCTACGGCTTTCTCCTATAGCTTGTTGATGGGGTGTCTGCTTTATGTATCTTCCTTTTGAGTCTCTTGCTCTAACCATATAGACCTTAAAACTGTTTAGCTAAGTTTCCTTAATTAACACATATATCCCTGGCAACAGCGCCAAAAATGACAAGGTGTCATACCTCATCATTTAATCATATTTCAGATGTCAAAATCCAGGGTTGTGTCCTTAGTTGTCTGCAAATAGGGATTCTATAGTTACCAGTTTTCTCTAGCTAATTCTAATGGCTTTCACTAATTTAAAGAGATTGATCTATTTGCTTATAAAATGAATTCAAAGAATGCTGGAAACAGAACTGAATAGTAAATTATTCAAAGTAAATCTACAACTGCAACATGCATCTGTCTATCAAAATCAGTAAGTATTCTATAAAGCAAAATTTGAAACAACAAAACAGTGGTACTAGCCTTCTGCCTTGGTGGTGAGAGTGGGCCCTTGCTCCACACCCTTAGGGCTAAAGGCTATAGTAAAGAATCAATACTAGAGAATAAGATCACAACTAGATTCGGTCCAATTCCATTCGCTCTGCATTAATCAAAATATTGATATCTTAATTGAAATTACACAAAAGTGATCTATTCTCTTTTCTACTGCTTCAGTAAAAATATATATCAAAGGAGTGATGACATATCACTCATCTTATCTACCAGTTCTTCTATGAGATGACATCCATCTCTTTATTATACTAGTTGTCTAACTATGAAAAATAATCATGCAAAAAGAATAGAATGAGTGGAACATAAGTCCACTCTAAATTCTAAGTTTGAGTTTTAATACATTTGGGCAGCGAGGCCCTAAAAATATGGATATTAAATCAGTTTCATCAGTAACTCATGCAAAAACTTAAAAGAGATAAAAACTCTCAGCAGTTAACTAAAGATGACCCTTAATTACTCACGTGATGATTTGAGTAATAAAAAGGGGGTATCACGATCGCCGCTGAAAGTGCCTAACTGACAGCTATGCTGGAAATCTGCCCTATTCTGAGAAGGTGCCAGAGATGTATGTCTCTATCTACAGCTCCAGAGATATGTCTATTGCTCCGGAGATGCTCTTCCTCTTACTTCAAAACTTCTGATGTCGTGAGATTCTGGTATAGTCTTTGGAGATATTTAGGACTACCTCCAAAGATGTACAAAATTGCCATCCTGAGCATCTACACCTATTGATTCAAAAAGAGAAATTTTTCTGCATATTTCCATCAATTCCATGCACATTAGTCCTTTAATCAGAAATCATGATCCTAAGTAATTTATCTTCAGTTAATCATTATTTAAAACAACCTTGCTAGCCCATTCAGGTGTAGACATCAAGAAGTTGGGATCAGAAAGGAGAAAAAGAGAGTTAAAAAGATGTATTTTATGGGTGCTAATTGGCACTCATCAACGTGGGTGGGGTCACATTTTGAAAGCCCTCTATGGAGGCGAGGATGGTGTATCTCTTGATCTAGTGCACATCCTTTTTATTCTAAAAGTCCTCTAAGTAGGTGGGGTTGGTGTATCCTCCCTTAAGCATGTATTTGGTGGTTGTGGCATAAGCCCAACTGTCAAGGGTGCCTATAATGTGGCTAAGATGGCGGTAAACCTAGCAATAGGCTCCTTCCATCACTTTTTTGTCATGTTTTAGACGTATAGTATGTCTTTGGCATGCTATACAACACTCATGTTTTTTGTGTCTTCTGCGTGTTTGTTCCCAAGTATAGTCCAAAGAGCATGGTGAAATGCCCCTCCTATGCTCTGGGATTTGTATGGTGTGTGTGTTCCCAAGTATAATCTAAAGATCATGGTGAAATGCCCCTCTTATGCTTTGGGATTTGTATGACATGTTTGTTCTCAAGTGTAGTCCAAAGAGCATGGCAAAATGCCCCTCCTACATTTTGAGATTTGTATTGCGTGTCTTTTGGCCCATATGTAGTCCAAAGAGTGTGGTGAATGCCCCTCCTACAGTTTGGGTGGTGTGTTGCATTTTTACTTTCCATGTACTTGCATTTGCATTCATATATAAGAAAATGAAAATGAAATAATCACTACATTCATTGTATTCACTGTGTTTTGCGTGTCTTTAATGTTGTATTCATTGTGTTTTGCATACCTATTACTGTCTTCTTCATGTTTTGCGTGCCTATCACTGTCTTCATTGTGTTTGGCGTGTCAGTGGCATGTTTTCTCTAATGTCTACCTAAGGCTGGGGCTAGAAATAGTTCTTAATCTTCGTGTATGCATTAGCTCTAAGTGTCTGGCATGTTTGTTGACTGTACTTTAATGCATGTATGGGCCTTGCGTTCATGCATACATTAAAGTGGGGGCTAAATGTTATGTTGGAAAATGTCTCCCTAGGACTTTTTCCCTCCTATGCTTAGCTCTCGAGTCCTTTAGAAAGTATTTTAATCATCTTGCATATTCATGTTAACTCCCGATGAGAAAACCCCAAAGTTCTATGACAAATAGGACCTAGGGAATGCTATTAAGATAAGTCCTGACCTAAATAGGGAGGGAGGACTTGGGCACCCATGCTGTAGTCCTACCCTATTTTAGACAGGACCTAAATTCAAGTGTCGATTATGTGACCATTAATTAGGTCCCATGCTGACACCTTAAGTTTGAATTACAAAGTTCTTAAGCAAGAATGTGTTTAGTTGCATATATAAGCATGTTTAGGGATTCATTTGTAAACTAGAAGATGATAATGAACTTTTGGTGCACTTGTGATTTTAGAGTATTCAAGATATTCATTGTTGCAGAGTAGACTTGTCTTGTTATTGTATTTGTTATGTAAATTTGGCTTCATCTTGTCATGATATGAAAGATTTTCATCTACATGCGAGCTACACCTCCGAGGTGACATTTATTTGTGTTTTCAATCATTTATCAATTGGTTTTTTCCTTTATCCTGCAGGGATATGCACTTTCTATTTGAAAATGGTGTTTGGAAGACTTGAATGTCTCTCCGAGGCTTGACCAAGGCAAGCCTCTAAACACCACAACCCCGAACCCCCTCTTCTATGATTGTAAGTTATAGGTGCAGAAGTCGAAAGAGTGGAGTTGTAGGGAGACATAACAGAGTGTCAGAATTGCAGAGCAAAGCATAAAAGAAGGACCTGGACTTGGGCGCCCACTCATTAGTCCTCCAGATCCTAAAACACAGAAATCCCTAGAATAGTAAAAATAGGTTGCAAACAATCTTTAGAGATCCCGATAGAAACTGGTACCTTGGACTAAATTGCTTGGTCATTAGTCCCTGACTTTTCTGGATATGAAATCTCAAAATCTGGTATGTATCTTGTAGACACTAAAAAATGTCCTCATGTCGCAAATGTGATAGGACAAATTTCCCCTTCAAATTCCATTATTCAACTTGTTCAATTTCATCCCTTTTGTCCACTTGACCATATTCTTCCATAATTAAATAATTAATTTCATTTGGTGAACTCAATGTGAATGCGTGTAAAATCTAACCTGTTTGGGTGAATTTTGAAAATCAAGTTTCGCGGGTGACCTCTGGAGCTCAAACGAACCTCACCATTGAGTTTGGGAGGCCTTTTCTATGAAAAATGACATAAAATTCACTATATTTTTGTTACAGTAATTTTTTGTAATTTTTTGAATTCTTTTTAGGTTTGCAAATCTGTACAGTACAAATCTGCAGACCCTGTCTATATTGATACCTGGCCATGTGTATGGTTGTAGATTTGAAAGTTTGCATTAAGGGTTTAATATTTTTGTGTTGGAGGTTTAATACAGCTCTGGGTGTAGGTTTTTATAGTGTTATCTGTTGATTAAATCTAGAGTTTTCTATATATTTAGTCGACAGGCCATTTGATTTCATGGGCCTGCAAATCTTAACAATCTGTCAACTCTGCTTTACCCTAAAATTGACCCTGCACTTCAACCTAACCCTAACCAATCGTCGTTGTGTCCAAAAAACCCTAAGCACTAAGAAACTTATAGCTCTGAGAAACTTGATCACCGCCTGCAAACCCTAAGCGCCACCATGTACCACCTATAGTAAAACCTTAATCATCCATTTTTCTCCCGTCGACACCCTATAACAACCATGGTCGTAGCCCCTTAAAACCCAACACTCCCAATCACCACCATCAAACACCATCTGTAGCCTATTAAAACTGTGTCGCCGCTCATTAAACCTCCACTTCTTTGGTTTATAGCTTTGTCAACTAGTTCTGAAGCCCCTGCCACCACCTCTATCTTCCCTACTGACTTTACAGTATCTGCTAAGCCCTTAAATTGTCGACCCTAACTATATCCACCACCCATTCATCCTTGGGTCACCACTCACTTAGTTGTCGTCGCTGACCCAAACCACCACTACCTGCTTCAAGCCTTAATAGCCTCTCATCATTCCCAACTGCCCTCCCAAAAATCCCAACCATCCTCCTCCATCCATTCCATTCAAAAACACCAAATTCCTCCATCCCACATGAAAAAAATAAAAAATCATAAAAATATTAGGTACGTGTGGGTCCCTAAAATCCTACGTCATCCATCCACTAAGCAAACATCATCATTGCTTCCTACACCTCCATCCAATCACAAGCTTCAACGTTTATCATGGTGTGTGCAACCATTGGTCATGATTCCTTCCATAATGCCATCACCCCATCATTCAACCATTATCCTACATATTTCGCCCATCAATTCCCTATGGTCCATGCTTTTTCATAAACAATTCATCCATCGTCCTTGCATAAGCCCTACATAATCCACATCATAATCCATTGTCTTCCCTACATGATCCACATCATAATCCACTATCGTTCCCTCCATAACCCACTATCTCACTTTCATGCACTCTCTCTTACCAACATTGATGAGCACCTTGAGATGGTCCATGCGACGACTTCACTCTCCAATGGGACTATCACCTTTAATGACACTAGATACTTGAGTCCCTCCCATCCATATTCCACCTCTTCCATTCAAAAGTAAAAAAAGTAAAAAAAAGTCAAAAAAGTCAGAAAGTCAAAAAAATAAAAAATAAATAAAAAAGTAAAGAGAAATCCCTTCGTCCAATGGTGAAAACCTGGTAAATAGGTGCCTTGGATAAGTATCATGATGAAAACCTAGCAAACAGGTGTCATGTGTAGATTGATCTTCAATGCAACTTACACTTGGGGGCACCTTGTCTCATCCAACATATCACTTTTATCCTATCATTTCTATCCTATCATGCCATTTCCCTCCATCCACATACATACACCTAGCCTATCGAGTCTATTCATTCTCCCTTCCTCTTTTGATCTTGATAAAGAAATGGGGGCAAAATGTTGAAACATGTCTTGGGTATCTCTTGGCATACTTCATCCTTTCCAAACAATCCTATCATCATCCCATCATCCTAAGCTTTGTCATGAAAAATCCTAAGCATACTACCTACAATGGGGCATGTTATTCCTATGCGACATAGTCCTTGGAGATCACATCCTTGCCCTCATATGCGTGTGTTCCATCCACCATCGCCCACCCTTTTATCCATTCACCCAACCCCATTCATCCTTCCACCTAGACTTGGTTCTCCCTTGTCATTGGTATCTAGCATAAAGGCTATTAAAATTGCAATCCAATGCCATTCCCCAAAACAGTCAAAAATCCAAAAAAATCAAATATTTTCAAAAACACCAAAAAAATTAAATATTCCCAAAATCTCAAAAAAAAATTAAAACATGTCAAAAATACAAAAAAATCAAAACATGCCAAAAATACAAAAAATTCAAATATCTCAAAAATCCAAAAAAATCAAAACATCACAAAAATCCAAAAAAAATAAAACATCTCAAAAATCCAAAAAAATCAAAACATCTTCAAAATCCAAAAAAATCAAAACATCTTCAAAATCCAAAAAAAATCAAAACATTTCAAAAATCCAAAAAATCAAATATCCTACAAAAATCCAAGAAATAAACTCAATCAACTCATCATATCAATCCACCAAATCATTCAATCCATTCATTCAAACTAATTCAATTCATCACATCACTCCAACCCAAATCAATTCTTCAAATCATTCAATTCTTCAACTAAATCAATCCATTCAAACATCCTAATCAATCACATCATCATATCAGTCAAATTAGTTCTTCAAAGCATCCACAGTCCACATGGTCGAACTATGTCACCTCTGAGCTTTCACGTAGGCAAGGCCATCTTCAATGCACCCCCGAGGCATTAGGCCAGTCCCTTAGAGCCCATCCTGACAACAATCATAATATGTCATCCCTTAGCAAAATGGGCACTTTGATCAGACCCCAACAATCAATCTTTCACAAGCAAACCAATCCCAAAGATCAACATCAGTCAAATCAATCAATCACCTCGTGATAATCATGTCACTATCAAGCTATCATCCTTATCAACTATCACATTCTTACACATAATGGGGCATCATTGAAACCAGGATTCTGTTCCTTATACGACATGCGTCATTTATCAAATGTCATCAATCAAACCCTGGTGTTACTCGTATGACCAACAACACTAGTGTCAATCAATCAATCACTTGCCTTAGACAAGTAGGGGCATTGTCGAAACCAGACTAGGCATCTCATATGACATGTTTCTATCCTGAAACCAGGCTTTCTTCATCCATCATCAATCAATCAAGCACATATCACTTGGCAAAAGTTCCAACTGGCTGTTGGTCTAGTTTGTCTTATCTTTTACTGGATTGTTTTTGGCAGTCTCATTCTTATGCTTCTCGAGGCAGTCCCTAAGTGATGAAGAGAAGTAAGGATAGGGCGAGACCTTTTTCTTTGATTGCTACTTGTGGTTTGTCTTGGAAAAGTGACTAGGACAACTTGGTACCTTGCGTGTGATCGGGATTCCATTGGGTGTGGATCAAAAACATCCTATGCATTGGAAAGAATAACTGCTTCCTTGCATTAGGACTTGCACATCTCATAGTTATCTCATCATATGTTCTGACAAGGTATCACAGTTCCTAGTTTGAGTCAGGCATTCCATGTCTGTCATGTGCTTGTTTCACAAGGGACTGCACTTTCCACCTTGGCCTTTAACATGCCACGGTGATGGTCATCCTTTGACATAATAAGTTCTATGATGATAAGCAAAAAAAATTGCAAGTGAGAAGCTCAAAATTCTATCAAAGAAAGATCTCATTCCCATTCTTCTAGCCAATCTTTATTCCCCAACCATCTCTCTCTCACATATCATCCATTTCGTCTATACATTCCTCTATCTTTCTTCCTTCACCAATCACTTTCATTTCGAGAGCCTACCCATGTTTGTCCAACCCACCTTTCCTCTCGAGGGGGCATCATCACCCTATCTTTCTTTCATCATCTCTTTCCTCCATCCATTTCCTTAAATTCTTTGAAATGATGTTGCTCGACATAATTTTTCATCATCTCGAACATCATCTCAAAGAGGGGCAAAATGTAGACACTAAAAAATTTCCTCATGTCGCAAATGTGACAAGACAAATTTCCCCTTCGAATCCCATTATTCAACTAGTTCAATTTCATCCCTTTTGTCCACTTGACCATATTCTTCCATAATTAAATAATTAATTTCAATTGATTATTTAATTATTTGATCATATCCTAATGTCTCCTTCACTTGATTTATTCAAATAAATAAATCAATCCCATCAAAAATCCCCTTTCACATGTCCCCTTCCCCAAATGAATTAAATAAACTAATCAAGTTTATTTAATTTATACATCCTCCACCTCATCATATTTGTGAATTTTAAATTCACTTTTGTCCTCTTGTGGTGAGGAAACCTTGATCAACCTCCACGCTTGATTTGGCCTCCAAGTCAACTTTAAATCTGAGCCATTCAATCAAATTCCCTCTTCTATAAAACACCTCTTGCAGCTTCATTTTCACCTCTTACACTCTCATTTTTCCCCCTTAAGCTCTCTTATGCCCATTTTTCATCTAAAATCTGCTGCAATCTCCAAAATCTTGCTTAACACATACAAGAGCTTCTCATGATAGTGTATAAAATCTGCAAATCTGAGAACACAATGCAAGATGAGGACAATGGAGATTAGACAATAGATAGCTTAGATTTTTAGTTGTTTTCATGTATATTTGACTATTTTCTAAGTTAGATTGCACTCCATTGGGAGCTACGGTTAGCTGTAGTTTGTTTTCAGCATGCTTGTAGCTATTTTCCCTGTCTTCATATCTAATTGTCATTTGATATCTTTGTATGCAAACATTTGTCGTGATTCATCTGTTTGTTTACGATTTTACAAAATTAGGGTTTTAATCATAATTAGACTTTAATTGATAAATTAATTAGCAAATTCCAAGCTTCCTCTTTATTCTAAGGGACATAAATCTATAGCAGAGCCCTCTTGCAAAAGATTGTGGCTTCACTCGATTTATGTCCTTGAATGTAAGGTGTGAAAGGAGGATTTAACTTTGAAATTGAAACCCCTTCTTTTTCCATGAAACATTTTGGTGAACCCGTGTTTATTTGAATTTTGCACCTTGCTGAGTGTTGTACTTCAGATTTGCATTAATATCATTCATCATTTTCATATTGCATTTGAAAATTTACAAAAAAAAATTGAAATTTTTAAAAAATTTGAAAAAAATGGCATTTTAGCTTGCATTTTTTATAGTATTTGAATTAATTTGTATTTAATTTCATTTAATTTCTATTATTCTCATTAGATCTTATTTAAATTACAGAAATTCATCATTTATTATTCATTTGCATTGCATTTTCATGCCTAATTTGTTAAAAATTGCTTGAAATTGTGCATTTTTCATATAACCTAGGTTTTGCATTAGCTAGGGTTTGTGGTTAAAATCTTATTTCAGATTTTACTACTATTTTAAACACTCATTTAGGACTTATTTCTAACTATAGTGTTTCATCATAGTGCATTTTTGCATTTAAATCTCATGACTAGGGTTTAAAATTTTGCATTTTCACTAGATTTTGACTTATTTTGCATATAGAATTGCATCAAGGGTGTGTTGTGAAGGATATTGCTGCATTATTGGACTGATATTAGGGTTATTATTGGCTGCCCCTCATCAATTTCCTTACAACACCTCTTCTTTTACTTATTTGCATTGAAAAAAGTTGAAAAATCAAGCATTTTAGGTCATAAACTTACACAATTTTGCACTTGTTCCTTGCATAAGTTTTGAAAATCTTTTGAAATCTGATTTTACAATGATCTAAACACATATACACATGGTTTCTAATCTCAACAATAACACTAGGTTCCCTACTAGGCCTTATATGAAAAGAAAGGTCCCTGAACCCGAAATTGTGTTTACAACTCATGATAGAACAATTGGAGAAACCGAAGGACCTCTTTATATCACTGTGAAGATAATGGAAAACCTGATGAATGGAACACTTATATATCCTAATTGCATGACTAATGTGGCAATGGAAGAATTCCTTTATTCACATGGTTTGGCACAAGATTTCTATGATCCTTCTAACATGATGATTAAGACACATAAGGGAACCTTTATAAACACTTTTGGGAAGATATCTTTATGGGTCACGGTATTTGAAAAATCTGTAGAACAATTATTTGATGTGATCCCTCTATTTGACCTTTTTAGCATAAAATTAGGACACCCATAGTTAAAAGTTATTAAAGTTGTCCCTTCAATGATTCATAACTGTGTAAAATTTCCTTTGAACGGACAAGTACATACTATTCCTCATAATAGATATAACCTTTGGTTACAAGACAACACTTCAACCTTGATTACTTTTGGCCATGATTTGATGAGGAACTGGAGCCATGAATAGATTTTAAATTCTTGTGATACTATTACATCAAGTGGTCGGTCCTTCTATGCAAGAAATAGTAAGAGATGAATAGCCCGCATTAGAAGAAATTCCTAGAGAGAAAGGAAAAGGACTCTATGCTGAGGTTCCTCCCTTGCCATCCTTACAAGTGTTGTTATATGGAGCCTAATCAAACTCGGAGGTTAAATTTACCTTACTTTTATCGGTGTGGTTTCCCCCCAAATTATTTAACGGGGTCAAGGGGTAGCTCCCCTTGTAGGGGTTTGGGGGCAGCACCCCCAAGACGGGGTCAAGGGGTAGCGCCCCTAGCACTCTCCTTGTCGCGATAGAGGGTAGGGTCAAGGGGCAGTGCCCCCACAGGGGCTCAGGGGCAATGCCCCTGAAACCTCAAACAAATTTTATTATTTTATAAAGGCATCAGGAGTTATTTTTTCTATTGGCTGACATAAAAAACCCTATTTTTGTAACTGACATAAGGCTTGATAAAAGCGGCTAAGGGTTAGGGTTTTCGTTGATATATTGTAGAATTTTGCAGTGGCATTAAGTTGCAAGGATTGCTGGTTGCAATTGGTTTGATTTACTGGATAATAATATTAGACTCTCTGTTGGTGGATGTAGCCCAAAGTTTGGGTGAACCACGTTAAAACTTGTCTCTCGCTATTATTATTTCTGTGTATTTTCATTCCTCTGTTTAATCTTTATTTGCATTTAATTGATATATTCTGCATGCAATTCCTAACAACAAGGATTGGGAGTCAATCATCGAGAACAAAACACTTCATCAAGACAAATGAGATTTGAACAAGCTTCCTCTTCTAACACAAAAAGACCAATAGAACAACATGACAATACTTTTGAAGATATAAGCAATAGGACAAGAAGAAATAGACAAGCAAAATAAAGAAGGAGAAAAAGACAAGCCTTTGTTCAATGAAATGCACATCAACAAGAAAATATTCCACCTAACATTGATTCAAATCAGGAAGAGCTTAAGAATGAACAACTTGAAGACATGAATAAAAGTTGGGCTATGGTACCTTATGTCCCACTTTCTTCTAACAAAATTGGGAGTGGGAAGATGATGATTTGCTTGTCAACAAATGTTACTTCAGTTGTCTCTACAGGTAAGTATTTCTAACCCTTTACCTCTGTGTTGTGTTTCCCCCATGATGTGTTATATGTTGTTTAGGCCTCCTTGGATGACCCTTGATACTCTTGTAAGGTCAAGGATATCAGGAGACTACCTCTGTTGTGACCCTTCTTCTATTTGTATCATCATTCTTCTAAATTGCCTCCCCTCTATTTTCATTGTTGTGTGTTGTGTCCTAGGGGCATAACATTGTGGTTGGTGACCTAGGGGCACCTTCCTATGTGACGACCCTAAGGCACTTGTTCTCCTCTCTTGATTTATTGTTTACCTTCTTCTAGTGGTTCTATCTAGTTGGCGGATGATGAAAAACAAATAATAATGATAAGGACCAAGTGTCCCTTCAGCAAGTAAGCAAAAATGGACCTAGTCCATACATGATGACAGGGTTGATATATATTATCTGACACTTGGCTAGTAGAATCACTCTGCATGATATTTTGATGTTGTCTTATCGTGCTAACAAACTATAACAATGCAGCTCCTCCATGCACTTTGGTTATCTTTGAATCTCACCTTGGTTACACTCGGTTTTGAGATTTCTGTAGTATAGCCCCACAGTTATACTCAAATCTTGGACCCGTAGTATAGCCTCGGCTCTTTATGAGAATGATTGCATGCATTGCTTTTGATCATGTGATATGGTTATTATCTTATAGAAAGATTTCTAACCTCTTTTCTTGTAGGAAATTGCGTGTTTGTGCGAACATTCAGTGATTGTAAAGTACATGTCACCTCTAGGGGCATGGGCTTTGCTAGAGCTCTTGTTCTCTTGTGTGTTTTCACTCTACCTTAATGTGCTTGATATCGATACATGATATCAAACACCTTAAGGTGGGGGCATATATGAGTTAAGTTGTCTAATGATTTTGATATTAATAAAGCATGTTTGCATACATTGATCTATTGCGTATACCTCCTTTTCACTATAAGGCATCTCCATGACGCGGGTGGTGTTGTATACTTTTGAGCACATGCTTCCTTTTCACTGTAAGGCGTCTTCGTGATGTGGGTGGGGTCTCATTTTGAAAGCCCTCTGCAGAGGTGAGGATGGTGTATCTCTTGAGCTAGTGCACATCCTTTTCATTCTAAAAGTCCTCTGAGTAGATGGGGTTGGTGTATCCTCCCTTAAGCGTGTCTTTGGCAGTTGTTGTGGCATCAGCCCAACCATCAAGTGTGCATATTATGTGTCTAAGATGGTGGTGAACCTAACAATAGGCTCCTTCCATTGCTTGTTTGTCATATTTTAGATGTATAGTATGTCTTTGGCATGCTATATGACGCTCATGTTTTTTGTGTCTTCCACGTGTTTGTTCCCAAGTATAGTCCAAAGAGCATGGTGAAATGCCCCTCCTATGCTTTGGGATTTGTATGGTGTGTGTGTTCCCAAGTATAGTCCAAAGAGTGTGGTGAAATGCCACTACTATGCTTTGGGATTTGTATGGCATGTTTGTTCTCAAGTGTAGTCCAAAGAGCATGGCGAAATGCCCCTCCTACATTTTGAGATTTGTATTGCATGTTTGTTGCCCCATATGTAGTCCAAAGAGCATGGTGAAAGCTCCTCCTACATGTTGGGTGGTGTGTTGCATTTTTACTTTCCATGTACTTGCATCTGCATTCATATATATGAAAATGAAAAATAAATAATCACTGTATGCAGTGTGTTTTGCATCCCTGTTACTATCTTCTTCATTGTGTTTGGCATGTCTGTGACATGTTTTCTCTAATTTCTACCTAAGACTGGGGCTAGAAATAGTTCTCAATCTTTGTGTATGTATTAGCTCTAAGTGTCTGGCATGTTTATTGTGTTTGTTGACTGTACTTTAATGCATGTATGGGCTTTGCGTTCAAGCATACATTAAAGTGGGGGATAAATGCTACGTTGGAAAATGTCTCCCTAGGACTTTTTTCCTCCTATGTTTATCTCTTGGGTCCTTTAGAAAGAATTTTAATTGTTAGAAATGAAGGTGTAAACCACACAATAAAAATCTGATTCAAACCTTATTATCCTCTAAATAATGTAGAATCAATGGAGATTGTAGTAGAAATTAAAACCCACTACACAAAAATAACAAGCATTAAGAATAGAACACATAACAAAGTATGTAATGTGGAGAAAACCCTTTCAGGTAAAACAATTTCACCAAGAAAAGAGGCTCCAAGTTGTATTATCTTCAAATATATGAGATTACAATACATGCACTTCCTCTCTCCTTCAATCTTCAATCCAGTGGCGCCTGTTACTCTCAACTCTAATAAAAACATAGTACAAATATCCTTATAAAAGGGGGTTGCCTTCTAGGGCAAGATAACGAACAAATCATAGGGGGAAACCCTCCTGCAACCCCCCCATCGCAGACGAATGAGCATCGAGGACCTGATATAAACATGTAGTAGAAACAAGACCGCTGTTGGTGAAACCTTTCATCCCTTATGGGTGATTTACAAACAATATTAGGAGTAATTAATTACATAGGATTTACAAGGTTGATGGCACCTTAATCCTAACATTCTCCCACTTGACATCATGCATTGTAAATACCCATAAGAAAACCATATAAAATAATTAGGCACTAGAATCAAGGCCCATGGCCTCTCTGCACCAAACAAATTTCTCTGTTCTCACAGGCTTGGTCAAAGCATCTACATCATTCTCCTAAGTGTCTACCTTCTTCATCTCAATTTGTCCATTTGCAACCATTTCTTGAACAAAGTGATACTGTACATCAACATGCTTAGTCTGAGCATGATACATAGGATTCTTGGGCAAACATATAGCACTCTAGCTATCACAACCAATCTGAATGATCCTGCAATCAAATCCAATACATGTACATAGTTTCCTCAACCAAACTGCCTCCTTAGAGACATGAGTAGCAGCCATATACTCTACTTCTATGGTGGACAAAGCAACCGTGGGCTGCCTCTTACTCATCCAACTCATTGCTCCTCCAAACAGAGTAAACACATAGCCACTAGTGGACCTTCGACTATCTAAGTCACCTACCCAATCTGCATCAACAAAAACCTGTATGTCCAAGGATTTATTAGCACTATTAGTACCAGAGTAAATCAAACAATAATCAGGAGTACCTACAAGATATGTAAGCACCCTCTTCGCATAATTCCAATGTTGTCTACCAAGGTTAGACATAAATCTACTCAAAACTCCCACTGCTTGGGTAATATCTGGCCTAGTGCAAACCATTACATACATTAAGATCCATACAACACTAGCATATGGCACATTAGACATATCCTCAAGATCATCCTTAGTCTTTGGACACATATCTAATGAAAGTTTAGTACCAATGGGTAAAGGAACTCTAACTGGGTTACAGTCCTACATACTAAATCTCTGCAAAATGGTACTCACATACTTACTTTGTGACAACCAAAGCTTTCTGTTAACCCTGTCCCTTCTGATCTCCATTCCCAAAATATACCTAGCAGCTCCAAGATCCTTCATGTCAAATGCACCTGAAAGTTGGGCTTTAAGCTCACTGATCATACCCTTAGTATTGCTACAAAAAATATGTCATCAACATATAATGCAATAACTAGTATAGAATCATCAACATAATAAATGTAAACACAGTGATCCTCCTCGCTTCTAACAAAACCCAATTTCAACACAAATGAATCAAACTTTTGATACCACATTCTAGGGGACTGTTTAAATCATAGAGAGACCTCTTTAATCTGTAAACCCATTTTTCTTTCCCTTTTACCTCAAAACTTGTAGGTTGTTGCTTATAAATTTCTTCCTCAAGATCTCCATGCAAGAATGCAGTTTTAACATCCAGTTGCTCAATCTCCCAATCATTAGTTACAGCAATGGATAAAAGAAATCTAATAGAAGTCAATTTAGCAACAGAAGAGAACATTTCACCAAAATCAACTTCGGCCTCTCTCTGGGAGTAGCCCTTGGCTACCAGTCTAGCCTTGTACTTCTCCAATGACCCATCTGCTCCAAACTTCTTCTTGAAGACCCACTTACAACCTATGGCCTTTCTTCCTTTGGGAAAACAAACAAGATCCCAAGTGTTACAAGAGTCTAAAGCCATCATCTCCTCTTGCATGGCTAACTGCTAAGACTCACTATCATTTGAAAGAATAGCTTCCCTGTAGGATCTAGGCTCATCATTAGTACTCAATAAAGCAAATACACAACAGAAATCTGGTGGGCTATACCTATCAACTAGATTATGTTGTCTTGTGGATCTCCTCAAGGGTGGAGTAAGGGTCTCAACTTGTTCTTCTGCATGATCATCTATACCAACTTCTTCTATAACAACAAACTCATCTTCATCAGAACTACTCTAATTTTCTTCTTCACCCCCCAATCCATCATTCTGTTCTTCAAGAGGTGCATCTTGCTGCTCTAACTCAAAGTGCACTCTCTTTACCTTTTCATCTTTTTCTTGTGGCTGCTCAGGTTTAGAAATAGCTCTAAGTTCCTTGAAAATAACATCTCTAGAATATATAATCTTATGGGTTAGTGGATTCCAAAGGTTATAACCTTTGACATTATCATCATATCTAATGAATGTACACTTTTCAGCTTTTGGATCCAACTTAGATTGCTTTTCCTTAGGCACATGAACAAAAGCCTCACAACCAAAAGCCCTTAAATGTGAAATAGAATGTTTCTTACCTATCCACACTTCATAAGGTGTCAAATCAAGAGCCTTACAAGGAGATCTATTTAACAAGTAGCAAGCAGTACACACAGCCTATGCCCAAAAATATTTATCCAACTGTGCATCACTCAACATACTTCTGGCCCTTTCCATGATTGTTCAGTTTATCCTTTCTGCAACACCATTCTGTTGTGGTGTATACGGAGTTGTATTTTATCTAATAATACCTACATGCTTGCAAAACTCATCAAATTCCTTAGAGCAATATTCCCCTCCATTGTCATATCTTAATATTTGTATCTTCAACCCTAATTGGCTCTCTACTAAGACTTTAAATTCCTTAAACTTAGTGAAAACTTCATATTTTTGTTTCATAAAATAAATCCATGTAAATCTAGACACATCATCAATGAAGGTAACAAAATAATGAGATTTTTCAATAGAATCACTATCCACAGGTCCAAACACATCTGTATGAATAATTTCTAACTTCTCTTTTTCTCTATTGCTTCCTAAAGGAAATGATTTTCTATTTTGTTTACCAAACACACAATGCTCACAGAAATCAAAGTGCTCATCAGAATAAGAGAAACCATTCAACCAATCTTTATTTTTAATAGTTTTCAAAACATTATTGCTAGTGTGGCCTAATCTATAGTGCCACAACATACACGTATTTTCAGTATTGGCCTCAGATACATAGGAGGCATTACAAACTATAGTGGCTTCAATCTTGAACAGGTTTCCCAATCTCTTCCCCTTCGCTACCACCAAGTTCCCTCTCACCAATCTACATCCATTCTTGTCAAAAGTCACATGCATTCCCAAATCATTCAGCTTTGAAACAAAAATCAAATTTCTAGCTAATCCAAGAACATGATAAATGTCAGGGAGGGTTTTAATCCTCCCATCACTAAAACACAACAGTACCTTGCCTTTACCAACTATTGGATATGTAGAGTTGTCTCCAAGGTAGATATTACCTCCATCATATTCTTCATATGTGGAGAACCATTCATTATGCGGGGTCATATGAAATGAGCATCCTAAGTCAACCAACCAGTTTTCATTAGAAACAACATTACATGCAGAAAGTAAAACTTCTTCACCTGCATTCGAGGACTTATCAGAAGCACTCTCCCACTATTTCTTTGGGTTCCTGCACTCCTTCACATGTCCCCTTTTATCACAGTTCCAACACTTAACTCTATTCTTCTTCCCAGGAGTCTTAGATCGACCCTTGGACTTATCCATAGCCCTTTTCTGATCTCCTTTTGATCCTCTTTCCATAGATCTTCTCCTGACACTGAGAGCATCCCCTGAACTATCCAAAATTTTCTTCCTCAATTCATGTGACAGCAAAACTAAAACAAGAGCATCCAACTTTGGATTTCTGAGGTTAGCAGTGATATCCAAAACAATATTCTCCCATGACTCAGGCAAAGAACAGAGAAGTAATATACATTTATCTTCCTCATTCACCTTCACATCTACAGATGCTAGTTGACTCAATAACAAATTAAATGAATTCAAATGCTCTGGAACAGATTCACCCTCTTTCATTTTCATGGAAAATAACTTATGCTTTAAAAAAAGTTTATTTACCATACTCTTGGATTTGTAGATCTTACCCAGATGCTTCCACAAGCTATGTGCGGACTTCTCACTTGCAACATTCAGTAGAATAGAATCTGTAAGACATAATCGGATTGTACCTCGTGCCTTTTTATCTAGTCTTTCTCACTCATTAGGAGCAACATCATCAGGTTTCTTCTTTTTCATAATAGCCAACCACTGGTTTCTTTCTTTGAGCAAATCCTCCACTTTCAGCTTCCACAATTCGTACCCCATGTCATTGACCTTTTTAATGTCCAACTAAGAGGTAGAAGCAATAGTGGATGAAGCCACATGATATCTACACAAGATCTGCAAACAAAACACAACCAAATCTCCCACTATAGCTAAAAATCTTCACACTACCACCTAAAAATCAAAATTAGTTAGGGTCTTATACCAAATGTTAGAAATGAAGGTGCAAACCACACAACAAAAATCTAATTCAAACCTCATTATCCTCTAAACAATGTAGAATCAATGGAGATTGCAGCAGAAATTAAAACCCACTACACAGAAATAACAAGCATTAAGAATAGAACACATAACACAGTATGTAACATGGAGAAAACCCTTTCAGGTAAAAAACTCCACCAAGAAAAGAGGCTCCAAGTTGTATTATCTTGAAATATATGAGATTAGAATACATGCACTTCCTCTCTCCTTCAGTCTTTAATCCAGCGGCGCCTGTTACTCTCAACTCTGATAAAAACATAGTACAAATATCCTTATAAAGGGAGTTGCCTTCTAGGGCAAGATAACTGACAAATTGCAGGGGGGAAACTCCCCTGCAACCCTCTGTCATAGACGAATGAGCATCGAGGACCAAATATAAACATGTAGCTGAAACAAGACTACTGCTGGTGAAACCCTTCATCCCTTATGGGTGATTTACAAACAATATTAGGAGTAATTAATTAAATAGGATTTACAAGGTTGATGGCACCTTAATCCTAACATTAATCATCTTGCATTATCATGTTAACTCCCGATGAGAAAACCCTGAAGTTTTATGACAAATATGACCTAGAGGGTGCTATTAAGATAAGTCTTGACCTAAATAGGGAGGGAGGACTTGGGCACCCATGCCCTAGTCTTGCCCTATTTTAGGCAGGACCTAAGTTCAAGTGTCAGTTATGTGACTGTTGATTAGGTCTCATGCCAACACCTTAAGTTTGAATTACAAAATTCTTAAGTGGGAATATGTTTAGTTGCATATAGAAGCATGTTTAGGGATTCATTTGTAAACTAGAAGATGATTATGAACTTTTGGTGCACTTGTGATTTTAGAGTGTAATGTCAAAAAATGTCCTCTTGGGGGCTTTTCCCTCATAAGGTTTAGCTCCCAGGTCTTTAGCATGCATTTAGGACATCTTAGTTCATATTTTGGCATCCCGATGGAATGAGGCCTAGGTTTTATGGCAAAGTAGACCTAGGATGACCCCTTGACCTTAACCTTGCCCAAAATAGGGGGGAGGACTTGGGTGCCCGGGCCCTAGTCCTACCCTATTTTGGGTTAGGCCCAAAATTTAAGTGTCAGTTTATGACCGTTATTTGGTCCTTTTGCCGACACGGTAAGTTTTGATTTTTGAAATATTGGCGGGAGTGCTTGTAGTTGCATATAAAAGCATGTTTAGGAATTCATTTGTAAACTAGATGATTACTAGCAAGCTATTGTGTTCTCAAGGTGATTCAAGGCTTTCATTGTGTTACAAGAGCAAAATTTGTGTTGTCTATGTGTTTGTTTGCATATTTGAGTATCCATTGCATCATGGAATGAAGGGCCTCTTCTTCCCATGAGATCTTCATTACAAGGTGATATCATTGTGCTTTTTATCATTGTTTCATTTGGATTTGGCCTCTGCCCCACAAGGGCACGATCTCTCTATCTAACAAAGGTGTTTGGAAGACTTAAGTGTCCTTCTAGGGCTTGACTGAGGCAAGCTCCTAAACACCACAACCCCCAAACCAAGTCTTGTGATTACAAGTTACAGGTGTCGTATTTAGGAAAAGTGGAGTTATAGGAAGGATTGGTAGACATCAAGGATTTAGGATCTAAATAAAAGAAAGACACAGGAGCACTTCCAGGACTTGGACGCTCGCTCTAGTGTCCTCCACATCTGAGTTTCAGGAAACATAAGTTACAGGGCTAATCAGTGTCAGAAGGAGGTCCAGATCATGCAAAGAAACTGGCACCTTGGACTTGGGCACCCACTCCAGTGTCCCTGAATGTTCCACCTCGGAAGCCTAAAAATAGGTATTCTGTGATTTGGTATTTTACTCCTGTCTGTAAGAGCTTTTACTATCTTTCGTCAGTTTGTTGCCGTAGTTGCATAATTAGGGTTTTAATGGTTAATTGGGAATAAGAGAAGGAAAATTAATAATTAAATTCCTTAATCTAAGTTTCCCTACATCTGCAAGTGACCTAGGGTATGATAGTGCTCGCCACTCGACCCTAGATCCTTCAATGTTAAGCGGAAAGGCAGATTTAAACATCTAAAAACTAAGACATTAACAAATCTAATTTTCACCTAAACATTTTGGTGAACCTATATTTTTGGACTTAAATTGCAACCTGCTGAGTGTGTGTCTTCAGATTTGGATTGATTTCATTCATTCATATAGTCATTCATTTTATTGCATTGAGAAAAATTCAAAAAAAATGAAAAATTAGAAAAATTCAAAAAAATTGCATTGTTGGGCTTACTAAATTGCATCAATTCTTTCTAAATTTTCCTAATTCATGATTTTTGCATCAAATCTGATATAAACTATAGAAAAATCCAAAAATTCAGAAATTTGCATTGCATGTTCATTATTAATTTGCTAGGTTTTTGTAGAAATTTTGACAATTTTCATATAACCTAGTAATTCCAAAATCTAGGGTTAGTAGGCAAAATATTTTTTTCAGATTTTTATATTGATTTTAAAGGATCATTCAAATTAAAATTTAGTTGTAGTCTTGCATTTTAGTGTAAATTTGCATTTATATTTAAAATATTTGCATTTTTGCATAGAAAATTTCAACAAAAACTAGCAATTTTTTATGCATTTTCATTAAATTTGCATGGGCATTTTGCATGTTCAGGCTTGAAAATTATTTTTACGTCTGAGAGTATTTAATTTCCATCATAAATTAGACTTAAAAAAAAAGATTCATAGCATTTTGTGTCAACATCTCAAACCTAGGGCTTCAAAAACAACGATTTTCATTAGATTTGGCCTTATTGACTCTATAAACTTGCACCATAAGCATGTTGTGAAAATAATTTTTGCATTAATTAGGGTAATCATTTTTTTCCCCTCATAAAATCTTCACAACACCCTTTTAACGGGCTCTTGTATTGAAAATTTAGTGAAAAACTACACATTTTGGCTATTTTTGCCCTAGGGTTTGACCTAGTTTGCACTCCAAGCGTGTTGTGATCAATTTATAGATTGAGGTGACTTATATTATTGATATTATTTTCTGTACCTCCTGAAATTCATTACAACACCTCCTTTACTAGGTCTTGGAATTGAAAAACCGTGAAAAATTGCATATTTTGCTATATTTTCACCAAGGTTTTACCTTAAGCGGCACTAAAAGCGTGTTATGTTGGGTATTTTGGCACCAAGTGGTTGTTATTACTGACATTATTTTCTATCCATCATCATTTTCCCCACAACACCCTTTGTTATGCTTTGTTGCATTGAGTTTTGGTGAAAAAAGTGCCTATTTCAACATATTTTCACTATAGTTTGACTTGGCATTATCTTGGATTTGCATCAAAAGTATGTTGTAAAGGATATTATTGCTGTATTAGACTAATATCAGACATATTATTTTCTACCCCTGATAAAAATCCTTACAACACCTTTTCTTTCATATATTTGCATTGAAAAAGTACAAAAAATCAAGCATTTTAGGTCATTTTGCATATAGTTTACACTTTTCTTTTGCATACCCTTGGAAAATTGTTAAAATCTAATTTTGCATTTCATTATGGAATCTTCATGTTATTCATCTCTAAAATCTTTACATGAGTATATCCTAGATTTTGAAAATTTCGCTAATTTCACTAATGAGAATCCTCATGTTCTAGAACACATAGCTTATATCAGTGGTATTGATGCTTCTATATGTTCTACATGTGAGTTGCAATTACTTTATTATACACACAATTTTAGTAGCTTCACTTTACTCATAGGAGCATATCCTTTGATATTAAAAGATTTAACCAAATTCATCTCTAGGAATACTCATGAGAAAGATGAGAGTGAAAAGCCCTTTTCCACCATAGAGTATGATGATGCTGCTGATGTACCTTCCTTTCATCCCACTGCTCTCCTTGGCCAAGATGTAGCATTAGTGGATGACAAAAGGTCTCTCACATTAAATACTTTAGGGATGGATGTTGGGTGCAATCAAGAGGGAAACAATGTTAATTCAATAATCGTTAATAGACTTCATAGCAATATTCCTAAAATGATTGTCCAAGGGGCACTTAGTGTACCCTCTTGCTTAAAACTGGTGATTACAGTTCAAGGTGTTCAAAATGTGTTACAACAGCCACACCACAATGTGATTGCTCACACATACAACACCCATAATAACAAGCAAAGTAACCAAGTGCCACATGTACTTGTCTCTCTTCCATGTTCTCAACCTATGCTCCCTCAACCACCTTGTTTGACTCATAAAAGTGGTCAAGAGTATGATCTTGTCAAACAGCTTCATGCTACTCCAGCTAAGATCTCTCTTTGGGATTTAATACAAACATCACCTACATACCACGGAATGCTCCACGAAGCTTTACAAAAGGTGATTGTCCCACCTACTGCTAAGCCTAATGATGTAGCATCTGTATTGGATAGTATGCATGCAACAAAAATAGATATTCTCTTTCAACCATAGGAATTACCGTCAATTGAAGTTCAAAACCAATATGATCCTCTTATAATCTTTGTCACAATAAATAGAACGTTGGTAAAATGAGTTATGATTGACAATGGATTGGCTCTTAATGTTTGTAGCATTGACCTACTAGACAAAATCAAGGTTGACACATCACAAATCACACCAAATGGCATTGACATTTGTGGCTTTGATAATGTTGGACAACAATCTGTGGGCACTATAACTCTACCTATACAAGTAGGACTTGTGCTTGTGCCTACCCTGATTCATGTCATGCCTTGTTCTTTATCTTACAACATGATTCTTGGTAGACCTTGGATTCATGCATTGGGGGCAATTCCTTTCACCTTGCATCATTCAATCAAATTTAAACTTCATCCTATTCATGCCGATCCTGAACTAGATAAGTGCTTACACATTAAAAAACAAAAACTAGTTTACAATCATATGAGCTTAAACACTTTACGAGCTAGTTCATCAATTCCTCTAGCCATGAATAATGTTGTGCAAGACTCTCAACCATCGAATGCACTTGTTGGTGATGATTGGGGTTCATTGGATTTTAATCCTTACGGTATAGGGGAATATAAAATTAATAGCCTTGACACATCAAAAGTGGCATCAATCTCACCTAAGCAATCTTTTGAAGCACCTAAGAAACCTAAAATCCTCTTGGTAGAAAATAAAAACAATACCCTCACTTATACTAGAAATTATGATACCTACGAGGCCTCACCTTCTTCTAAGGAACTGGACTCTCTATATGGTCGTGGATTTCAAATTTTGTACAAACATAATGACTATTTAGGTAAGGGATGTGGTGTAAATCAACAAGGAAATAGAGTAGATATAGAATCTGCTTCAACATTACTCAAGGGGCATTGGATATAATCCTTTTAAAGAAAAGAAAGCTTCTCATCGTCCTAAACTTAATGTTAGTTCTACAAGATCAAAACAACATGAGAGATATCTTAATTGTGTATGTTCTTAATGATGGTGCTACCAGGTAAGTATTTCTAACCCTTTATCTCTCTTGTGATGTGCTTCCCCCATGATGTGTTATATCTTGTTTAGGCCTCTTGAGATGACCCTTGATTCTCTTGTAAGGTTCGGGATAATAGGAGACGGCCTCTGTTGTGACCTTCTTCTATTTGTATCATCATGTAGACACCCTAAAATGACCAAGTCGTCGCATCACTTGCATTTCGTCATTTCTTCCTAATCACCTGCATTTCAACATTAATTAAATAATCTAATTATTTAATTAATTTCATCAAATTCTTCTAAATCATAAAAGTTCAACATTAATTAAATAAATCCTCGTTATTTAATTAATTAAATTAAATTCCTCTATATTCTTCCACAATTAAATAATTTTAATTATTTAATTTGATCATTATCCTCTTTCCAAAAATCAAATCCACATTAATTAAATATATCCAATTATTTAATTAATTCAACAAATTCCCTCTTATCTAAAATTAAATAATTCTTAATTATTTAATTAAATCAAATTTATTCTTCCAAAATCATGCACAACAATTAAATAAATTTATTTATTTAATTTGCTTTTAAATCTTCTAAATTAAATAATTCCAATTATTTAATTACTTCTTCCAAAAATATCTTCTCTAAATTTAAATAAATCAATTATTTATTTAAATTGTTTTTTCTTCTAATTTGAGTTATCTCTAAAATAACTCAAGCTTTCTTGCTCATCAATTAAATATTTCTATATTTAATAAAGCAAAATATCTTCTTTTCTCATGCAAATCCCTTCTTCTTGTTTTAAATCACTTAACTGATTGCTTTATTCTTTTAATTGATTTATTTCTTCAGTTAACTCATTCTTCTATTCTTGATAACTCCTCTCATGGAAAAGCAAGCAAGACACATGTCTTCTCCTCATTCATTGCACATTCCTCAACTATTTTGCTCCGTTGATTCTTCTGAATTATCTGGACCGTTGATCGATCTTATTTGAAATCTATATAAACCCCCCTCATCTCCTTCATTGAGTCTCTCTCTTCGATTTTATTCTCAGACATACTTCACAGCGCTTTGAGCATACAACGATTCGATTGAGCACCTTTACGATCTTCTTGAGCCACTTTACGATCTTTTGACATTGATCTTCTTGAGCCACTTTACGATCTTTTGACATTGATCTTCTTGAGCCACTTTACGATCTTTTAACATTGATCTTGGCGCAACCCTTACGATCTTTTGACATTGATCTCTTGAGCACACCACTTGCTTGTTGCAGCTATGGCTTCGCAACTTCATTGAGCAATCCACATATCTCCAAAAGGGAACAATACAGGTTTTGGTAAGAGCTTTCATTTATCTTTGATTTGTGATTTTATGGCTTTTACTTAGATTCGTTTCCTTTATGTTATTGGGTTCTTTGGTTTTATTTAGTTTAGATTTAATCCATTTTTCCATATACACATTCTGGCACGCCCGGTGGGACCCATTGGTCCTGATTTAATATCAAATTTGTGGAATTTTTAGTTTGATTTCACAGGTTTTTTAACTCTTTTTTTTGGAGAGATTCGAAAAAAAAAATTTAAAGGAAGCTTGCTGGGCAAAAACGGAGGTCACGGTTGCGTTCGAAAGGGTCGAGGGACGAAGAAAAATATAAAATTTGGCCTATTTCGGTGAAGGTAAAAATTTTTCACTTCTGGGACGCAACCCGAGGCCATACAATCACTGTGAGGTACGGTATAAAAAAAAAAAAAAAAAAAAAAAATTCTTTTTTCAAAAAAAAATTCAAAAAAAAAAAAAAAAAAGCAAAAAAAATCCAAAAATAAAAAAGCAAAAACAAAAACCAAAAAAAAAAACAAATAAAACAAATAAAAAATGAAGTGTTTTTAGTTTTTATTTCTTTTAGAAAGTAAAACAAAGTAAAGAGAATCTTTTTTCTTTTTTCTTTTTATTTTTTGAAAAAAAATAAAGCACCTTCAGCCCAGCAGCAGGTCACATTAGTGACCAGGAGCCAGTCACAGGGGGCTAAGACAGACCCCTCTTCAATGAGCTTTTTAAATGAATAGGCGATTTTCAAACCTCATTATCTTGGTCATACGGACACGTATTTCAGTGCTTTTTTTTTTAAATAGGCTAGAATTTTGTGATCTACATCGTGGTGAAATTGGTTTTTTCTCAAGATTCTCTGATTTTTCAGAAAATTGATTTTCTCACTGCTGTCTTTGTCTCGTCATAGTTTTTTGACTTTTCAAGCTTCATAACTTTCACAAACGGACTCGGATTCAGGTGATGTTTTTTTTGAAAGTTGGTATTTTTCTGTCCTCTACATAGTGGTAATATTTTTTCAAAGATTTTCTGAGATCTATTTTTTAAGACCACTCATTGGCCTATTCTCAATCTCTGACTTCAAGCACTTGCTAACTTTTGAGTTTGTGTGGACCTAATATCACTTGTTGCAGCTTTTTATTACTCATACAGAGCAAATAGGTGTTTTTAACATGTTCATGCAGGATGAGCATTGAAGACCTCTTGATCTATCTCACTAAGTCTTAGAAACACATTGCATGCTTAAAAGGATAATTGAACAAATCTTTTCTTGCAATCTAAGTCTTAGGAACATACTGCTTTTCTTAAGGGACAATGGACATGTATGAACAAACACCTCAATTTTCTAAAGGACAATGGACATGAATGTCAAACACTTCATTTCATAAGGGACAATTTACAACTACAATCGTGTGTGTGCATAGCTTAGTTGCACCTTATTTTTCTTATAACGGGACAATTGAACCTTTGTTTGACATGCTTGCTTTTACTTTTTTTGTACTTCCTTTAGAAGGGCCTGCTTTTGGATTGCGATTCATCCAAAAGGGACGACCCTAAGCGGAGTTTTCCTTTGAACCGCTATATAAGAGGGATAAGGCGAAAGCCAAGTCCTAACCGACGTCAGCCTTACCTTGTGATGCCAAACTGAAAAGAGGTGTACTACCCCTTTGTGGAAACGATTTTCACATTGAGCGAAGTGTTTGAAACTCTTAGTAGGATTGGTTAAAGCTTTTAGTAGCTTGTCGCATTGCTCGTAAGGCGTTGGTCCCTCAAAGTCACTAAGAACCAATTTAGATAGAGACTACCCGACCTACCTCCGAACATTGCGGTAATCATCAGTGCAAGGGAAATCGATTTAAACCCTTAAGATACTCACCATTGGCTCCCTTGAGAAGAGATAGTATTCCCTCGGACATAAAGCTCTTGTGACCTACTTGAGCTTTCCAAGGGGAGGGTGAGATATCCCTACCTATCGTCTCTCGCAAAGATACTAAATATCTGACACCTTTATGGAATGATATTTTTATCGACGGAGTATTAAGCTGTGAGCTGATCTACTGCAATGAAACCTTGTCTCTAGGGATAAAAAGTGCTTGTTATTGATTGCAACTGTATTTGACCTGTGGAAACATTGGGCTTGTTTGGAGCCTTGAACATACACTATCTGTTGTGTCAGTCCTTGTGCCTTTTTTGACCACTTGTTTGCTGTGTTTTCTCTTGCCAAACCAATCCAATCAGAAATAGAAAAATCTTGCCTTTGAAAAACATCTGACACTACTTCAGCGCCCTGGTATTACAGCAGCTCACCTTTGGTAATACAGTAGATCGCCTTTGGTCAAGCAGTAACCCGCCTCTGGCAAAACTCTACTTCAGCGCCCTCGGTATAACAGTAGCTCGCTTTTGGTCACTGTAGCTCGCCTTTGACATAGCAGTAACTCGCTATTGGTAGCTCAGTCCGTCACCTCTGGCCCATAGTAGCACGCTTTTGGTAGCACAGTCCTGCGCCTCTGGTCAAACAGTATAGCGCCTTTGGTCCAGTACTTTGTGCATCAAAGTTTGTCTGTTTCTTCAAAGCATCTCATAGATTCCCAGCATTACATTGTGTCCTAAACATACCCCATGGTCACCACTAGGCTACAGCAAACTATGAAGTCTAGGCAAGTTGTCCCTAAGAAGCACAAGTCACCCCCTCGCACACCACAATCAGGTCGTCTCAACATTACTCCCAAGGTGACTCCTAATACACCCGCGGCAAAACCAATCAGCTCTCCAAACATGCCGCACATAGATAAACCAAGTAATCCTCATGAGGATAGAACCCCTTTGCTAAATGCACCGCAGTATACCACAGGCTTGCCTCCGGATTTTGTCCCATAAGGTTATATCGTAGATCAAACCCCATCTCAAGAAGAGCGACACTTTGAAATAGGTCAATCCTCTCAAGAAGATGGGCAAGATCTTGATGAATTTATACAAGATCCTAGAGCTATAGCTGCCTTTGATAAAATCCTTAGTGAGAACCAGGATCATTTCTTTCGCTTGCTTGCAAAGCAAGGTGCCAAGTTACCTCCAGATTTTGATGTGTCCACTCTCAAGGAGAGCACCAAGACCCAAGAAACCATACAAGCAGTGCAAACCATGTCCACGGCAACTACGCCCTTACCTACTCAAGGTTCGCAGTATAGGAATCCCCTTTTTCAAAATCCAACAGGGGAGAGGCCCATATCACCACTTTTGACTCCTATGGAGATCTATCAAAACCAACAAGAAACTCTCCAACATCAAGCAGAGTTAGCTAAGCAAGCCACCTTAGCTCGGTCGAATGTGCAACCACCTCCTAAAGTGTCCACCCCAAGCGCAAGTGGAATCTTGGTTACCCCATCACGTGTAGGTTTCCCACCCAATTACAATCCGGGGAACACGTATGTAGCCATGCAACAAGGGTCTCAACATATGCCACCTCCTATATCATCACACCTGCATGTCTCTCAACCAATTGGAGTCACGCAGCCCCAACCACAACATTCTTCTACTCTCATCTTCAATCAACCCCCACCGTCGCAAAACACTTCTACCTATGTTCCTCCTCCACAACGTTCATCCACGCTCAACTTCTTTCATACATTACCTAGCCACTCGCAACATTCCCAACATCAGGTTTCCCAAAGCTATGTGCCACCTTCACAACCTAATCAAACGCACTTTAGCTTTCCTCCCCCCAATACGTTTCTTCAACCATCGCAGAGCCAACATTCTTACCTAGCGCCACCTCCACCTCTGCCTAATCAAAACCCTCAATTCCAACCCAATCTGAACCAATCATACAATCCATACAATCCCAATCAATCTTACGACCCTTACAATACCACTGCGCATGGCTCACATTATAATCTTCCATATGGGCAACACCAACCACTTTTTGGACAACAGGAGATGTTACCAACCCCTCCCACGACTATGGAACTAAAGATTGCGGAGGTGCAACAACAGCTATCTGATCTTACGTTTGGCCACACCAAAAAGACCTTCTCTTTGGAGGAAGTGTGCCCTTATCCTTTTGATCGGTCATTACCAATGATCCCTTTTCCTCAAAATTTCACTATTCCAAAGTTCGATAAGTACAAAGGAAAAGGTGACCCAAAAGACCATCTTAGGGAATTCTATCTTGCTTGCTTTGAGGTCTCTCACAACGACACATATCTTATGCGTCTCTTTCCTCGCAGTCTTGGAGGTCAAGCAATAGAATGGTTCTCACACTTACCTACGGGTATCAAGTCTTTCAACGAGCTAGCAGAGAAGTTTGCCACCCATTTCTCTTACAACGCAGAGCATGAGATTTCCATGACGGATCTATGCAACAATAAACAGAAAAATGGCGAGACTTTCATTTCTTTCCTTCAGCGATGGAGACAAATGGCTAGTAAATTCCCTTTCAAGATTCTGGAGAAACAGCTTGTTAGCATCTTTGTGCAGAACCTCAACCAAGAGATAGGTTTCCATTTGCAAATTCTTAGTGCTACAACCTTCGATGAAATCACATACAAGGGTATCAACATTGAGAAGGCCCTCATCGCTAAGGGTGTGGTCAAAATCTTTAAGGAGACGAAAGATAGCAATTCGCATCAACAGTCGAATGATAAACCCAAGTATTGGAACAAAAACAAAAACGTGGTCAATGATGGAGTGGTCGATACTAAGCATGTCCAAACGTTGCAAACACCGCTGCAACTCTCCAAACCAAGTCAAGCTCCACCTCAACAACAGCAGCAACAAAGGCAGCCTTATCCCAACCAACAGCAAAGACAACAAGAGCGGCCTCAACAAGATTACCCTCTGCGACGTCAATTTACTCCTTTGGGAGTGCCCATAGAATCGGTCTTACAGCAAGCTTTGCAGAAAAGGCTCATAACCTTACCTGATGCTCCCCCATATGGAGAACCTGTCTACAAAACTGCACGTTACAGAGACAATGAGTATTGTGAGTTCCATAGGAGCAAAGGTCATCGAACTGCATCTTGCATGAAGCTTAAGCACCTCATCCAAAACCTCATCGACGGTAATCAAATCACCTTTGAGAATGAATCACCAGCGCAACACACGAACAAGGATCTCGATATGTACAAGGAACCATTCCCTCATCATGGTCCACCTCCTCCTCAGGATAGAGGTAAAGGTATCAATCACGCTTCCACGTCCTTCGATTCCATTGTAGGTCATTTTGAAGAGAGTCGAGTGTCTACCCTCACCATTAAAGGCAAATCTACGGATTGTGCTGTTACTACTCGTCGAGGTCATGTCACCATTCGTGCACCTACACCTAGGCTTCCGGTTCAGTCTGATTATAATCTTGTCGAACATCTAGGGAGAACACCAGCGCAGATCTCTATTTTGGACCTTCTACGGTCATCACCGGCACATAGAGTGGTGTTAGAAAAAGCCCTCCAAGAGTCCTCCGTTCCTAACAACATAGCAGTCGCAGATTTCCAAGCTATAGTGGGTAATATTGCTTCACCTTACAATGTGGTCTTCTCGGAGAAGGACCTTCCCTCCCATGATCCTTGTCACAACGATGCCCTCCATATTGAAGTGCTCATCCATAAGTGCAAGATCAAACGTATACTCATAGATGGTGGTGCTGGTCTCAACATCTGTTCTTTAAAGTTACTAAAGCAATTGGGATACTCTGAGGATCACATCAACACTGATCATAGTATTACAATCAAGGGGTATGATGATGCAGAATGCCGTTCAGAAGGTGTTATTCACTTGCCTATACAGCTGGGCCCCGTTATGCTTGAAACCAGGTGTCAAGTTCTTGATATTGAGCTTCCTTACAACATTATTCTTGGCCGCCCATGGATCCATGCAATGAAAGCTGTTCCCTCCACGTACCATCAGTCCCTAAAGTTCACATACAATGGTACAGAGATCACCATCCCAGGAGACCCTAATCCTTTTGAATTTTGCCGTGTCTTGCAAGGAAGCTATAAGAATTGCAACCAAGTGCCTAAAAATGACAAAGCCCTTGAGTCCCCTCTCTATGTTGACCCTGAAACTCTCACACAAGCCTCTACAAGTGAACCTACACCCCTCCCCAAAATCACAGCTCGCTTTCGGGATATAGGCTTTGGCTCTTATGATATCTCTAAATCTTGTTGTGTAGGGCGGATGCCTTTATCTCCAAAATCTTACGGCAAACCACCCATTGCTAAAGTTACCAAAAAAGTAGCTATTCCTCCCCCAACATTCCTAACCCAATTCCAACATGGACGGTTATTGGAAGAGGAAACTATTGAGGACATCTCTTCTTGGCTCTACAAGGAGAAAGAACCAATCACAATACCAGTCAAGCAATATGGCAATGGCTTAAGGATAGTGAAAAATATGGGCTATAAAGGCAAAGGTGGCCTTGGGAAACAGAATCAAGGCACTATGGAGCCCATTGTGGTAACAAAGAAGCTAGACAAGAAAGGATTAGGATTTGGTAAGAAGGTACCACGCGCCTCGGACATCGAGTATATCCTCGATGAGGTAGCTGACAAGTTTCCCGCCGATTCGACATCTACAGAGGATATCACCGATGACTCTTCCCTCCACATGACCAATCTATTCGCAGAATCCTCCATTTTTACACTATCCTCCGTATCCTTTAACTTCCACCACCAGCACCCAGAATGTCACGCTTGTCTACCCTGAACTTATCGATTGGGACCAACAAGGGGCCCCCGTTATAGATGTATTTCAGAATGACGAAGCTTTAGCTGAGTTCATGGGACTTCGGGAAGGTATCCCTCTTGGCGATCACAAGGCAGGTTTTGTAATGGAACTAGAGCCCATGGCTTACTTTGGTGAGAATGCCAAATCCTCTAGTCGCAAAAGTGCAAATAAAGAACGATCTCTAGGTGAAAACCACACTGTGGCACCTCCTGATCATAAAATAGTAAAAATAAAGGACGTATCCAAAGGTGAAAACCCAACTGTGGCACCTGAGGATGGAGGATTTGACTTTCCCTTACCTTCTAAGTACCAAGAGAAATCAGCTCTACTAGTGGAAGATTCTACAGAGATCAACCTAGGTACAAAACAGAATCCAAAGACAACATTCCTAGCGGCATCATTATCTGACACAGAGCACAGAAATCTTAACAACTTCTTCTTGCAACGAACCATCAACTTTGCATGGACCTATGCAGATATGCCAGGGCTAGACCCTAAGCCGGTAGTTCATTATCTCACAGTTGATCCCAAGGTGAAACCAGTCAAGCAAAAGTTGAGAAAGATGCACCCACAGATCGCTCTCCTAGTGAAAGTAGAAATACAGAAGCTATTAGATGCAAAATTCATACGACCTATTGACTATTCAGATTGGGTCTCAAACATTGTACCTGTATCTAAACCTAATGGGCGCATCCGCATGTGTAATGATTTCAGAGATCTCAATAAGGCATGTCCTAAAGATGACTTTCCACTACCAAACATTGACATTATAGTGGACTTGACAGCTGGTCACGAGATGCTTTCTCTCATGGACGGATTCTCGGGTTATAATCAGATAAGGATAGCTGAAGAAGACCAACATAAAACAACCTTTACTTGTCCTTGGGGCAATTACTGTTGGTGCGTTATGCCGTTTGGTCTGAAAAATGCAAGAGCAACCTATCAGCGAGCTATGACAGTGATCTTCCACGATCTATTTCATCACATCATGGAAGACTATGTTGATGATATATTGGCTAAATCTTCTAGAGCAGAACATATACAAGTCCTAGGACAGATCTTTGACAGGTTTGAAAAATACCAAGTAAGACTCAATCCTAAGAAGTGTGTCTTCGGTGTCACATCAGGGAAGCTGTTGGGATACATAGTATCTCGTAGGGGCATCGAAGTAGATCCAGCAAAAGTAAAGGCTATAGTGGAGATGCCTCCACCAAAGAACCTTAAAGCATTAAGGAGCCTCCAAGGAAGGTTACAGTCCATCAGGCGTTTCATATCACAGCTAGCAGATAAATGTCAACCCTTTCAGCACTTGCTTCGAAAGGATGTCTCGTTTCGATGGGACAACAAGTGTCAGGCAGCGTTTGATCAACTTAAAGAGTATCTAGCTACACCTCCTGTATTGGTCCCACCAGTTGCGGACAAACCCTTGATATTGTACATCTCCACTACAAATTCGGCCCTAGGGGCCCTGCTAGCACAAAATGATGACTCAGGCAGAGAGCACGCAATTTACTATATCAGTAGAACCTTGGTGGGACATGAGCTCAATTATTCACCCATGGAAAGGGCTTGTCTAGCAGTAGTGTTTGCCTCCCAAAAGTTGCGGCATTACATGTTGAACCAACACACAAATCTGATAGCCAAGATTGATCCCTTGAAGTATCTACTAGCAAAAGCAGCTCTCACAGGCAGACTAGCTAAGTGGGTCATGATCCTTAGTGAGTTTGACATTGAGTACACAGATCGTAAGGCAATTAAAGGACAAGCCCTCGCGGATCAACTAGCAGAAGCACCTATGAAAGATACACATCCTATGGTCGCAGACTTTCCTGATGAGAATCTATTCACTCTTGCTAACTCCATAATGTGGAAGTTATACTTTGACGGCTCTTACACACAGCATGGATCAGGAGCAGGCATCTTATTTGTTACACCTCAGAATGACTACATTCCAAAGTCATATCGGCTTGCATTCCCTTGCACCAACAACATAGCCGAGTATGAAGCACTCCTTATAGGTCTCAATACAGCAGTTCAATGGGACATCACATAATTACAAGTATATGGAGACTCACAGCTAGTCATTCGCCAAGTCACAGATGAATACCAAACAAAGGATGAAAAGTTGGTCCCCTACAAGCAACTAGTGGATGCCTACAAACCACACTTTTCTAGCATCACATTTGAGCAAATTCCAAGAGAACATAATAAAGCTACAGATTCTATGGCTTCTGTAGGGTCACTAATTGATATGCCTGCAAATACACAGAAATGTGAATTCTTGATTGAGCAATTGTTGATACCAGCCGTTGATGTTCCTATTACTAAAATCATCTGCGAACTTGTTGGTCCCAATTCCCCATGGTACGAAGATATCTATGAATACCTCAAGAACAAAACCTTTCCCCCTGACCTATCATCCACTCAACGCAAAACCTTTATCCGTCGATCCTCTCGTTACATCATTCTGAGTGATACACTATATCGCCGGAGTCTCGATGGTATCCTCTTACGATGTCTTAACGCGGAAGAAGCCGAAGCTACCTTACGAGACATACACGAAGGTGTCTGTGGTGCACATTCTACCGGTCCTAATCTTGCTAAGAAGATACTCAGAACAGGCTATTACTGGCCTACAATAGAGCAAGATGCCGCACAGTTTGCTAAGAAGTGTCTACAATGTCAGCAGCATGGAGATTTGATTCATGCACCAGCTCATGAGTTACAACCTGTGACAACTCCATGGCCTTTTTCTCAATGGGGTCTCGACCTCGTAGGACAAATCCACCCTTCCTCCTCCAATGGCCACAAGTTTATCATTACCGCCACTGAGTATTTCACGAAGTGGGTGGAAGCCATTCCTATGACCTATATCACCGGTAAGCAAATAGCCAATTTTATCCTAAACTACCTCATATGTCGGTATGGTATTCCCCAAGCTATTGTCACTGATAATGGGAGACCATTCAAGAACTAAGATGTCCGTGCCTTATGCATACAGTACAATATCCAACATCGCTTTTCAACTCCCTACTATCCGCAGAGTAACGGCCAAGCTGAGGCTTCCAATAAAACCATTCTCAAAATCCTCAAGAAAACGGTCAATGAAGCTGGTCGTGATTGGCACTTGCAACTCAATCCCGCCCTATGGGCCTACCGCACTAGTATTAGAACACCAACTGGTGCCACACCATATGCCTTGGTCTTTGGCTCTGAAGCCATCCTACCTATAGAGGTCGAGATCCCATCCCTCAGAGTATCCATGCAGGACCTGATCGGCGGAGATGAGTATCGCACTTCCAGATTAGCTGAGCTTGAACTACTAGATGAGAGGCGTCTTGCCGCACTTAATCATCTCCATGTCTATCAAAACCGCCTCCGGCGTAATTATAACAAAAAGATCAAAGAAAGACGGTTTCAAGTTGGTGATCTTGTACTTAAGGAGAATCAGATAAATCAAGCAGATCGAGAGAAGAAGGGCAAGTTTGAGCCTAACTGGTTAGGTCCCTTCATTGTCACAGCAGCATATGGCTCAGGAGCTTATACTTTAGCTACACCTGACGGCATTCCTCTAGATGAGCCACTTAACAGTGTCCATCTCAAGAAGTTCTATGCCTGATCCTTAGAGTATTCCCACAAAAAAAATCAAAATAAATCAAAAAAATCAAAAAAATCAAAAAATCAAAAAAATCAAAAAAATCAAAAATACAAAAATATAAAAAAACATCCATCCTCTGGTGAAAACCTGGCAAATAGGCGCCTTGGATAAGTACCATAGTGAAAACCTGGCAAACAGGCGCTATGCGTAGAGTCAGCATCCATCGTCTATCGAGTCCTGTCCACTCCTTGTCCAGTTCATCACCTAATTCATCCATCCATCCATAATAAAACCATTGACTTTGTTTGCATTTCCATCTCCCTACCTAGTATAGCTTGGAAATTTGTCAGTGTCCCTCATCGTCATCCCACGTCTTGATCTGTGTCTACAGTTAACACTGTCTTGTCCTAGGTCAAGTCTTTCTGTGTCTTCTTCGGCGGTCACCCCTACAGTTTCCTCTACCAGAATGGGGGCAACTCTTTCCTTAGCTTCAGTCTAGGATTGGTTCCTTGTTCGTGGTTCGCAGCGCGTACTTCAATCTTGTCTCATTTCCACAGGTAACACCCTTTAACGGACACTTCACTCCTATGATAAGGCTGTTATCTTCTCAACACTTGTTCTACATCATCACAATAACCAGAACTACATATCATCTTTTCAATCTTAAGGTACCTTGATCCCATGGATATGGGTATGTAGGCAGTCTGGAATACGAAGCACGTTTCCAATACTCAGGTACATAAGATCACCTCTTCTCCGCTCTTTTTCTACATCATCACACTAACTAGAACTACATATTATCATCTTTTCAATCTTAAGGTACCTTGATCCCATGGATATGGGTATGTAGGCAGTCTGGAATACGAAGGAAGTTTCCAGTACTCAGGTACATAAGATCCCCTCCTTTCACCTTGACCCATTCATCACTCTATCCAGAACTACATATTTATCACGTTCATCTTCCATCGTAAGTGTGCCTTGATCCCGTGGACACAGGGTATGTAGGCAGTCTGGAATACGAAGGATGTATCCAGTACTCAGGCACACACGATCCACCATTCTCCACCCGTTTCAATCCATTAGCACTTTCATCCTTCTAGTCTTCCGTTTTTCAAAATCCATTCGCCTCGACTTGACTAACTCAAGCAACAAGCTAGCACATCCTTTCAAAGCAAAATTCCTTAACAAACTTGAAGCAAAGAGGCCTACTTCCAGAGTCATCTACTGTCCTGCATACCGATTGCCAACATCAGCTAAGTACCGCTTAACCAAGCCCTAGATCAACAAGCTTGTCTTCTACGAAGTGTTCCATTGTCGAGACCAACACACGCGTCTCCTACGACATGTGGCATTTCCTGCAAGTGAGACATTGTCTTTTTAGGTAGATAGCCCCCTTTAACGGACACAGAGTTCCTACGATAAGGCTGTTATCTTTCCTATCCAATCTATCCTGAGCAACCTCTTTGGCAAGAGAATATGTTGGCTGTATGTTTACTTTGTAAGTCAGTCAATTTGTGTTATGGTTTATCTTTTTTTCCTTTTCCAATACCTATTCAAGACTACCTTGATTTATCTATAATCTTGGTATGTTGCGATGCAGTACGGATTGGGGGCATAGTCATTGCTTTCTGTGTGCCGTGTTTGAGGAATAATCGCTAGCATATTTCTTAGCATTCTATTGATCTTGTGTGTGTTACGCCCTAGCATCTTGCATATTAATAGTTCTTCTTGCATTTACATGTATTGAAGTTTATTTTATGTTCAAGACTATGGCTTATTCGCATGTTCCAACAAGGTTATATTATGTCTAGGGGATCTAAGTTCAAACCGCTTGCTTGCAGAGTCAACGTCCACGCACTCGGATATTACTGCACCTTGGTCCTTTTATACCTTGGTGGCAAACTATCCACGTGCTACATCAAACTAAGGATTGCTCTTTATAAACAAATGTGAAACCATTGCAACAAGCTCATCCATTTACACCATCCATTTTTCCATGGCCTTATATAGTTTTCCAGCAAAGATCAATCAACAGTCTTTCTCTTATGTTCTTTTCTATCTTCACTTTCTTCTATTCAACCTCGCCTATCTCCAACAAATCTTCTAGTCGAGCATCAACACAGTTCTTCTACCGCTTCCCCGTCTTCCCGCTCGAGGGGGCATATGCTGGGGCAACTACCTACACTGGGGCATCAAAAAATTGTATTACATCTTCAACAATCGATTTTCTTTGACGCAATGCTACATGCTGCATTACATCAAAGAGGGGCAAAATGTAGACACCCTAAAATGACCAAGTCGTCGCATCACTTGCATTTCGTCATTTCTTCCTAATCACCTGCATTTCAACATTAATTAAATAATCTAATTATTTAATTAATTTCATCAAATTCTTCTAAATCATAAAAGTTCAACATTAATTAAATAAATCCTCGTTATTTAATTAATTAAATTAAATTCCTCTATATTCTTCCACAATTAAATAATTTTAATTATTTAATTTGATCATTATCCTCTTTCCAAAAATCAAATCCACATTAATTAAATATATCCAATTATTTAATTAATTCAACAAATTCCCTCTTATCTAAAATTAAATAATTCTTAATTATTTAATTAAATCAAATTTATTCTTCCAAAATCATGCACAACAATTAAATAAATTTATTTATTTAATTTTCTTTTAAATCTTCTAAATTAAATAATTCCAATTATTTAATTACTTCTTCCAAAAATATCTTCTCTAAATTTAAATAAATCAATTATTTATTTAAATTGTTTTTTCTTCTAATTTGAGTTATCTCTAAAATAACTCAAGCTTTCTTGCTCATCAATTAAATATTTCTATATTTAATAAAGCAAAATATCTTCTTTTCTCATGCAAATCCCTTCTTCTTGTTTTAAATCACTTAACTGATTGCTTTATTCTTTTAATTGATTTATTTCTTCAGTTAACTCATTCTTCTATTCTTGATAACTCCTCTCATGGAAAAGCAAGCAAGACACATGTCTTCTCCTCATTCATTGCACATTCCTCAACTATTTTCCTCCGTTGATTCTTCTGAATTATCTGGACCGTTGATCGATCTTATTTGAAATCTATATAAACCCCCCTCATCTCCTTCATTGAGTCTCTCTCTTCGATTTTATTCTCAGACATACTTGACAGCGCTTTGAGCATACAACGATTCGATTGAGCACCTTTACGATCTTCTTGAGCCACTTTACGATCTTTTGACATTGATCTTCTTGAGCCACTTTACGATCTTTTGACATTGATCTTCTTGAGCCACTTTACGATCTTTTAACATTGATCTTGGCGCAACCCTTACGATCTTTTGACATTGATCTCTTGAGCACACCACTTGCTTGTTGCAGCTATGGCTTCGCAACTTCATTGAGCAATCCACATATCTCCAAAAGGGAACAATACAGGTTTTGGTAAGAGCTTTCATTTATCTTTGATTTGTGATTTTATGGCTTTTACTTAGATTCGTTTCCTTTATGTTATTGGGTTCTTTGGTTTTATTTAGTTTAGATTTAATCCATTTTTCCATATACACACATCATTCTCCTAAATTGTCTCTCTCTGATTTCATTGTTGAGTGTTGTGTCTTATAGGCATAGTGTCACAGTTGGTGACCTAGGGGCACCCTCCTATGTGACTATCCCTAAGACACTTGTTTCTCCTCTCTTATTTATTGTTTCCCTTCCTCTAGTGTTTCCACCTAGCAGGCGGATGATGACAAACATTCATACTGATGTGAACCTAGTGTCCCTTTTGAGAGCAATAAAAAAATGGACTTAGTTCCTAATATGACGATGGGGTTGTATATCTTATCTGATGCTTGGCTAGTGGAAGCACTCATGCTTTCTGTATAGTGAATTTGATGATGTTTCTATCGTATTTACAAACCTTAACAATACTGCTACTCTATGCACCTTTGTTTGTCTTTGAATCTGGCCTTGGTGGTACTCGATTCGAAGAGCTTCGTGATATAGCCCTATGGTTATCCTCAAACTCCAAATTTATTGTATAACCTTGGCTCTTTGTGTGGTTAATCATATGCATTGATGTTGTTGTTTATCATGATTTCATAGACACTAACATGTTTCTTGCAGGGATGTGTTTATGGGAACATTTGGCAATTGTAAAATACATGTTACCTTTGGGGGGCATGGGCTTTGTGAAAGTCAGTGTTCCCTTGTGTGTTTTATTCCTACATTAACGTGCTTGATATCAATAATTGATATCAACCACCTTAAGGTGGGGGCATATATAAGGTAAGTTGTCTGTTGTAGATGTTAGCAATATGCTTGTCCTTAGGTGCAAACTAGTGCGATGAGTACTTCCTACATCCTGAGTTTGTTTGCAATCAACCAATCTATCTTGAAATCTATTGCGTATACCTCCTTTCACTATAAGGCGTCTCCGTGATGGGGGTGGGGTTGTATACTTTTGAGCTCATACCTCACTATAAGGCATCTTCGTGACACAGGTGGGGTGGTATGCCATGCGTCCTTTTCATTGTAAGGCATCCCCGTGACGCAGGTGGGGTTGCATTTTCAAAAGTCCTCTACGGAGGCAGGGAGCAGTTTTGTGACTAACTCAACCCTTAAGCGTGTCTTCAGCGATTGTTGTGGCGAAGTCCAATCGTTGGTGTGTGTCTGTATTGTGCCTGAGATGGTGTTGAGCCTAGAAATAGGAACACACCATTGCTTGTCTGCCGTGTTTTCTTCATGTCTTCAAGTGTGTGTGTGTTGGTGTTCTTGTTTTGTTTGGCGTGTCTATTGACCCATATGTAGTATGCATTTTGGGAGGTTTTGCATGTCTTGTATGTGTTGCCCCATATATACAAAGACCTGCGCAATGAGTGCATCATGTATTATGGGAGGTTTGTTTACTTTCCAATACCTACATTTGCATTTCATATATATGAGAAAAAGAAAAGAAAAGATATCATGATTGTCTTCTATGCATTAATGTGTCTTCTATGCATTAACTATCTTCTCCATGTTCTACGTGACTGTAATTGTCTTCGCTGTGTTTTGCGTGCCTATTACTGCAGTTGGCGTGTCTTCTCCATGCTTGATGTGTTTGATGTGTTTGTGACCTTACTTTAATGCATGTATTGACCTCATGTTTATACATACATTAAAATGGGGGCTAAATGTAATGTCAAAAAATGTCCCCTCGGGGGCTTTTCCCTCATAAGGTTTAGCTCTTGGGTCTTTAGCATGCATTTAGGACATCTTAGTTCATATTTTGGCATCCCGATGGAATAAGGCCTAGGTTTCATGGCAAAGTAGACCTAGGAGGACCCCTTGACCTTAACCCTACCCAAAATAGGGGGGAGGACTTGGGCACCTGCGCCCTAGTCCTGCCTTATTTTGGGTCAGGCCCAAAATTTAAGTATCGGTTTATGACCGTTATTTGGTCCTTTTACAGAAACGGTAAGTTTTGATTTTCAAAATCTTGGCGGGAGTGCTTGTAGTTGCATATAAAAGCATGTTTAGGCATTCATTTGTGTTGGTGAATAGATTTCTCCTTCAGAAATAAATACAGAAAATGACTCAAGACGCCCAGAAAGAAGGACAAACAACACTAATAGTTGGAGAAGTTATCATTGGGTTGACAAATTTCCTCTAAATTTTATAGGTACAGCTCCCTCTTGAAATATTCAATGAATAAAAATAAGGGGTATGCTTTTAACCAGAAAGTAGAAAAGGCGTATTAACATCTACCCATCACCATGAAATAGATGTGCATGACCAACTTAAAAAAGAAATGAATGCAGATAAACGATACACAGCCCATCTACCCCACATTCATAAACAAAGGTAAATTAATTTGAAGATACAGTTATAATCCTTCTTAACACAAACCAACATATAAGAAGCAATATTGAAGAAAGATTACTAATTGACATAAGAACAATTGCAATCATAGAAGATACTTAGAGACACAAAGTTCTATAAATAATTTTTCATTTCTTCAACATAACAAAACTCAAAGTCTTTGTAGAACTTCTAGATACATAAGTTGTTCTAGAAAGAAAGTATAACTAAAAAGTAAACTAAACTTGCTCTCTTTCCCTTGTTCATAGACAGTACTAGAAAAAGATGCTTTTCTTTGAAATCCCCCCCTTATATAACTTCCCAAAAAATATAACTACTCGAAAATGGTCCTTTTCGAGTAACCATAATCAAGAAAGTGACTTCTCAAACAGTTATATCATATGAAAATTGTAGTAATCATCGCTAATTACAAAAAGACTTCAAATATGCAAGACAAGTGGCATTAATCTCCCCCCAATTCTAGGCGTATCTCCACAAAAAGTTGGTGCAGTTTAGCACACTCTTCTTCTTCTTCTAGAATGTCAATTGTCTTGTGGTATTCAGCATAACTGGTTTTCTCCTTCCAAGTGACTGTGTGCAGCTGAGAGATGATATCGATCTGCTCCTCCTTAGGCCATTGTAAATTAGGTTGTAGAACAAGCATGGGCTCATCATCCTAGATTTCATTGTTTGTTGGAAGTCCCATTTTGAAAAATAGCTTGGCTAGCAAGAAAACTGAACACAGAGAGCACTACCACCTTTACTTAATTACATCAGTGGGCAATGATGTCTTTCAAACTTAATAACATCGTGCCACCATCTTAATGAGCTTCATTACACTTCTCATTAATGCATCATTAATTTTGTATCTTGGGAAAGAAGTCTCAAGATTTGAACTTGCATTTCGCAGCTTCTGAAAAGACATTCTCACTGCATACCACACGATCAATCTAATGGGTTGGCGATACCTCAGAAAATGGGCACCATGAAGATGCTAACTAGTTGGTGGTCAGAGCAAATTTAGAACTTTGAACAAAGAGGAGTTCACAAGACATGAAAATTTCTAACAATGAGCTTTGAACTTTCCCGACACAAAGGAGAAGTCGAGAAGTCAGCCATTTCAAGAACTTAAGAACATAAGTTGGGTAAACAAAAGATTCATGAATTCAAAAACCGCTCGACGATAGAGACATATAGAGAAGTCTTCAAGCCTTCAAAATCTTTGGAATAGAAAATGACTAGACTGGGGCAAAGCGATGATTGTGTCAATTTTTAAGCAGGAAAATTTAAAAATTTTGGGTTTAAATTTTGGGGCAACAATAGGCTCTAATTGGGGACAAGGACTGCAAAGGACGAAGCAAGGAACCCAGAATCACAAATATAGACCAGTGTCTCATCCATTGGGCAAAAGAGTCAAGAAAATATAGAGGAAAAGAGTCAAGAAAATATAGAGGAAAAGAGTCAGAACAAGCCAAAAATAGGGCCACACCAAAAAAGAAACCGCACTACCAGCACACCAAAAACTCCTAATATGTACATGGTCATGAAGACCCTACCTCAGATGGCTCCAGAATGATCATGTAAATCCATTAGCCGGCTGGGAGAAATAGCAGCCTGTACAGAAAAATGCTGGATGAATGGGTAGCCCACAGGCAACCAACTGCCAACTAATGACAATCATGATCAAAAAGATGACTTCACATAGGAATTCTTTGGATGTATCTTGATGTTCAAAAATCCACCCTTCATTGTATGTTTCTTCAATAGGATGACTCATACCAAAATTGTTCAGCACATAACTATCAGCACCTGTCTGTATGACCTCATGTGTAGTATCAGAAGGTATTTGATTTAGCAAGCATGGAGAAATTAGCCCCCAGATCAGACAACCCACATATAAATCATAAGATGGTAGCTTATTTTTGGTTATCCCAATGTTTATATGATCATTTCTTTTAGTAGATAAATTGGTATCCCGTTCTTGAAAACAACCATCAACCATGCATGTATCTTGAAAATTTGAATTGCAAACAATATTTTCATGGGACTGAAAATCACCTACGACTGGAAACACCTCATCTTCCTCCACAAGATTTGACTCATTAACTTTACGAAATACATTATCATTTTCATGCAAATTAGACATTGCAACCTCCTCACCAGTCTTACAAATAAAATCATCATTGAGAGTATGAACAGACTGAGAATGCAATTTGTCCATAGCTTCTCCAAGCTTGGCCACGAGACTATTAATATCACCGTTTTCATCCATGATTCCACACAAAAAGTCATCACCTGAGTTTTGCATGCACCAGTTAGGAATAACAATAATACTAGGACCTGATGGTAATACCTCTTCATTAGGAGAAGCAAGGGGTTGTTTACTCATTTGCTCACACTTCAAGGGAGGTTCCGATCTTCTGCTTTCTGCCTAGCTTAAAATTTTTACCCACTGCTGATTAGAATTCCATGGCACCTCAGGTTCTTCTTTAGTTATGTAACCATCTTCTTGCAACTGCATCTTCGTGAAGCTTTCCTATTCAATTTGTATGCGTATTGGATAAGAGGTATTCAACACTTTTTCTTCATGTTGTATAGCTTTAGGGTCAACATTATCTTCCTCATAATAGAAATAGAAAGCTTCCACTCTTCTATCAGCATGAGGCTTACTCTTTACATTGCTCACCTCTTTCCTACAAAAGTGCTTTGGATCAAAAATAGTGAGATTAAGACATTCAGTAGGAGGAGGTTGTTCATTTTGTTCATACATAATAGGTTCATGAATCAGAGTATCTACAACTTGGTTCATTTTCCATAGGCCACTCAGTATCAAATCATCTTCTATTTTTACAGCCTCTTGTTGAGCAATTTTAATATCATTTATGCCACTTCGCCTTAATTCATATTGAACATCTGGATGCAATGCAGAGATAAAAGTACATAGCTAGAGTTGCTTACCTGGCTGAAGAAGAGCTGGGATCTTTTGAAGTAGCCAATTGAATCTGTCCACAAAGTCTCATATGGATTGTTCTTCTTTCTTACAGATGTGGAAGAATTGACGCAAAAGAGTAGCCTCATCAACAGGACCTTTGAATCTCTCTAAGAACTTAGTTCTCAATAAATCCCAATTAGTTATCCATCTCTCTTCTAAATGATTAAACCATTTTTCTGCAATCCCAATAAGAGATTCAATAAACAGCCGAATAAAAACATCTTCTTTAGTTACCCCCAAGATCCCACATGCAACCGTAAATGCAAGAATGTGATTTTCAGCATCTTGAGAACCTTCTCAACTAAACTTTGGGAAATTCTTTCTCAATCCTTCAAGCAATGATGAATATACCAGAAAGAAAAGAGGCCCAAAATGATTTCTCCATGGCTGGGAAGAAACCAAAGCCATAATGTAAATCTGAAAGTTAAATCAGCATTAGTATTCATCAAACAAAATATTTCTAGGTACATTCATCTTACAGAGTCGCCAACCTCCATCCTTGGGGAGGCACCTTCAAACATGTGGGAACATAAAAACACCAACCTTCAATTTCGGTCCCCAGTAGAGTCACCAAAATCTGTTGGTGAACAGATTTGTCCTTCTGTAATAAATATAGAAAATAACTCAAGACGCCTAGAAAGAAGGACAAACATCACTAACAGTTGGAGAAGTTATCATTGGGTCGACAACTTTCCTCTAAATTTTAGAGGTATAGCTCCCTCTTAAAATATTCAATGAATAAAGATAAGGGGGTATGCTTTTAACCAGAAAGCAAAAAAGGCGTATTAACATCTACCCATCACCATGAATTAGATGTGCATGACCAACTTAAGAAAGAAATGAATGCAAATAAATGATACATAGCACATCTACCCCACATTCATAAACAAAGGTAAATTAATTTGAAGATATAGTTATAATCCTTCTTAACACAAACCAACATATAAGAAGCAATATTGAAGAAAGATTACTAATTGACATAAGAACAATTGCAATCATAGAAGATACATAGAGACACAAAGTTCTGTAAATAATTCTTCATTTCTTCAACATAACAAAACTCAAAGTCTTTGCAGAACTTCCAGATACATAAGCTGTACTAGAAAGAAAGTATAACTAAAAATAAACTAAACTTACTCTCCTTCCCCTGTTCACAGACAGTACTGGAAAAAAGATGCTTTTCTTTGAAATCCCCCCCCTTATATAACTTCCCAAAAATTATAACTACTCGAAAATGGTCCTTTTCAAGTAACCGTAATCAAGAAAGTAACTTCTCAAATGGTTATATCATATCAAAATTGTAGTAATCATTGCTAATTACAAAAAGGCTTCAAATATGCAAGACAAGTGGCATTAATCTCCCCCAATTCTAGGCATATCTCCACAAAAAAGTTGGTGCAGTTCAATGCGCTCTTCTTCTTCTTCCAGAATGTCAATTGTCCTGCGGTATTCAACATAACTGGTTTTCTCCTTCCAAGCGACTATGCGTAGCTAAGAGATGATATCGATCTGCTCCTCCTCGGGCCATTGTAAATTAGGTTACAGAACAAGCATGGGCTCATCATACCAGATTTCATTGTTTGTTGGAAGTCTGATTCTAAAAAATAGCTTGGCTGGCAAGAAAACTGAACACGGAGAGCACCACCACCTTTACTTAATTACATCAGTGGATAATGATGTCTTTCAAACTTATTAATGTCATGCCACTATCTCAATGAGCTTCATTACACTTCTCATTAATGCATCATTAATTTTGTATCTTGGGAAATGAGTCTCAAGATTTGAACTTGCATTTCACAGCTTTTGAAAAGACATTCTCACTGCATACCACACGATCAATTTGACGGGTTGGCGATACCTCAGAAAATGGGCACCGTGAAGATGCTGACTACTCGGCGGTCAGAGTAGATTCAGAACTTTGAACATAGAGAAGGAGTTCACAAGACATGAAAATTTCTGACAATGAGCTTTGAACTTTCCTAACACAAAGGAGAAGTCAAGAAGTCGGCCATTTCAAGAACTTAAGAACATAAGTTGTGTAAACAAAAGATTCATGAATTCAAAAACCACCCAATGACATAGACTTATAGAGAAGTCTTCAAGCCTTCAAAATCTTTGGAACAGAAAATGACTAGACTAGGGCAAAGTGATGATTGTATCAATTTTTAAACGCAAAATTTGAAAATTTTGGGTTTAAATTTTGGGGCAACAATAGGCTCTGATTGGGGACAAAGACTGCAAAGGATGAAGCAAGGAACCCAAAATCAAAAGTATAGACCAGTGTCTCATCCATTGGGCAAAAGAGTCAAGAGAATACAGAGGAAAAGAGCCAGAACAAGCCAAGAACATGGCCACACCAGAAAAGAAACTGCACTACCAGCACACCAAAAACTCCTAATATGTACATGGTCATGAAGACCCTACCTCAGATGGCTCTGGAATGATCATGTAAATCCATTAGTCGGTTGGGAGAAATAGCAGCCTGTGCAGAAAAATACTGGATGAATGGGTAGCCCATAGGCAACCAACTGCCAACTAATGACCATCATGATCAAAAAGTTGACTTCACATAGGAATTCTTTGGATGTATCTTAATGCTCAAAAATCCACACTTCATTGTATGTTTCTTCAATTGGACGACTCATACCAAAATTGTTCAGCACATAACTATCAGTACCTACCTATATGACCTCATGTGTAGTATCAAAAGGTATTTGATTTAGTAAGCATGGAGAAATCAGCCCCCGGATTGGACAATCCACATATAAATCATAAGATGGTAGCTTATTTTTGGTTATCCCAATGTTTATATGATCATTTCTTTTAGTAGATAAATCAGTATCCCATTCTTGAAAACAACCATCAACCATGCATGTATCTTGAAAATCTGAATTGCAAACAATATTTTCATGGGACTGAAAATCACCTACGAATGGAAACACCTCATCTTCCTCCACAAGATTTGACTCATTAACTTTATGACATACGTTATCATTTTCATGCAGATTAGACATTGCAACCTCGTCACCAGTCTTACAAATAAAATCATCACTGAGAGTATGAACAGACTAAGAATGCAATTTGTACATACCTTCTCCAGGCTTGGCCACAGGACTATTAATATCACCGTTTTCATCCATGATTCCACACAAAAAGTCATCACCTAAGTTTTACATGCACCAGCTAGGAATAACAGTAACACTAGGACCTTATGGTAATACCTCTTACTTAGGAGAAGCAAGGGGTTGTTTACTCATTTGCTCACACTTCAAGGGAGGTTCCGATCTTCTACTTTCTGCCTAGCTTAAAATTTTTGCCCGCTGCCGATTAGAATTCCATGGCACTTCAGGTTCTTTAGTTATGTAACCATCTTTTTGCAACTGCATCTCTGTGAAGCTTTTCTATTCAATTTGCATGTGTATTGGATAAGAGGTATTTAGCACTTTTTCTTCATGTTGTATAGCTTCAGGTTCAACATTATCTTCCTCATAATAGAAATAGAAAGCTTCCACTCTTCTATCAGCATGAGGCTTACTCTGTACATTGCTCACCTCTTTCCTACAAAAGTGCTTTGGATAAAAAATAGTGAGATTAAGATATTCAGCAGGAGGAGGTTGAGCACTTTGTTCATACATAATAGGGTCATGAATCAAAGTATCTACTATGAATAGGAAATCCTGAATCGAAGGTAAAAACACAAACTAAATGCATAGAAAACAAGAAGTTATACCTCGACAAGAAGACCCAATCTCATCAAAGGGAAAGAAGATTTGCACCAAAGAGCTTCTAAGATGTACCCTAGATAAGGAAAACAAATGTGAAATGCTCTATCCTAATTGCAACTCACAAGCTAGCTCAATAGATATTTTGGCATGGTAACATTACATGAAAATTGGTGGATAAATGGGTTGGAAGATGTTGTATTTATAGGCATTTTGGGAGAGGTTTTGATCCAAGGGTTGAGATTGATTTGGGAGATCAATGGTGGAGGATGAAGGTGATGTGGAGGGCCCAGATTTCATCTTGGAGGAATGGAGGGCTAGGAATAAATATGAATCTTATATTCATTTTTGGGAAAAGGGTGAATTAAATGAGTATGGGTGAGATGGAATATGTGCGAATTAAAAATTCACATGGGGAAGGGTAAAATGAATTAAAAATTTATTTGGGGATGAGTGGACATAAATGAGGCATGGCATGGGTAAGGGGTGTAAGAGATATTAAATGTGATGTTGGACGTGTTTTAATAAAAAAATGACTTAAGTGGATATATTCCAATTTTTTATTTGGAGGATGTGGGGAAGGGTGTTAAGTTGGATTTGACCATTTGAATGAGAGGTTCAAGATTAATTAAATAAGGTTTTATTTAATTAATCCTAAGGTTAGGATGAGGTAGGCTAGGGTAGGCAATTAAATAATGGCTATTTAATTACCTAGGGTAGGGATAGGTCAATTAATAAGCTGAATTAATTAGTTAAACATGATTTAGCTAATTAATTGGATTTAGTGAGGAGGGAGAAATTGGCCAAATAAATATTACATATTTATTTAATCAATTGGCTAAGGTTTGAACTATTGAATTAATAAAATTAATCCAATTGTTGGGGATAGAATGATAAAAAATTAGGTGATGAAGGGATAATTAATTAAATAATAATTTAATTAATTAATTAGAAGGGGAATTGGTATGTTTAGGGATGTCGAGAGTCGGTTCGATGATGAAGACAATTTTAAGTGTCTACATTTGCCCCTCTTTGACGTGGCGTCAGGACCTAGCAGGGAAGTGGTGTTAGGTCAAAGAAAGAATTTTCCCTAGCTGTCGGGAAGGAATAAGATGGGTGAGGGATGCCCCCTCGAGAGGTCGCCGAAAAATAAAAAAAATTTAGGCGAGCTCTTGAAAGGACGTGACGGGAGCGAAGGTTGGATAGAGGATGGGAAAAGAAGATGACGGGAAGAAAAACAGAGGAAAAAGGTTGTGATCTGCACCCTGGAGGGGAAAAAGAGTGGGCAAGAGGATGACATGGCTTGCTATATTAAGACAAGTGGGCCCTAAGAGTTCCACATTTGCACACATTGAACTCTTGAAAAGAAGGAGCAAAGGAGAGATGGCAGAGCGCAACCCCAGATTCCCACGACTTTGACACATTTCTGAGCATTTCCGATCGTATGACCGGGCACTGAAGGCTGGACCCCAGGTAGGGCCTAACCCTAGCTTTGTGATTTTTTTATTTTGTCGCATTTTTTGTGTTCAGGAATTGGGTTTTGCGATTGTGGCTCTATCACAAGATTGCGCAGCGTGAAAAATAAGTGGATTAGCACAATCTTCTAGATTGGCACTATCCGCTAGGGTAGAATAGAGGCGGATTATTGCCATGTGTTTAGCGTTTTGGCGCTATCTTCTGTAGTAGCGCCATGTGTGAAAGAGTTAGGGTTTTGGAGTTTTAGTGCCAAATGGGTATTAGAGTAGCGCGATGTTCTCAACTAGCGCTATTTTAGGTAGTGGCGCTATATTTTGTTTTAGCGCTATGTAGAGGATTAGTGCAATATGTGATATATGCGCTATTGGGAGAATTGGCACTATTCCTTAGATTAGTGCCAAGTGGCAAGGAGGCACCATTTGTTAAAATGGTGCAAAGTGGTTTGCGCAGTGGCACTATTATCTATAATAGCGCTATGAGGAAAAGTGGTAGTGCCATTGTTAAAAATGGCACAAAATATGGTCTATTTTGGTGCCAAATGATTCTGGCTTTTCAACATTAGAAGAAAGGGGTTGATTTAGAAAAAGATAGGTAGATTTCTAACCAGAAAGTTGTGGATGTAGGATACGAGTTCATTTATAGCGACGTGTGCCATCTATGATGGCACTATTTGATCAGTTTGATGATGCCACCTGCACCTGACTAGCGAGGTTAGGGCTCTTGACAGCTGCGTCGATGCCAGTGCTTTGAGCTCATAGAGCTCTGATTACCGTGGTTGTTGAGCGGTACCAGCCAGAGACTTGTACATTTTTGCTTCCTACTGGCGAGATTACTATCACTCTTGAGGATGTTTATCGCATCCTCAAGCTACCTATTCATGGTCATCGGGTGACATACGACACGAGGAGAGGACAAAGGGCCTTGATCAGAGTGTTTGGCTGTGATCACATGGCTTTGTGAGCAAAGGAGCGGGAGATGAGTTATGAGGGGTCACTGGCAGCGGGTGCAGATCCCTTTGCTTTATTCCTTTGTGCATTGATTGGTGGCGTAGTGATGCCTGATAGGAGGGGCAGGGGATTTCCAGTTGGATGGGGAGAGGTGATTGAGGGGATGGTCAGACATGAGACCATGCATGCCTGGGGACCAGCAATGTTGGCGCAGCTCTATCATGAGATGCATATAGTTGTCTATCACTATGATGCAGCTTTATCAGTCGGGGTTACTCTACTGCATGTGTGGATTTGGGAGCATATCGTAGTCACTCAGCTGAAATGTGGGTACTATCACCATCTGTTCGAGGCCTTTGTGTTCCTGTATCAGGATGTTGAGTACACATATACTAGACAGGTTCGGTATTAGAGACGGGTGCTGGATGATGTCATTCAGGTGACCTGGCGACCTTACATCGGAGTGGAGTCGTGGCCAGATGATGATGTGTACATGCCATTTACTTTTCAGCAATGATACTTGATAGGTCAAGGAGACCACATGATTGACATGTATTTGCTGTCATGAGTTATGCAATAGTTTAGGTTATGGCAGGATGCCCCACAGTAGATGGCAATTTTTGCACGGACTCATCAGGATGTCTGTTATTGGCCTGCAGCCATATAGCCCTGGGTTGCTCTAGAGGTTTTTGTGACATTGCAACCATTGTGATGGGATTGGTAGAGTACAGTCATGGATGCAGGTACTACTCCTGCATATGAGACATGGTGATAGATGTGGCGACTGACTCGGTTCACTAATTTGGCAGATGAGGTAGTCCCTGCGGAGGAGGCGGTGGGGTTAGGAGATGAGGAGTTTGAGGATGATGGAGATGATGATTCTGATCAGGATGATTTCTTGGAGGAGGGTGAGGAGATCATTGCAGATTATCTCATGGAGGTTGGAGGGGATGGAGAGGAGAGGGAGATTGGGAGGGATGGGCAACCAATGGATGTGCTAGTAGCAGCGATAGTTGGACAGGTACCCTAATAGCAGGTGAGACAGCAGGCACCTGTACAGCAGGTGCTTGTTGAGCAGGTTCAGATTGGAGTGGTGCAATGGCATGGAGGGCCTCGACGGCGTGGGGGATAGTTGAGGGTGGATAGGGGTACTATGCTCCCACCACAAGTTTTGCAGTAGCAACAGGCTATTATAGGAGGGAAGCAAGCAGAGGCAGGTACTTCAGGGGCAGGTGGAGAGGCAGAGGTTCGAGGATCTACATCCCGTCAACGGCCTCAGAGTGGAGAGGAGGAGGAGGTTGAGACTCTGCGGGCACAGGTAGCCAGCCTGCAGGAGGCTTTAGAGAGCCGTGAGGCAGAGTTAGTGCAACTACGGGGGACAGTGGCCTTATTGGATGGTACAGATGGACAGGTGGCTGTGTTACGGGCACAATTAGCCCAGGTCCAGGGTGATATAGTGGTTTTGACTAGAGAGCGGGATGTGGTACTTTCCAGGGCACAGTAGGTAGAGGCTACGGTGGGCAGTTTGCAGGCTTCAGGTGCTGGTATGGCCCCAGTTTTGACATTGATGTAGACACAGCTGTCTCAGGCATAGGGACAGTTGTCAGAGGCCAATCGACGGGTAGATTATTATTGGGTTCTCTATCATGCAGCAGTACTAGCAGAGCAGCGTGCAACGAGCTATAGTGAGCTTAGTGGGGCCAGCTCATCTAGGTCACACAGATCTAGATCATTTTAGTCTGTCCAGCAGGTGATGGGTCCTCCATCACATGTGCTGCAACAGGTTCTATAGGTATAGGTACAGTTGCAGCCGCAACCATAGCCACAGACAGGACCACAACCACCACTAGGACTAGGATCCCCCACCACATCAGAGAAAGGGTCCTCTATGTGATAGTTGTATCATTTTGGTCCTTGGAGGCATTGTATCAGGACATGTTCTTATATTTTTTTGATGTGTATATATGATCAATGCATTTTTGGCGATGATGATATATGAGATGATGCTTTTTGATGGCCTACTTGTTTACTTATTATGATGATGCTCTTATATGATTATGATGATGCTTATGTTGATCGATGCAGTATGCTTTATGGATTATATGCTATGGATGTGTTGTGTTTATGCAATTTATTACGTTGATGTTATGGATGTACCTATTGATGTATCATGATGGATGTAATGATGGTTTACTTGTTTTGATATATGCATGTTTGTGATCTATGGACTATGATGTATAATGCAAATAAATGTTTAGATTAATAAAAATTTACTATGGATGCAAAATGTAATGGAATGTATGTTTATCTTAATAAACACATGTTATGTATGGAAATATGGATATGCAGCTAAATGTTTATTGATTATGATTATGCAATGTAATTAAATGTAACTAAACGATTATGCAATGATTATGGAATGGAATGTAATGATTATGAAAGTTCACTAAATGATTTTAAAATGCACCTAAATGAAAATTAACCTAAATGGTTATGCAATTTAAATGGGATGATATGGAACTAAAGGATTCTAAAAAATGCACCTAATGATGATGTAAATTAAATGAGAGGATACGCAAACTAAATGATATGTAAGATGCAAACTAAAGGATTCTAAAAATGCACCTAATGATGATGCAATTTAACTAAAAGATTCTAAAATGAACCTAAATGATTATGATATGCAATTTAAATGATATATGATATGGAAACTAAATGATATGTAAGATGCAAACTAAAGGATTCTAAAAATGCACTTAATGATTATGATATGCAACTAAAAGATTCTAAAATGAACCTAAATGATTATGATATGCAAATTAAATGATATATGATATGGAAACTAAATGATATGTAAGATGTAAACTAAAGGATTCTAAAAATGCACTTAATGATTATGATATGCAACTAAAAGATTCTAAAATGAACCTAAATGATTATGATATGCAAATTAAATGATATATGATATGGAAACTAAATGATATGTAAGATGCAAACTAGATGATATGTGAGATGGTTAAGTCTTGATACACATGATGTTCTTTGTTGGACCCTGGGTGGTGGGGCTGTGTGATAGGGGAATAGGTGGGGAGAGGGTAAGGGTGGATGGATGGGGTACGAGTATGATTGGTTGTGGCTAGATTGGGGAGGGTTGGGATGGTTATTGGAGGAGTGGGATTAGTGAGGGGATTTGGGAAGGTGGGGGGAATAGGCTAGGTGATTACGAAATCTAGGCCCAGATGGTATAGTTCAATAAATGGTTAGCAGGATGATTTGAGCTAGTAATAGTAGTTGCATAACATTAATTGAGAGCATTTCTTGGTTTATTATAGCAACGTAGGATACAGTTCACAAAGGTATGAAATAACCTAGGTGATGATATATATCCCACGATTGCATGGACTAGACCCTCAAACAATAGGTTGATTTCATGCGTGCCCAAGGTAGTATAACCTTGCCTAGCCTAGGAAGGGGACTCATAGCAGTGAGTGCTAATAGTACATATAAGGTTTTGATGCTTGTATATGCAAATGAGGCACACTATGCTAGAACTGACCCAAGCTTCAAGATATGAATACTATTCTTGGAGTAAGGAAACCAACCCACAAGCATAGCATATAGAAACAATGACCATGTCTACTCTAGGTGTTGTCCGTCACTTGCCATGATATAATGAGATCAAGGTAGCTTTGGAAATGACCTAGAGTGAGACAAAAAGATAAAAATCAATGATAAAAAAGACAAACAAAAAGATACAAATAGCCTTTGTGTGCTCTTGCCAAGATACATGATGATAAAATGACAGATTCTTGTCCATTGTAGGAACGATATATCCTAGGATGTGAATCAGCTGGATTTTGTTGGATAATTTTTGAAAGGTGGGCAAAAGGATAGTCAGGCCATGTGTGGGATTATAGTTGGTATGTTGATTGGTGATTTTTGCGTTAGGGGCCATGCTTCAAACGTATATTTAGCTCAGTGAATGGGGACCATCCAAGTGGGTTGGATGGGTGCATCTTAGGTACCTGAGTACTGGAAACTTCCTTCGTATTCCAGACTGCCTACATACCCTGTGTCCACGAGATCAAGGTACTTTCAAGATGCGAGCGAGATGAATATGTAGTTATGGTGAGACTTGATGATGTGGGAATGATTTAAGATGGGCGTGATGCTGAGAGTTGATTGATGTAGATGGTTGTGAGTTACAGCGAGATCGATGTATGGGGTGATTTGCGGTGAATTGTTTAGGACAGGTTTGATGATTTTGTATTATTTTTTGGATTTTTTTATTTTGTGTTGTTTTTGGATTTTTTTTATTTTGTGTTGTTTTTGGATTTTTTGATTTTCTACTATATAGAAGGAAGCTTACAAGGATCCTCATTCCATAGGTTAGCCTTGGGTGGGATAGTGCAGCGTGGGCAATAGGACTTGATGTTTCAGAATTCCAAGCCATGGGATGTGTGTGATATGGAGTGTTGTGATGGAAAGAGGACTTATTAGATGGTAGAACTAGCCACTACACATGGCACTTGAAACAGGTTTTCACCATGGTACTTATCCAAAGTGTCACTGAAGTGATTTTCACCATTGGAAGTCTTTATTGCACTCGAGGTTTTTCTTGATTTTTTTTTATTTTTTTATTTTTTGATTTTTGATTTTTCTATTTTTTTTAATTTTTTGATTGGGGTACTCAATGGGTTATGCGTAGAATCTCTTCAAGTGTAGAATGTTCATAGGCTCATCCAGGGGCTACCCCTCAGGTGTTGCAAGCTGGTATGCTCCTGATCCATAGGTGGTTGTGATGACATAAGCTCCTAGCCAATTGGGCTTGAATTTTCCTTTCTTAGGATGCTCCTGCAAGTTTTTCTGGTTTTCCATAAGGACAAGGTTACCTACTTCAAATTTTCAGTTTCTGATCCTCTTGTTGTAGCTTCTTCTGAGGTGATTTTGATAGGCTTGTAGATGGTTCAACGCATTCAGGTGTTTCTCATCCAGTAATTCTAGCTGATGCAACCTTGCAACTTGGTACTCCTCATCATTGATTATATTTTGCAGTGATACTCTTAGGAATGGGAGCTCGACATCAATAGGTAAAATGGCTTCAGACTCGAATACAAGGGAATATGGAGTGGCTCTTGTTGGGGTGCAGATGCTTGTGCAATAGGCCCAGAGGACGGGATTGAGCTGGAGGTGCCAGTCATGGCTGGCTTCATTAACTGTCTTCTTTAGAATGCGGAGGATGGTTTTATTTGAAGCTTCAGCTTGACCGTTTCCTTGAGGGTAATATGGAGTGGAGAAGATGTGTTGGATTTGGAATTTTTTGCACAAAGTGCAAACTTCCTAGTTCTTGAATGGTTTTCCATTGTTGGTGATGATGGAATGTGGGATACCATAATGACATATGATATAATGGAGGATGAACTTGGATATCTGGGTTCCAGTGGTGAAGGTGAGTGGTATTTCTTCCACCCACTTAGTGAAGTAATCAGTAGCTGTGATGATGAACTTATGGCCATTGGATGATGGTGGATGTATTTTGCCTACGAGGTCGAGTCCCCATTGTGAAAAAGGCCACGATGTCATGATTGGTTGTAATTCTTGTGCTGGTGTGTGAGTGAGATCTCCACGATGTTAACATGGTAGGCATTTTTTTTAAACCGGTAGGCATCTTGTTCCATGGTTGGCCAATAGTATCCGGTCCTCAGGATCTTTTTAGCAAGAGTGGGTCCACTTGAATGTGCCCCACAGATGCCCACATGTACCTCTTGCAAGGCCACTTTAGCTTCCCTAGAGTCTAAACATCGTAAAAGCATACCATTGAGACTCCTTTTGTATAGGGTATCTCCTACAAGGGTGAAGTGGGAGGCTCAGTGGATGAAAGATTTTTGTTGTGAGGTGGATAGGTTAGGAGGGTTGATATTGTCATGGAGATATAGATAGGTTTCTTGATACCACGGGGATAGGGGACCAATGACTTCACACACTGGCTCCGATTGGGGAACATCATATGCTAGAATAAGGAGTTCTTCTATCAGGAACTCACACTTCTTGTTGTCTTTCTTCATGTCGACTAGGGATCCGATGGTGGCCATGGCATCTGCAGCTTTGTTGTTTAGCCTTGGGATTTGCTTGAAGTGGATGTCATCAAAATAGTCTTTGAAGTCATCGACCATCTTTTTATAAGGCAGGAGTTTATCATCCTTGGTCTTGTACTCATTGTTTACCTATCGGATGACCAGTTGAGAGTCTCCATACACTGTCAGCTTCTCAATTCTCCATTTGATTGCCATTCGGAGACCTGTGATAAGGGCCTCATACTCTGCCACGTTGTTGGTACATGGGAATGTGATTTTGAATGACTTAGGGATGGTGTCACCTTTTGTTGTTAGTGCTATTGTCAAGATGGCTTCATCAGGGAATTCTACCAGTGTAGGATTGTTAGACTTAGGGCACACAATTGAGAGGGGGGGTGAATCAGTTGTGCAAAAACTTTCTTCCAATTAAACACTTAACCTCACTTTGCAATTCAACAGTATAATAATAAATCAATCATGTAATCACAATGCAATAGATCAAGAGTAGAAACACATCAACACATGAGACACCAAGATTTTGATGTGGAAAACCCGATTAAGGGAAAAACCATGGGGTGATTAACCCAAGATTGTATTCTCTGTTAGAAGAATAGAAAGAACAAAATGGCACATGCCAATTAGGGCTCACTGCCTGAGCACACTACTCACAAGAGGCTCACTACCTACAAGAGACACACTGTCTACAAAGAAATAACTGTCACCTACTTGAACTAGAAAATAGCATCTTCACCATGCTTGAATCAGTTCCATTTTAAGCCCAATACTTTTGCTCTGCCTTTCACTCTACTCCTTGCTACCACACACTCATCTCCACAAGGACAACTTTGAAATGACTTTGCAACCCCTTACTTATACAAGACATCAACTTAGGAATGATCATCTAAGTCGGCAAACATCCATAAGAACATCTGCAAGATGTGTAACTCATCCAGTCGGCTAGTCTCAAGAAGAAGATCAACATCTAGAGGTTATTCTTGAATTGCGGGCTCCAACTCCAATGCAGACCACCAATAGGGGCTTGGCACGATCCAAAGACATTCACAAGATATCCTGACTCACCAAGAACATCCGCACTTCATCTGTTTACTGAAAATCATCTCTCCTTTATCTGGAACCTCAAGAACACAATCTGTCACTACTGTTACAAAGGAATACATGCTTCCAGACCTTCAAACCATGAACCAATCTAGATAACACTCCATAGAGACCTCCTAAACACTCCCTCAAATCTGTAGAATAGGAGAGTGTATTTCCGGATCTCACCGGACCTGTCTGTATCACTCTGTCACCACTGAGCACCTACCAGAACCGGTTTTACTTGAACTGCCATAACTTTTTCAGATCTTCATGTGGACCTCTGAAATCTCTACTGAACTATCTTAAGACACATATATACAAATCCTTTAATCTGCATCCTCTAATCCTCATCCTATCTTGGACTTTTTCCTTACTGTCATCACTGTTCTTCATTGTTCTTGATTGAGACTAATTTCCTCAATATCCTTAGCTCATAGCTCATCCAATCCTTATCATTAATGCAATAGGAGTATATTGACATCAATGACAACACTGGTTAAGCCCATACTTGCAACAATCTCCCCCTTTGTCATTGATGGCAACATATGATGTGAAAAACCATCAAAACAAGAACTTCTCCTTACTGTCACAACTCCCCCTATCAACAACAACCATTCACGTCTTCTCTTCTTTTATTGCTCCCCCTTTGATCACCATCCACTTGTTTTTCACATGTCTTCTCTCCCCCTTTAACATCAATGGAAAAGGGCACATACTTGCAATTCCATCACTTCAAAATCATACCTGTTGCTCCCCCTAAGTAGCAGCTCCCTGACATCAATCCAGATCACAAGATGTGACTGTGATACCCATCGGACTGATGCACATGAGTGTACCTTAGTTCATCACCAGAGGGGCAATAACCCCTAACTTCTCTCTGAGATACTCAAAAGAGTCCTTAGGCAAAGGTTTAGTAAAGATATCTACAATCTAATCCTTGGATGACACAAACTCCAATCTGACTTCATTCTTGTTCACTTGCTCTCTCAGAAAGTGAAACTTGATAGATATATGCTTAGTCTTTGAATGCAACACCGGATTGTTGGATATACTTATTGTACTTGAATTATCACAGAAGATTGTGATAGGCTCCTCATACTCCACTCTTATGTCTCTTAGCATCTGCTTCATCCACAAAACTTGAGTGCAACTGCCTGCTACTGCAATATATTCTGCTTCAGTTGTGGATAGAGATATTGCCTCTTGTTTCTTGCTTAGCCAAGAAACTAATCTCTTCCCTAAAAAGAATGCTCCACCATTGATACTCTTTCGGTCAGCCACATCTCCTGCCCAATCAGCATCTATATATACATGAAGAGAGAAATCATGGTCTCTAGGATACCATAGACCATACTCAACTGTCCCTTTTAGATATCTAAAATTCCTCTTAATTGCCATGACATGAGATTCTCTAGGATCAGCTTGGAATCTAGCAACAAGACCAACAGCCTGCATAATGTCTGGTCTAGTTTGAGTGAGATACAACAATCCTCCAATCATTGACTTGTACTTTGTTTGATCAGCCTTAGGAGAGTCATCATCTTTGCTCAACTTACATCCAGTTGCCATGGGAGTGTTCATTGGTTTAGAGTCTTCCATCCCAAATTTCTTCAACAATTCTTTCACATATTTGGTCTGAGAAATGAAGATTCCTTTCTTTGTTTGAGTGATTTATAGACCCAAGAAGAAATTCATTTCACCAAGTATGGACATCTCAAATTCACTTTTCATTTGATTTGCAAAATTTTTACACATACTATCTCTTCCTCCAAAAATGATATCATCAACAAACACTTCAACAATCAAGATGTTTTCATGATCAATTTTGAAATACGAGTTACTGTCAGTAGTACCTTTGTTGAAACCAATATTTAAAAGATGATTATCCAATCTTTCATACCAGGCCCTTGGGGCTTGCTTCAGTCCATACAAAGCCTTCTTCAAATTGCAGACCATATCACCATGATCAGACAATTGGAATCCATCTGGTTGCTCTATGTACACTTCTTCTTCTAAGTCACCATTCAGGAAGGCAGACTTGACATCCATCTGATATACCTTGAAATCTTTGAAAGCAGCAAAAGCAAGAAATAGTTTGACTACTTCAATTCTTGCCACCGGAGCAAAAGTTTCTTCAAAATCAACTCCTTCTATTTGAGAATAGCCCTTGCAGACCAATCTGGCTTTATTTCTGATTACTTCACCAACTTCATTTAGTTTGTTCCAGAAGACCCATTTGGTTCCAATCACATTCTTGTTTCTAGGTCTGGGAACAAGATCCCAAGTGTGATTTTTTTCAATTTGCATCAACTCTTCCTCCATTGCTTTGGTCCAGTTTTCATCATTGCAGGCTTCATTTATTGTCTTAGGTTCAATCTTTGAAATCAGACAATACTCATTTGAATTTTGAGCAATTCTCCTTCTAGTTTGCACACCTTTGCTTTTGTCACCTATGATCTGATCTTCAGAGTGATTCAGTCTTGCATACCTTGGAACTTTGGGAGTTTCTTGCACTTCTGCTTCTTGATCAGGCTCATTCAGATTTATCTCTTCTTCTTGATTTACCGGATCAGTTTGGACCTGACTTTCAGAAGAGGTTTGGACTCCTTGAATCAAAACACCATTCTGATCATCTTCATCATATTCATAAAACCTTGAGGGTTTCTCAATTCCCTCATCAACCTTTACATTTGTACTTTCTATTATCTTTCTCAGTCTCTTGTTATAACACCGGTATGCTTTGCTTTGAGTGGAGTAACCCAAGAATATTCCTTCATCACTTCTAGCATCAAACTTTCCTAGATCTTCATCTCTTTTAATGTAACATTTGCTACCAAAAACTCTGAAATACCTCACAGTAGGAGTGATGCCAAACCAAAGTTCATAAGGAGTCTTACCGGTAGTACTTCTGATTTGAACTCAATTGAGGGTGTAGACTGCAGTGCTGACAGCTTCTCTCCAATAGATCTGAGGAACATTTACTTCCATCATCATGCTCCTAGAAGCTTCCTAGATGATTCAGCTCTTTCTCTCCACTACTCCATTCTATTGTGGAGTCCTAGGAGCAGACAACTGTCTCTTTATTCCATGTCTCTCACAGAAATCTATGAACTCACCGGATGTGAATTCTCCACCTCTATCAGACCTTAGACATTTCAATTTTAATTTAGTTTCATTCTCTACCATAGCCTTGAATATTTTGAATTTCTCAAAAGCCTCTGATTTCTCTTTCAAAAAGGTTACCCACAGCATCCGGGAGTACTCATCAATTAGTAACATGAAGTATCTATCACCTTGCACACTTTTGATTCTTGCTGGACCACAAAGATTAGTATGAACTAAGTCTAATAATCTGGTAGTATTTCCTTACTTTTGAATGTGATTCTGCTCAGCTTACCCAACTGACATTCTTTGCACAAACTATTAGCAAGTTTCACCAATTTTGGAAGATCTCTTACAGCTTGAGCATTGCTTATCTTGATGATATTATCAAAATTCACATGACACATCCTCCTATGCCATAACCAACTCTGATCAATTTGAACAAATAAGCAACTTTTACCAATACCAACTAGATGAAAGATATTACCTTTAGTCTGAGTACCGGATGCAATCTATGTTCTGAAACTTTCAAAGATCTTGCATTTTCCATTCTTGAATTGGAGATCATAGCCCTTGCCCACCAACTGTCCAACATTGAGAAGATTGTGCTTCAATCCTTCAACATACAGAACATTACCTGTTTTGTTCCTTCCATCAAAAGAAATAGTTCCTCTACCTCTGATTCTACCAACAGAATTATCACCAAACTTTACCACTCCTCCTTCATACCTTTCCAAATCAATGAACTTATTTTTGTCACCTGTCATATGGTGAGAGCAACCACTATTAATGACCCAATCATCTTTTTCTTCAACTTGGGCAGCCAGATCTCTTTCCACAGTCTTATGATTGACAGATACAGAGGACATTGGATCTTCTTCCTTGATGGCAATGAACACCCATTCATTTTTGGATTTGTTTCCTATCTCTGATTCATCATCTGTTACTACATCATCATCTTCATGTACATAATAATAGTTCTTTTGGAACCTTGGCTTGTTAGGGTTTTGCCTTAAAAACCTTTCCGGACACCTTGAGGCAAAATGACCGATCTTATTGTAGTTAAAACACTTGAAAGGTAATTTTCCTTCGTACTTACCGGATCCTCTTGGCAGCCTCTTTGCAATAAGGGCTTCAAGTTGAGCATATTCTACTTCTTCTTCCTCCAGATCTTTTCTTGCTTTTTCATACCATGACAGCTTCCTAGATGAATTTTCTCTTGGATCAAACCTTTGTTTACCTTTAACAGAGGCACTAGCTTTGAATGTAGATTCAGTCTTGGGGGGTCATCTCCAAACTCTGTCATTTCAAATGCAGCTAATTTTCCAGACAATTGATCTCTTGTGACAGTTGTATGGGCTCTGAATTCTTCAATGGTAGTAGCCTTGATTTTGTAAGAAGCAGGAAGGGATCTGAGAATCTTGCCAACAATCTCATCTTCATCCAAGACTCCACCAGCATTTCTAATTCCACAAACAAGCTCATTTACTCTTGGCATAAAAGTAGTGATGTTTTCATCTTCTCTCATCTTCAGATTTTTGAATTTTTCTTTCAGACTTTGTAACCTTGCACTTTTGACATACCTGTCTCCTTCATGCAGAAGTTCCAATTTTTGCCAAATGTCATAAGCAGTTGGTAGGTCAATAACATTCGAGAGCTCTGAATCAGATCATGCACTTAGAAGAGCCTCTATAGTCCGCAGATTGTTTTCAACGTCTGTGATTTCATTTTGGGTCTTCAGACCACCCTGTGGAGGTACATACTGTGTTGTAACCATGGTCAGTACACCACTCCCATGCATCTCAAGTGACATTTCATGCGACCTTTCCAGAGATTAAAATTGGTTCCATCAAACTTTGGACTATCCTTCTTGTAAGACGACATCTTGGATCTCCTCAAGTGGTTAAGCTCTTTTTAGAGGAACTTAGCTCTGATACCAATTGTTAGACTTAGGGCACACAACTGAGAGGGGGGGTGAATCAGTTGTGCAAAAACTTTCTTCCAATTAAACACTTAACCTCACTTTGCAATTCAATAGTATAATAATAAATCAATCATGTAATCACAATGCAACAGATCAAGAGCAGAAACACATCAACACATGAGACACCAAGATTTTGACGTGGAAAACCTGGTTAAGGGAAAAACCATGGGGTGATTAACCCAAGATTGTATTCTCTGTTAGAAGAATAGAAAGAACAAAATGGCACATGCCAATTAGGGCTCATTGCCCGAGCACACTGCTCACAAGAGGCTCACTGCCTAAAAGAGACACACTGTCTACAAATAAATAATTGTCACCTACTTGAACTGGAAAATAGCATCTTCACCATGCTTGAATTAGTTCCATTTTAAGCCCAATACTTCTACTCTGCCTTTCGCTCTACTCCTTGCTACCACACACTCATCTCCACAAGGACAGCTTTGAAATGACTTCGCAACCCCTTACTTATACAAGACATCAACTTAGGAATGATCATCTAAGTCGGCAAACATCCATAAGAACATCCGCAAGACGTGTAACTCATCCGGTCAGCTAGTCTCAGGAAGAACATCAACATCTGGAGGTTATTCTTCAATTGCATGCTCCAACTCCAATGTGGACCACCAATACAAGCTTGGCATGATCCAAAGACCTTCACAAGATCCTGACTCACCAAGAACATCCGCACTTCATCTGTTTACTAAAAATCATCTCTCATTTATTCGGAACCTCAAGAACATAGTCTGTCACTACTGTTACAAAGGAATACATGCTTCTAGACCTTCAAACCATGAACCAATCTAGATAACACTCCACAGAGACCTCCTTAACACTCCCTCAAATCCGCAGAATACGAGAGTGTATTTCCAGATCTCAATGGACCTGTCTGTATCACTTTGTCACCACTGAGCACCTACCGGAACCGGTTTTACTTGAACTACCATAACTTCTTTAGATCTTCATGCGAACCTCTGAAATCTCTACTGAACTATCTTAAGATACATATATACAAACTCTTTAATCTGCATCCTCTGATCCTCATCTTATCTTGGACTTTTTCCTTACTGTCATCACTGTTCTTCACTGTTCCTGATTGAGACTAATTTTCTCAATATCCTCAGCTCACATCTCATCCAATCCTTATCATTAATGCAATAGGAGTATGTTGACATCAATGAAAACACTAGTTAAGCCCATAGTTGCAACAAGGATATTCTATAGGAATGGGTGCTTTGGCCAGCTGATCAACGATAACCTGTCCTTTGATGGCTTTTCTCTCAGTATATTTAATGTTGAATTTAGTGAGGATCATAACCCATTTTGCCATTCTCCCAGTAAGAGCAGCTCTGTTTAGCAGATATTTTAATGGATCAATCTTGGTGATGAGCTTAGTTTTGTGATTGAACATGTACTGTCTTAGTTTTTGTGAAGTAAAGACTAGGGCTAGATATGCTCGTTCAATTGGTGTATAGTTTAGCTCATATGAGATCAGGGTACGACTGATGTAATAGATGGCTCTTTCCTTCCTTTGTTCATCGTGTTGTGCTAGTAAGGCTCCAATAGCTATTTATGTTGCTGAGATGTATAATAGGAGGGGTTCTCCTTGCCTCGGTGGAGTGAGAATAGGGGGATTAGCTAGATAATCTTTTAGCTGGTCGAACGTAGCCTGACACTGAGTGTTCCATACAAAAGTTATATCCTTTCTGAGTAGATGTTGGAATGGTTGACATTTATCAGCAAGTTGAGCAATAAACCGTTGAATAGACTGGAGTTTCACTTGTAGACTTATCAACTTTTTTAGGCTTTTCAGAGGAGGCATTTCAATGATGGCTTTGAATTTTGCGGGATCTACCTCAATTCCCCTTCTGGAGACTATGTATCCCAAAAGTTTTCTGGAGGTGACCCCAAAGACACATTTCTTTAGATTCAAGCGAACATTGTATTGTTCTAGTTGGTCAAAGATCTTCGCTAATACGTCTAGGTGTTCTTCCTGTGTCTTTGATTTTCCTAGAAAGTCATCCACAGTCTTCCATGATGTGGTGGAAAAGATCATGGAAGATGACTGTCATGGCTCGTTGATATGTGGCTCCAGCATTCTTTAGGCCAAATGGCATTACCATCCAATAGTACATCCCCCATGGACATATAAAGGTTGTCTTATGTTGATCCTCTTCGGTGATTCTGATTTGATTATACCCTGAAAAACCATCCATGAGGGATAACATCTCATGTCCTGCCGTAAGATCCACTATCATGTCAATGTTTGGTAACAGGAAGTCATCCTTCAGGCAATCTTTGTTAAGGTCTCGGAAGTCGGTGCAGCAGCACATTCGGCCATCTAGTTTGGCTACTGGTACTAGGTTGGAAACCCATTCAGGATAATCAATTGGTCAGATGAAGCTGACGTCCAGTAGTTTCTTTAATTCTGCTTTGACTAGGAGGGCGACTTGAGGGTTTATTTTTCTGAGCTTCTATTTTACTGGTTTTGCATTAGGCTGTACTGCAAGGTGATGGACGACCAAGGTAGGATCGAGCCCTGGCATGTCTGCATAAGTCCACGCAAAATTGTGATTTATGCATTTGAAGAAGGCTAAGAAATTTTCCTGCTCTAGTGTGCTAAGAGATTCTGCCCTGAAGGTGATTTTCGGCTCTTCTTCCATCCCAAGATTCATCTCTTGAGCTGGCTCTACCAGGACAGGTGATCTGTCGGGATATGCCTTGTCTATCTCGGGAAGGCCCATGCTTCCATCTCCTAGCGCCTCGTGGAGGTTTTCACCAAGAGATACGCCTTTTATTTTTACTTTTTTGGGATCTGACACTACCGCGGAACAGTTTTCACCATCAGATCCATGTTTGATTTTTATATTTTTGTGACTAGAAGTAGGGGTTGTCTCCCTGAAATAGGAAGATGTATCAAGTTCCATGATGTATCCTACTTTATGATCTCCCAGGGGGAAGTGATCTCTAACCCCCATCATTTCAGCGATGGCCTCATCATTTGGTGCTACGTCGAAGACAGGAGGTCCCTGTTGGTCCTAGTCTACGAGGTCCAGGTATACAAGGGGTAAGTCATTGGATGAAGAGGCTAGGGTGGTGACTGTGTATAGGGTGCATATGGATGAGTCAAAGAAATCGATGAAGTCACTAAAGGAATCTTGATGGCCCGTTTCATTGACATTATCGATTTCAGGGGAGACCGTAGCGACCTTGGCTAGGATACATTCACCAGTAGTGAGGATACGTTATCGTTGACCATATCCTAACCCTTGGGTATAAGAATTTCTTGTCACTTGGACTGGTTCCATGATCCCTTGTTCATGAAGGCCGATACTGCCTTGTCCTTTATAGCCCATGTTTTTGACAATTTCTGACCCTTTACCATAGATCTCTGTTGGTATTGTGGGAGCTTCTTGGGTGGTTTCCTCATCTTTATATAGCAAGGATGATATGTCTTCGAGCACATCTTGATCAAGGAGATGTTTCTTCTCAAAGGTAGGTGATGGTTTACATTTGATGACGACTATGTTGGCTTCTTGTTTCTTTGGGATACAGAACATTTTAGGGTTGGGTAACGTGCCCACACAAAAGGTACCATGTAGGTCGTATTCCCCACATCCCATGTCACTAAGCTTGATCTTGATCTCAGGTGGTGGACATGTTTGGGACGAAGTGGTGGCAATGTTGGCAGGGTCAATGTACAAAGTGGATGTTGTGGGGTGGGCTTTCTAATGGCTTCGTTATACAGACAGAAGGTGTGGTCATGGCCTTCCAAGAAATTGCAGTATTGGAAGGGGTGGGGATCGACATAGATAGTTACTTCTGTGCCATTGTGAGGGAACTTAAGACATTCATGGAATGTAGAGGAGACCGCTTGCATGGCATGGATCCATGGTCTGCCGAGAAGAATGTTGTAGGGGAGATCAAGATGAAGGACTTGACATTTTGTTTCCATTATCTTTTGTCCCACTTGAATAGGGAGCTTGATAGTACCCTCAGATAGTCATTCAGTGTCATCATACCCTTTGATTGTTATGCACTCACTGGTGTCTACAACCACATCTAAGTATCCCAATTGTTTTAATAATTTAAGAGTGCACAGGTTTAGGCTGGAACCACCATCTATTAAGACTCTCTTGATGATATGCTTCTGGATACGGACTTTGATGTGTAAGGCATCATTGTGTGAGTTTTCAAATGCAGGGAGATCTTTTTCTGAGAAGGTGAGATGATGAGGCGTGGCGATATGGCCCACCATGGCTTGAAATTGATTCACATTGAGGTTGGCGGGAACTTGGGTTTCCAAGAGTGCTTTATCAAGGACTTCTTTATGGAGCAGTGATGTACGAAGTAGCTCAAGTATGGAGATCTGTGCAGGGGTCTTTCCTAGATGTTCTAGGAGGTTGTACTGATTGGTAGGCGATAGGCGCGTAGCTGGATGATTAGGTAGAGAATCTAATGTGGATGCGGGGGTTTGATCAGTGGTAGGGGCTGTGCGGATGGATACGTGGCCATGACGGGTTGTGACAGTGCAATCGGGTGCTTGAGCCTGAATGGTGATTGTGTTGAATGGTTAGACGATGGTTCTATCTGCCCTATAATAGAGTCATAGGATGTGGGAGGTGGGGTGACATTATAGGTTTGATTGGATGAGGAGGCTTTGTTATGATTGGGCAGTGGATCCTTGTAAGCTCCTAGATTAGCATTAGGCGATGGTTGGGTGCTTTGCTCAAGATTAACTTTGTTTTGATCGATGTGGTCTTGCACACAATGCTTTAACTTCATGCAATCAGCGGTCTTATGGCCCACAATGCGGTGGTAGTCGCAATAATCATTTTTGTTGTACCATGCCGCTTTGAGCTTACTCTCTTGGTGTGGTTTAATAGGTGGGAGAATGATCAAACCTTTCTTTAGACATCTATCGAGGATATCTTCAATGGGTTCCCCTAAAGGTGTAAATTGTCTTTGAGGTTTGTTTTGTTTAAATTGCCCCCTTTGGGTATTTACATTGGTGGTATACGTATTTGAGGGTGTTTGATTCTTTACATGTTGGATGGCCTTCACATCAGTGACGCCATCGTTCAAGGTGTTTTTTTCTTTCCCCAATAGCGTGGCTTTTTGTTTGATTGAGCCCTTGGCGATGAGGGCCCGTTCTATGGTAGTACCTTTGTCGATGACTTCTTCAAAGGTAGACGCACAAAGGATCTGTAAATAGAACCCTATTTCTTGATTGAGGTTAGTCGCAAACATAGTGACAAGTTGTTTTTCAGGAATTGGCCAAGGGAGTTTGCTTGCTAAGCTTCTCCACCTCTGCAAGAAGGAAGCAAAGGATTCTCTGCTTTTTTGTTTTGTGTTGCAAAGGTCTGTTAGATATTTCATGCTCGAAGTTATAGGAGAAATGATTGACAAATTTTTCTACGACCTCAGGGAAAGACCTAATGCCCGAGGGAAGATGTGCGAACCACTCAGTGGCTTGACCACCGAGGCTTCTTGGAAATAGTCTCATTAGATATGTATCGTTGTTTGAGACTTCTAAGCAAGCGAGGTAAAACTCCCTAAGATGATCCCTAGGGTCTCCCTTTCCCTTATATTTGTCAAATTTGGACATTTCAAAATTTTTGGGGAAAGGGGGCATGTACAGTGTCTGAGCAAATGGATAGGGACAAATATCCTCAAAGGAATAGTGCTTGCACTTGTCCCTAGTTTGCATATCGTCTACCTTTTGAATCAAGGCCTGTATAATGATTGTGAGATCTGGGGTTGGTGGCAGTTGAGGTGTGTAGGTTTGCTAATGGATGAGGTGTTGGAGATTGGGTGGTGTTTGATGTTGGAGGTTTTGGGAGATCATGTTTTGGTATTGTGGGGTGGTGTTTTGGTTGAGGTGTGCGAGATGTTGTTGGTAAGCGTGGATTTGTTGGAGAATATGAGGAGGTATTTGAGGGTTGGGATTATGATGTGTTGATGATGCTATGGGGTTTTGTAGATATGTGAGATGAGAAGGATTGACATTGGATGGGTTGACATGAGATGGATTGACGTTAGATGGGTTGGTCGTGTTTAAAGGTGGTTGCGAAAAGAATTGTCGCATGTAGGCTATGGTTTGAGGGTTAAGTGGAGGCACACTTGTGGAAGCACTTGCGTGCGTGAGGTTCCCTTGTATGCCCAAGGTGATTTGCAGAATGGAAGAGTTTACGGTAGTTGTGGTAGTGGATGTGATGACGGGTTGGGAGGTGGTAGGATTGGAGACACTTGCGGGGATTGTAGATGTGGTAACATTAGAGCTTGTGGTGGCAATACATATGGTGGGAGTTGAGGTTTGTGAGACGATAGGTTGGGTGTTTGATGTAGATGGTTGGGAGAATGTGGTAGGATTGACGTTAGAGGTGGATGGTTGGGACGATGTCGTGTTGTGGGGTGGTTGGCCACCAATTTTGAGGAGGTAGTCAAGATATCTATTTGGATCTGACCTTAGGATTTTGTCAAGTAGTTCCATGCTATCGACGTCTTGTGTAAAGCTTAAGACATCTAGATCATCTTGGGACATGGTGGGGACGTTTTGTGGTGGTGGTGGTGGTTGCAAGAAATGGAAGGGATTTTCATTTGGATTATATGTTAGGATTTGAAAGACCGTAGGTGGATTGTGTGTTTGGTTGGTTGGTAGGTTGTTGTCATTGGTATTAGACATTCCTATGCCCATGTATTGTCCAAAATCTGCCATTGCTTGATTCTTCTTGTGTTGTGATCTAGTTATGGGCATGCAAGTGTATGGATTTGATTTTGAGGTGGATGAAAGGGGGATGGAGACCTTAGAGAATCCGGATTGATTTGTTGGACCCGAAAGAGGATGTGGTAGTGGAATGGAAGATGAAAGGGTGATTGTAGCGTGATAAAGGATAGATTTCTCATTTCTAAGACGATTCTCCAAAAAAGTGTCAATCTAGGGATGATACGAGTGGGTGATATTGATGTTTACAATGTTTTGGACCAAAATGGTAGATGAGAGATGAAGTTTGCTTGAGGATGATTTGACGAAAGGGATTTTGATGTTTATTTGGATGGTGATATTTTTGGATGAACTAGATGTTTGGTATGAGAGATTAGGATGATGTTTTTGAAAAAGGATTTGATGGTCAACGAATGAGCTTTAGTAAGATCTAGTTTTGTGTCGCACAAATGGATGTTTCTCTTTGTTTGGGGTAGATTAATGACCTTACACAAAGAAGGATGATTTTTAATTGAAAGGTTGACTAATGACTCTTTAAGCAAAATATGATGTAAAAGATGAAATCTAGATCTAGCCTTAGCTCAAAGGGATGATGAGTTTTGGATTTTGATTGATGATTTTTTGATGGGTATTTGGGTTTTTTGAAGATTTTGGATATGTTTTTGATGAATGAAATGAGATGATTTTGGAATGATTTCTTGTAACAAGGATGTTTGTTTGGTCCAAAAGGTATGCAAAGATTAATGGGGATGAATGGAAATGATATTTGAGTGGATTATGGCATTAGAAAAGGGTCCAATAATGATAATTATTGATTCTCTAAGGTCACAATAAAGGTATGATTGGAAAAATTTGGATAAAATGGGTGGGGTGTTGACAAATTTTTGGAAGGTGATTATGGATTATGGCAAAGCAGGTCCTAAAGATCACAATGAAATTTTCTCTAGTTTCAGGCAAGTCAATCTAAAAATAGCACCAATCCACATGTAAAATGGCACCAAAAGTAGACAGAGATAGCACTGAAATAGGTCAGTGTTGGTCGAGGCTCTGAAAAAGTTTGATTTTGTTGACAGATTTGGATTTGTTTTGATATGAAGTTTGATCAAAATGATTTTTATTGTCTCTTGGCAAGTTTCTTAAAAGCATTTCAAGCACAATAACACACAATAACCAAGATTTTGTTTGTGAAAAGATGTGTGATTTTCTTAAACAAGCACTTTGCACATCCTAAGATGAAGATATGACAGTATTTGTTGAATCCCCTAGCTGCGCATATTCAAAGTGGGTAGCTCCAGGATCTTGGTAGGACCGACTCCCCCTTACAGTGCACTCACTTCTCATGCATACCAAGATTCGGGTTTCCACGAAGGCTTGTCCCTCACCAAACCTTAGGATTGTCCCTACTACCTCGGCTAAGAACCGCATGGATTGAGGCCACTTCAAAGGTTTCCCTTCTGCGTCAACAAATAGAAGGTTTTTGGCTTGCTAAAACAAAGGTTCATAGTAAGTGCATTCATTCAGGTGGCCATACGTGCAGTAGCACTACTCTCCATTATGGAGTCTCCCAGCCTCCAAGGGTTACACCTTGGAGGATTTTGGGGGAGGTTGGCTGTCGGTATGACACAACAACACCTGTTGCTTGTGACTTTCATCACAAACACATTATTTTATAGAGCGGCTTGAAAGAGCTTGGCTTTAGCTTGTTGCCGCTTGGGTCATTCCCACCTTTTGAAGCGGGGTGGCAGGCCCTCTAAATGATTAACAAAGGCAACACAACCACAAAAATACTTTTGATCCCCAAGTTCATACAAGGATGCGAGGGGAGAGCATACGTATATTTTGTGCTTGCATCATGCTAAACAAGGTTTATTTTAGTTCTTTAGATTATGTTGGGGGTGAGTTATGCAAGTGTTGTGAGAAGCTTTTGATTCCCAAGGTCACCAATGGTGCGAGGGAAGAGCATAAACTTTTCACGCCACAAACATCATCACTAAAACACTTCAAACAAATTTGATTTGTTTTCTTGTTTAGATGAGTGAAAAATGCAAATTGTTGTTCTTTTTAATCCAATAAGTTTAGTGATGCACTTTGTGGTTCTTTTTAAAGCCCAAAATCAAAATGTTTGTGGATTTGTTAGCAAACACTTGTGAGTTTTAGAGCACCAAATTCAAATGTTGTTTAAGCTAGGGCACACAAAGATTTGTTTGTTGGTTGTTGATCAATTTTATTGCACCAAATTGAAATGTTTGTTTCTAAGCTAACATACAAGGGTTCTTTTTAAGTCCCAATTGAAGTGTTTGTTTTAAACTAAAGATAAATACACTACAAAAACTTGTTAGTGGCCGCAAAATGATGGTGATGACCTGCAAACAACTTATCAATCCCTGCATAGAACCCATAGTTAGCCTATAAACATAGCGCTAAAACAGAGACCAAATGGCACCACTGCGGATAGCAAATGGCGCTACTAACAGAAATCGACCAAGAAAACCTGACACCCTAGACAATAGCGCTGATATACAAAGATGTGCTAAAACTGTGTACAGAATGCGCCAAAACAGAATATAGCACTAAAACATTATACATAAGGCACTACAACATAACATAGCGCTGAAATAATATACAGAAGGCACTAAAATAGACAATAGCGCTGATAAGACTATGACAAGGCGCCACTACGCATGTGATTGAATGGCCTGGTCATAGTTGAAAATAGCACCGCTCTGGGTGCCGATAGCGCTGTTATGAGCTTGAACTTATCAATCCTGCAAAATAGAGGTCTTCCTAATCAAAATAGAAGGTTAGACTGCAAAGAAAGGGGCTTGTTAGTCTTGTTAGTCTTGTTAGCCTAATGAATGGAAAATAAGACAAGATAAATGCCAAAATGTATGTTTGGTTTTTAATAAAATTTTGGCATGACCTCCCCCCCTTTGTTGCAAGATCCCTGCCAAAAAAAAATAGAGAACAAAAAACCCTAGAAAATAGTAGGAAGAATAACAATTAGATGGATTTGTGAGTGAATTTTAAGAGAGAAACTGCTCTGTCAGATAGCGCTAAAACAACAGATAGCACCAAAATATGCCATAGATGGTGCCACTGCGCAGTTAGATAGTGCCACTCCTACAAAACACATCTCAAACACAAAAACTCACAAAAAGATGATTAGATTGAGACCTTGTGGGTCCCACTGGGCGTGCTAATGTGATTAGGAAATCCTGAATCAAAGGTAAAGACACAAACTAAATGCATAGAAAACAAGAAGTTATACCTTGACAAGAAGACCCAATCTCATCAAAGGGAAAGAAGCTTTGCACCCAAGAGCTTCTAAGATGTACCCTAGATAAGGAAAACAAATGTGAAATGCTCTATCCTAATTGCAACTCACAAGTTAGCTTAATAGATATTTTGGCATGGTAACATTACATGAAAATTGGATGGATAAATGGGTTGGAGGATGTTGTATTTATAGGCATTTTGGGAGAGGTTTTGATCCAAGGGTTGAGATTGATTTGGGAGATCAATGGTGGAGGATGAAGGTGATGTGGAGGGCCCAGATTTCATCTTGGAGGAATGGAGGGCTAGGAATAAATATGAATCTTATATTCATTTTTGGGAAAAGGGTGAATTAAATGAGTATGGGTGAGATGGAATATGTGTGAATTAAAAATTCACATGGGGAAGGGTAAAATGAATTAAAAATTCATTTGGGGATGAGTGGACATAAATGAGGCATAGCATGGGTAAGGGGTGTAAGAGATATTAAATGTGATGTTGGACATGTTTTAATAAAAAAATGACTTATGTGGATATATTCCAATTTTTTATTTGGAGGATGTGGGGAAGGGTGTTAAGCTGGATTTGACCATTTGAATGAGAGGTTCAAGATTAATTAAATAAGGTTTTATTTAATTAATCCTAAGGCTAGGATGAGGTAGGCTAGGGTAGGCAATTAAATAATGGCTATTTAATTACCTAGGGTAGGGATAGGTCAATTAATAGGCTGAATTAATTAGTTAAACATGATTTAGCTAATTAATTAGATTTAGTGAGGAGGGAGAAATTGGCCAAATAAATATTGGATATTTATTTAATCAATTGGCCAAGGTTTGAACTATTGAATTAATAAAATTAATCTAATTGTTGGGGATAGAATGATGAAAAATTAGGTGATGAAGGGATAATTAATTAAATAATAATTTAATTAATTGATTAAAAGGGGAATTGGTATGTTTAGGGATGTCGGGAGTCAATTCGATGATGAAGACAATTTTATGTGTCTACATCTACAGCTTGGTTCATTTTCCAAAGGCCACTTAGTATCAAATCATCTTCTATTTTTACAGCCTCTTGCTGAGAAATTTTAATATCATTTATTCCACTTTGCGTCAATTCATATTGAACATCTGGATGCAATGCAAAGATAAAAGTACATAGCTAGAGTTGCTTACCCGGCTAAAGAAGAGCTGGGATCTTTTGAAGTAGCTAATTGAATATATCCACAAAGTCTCTGATGGATTCTTCTTCTTTCTTGCAGATGTGAAAGAATTGATGCAAAAGAGTAGCCTCATCAACATGACCTTTGAATCTCTCTAAGAACTTAGTTCTCAATGAATCCCAATTAGTTATGCATCTCTCTTCTAAATGATTAAACCATTTTGCCACAATCCCAACAAGAGATTCAATAAACAGTCCAATAAAAACATCTTATTTACTTACCCCCAAGATCCCACATGCAACTGTAAATGCAAGAATGTGATTTTCAGCATCGTGAGAACCTTCTCCACTGAACTTCAGGAAATGCTTTCTCGATCCTTCAGGCAATGACGAATATACTGGCAAGGAAAGAGGCCCAAATTGATTTCCCCATGGTTGGGAAGAAACCAAAACCATAATGTAAATCTGAAAGTTAAATCAGCATTAGTCTTCATCAAACAGAATATTTCTGGGTATGTTCATCTTACAGAGTCGCCAACCTCCATCCTTGGTTAGGCACCTTCAAAAATCTAGGAACATAAAAGCACCAACCTTCAATTTCGGTCCCCAGTAGAGTCGCCAGAATCTATTGGTGAATAGATTTGTCCTTCAGAAATAAATATAGAAAATGACTCAAGATGCCTGGAAAGAAGGACAAATAGCACTAACAGTTGGAGAAGTTATCATTGGGTAGACAACTTTCCTCTAAATTTTAGAGGTACAACTCCCTCTTTAAATATTCAATGAATAAACATAAGGGGGTATGCTTTTAACTAGAAAGTAGAAAAGGCGTATTAACATCTACCCATCACCATGAAATAGATGTGCATGACCAACTTAAGAAAGAAATGAATGCAGATAAATGATACACAACCCATCTACCCCACATTCATAAACAAAGGTAAATTAATTTAAAGATACAATTTGAAGATACAACTATAATCCTTCTTAACACAAACCAACATATAAGAAGCAATATTGAAGAAAGATTACTAATTGACATAAGAACAATTGCAATCATAGAAGATACTTAGAGACACAAAGTTCTGTAAATAATTCTTCATTTCTTCAACATAACAAAATTCAAAGTCTTTGCAGAACTTCCAGATACATAAGCTATTCTAGAAAGAAAGTATAACTGAAAAGTAAACTAAACTTGCTCTCCTTCCCCTGTTCACAGACAGTACCGGAAAAGATGCTTTTCTTTGAAATCCCCCCTTATATAACTTCTCAAAAATTATAATTACTCGAAAACAATCCTTTTCAAGTAACCGTAATCAAGAAAGTGACTTCTCAAATGGTTATATCATATCAAAATTGTAGTAATCATCACTAATTACAAAAAGACTTCAAATATGTAAGACAAGTGACATTAATCTCCCCCCAATTCTAGGCATATCTCCACAAAAAGCTAGCGCAGTTCAGCGCACTCTTCTTCTTCCTCTAGAATGTTAATTGTCCTGCAGTATTCAGCATAACTAGTTTTCTCCTTCCAAGCGACTGTGCGCAACTGAGAGATGATATAGATCTGCTCCTCCTCAGGCCATTGTAAATTGGGTTACAGAACAAGCATGGGCTCATCATCCCAGATTTCATTGTTTGCTAGAAGTCCCATTCTAAAAAATAGCTTGGTTGGCAAGAAAACTGAACACATAGAGCATTGCCACCTTTACTTAATTACATCAATGGGTAATGATGTCTTTCAAACTTATTAACATCGTGCCACCATCTGAATGAGCTTCATTACACTCGTCATTAATGCATCATTAATTTTGTATCTTGGGAAAAGAGTCTCAAGATTTGAACTTGCATTTCACAGCTTTTGAAAAGACATTCTCACCGCATACCACATGATCAATCTGATAGGTTGGCAATACCTTGGAAAATAGGCACCGTGAAGATGCTGACTAGTCAGTGGTCAGAGTAGATTTAGAACTTTGAACATAGAGAAAGAGTTCACAAGACATGAAAATTTTTGACAATGAGCTTTGAACTTTCCCGACGCAAAGGAGAAGTTGGGAAGTCGGCCATTTCAAGAACTTAAGAACATAAGTCGGGTAAACAAAAGATTCATGAATTCAAAAACCACCTGACGACAGAGACTTATAGAGAAGTCTTCAAGCCTTCAAAATCTTTGGAACGAAAAATGACTAGACTGTGGCAAAGCGATGATTGTATCAATTTTTAATCGCGAAAATTTGAAAATTTTGGGTTTAAATTTTGGGGCAACAATTTGTAAACTAGATGATTACTAGGAATCTATTATGTTCTTAAGGTGATTCAAGGCTTTCATTGTGTTGTAAGAGTAGAATTTGTGTTATCTATGTGTTTGTTTGCAGATTTGAGCATCTATTGCATCATGGAATGAAGGGCCTCTTCTTCCCATGAGATCTTCACTACAAGGTGATATCATTATGCTTTTTATCATTGTTTCATTTGGATTTGGCCTCTACCCCACAAGGGCACACTCTCTCTATCTAACAAAGGTGTTTGGAAGACTTAAGTGTCCTTCTGAGGCTTGATTGAGGCAAGCTCCTAAACACCACAACCCCCAAACCAAGTCTTGTGATTACAGGTTATAGGTGTCGCATTTGGGAAAAGTGGAGTTGTAGGAAGGATTGGCAGACATCAAGGATTTGAGATCTGAAGAAAAGTAGGACACAAGAGTACTTCCAAGACTTGGGTGCTCGCTCTAGTGTCCTCCACATCTGAGTTTCAGGAAACAGAAGTTACAAGGCTGATCAGTGTTGGAAGGAGGTCCAGATCCCACAAAGAAACTAGCTCCTTGGACTTGGGTGTCTGCTCCAGTGTCCCTGACTATTCCACCTCGGAACCCCAAAAATAGGTATTCTGTGATTTGGTATTTTACTCCTATCTGTAAGAGCTTTTTCCGTCTTTCATTAGTTTTTTTCCATAGTTGTATAATTAGGGTTTTAATGGTTAATTGGGAATAAGAGAAGGAAAATTAATAATTAAATTCCCTAATCCAAGTTTCCCTACATCTGCAAGTGACCTAGGGTATGATAGTGCTCACCACTGACCCTAGATCCTTAAATGTTAAGCAGAAAGGCGGATTTAAACATCTAAAAACTAAGACATTAACAAATCCAATTTTCCCCTAAACATAGAGTATTCAAGATATTCATTGTTGCACAGTAGAGTTATCTTGTTATTGTGTTTGTTATGCAGATTTGGCTTCATCTTCTCATGATGTGAAAGATTTTCATCTACATGCAAACTACACCTCTGAGGTGACATTTATTTATGTTTTCAATCATTTATCATATGGTTTTTGCCTCTATCCCACAGGGATACGCACTCTCTATCTGACAACAGTGTTTGGAAGACTTGAATGTCTCTCCGGGGCTTGACCAAGGTAAGCCTCTAAACACCACAACCCCCAACCCCCTTTTCTATGATTGCAGGTTACAAGTACAGAAGCCAAAAGAGTGGAGTTGCAGAGAGACATAACAGAGTGTCAGAATTGCATAGCAAAGCAGAAAATAAGGACCTAGACTTGGGCACCCACTCATTAGTCCTCCGGATCCTGAAACATAGAAATCCTCAGAACAGCAGAAATAGGTTGCAGACAATCTTCAGAAATCTCGACAGAAACTGGTACCATGGACTAAATCACTTGCTCATTAGTCCCTAACTTTTCTAGATATGGTATCTCTAAATCTGGTATGTATCTAATTGTCATTTGATATCTCTGTGTGAGTATTTGTCGTGATTCGTCTGTTTGTTTACGATTTTACGAAATTAGGGTTTTAAGCATAATTGGACTTTAATTGATAAATTAATTAGCAAATTCCAAGTTTCCTCTTCGTTCTAAGGGACACTAAATCTGTTGCAGAGCCCTCTTGCAAAATATTGTGGCTTCACTCGATTTATGTCCTTGAATGTAAGGTGTGAAAGGAGGATTTAATCTTGAAATTAAAACCCCTTCTTTTTCCACGAAACTGAAACCAGTTCCCAAGTCTGATTTTTCTCAATCTGATCAAGCTCATCTTCCATAGCATTGATCCATCCTTCATCCTCACTAGCATTAGTAAATGTTATAGGTTCAATCTTAGATAGTAATGAGAAATTTACCTGTTCATTTGACTTTGCCAGCTTTCTTCTAGTTTGAACTCCGTCATTCTTGTCTCCTATTATTTATTGTTTAGGATGATCATTTTGCACATACCAAGCAGGTGCCTTAACAGTTGTCTCTTCATATTCTTCTTCAATAGTAGCATCTTCTTCTTCTTCTGTTATAGAAATTCCATTTGAGTAGTTGTCCTTGTTTTGTGTTAGATGCGACTAGTCCTCATCTACCCTGACATTAACACTTTCTACAATTTTATGCAGTCTCTTATTGTAGCACTTATATGCTTTGGATCTGCTAGAATATCCAAGAAATATGCCTTCATCACATCTTGAATCAAAACTTCCTAGGCCATCTTCATCTCTTTTGATGTGGCATCTACTACCAAACACCTTGGAATATTTGACAGAAGCAGATCTGCCATACCATATTTCATAAGGAGTCTTATCAATGTTTATCCTTAACTGCACTCTATTTAAAACATATAGTGATGTGTGTAATAGATCTCTCCAGTAAACATCAGGTAACTTCACCTCATTTATTATAGTTCTTTCCATCTCTTTTACCAGTTCTATTTTTCCTTTCCACAACACCATTCTATTGTGGAGTTCTAGGTGCAAAATATTGTCTTTTTATATCCTATTTTTCACAATATTCTACAAACTCATTGGAGGTAAATTCTCCACCTCTGTCTGATCTTAAACCTTTGATTGTTAGACCACTCTCCTTCTCAATCATAGATATAAAAGTCTTAAATCTCTCAAAGGCTTCTGACTTATCCTTAAGAATGGTTACCCATGTCATTCTTGAGAAATCATCAACTAATAATATGAAATATCTCTCACCTTTTAGTCCTTGTGTCTTGGTTGGACCACTTAGGTCTGTATGAACTAACTCCAAGAGTCTTGAAGTAGAGTATTCTTTTGTTTTGAAACTAGACCTTGTTTGTTTCCCATGTTGACATTCCTTACATATGTATTGGCTGACTTGATGATTTTAGGCATGTGCCTAACTGCATTTTTTTGAACTTACCTGCACAAGGTTGTCAAAATTGATATGTCCCAATCTTTTTTGCCACAACCAATTTTCAACAACCTGTCCCATCAAAAAACTTCTTCCTTGAATCTCCTTGAGATTGTAAGGATTATTTTTTGTTTTTCTTGCCTCAACAACCAACTTACCATAGTGTGCTTTCCTGATCTCATAGCCTTTTGCATTAAATGTCATATTATATCCATTGTCACACATCTGGCTTACACTAAGCAAATTGGGCTTTAGTCCTTCAACATAATAGACATTGTGAGTCTTGGCCTTTCCATCAATACTCAGTGTTCCTTACTGCAAATCTTCACAAATGTGTTGTCACCAAACTTAACTAAGCCTCCATTACATTCTTGCAAACTTATAAACTTACTTTTATCTCTAGTCATGTGACTAGAGAAACCATTGTCTATCACCCATGGATTTTGTCTCTTAGCATGAAATGTTGTCTGTACTATTAGAGATTCTTCTTTCTTCTGATCATCCTTCTTCTTCTTCCAGAATTTCTTAGTTTCCTTCTCCTTATTTAGAAGAGAGTTTGATGCATTATCCTCCTTAGGAGGAACATTCTCCTTTCTTTCTTGTTTGTTAGTTTTTACAAAGTTTGTTCAATAGAATTTTGCAATATGACCAAAGTTATTGCATTTGTAACAAATTATTCTGAAATCTCCTAGAGGTGCAAAAGAATTTTTGCTAATAAATTTAGTTCTTCTCCTAGGAACAATTCTACAGCTAACAACCCTATGACCATATTGATTACATGAATAACAATAGACATAAAAGGATTGGGGAAACCTGATCATGCTAGAATATCTTGCAAGAGAGAGACCTTTGTATCTTTTCTCCTTCAGATCTCTGACTTTTGTGAAGCCATCATCTTCCTTCCTTTGCTTCTCTTCAATCTTTTAAGGAGGATCACTCGACTTTGAATGTTGACCTTCTTCAAATCCTAAACCAGCCATGTTCTTTGGAAATATCTAGTTGCTTATCATTTCATCAAGCATGCCACTACTCTTTTCAAACTTCATACTGGTTAATCTGATTCTTAGCCTTTTCTAAATATTTTTTCAGAGACACAATTTCAAATTCCAACTTCATACATTCTTCAATTTTTTCTTTTAATTCAGATTTTGTAACTTCTTCTATTCTCTTGGATTCTTCCACTTGTGTCCTCAAGTCAACAATCAGCTCTTTTAATTCTACAAGATCATTAGACACCATATCTTCTTGAAGTTACAGCTTCAGTTTTGAGATTTTCTTCCTAAATTTCTCAATCTCTTCTAAAGCACATACTAGCTCTCCTTCCAAGTCTACTTCTCCTTCTTCTTCATTCTTAGGGCCTTCCACATCAGTATTGTTCTAATCTTTATTAGTAGTCTCCACTGTCATAAACAAGAATTCATTTCCTTCAGCCTTAGAAACACCTTCATTGTTGTCTTCTATAATGGGCTTTCTTCAGAGGAGTTATTGTCACCTTTTATGTATAGACTCTTCTTGTTCTTCTGAAAATTCTAAATTTTTTTCTTCTTTGGATAGAACTGCTTGTTACTTTTCTTACTATCAAATTCATCACTTTTGTCTTTTCCTTCAAAAGGACATTTAGTAGCAAAGTGACCAACCTTTCCACAATTAAAACACTTCAAGGATAACTTACCTTTATACTTCCCAGATCCTCTCTTCAATATTCTTACAAAATTGGCCTCTTCTTTGTCTGTCTCAAATTCAGGCTCTACATTATTTACCTTCTTTGATGCCTTAAATGCAGCTTCTCTCTTTGAAATCTCAGTACCACCTATCCTCATTTCATAGGTAGTAAAAATACCATGTATCTCATCAACAGTTATCTTATCAAGATCTTTTGTTTCTTCTATAGCAGAGACTTTAAAATCATACTTGGAAGGTAAGGATCTAAGTACTTTCTAAACAATCACTGGCTCTTTTACTTCTTCATCGAGTCCTCTCATAGCATTCACAACTTCATCAACTTTGAGCAAGTAATCAACTATCTTTTCTTCCTCTCATTTTCAGGATTTCAAATCTTCCTTTAAAGGTCTGCAACTTGGCTTGTTTCACCTTTGTATCTCCTTCATAGATGCTCTGAAGCTTATCCCAGATTTCTTTGGCAGACTTGCAATGCATCATTTTCACAAATTTAGAGTTAGCTAAACCACATAGAATTGCATTCTTAGCCATGCTTTCTCACATTCCTTCTTACTTGCTTGGTTTGTTGGAGGAGTTGCAGGAGCAGTATAACCATCCTTAAAAGATTGCCAAACATCAAACCCTATTGAAGTTAGGTAGGTTTCTATCTATATACTCCATAATGCATAATTTGTTCCATCAAACAATGGTGCTTTGTTTGAGTGAGATCCTTCTTGACCGACCATGTATTCAATCTCCAAGATCAACCTTAGTTGTTATGCTTCTCCAAGGAACCTTGATCTAATACCAATTGTTAGAACACAAGCAATCTACTAAGAGGGGGTGAATCAATAGATCAATAAAACTTAAAACTTCAAGCTTCTAGAATGCAAATTGAATTAACTTTCAGTGCAATAACATCAACAACAAAAAAGCATGCACACATGAACACCAAATATACATGGAAAACCAAATATGGGAAAAACCATGGTGAGAAAATGTGCTAGAATCTACTGTCCTAATCCAGCCTCACAAATGAAACCATTGATTACAATGTTTAAGAGCACCAACTCTAAGGAGTCACCAAACCCATGATTTAAGAGCACCAACTCTAAGGAGACTACAATCCCCTAATCTGAACACCAACTCAGTCCACATGAGGCACCAACCTTACTGAATCTTTACATATTCAAGTATGCAGCCATGTGGTTCTTCATAAACCTCAAATACATCTATTCAAATCATATACAGTCTTCTCCTCTCACTGTACTCATGTAGATTCTCTCTGCACTGAATTCTTCTCACACATTCATCAATCTGTCTCCATATATCTTATTCTATTACAATTGCTTTTATAACATCAACAACAAAAAAGCATGCACACATGAACACCAAATATACATGGAAAACCCAATATGGGAAAACCCATGGTGAGAAAATGCTGCTAGAATCTACCGTCCTAATCCAGCCTCACAAATGAAACCATTGATTACAATGTTTAAGAGCACCAACTCTAAGGAGTCACCAAACCCAAGATTTAAGAGCACCAACTCTAAGGAGACTACAATCCCCTAATCTGAGCACCAACTCAGTCCACAGGAGGCACCAACCTCATTGAATCTTTACATATTCAAGTATGTAGCCATTTGGTTCTTTATAAACCTCAAATGCATCTATTTAAATCATATATAGTCTTCTCCTCTCATTATACTCATGCAGATTCTCTCTGCACTAAATTCTTGTCACACATTCATCAATCTGTCTCCATATATCTTATTATGTTACAATTGCTCTTATATATGTCTATCTCTGCATATTCTCGCCCATGTGCATGCTTGCACTCTAGTCCTTCTGCATGTTTAAAACTCTAGTCATTTGCATGTTAACACTCCCATTTTTTTGCATGTACAGAAAGACACCTCTGTATGTAGCTTTGCGCATGCATTAAATTTGTTTAATTATTGTTTATCTATTGCTATAATCAATTACAGTCGCAGTTCTATTTATATCTTCGTGCATGTAAAACATCCAACTATTCTGCATCACCGTCATCGCCATGCATTCACTATGTGACCTTAACCATCCTATATCGGCAAATTTGTCATTTCTTGAACCTCTGGCTTTTAGCTCTTTATCGGCGATTTTCAACTTTTGAGAACTTTGCCTTTGTCTTCTTCTTTATTGGTGAAAATCACATTCTTCAAACTTAACTTTATTACCTTTTGCCTCTATCAGAGAATTTTCGTCTTTTCAAACTGTGGCCTCTTTTAAGCTTTCTTTTCTTTATTAGTGAAAACACTCTTTTTCAAACTTTGGCTTCTAACTCCTTTATCAGCAAGCTTTGCTTTTTCTAAACCTCAGCCTTTATCTCTTCTATCAACAAATTCTTGTTTCTTTGAACTTTGGTCTCTTTGTCACTCTGTTGGTGAATCCTGGCCTTTTCAAACCTTAGTCTTTGTCAGCGATTTTGGGAGATCTCGAACTAACCTTTCTCTATCACCTTTTCCCTTCTATTGGCAAAACTTCCAAATCCTGAACTTTCCTTTCAAGCTCTCTTTTCTTTATCAATGCCTTTCATCTTCTTTGTCGATGAATTAGGGAAATAGCTAACTTGCAAACTTACTTCCCAAAACATAAGTTTCTCCAATGAATATTCTCTTGATAACTTAGAATCTTCAACATCTAAACTTATCCTTGTCTTCAAAAACTCTTTAGTCAGCAAAATAGTCAAACCATGAACTTTGACTTCCTCTAACACTTTGTCATCAACTTCTCCTTAGTCGATGAAAGAACCAAACCATGAACTTACTCTTAAGCCCCTTGTCACCCAATTGGCAAATCGGTGAAATGACAAACTCACAAACTTCCAAATACTTTAAGCTTTTCCTTTATCAGTGGTATTCCAATTCTTCAAACCAAAGTGACTTAACTTTACAAGCTTGCCTTCTCAAGCATGTATCGGCTAGTCGGTAAATCAGAGAAAAACCAAACTTGCGAACAAGTTCACAAAACAAAGATTTTGCTGATAACTATGACTTAAACTTTTCTTAAGTCTTCAATAAGAATGCTTCCCCTTTCTTTTTTTAGCGAATTGACAAAAAATAGAACCGGCAAACCTGCCAGTTTTCAAACCAAAATTTTTGCCGACTAAGGGCAAAACTTAATGCCTTAGTGTTTTTTTTTCCCTTCTGCCTTAGACACTTTTGCTTCTATGCACTCCTTCCCTGCCTTAGACATCAACTTTTGACATCAATGACAATATATATCAACAAACCTTTGGGTTTTATCTCCTTGCAAAATTCTCACTGTGTACATTGTAAAAGCATCATTTATCCTTTTGTAATGCACCAAGGCATTCCTCATCTTTAACCAGGGATAGGAATCAAAAACCTTGTATTGTTCTGGAACTAGTCCTATTGTTCCTCTCTTTATCAATCCTAGATAGATAATAGGTCTTGCAAGCATGTACACTGGATAGAAGGTCATGGAAAATCTCCTTGAATAATTCACCTTTGTTAGTTAGGCATGCAGATTTTCATTGATGAGTTTGGCCTAATTAATAATTTATTTGTTTTCTAACACCTCATGGATGAACTTGAACATCCATGGCATGAAGGTGGAAGTACTAGGTAGGCCCATTATCCTACTCAATAAGGTCATCACTAATTTTAGTCTTGAAATCACTCTTGAAGAGTGTCTTGAGCAGCTTTGAGAGTGTTGGCTTAGATGTGATCATCCACCTTTTGTTGATTAATTTCAAACAAGTTTTAGTATCCTAATTGTAGTACGTCTAGTCATCATCCTTAGTTAAATTGACCACCTCTAAATGATAGGGAATATTGAATGCTTCAGCAACAGCATTAGTATAGAGATCAACTATTACTCTCCTAACATTAGTTACAATTCTCCTCAGTCCTACATGATAATGATTTGCATAGGCTATAACCAATTCCAGACACTGCACTAAAGTAAAGAACCCTATATCTTGTGCAATTCCATTGTTCGCCATCCTTTTTTCTCAGGTTGAAGGATTATCTCCATACATTATTTTTGGAAATCTTCCACATCCACATGGCCTAAGTCAATATCTGATATTTCATCCCAAGCTAAGTTGATTTTGGAGGGTGGGTGACACCTTGAAATTTGTACTTCATTTTCTTTTCCCTTGACATAACCCTACAAGAACAAAAGAAGTCATAAGATTCTCAAATTTTTAAGTAATTTGAGTTTTAAACAGTTTGTGGGTTTTCATTGGATAATCAAACATCATATTTACATCTTAGAAATCCAATAGTTCAAAGAAGTTCCACAAAAATTAACCTTTAAACTAAATTCCTTTGTAAAATAGAGTTCGCAAAAAAATGATAAAGAATTAGATATAATAGCTTAATATTATACATTTTGCAGTTTGAGAAATTTTTGCAAGCAAACCATGCACATTTCTTAACCTCTTAAAAGGACATCATTATTTTAAAATAAAATGGGAGACTCGAGAGGGATAGTGGTTTTCTTAGTTTTCTATTGTAGTAATATCTAGTTATTAGGTTGAAGTCTGCATTTTTAATTTTCTACCTTTTGTTCTTTTGTTTCAATGTGTTGAAGTTTTGTGGGAAAATGATACAGCCCAAGAAGTACAAGTTATCTTCAAATATCCTCTTATCTATGGAAATTCTACAAGTATATTTTCGTAGGAAATTTTCAATAAGTGTTTTGTTTAAACACCTTTTCGTTGAGACAAACTATTTGCAAGAAACCTTACCAGTTTTGGAGGTCATCCTAAAAAAATCAAGTTCTGGTTCTAGACTAAAATCCTACATTTCTGTGCTTTGAAAATGAGTTTTCTTGCAGAGAATATAAGGTGATCCGGATGTAAAGGGAAAAAATTAAACTTCACTTTTAAGTTGAAATCCCACAAGTAATTTTTTAATATTTTTCTAAGTCTTTGAAATTTCAAGGATAAATGCAGGAATTATCTGAACTTCTGGACATGAACCGTAAAAGGTTGAAATTCCAACCCTACACCAAATTCCCACAATTTACCAACTCATAAGATTTTCAACATGTTTTCAAATTAAGTATTTTAGATGCGAATGTGGAGAACCTAAGAAGAACATGACATAAGATTTAAGTTAAAAATTCCACTTTTCTCAATGAATCTTGTAATTTTGAATTTTAGTTCTGGACAACATCTTCAATTCCATTGATTTTGCAAGGATTCGACCTAGTTTAGGATATTCCAATACTTAATGGTTTTTTTGAACCAGGGCATAATGAAATTTAAATTTTTAAAGAATCTAATTGTTTTCCTTTTGAGTTTTGCAATTATTTCATGAACTAGGGTTAGGTTTATTTCTAATTGAGGTGTGACCTAGTTTTGGGTCTAACGATTGAAATTTATTCTTGCAAATGTGTTCTTTGAATCAATGGTTTAAATTCAATGTCTTGGTGATTTTACAACAAGAATATTTGAATCTACATCATTTTAAGTTTAATTTGAGAGAAATCCATCTACAATTTCTAGAGCTCGATGGATGTTTTTGAAATAATGTCAAAACCAAGGAGCCCTAATTCTTTTCATCATTTGATGTGATGCAAATGAACTTCAAAGTTTCTACTAGCTGGTTCAAATTTGCATGAAATAAGAAAATATTTCTTAAATCTACTGGAGCTCACAATGCAAATCAATTTTAGGTCATAGGAGGGTTTCAAATTACAAGAGGTCGAAGGAATTTGATTGTAAAGTGTTAAAATGATTGTTTAAACTGAATTTATACTCATTAGGTTTCTAGTTCATATCACCATTAATTCAAAGAAAAAATGGGTGAGATGTTGACATAGGAAAAATGGTACTTTTACAAAAATCTCCAGGAAGAGTAAACATCAAAATTGCAACAATAAAATTGAAACTATATGACATCAAAACTCTACAAACCTACAAGACTTACTAATTCTAGCTTTTACTTATAAAAAGAAACTTGTGGAAGAGATAAGATCATCTGGATGCTCAAAACAACACCAAAATTTCATGTAGTAAGTTAGGATTTCATAAAGAAATTCCTTAAAGACTTTCAACGTTAAAACAACTTTGCAAGAAAATATTGGACATCTGGATAAACAAACAAAGTGATACCTATGTGATAATAGGTCAAGATCTCGCAAACCTTAATACAAGTGACTTGAATACTTAAAACCATGATACAAATCATTGTGGATAAAACCAAGACAACAAGACAAATTACCAAAAGACATGACATCCACTAGTAAGCCCAAAGTCTACAAATTAAACAAAAGCAAGAAACTCAAGATTTTACAAAGGAAAATAACTTAAACCTTCTACTAATGACTTAAGCACTTGGTAAACTAATCCATAGCCATTCTAAGGACTCAAGAACACACCCCTCTTTCTCCAAAAGGGAAGACAAAAGGAAAACAAGATAGAAAAATCAAACTTAAGCAAAAACAAAAGAGGGGTTCCACCAAAAGAGGGGGTCCACATTTTGTCAAAAGCAAAAAGGGGCATGTGTGCAATGCACAAGTCCCAATAAGGGTGAGGAAGGTGATGGTGTGGAATCTGCTGTTAGACCCAAGGAGAAACACAACGCAGAGGAGGAATTCACTGAGGAGAGCATGGATGATGGTTTGGTTGTGAAGGAGGCTGGTAAGGAAGATAAGTCTGGTAAGAACAAAAATGAGATCTCTGAGAGAAAAAGGCTGAGTATCAGAAGATCCAATAGGCTAGCAAGATGGCTTACCCACAAACTCACCGAAGTGGAGGATTCCAGTGACACTGTGTCTGATGATGATGTGGATTTCCAGAAGGTGATGGAGACCCCAGAAAATGAGGAGTTCTAGGAGGGGGCTAGTTTTTTTTAATAAATGAATGCTCCAGATTCTGAGTCGGATGAGGAGAAAGTGGAGATGACTAAGACTGCACCGGTTCAAAAGGATTGTGATCAATGTAAACGGGTTGTTGTGGAGGTTGCGGAGCTCAAGGCTATGCTGGCTATCCTAGAAAACAACATGAAGGTGCTAGCTAATTTTAGCACAAAGGTGATGCATAGATCAGTGACTACATTGTTCGTCCTTCAAGATTTAGAGCTCAATAGGCATGGTCTAGATGCAAAAATTTTGTTAATTATGAAGAGATGTATAAATTCCTCATAGAGGATTGGGGTAGATATTTTTTAGTTTTTGTTGGTTCTACTTTTTTTTTTATTATGGGTTTTGACTATATGTTCTGGTTTGCGACTATTGGCTATTAGTGTGTTGTTTGTCTATTATTGGTGGCTTGGATATATTAGCCCTTGTGGATTTTTGTTAAAGGGATCATCACCCTTGTTTGCTACTTGACGTAACCCTACAAGAACAAAGGAAGTCATAAGATTCTCAAATTTTCAAGTAATTTGAGTTTTAAATAGTTTACAATAGCTTGTGGGTTTTCATTAGACAATCAGACATCGTATTTGCATCTTAGAATTCCTCCAGTCCAAAGAAGTTTTGCAAAATTGAATTTGCAAAAAAATGACAAAGAACTAGATATAATATCTTAATATCATACATCCTGCAGTAAGAGAAAGTTTTGCAAGAAAACCATACACATTTCTTAACCTCTTAAAAGGACATCATTATTTTAAAATAAAATGGGAGATTGGAAAGGGATATTGGTTTTTTTAGTTTTCTATTGTGGTAATATCCAGTTATTAGGTTGAAGTCTACATTTTAATTTTTCTACCTTTTGTTCTTTTATTTTAATGCATTGAAGTTTTGTGGGAAAATGATATAGGCCAAGAAGTACAAGTCATCTTCAAATATCCTCTTGTCTATGGAAATTCTACAAGTATATATTTTCTTAGGAAATTTTCACTAAGTGTTTCATTTAGACACCTTTTCTTTAAGACAAACTAATTGTAGAAAACCTTGGGATTTTTAGAGGTTATCCTAAAAAAAACAAGTTCTAGTTCCAGACCAAAATCCTACAATTTCATGCTTTGAAAATGAGTCTTCTTGCAGAGAATATAAGATGATCCAAATGTAAAGGGAAAAATTTAACCTTCATTTCTATGTTGAAGTCCCACAAGTAAATTTTCATTGTTTTTCTAAGTATTTGAAATTTCAAGAATAAATGCAGGAATTATCTAAACTTCTGGACATGAACCATAAAAGGCTGAAATTCCAATTCTACATCTAATTCCCACAATTTACCAACAACATGTTTTCAAATTAAGTATTTTAGATGTGAATGTGGGAAACTTAAGAAGAACATGACATAATATTTAAGTTTAAAGTTTCGCTCTTAATAAATTTCATAATTTTGAATTTTAGTTTTGGACAACATCTTCAATTCCACCAATTTTGTAGGGATTCGACCTAATTTAGGATATTCCAATACTTAATGGTTTTTTTGAACTAGGGAATAATAAAATTTGAATTTTTAAAGAATCTAATTGTTTGCTCTTTGAGTTTTGTAATTGTGATTTTACAACAAGAATATTGGAATCTACATCATTTTAAGTGTAATTAAGAGAAATCCACCTATAATTTCTAGAGCTCGATGGATGTTGCTGAAATAGTGTCAAAATTGAGGAGCCCTAATTATTTTCAACATTTGACGTGATACAAATGAACTTCAAAGTTTCTACTAGCTGGTTCAAATTTGCATGAAATAAGAAAATCTTTCTTAAATCTATTGGAGCTCACAATGCAAATCAATTTTAGGTCACAAGAGGGTTTCAAATTACAAGAGGTCAAATGAATTTGAATGTAAAGTGTTAAAATGATCATTTAAACTGAATTTATACTCATTAGGTTTTTGGCTTATGTCACCATTAATGCAGGGGAAAAGTGGGTGAGATGTTGACATAGGAAAAATGGCACTTTTACAAAAATCACTAGGAGTAAACATCCAAATCACAACAACAAAATGGAAACTGTAGGATATATCAAAACTCTACAAACTTGCAATACTTAACAATTCTAGCTTTTACTTATTAAAAAAAATTGTGGAAAAGATAAAATCATCTAGATGCTCAAAACAACAACAAAATTTCATGTAGTAAGTCAGGATTCCATAAAGAAATTCCTTAAATACTTTCAATGTTAAAACAACTTTAAAAGAAAATATTGGACATCTAGATAAACAGACAAAATGATACTTATCCGGTAATAGGTTGAGATCTTGCAAACCTTAATACAATTGAGTTGAATACTTCTAACCATGATACAAATCATTGCGGAGAAAACCAAGATTGTGAGACAAATTTCCAAAAGACATGACATCCATTGGTAAGCCCAAAGTCTACAAATTAAATAAAAGCAAGAAACTCAAGATTTTACAAAAGAAATTAACTTAAACCTTCTGCTAATGACTTAAGCACTTAGTAAATAAATCCATATCCATTCTACGGACTCAAGAACACACTCCTCTTTCACCAAAAGGGAAGAAAAAAGAAAAACAAGACAAAAGAATCAAACTTAAGCAAAAACCAAAAGAGGGGGTCTACATTTTGCCAAAAGCAAAATGGGGTGTGTGTGCAATGCACAACAAGTCCCAACAACAAAACCTTGAATGTTGATAATAAAATACAAGCCTAAGGTCTAGATTATTTATGTTAGAAAGTTAATCCTAGGGTGATGCAACAAGAAGGAGACTAAAATAGTGTGGTAGATAACACATACATAATATAAAGATTTCAAACAATTTTACACATTCTTAGGCACCATAAGATCAGTTTGCTCATCTTTTCATATCGAATATTCTTTCTACAATATACATTTTGTACCACAAGCATAGATATAAACAACACACATGCTTGGGTACTACTTCTTCTTATATAACATTTATTACATATACTTTTCTAATTCACCCTATACTTTGTTTTACTCTACATGTTTTACTTTCCTTTCTTAATTTTTCTTCTTGTAGTAGGGTTTGGTGCTAATATAGCTACCTACAGATGTAAGGACATGTCCTTCTACATGTCTTGGTGCCTCATTGTCCTTCAAATGGTACCATACATCATCAAATGTTGCCACAACAACCTTGTAGTGATTGTAAGTTGGTATGTCTTGTTTCTATTTCCTATTTGCCAAACATTTCTCATTTCAAATGTGGGCTTTTAGGATATTTTAATATTTGACTAAAAAATTTAAAAAATGCATGGTTGGTTGTAGGGCTTTCAATACTTTACAAAATATATAAAATGCCTTTAGTTTAAGCCCCCAATGAATTGATCTTAATCCTTAGCAAGGGGGGAAAGGAGGAAGGCAACCCACTCATTTACTAGATATTTTAATCCATGTATTTTAATTTTATTGGGCCTACTATACTTGAAGATAAAAATAAACTAAATTTCATTTTTAAATGGATTTGTAGGTAGAAAATAAACCCAAGAAAATTAAAATTTCTACACCATCTCACTTTCCATAGTTAGTAACATCATTTCCTATAATCATCAAAGTATGTAAACATTATAAGAAAGATAAAAATTGTTTTCCTCTTTTAAAATAGTGTTGGCCCATCAAAAATTTTAAAATTAGGTTTCATCCAAAAGCTTGTTACAACTACAAAACACACTCGGAAGACTTAAAATTCAAATTAGAGGTAGATGATGCAACACCAAAACTAGCTTAGTTTCCATAATTTTAATTTTTGACCTTTAAGTTTGATCTATTTGTAAACACCACTAGCACAACCAACATAATTGCAAATTTGATCCTTGCCTTTTTAAAATTCAAATTTAATTTGCTCCCTTTATTTTCCCACCTTGAGTTGATTGTGTACACATTTTGTGAAATTTGATGCTATGTGCTAGTATTTAAAGACATTTAATTGCATTCATTTCACATCCTAAATCATCATTTGGAATCCACAACTCTTCGCTATGTGCTAGTATTTAAAGACATTTAATTGCATTCATTTCACATCCTAAATCATCATTTGGAATCCACAACTCTTCTCTCATTATAAAGCATTAAAGGTGCAATTAATAACACAGCATTTCGATTTGGTGCTCTAAAAAGAGTAACAAATTTGCATGCAGTTCTCATTTTAGGGCCCATGCCTATTGTCTTTGATCATTTACTCAAGTTTTATAGGCGTTGACCTAAGAGGACATGTTCCCTTCTATCACTAATAACAATCCTCCAAAGATATTATGGAATACCACCAATCCTAGAGTTTAGGGAAGATAGGAGAAAAGGGGCAAATGGGGGAGATAGAAACTAGAGGTGTGAAGAATAACAGATCAAGTCTACAAATACTAGACATTTTTGCAAACATGAACTTGATCCTATATAATGCAAACAGAATATTCTGATTCCAAAATGAGCTACAAGATTGTCATACAACTAAATACCTCTATTACACAAACCCACAACTATCAATGCGTTAATCTAAACTGATTTATACTCAATTATTTTCCATTATTGAATTAATTTAAGTCAATCTTATAAAGAAAAGTACATTTTCCTTTACAGATGAATTGCGTATTCCACAAGCTTACCTTACGGAGAAAGGTACATTTTCCTTACAGATGGATTGCGTATTCCAGAAGTTTATCTTCCAAGGAAAGGTACATTGACCTTTACAGATGGTTCACGTATTCCACATGCTTCCTCACAGAAAGAGAGTATAAATTACATCTGCCATTCCGTCCACCCTCATTAAAAAGAAATGTTAAATTATGCTTGTGACAAATTAGTCCCCTTAATCAAAACAAGCCAAAAAAGCTCTGACTGCAGAGCATTTGGCCGTATTGGTATTAACCAGTCAAATCCAATTCACTTTGTACAGACGATCTAAACTTTCCTTCATCAAGCCATAGTTATCTCAATACAATAATAAAATCTGCTTAAATTTGTGTCTTTTTCTTTGAAAAGTTGTCTAGAACATCTCAGATCCTTATCAATCATAGGCTCATGTTAAATACAGCTAAATTTCAATTATTATATTCCTTAATCAATGGCGGTCTATCTCAAAAGAACAGTTGAAATCCTGATCAATGATGGGCTCACGTTGGTACTGGCTAAATTCCAATTGAATTGGGCCTTAATTAATGGCACTTGCAGCGCCTTTGACAGAGACATGCTTGACATATGCCAAGAAATAATGTCTTTGCCGACATTGGTTATTTGTCTTTTATCCTCTGTTTCCCTGCAATCACATCATTTTTCCTTAATATAATACACAAAATGTGTCCTGTGCCAAGTGCAATCCTGGATGAAAATTTGGAATAACATGAAAACTGTCCACTCAATCTCTCGTGTGTAAAACAAATACCCTTCCATCATCATTGACTACCTACTAGATTAGTACAAAATATGAACAATGTGGGAACCATGCAATGATAACCCACGGTTGTTAACTTGATTTCTGCGCATTGGGCATGCTGAAAATGGAGATTTTTGCAACTTCGCTCCTGACAAAATGTTGGCTTGTGCTGTCCTGCAGGTGGGTTTAATGGCATTTTTCACATTGCAATCGGATAGTAACTTATCCAGATTGTTGAAGCAGTGTAAGTCATGTATTTCATAGCAGAAGTTCAGTCTTGGAGGAGCTTGAAACTTTCATGGTGACTGAGATATGTAGATTCGATGAATTGTGTGAGCCTCATTCCGCCTAAAAAAACAAACATCTTAATTAAACATCCATCAGCATAATCCAAGTTTAGTGCTTTCAAAATAAAGAAAAACACCATGAGGATTTAGTGTAAAAACAGGCCCAAAACAACAATAAAACCAGAATAGTAGTAACAAACAGCAAAAAAAATAGGGCCAAACAGAGTTAAATGATGAAGAAAAATATTATATTCATCGAACTTGCATGACAAATGTCATGTGCAGCAGTTATGAACAGTCACATGATTATAAGATCTCTAAGTTATGAACAGTCTCATTTGATTATAAGATCTTTAAGATATGGAAACTTGCTTTTTGGAGGACTCTTACTCTTATTATTTTATTCTAAAAATTGGAATGTCTTGTTTTTTGGACAGTTTTATGGAAGATTCTAAATTTATGGAAGATACTAGAAAAATCTTGCTTTTTCTTTAGACAATCCTACTTTCCTTTAACATCTCCCTTAAAATTAGTTCGGATAATACAAAAAAAATACAAAGGAGAGGGGAACATTATACTGCTATCTCCCTTTAATGTTCACTTCTATCATACCAAACATTCCTCACAATTTCAAGAATTTGGTTTCAATCATACTCTTAGTAAATATATTAACTATTTGTTCTTCACTTAAACAAAATTAAAGATTGACAATAGTTGTTTGATGTAAAGCCCTCAATTTCATCACAAAAGTAAATGAAGTAAATAATCCACTTAAATACAACATCACAATATCCAAAGTAAAAAGATGTAATTAATCCACTTAATTACAACAACTCAAGTAAAATGAATAATCTCATAACTATGAATCATAATGTCATTAATTTTACAAAATCACGCGCTCAGTCCAGGTAAAAGCACTATAAATAATATACAAAAATCCATGGGCGATCATGCCAAATGACATCCAATTTCAAGTTACAATAATCAAGTACATCAAGAATCGATAAATCAATATGCTCATCAGTCGTACAAACCAAGTGGTCCACCACCTGCGAGCCGAGAGACGGGAACATGGCTCAGGTGCTTTTCCACCCAACCATGAAATAATTACACTTCCCCAGATCCCTTCATGAAACGAAGGAAACCCATCCCTGCACGAAATGTTTAGCTACTTGGAAACAGCTAGCAGGAGGGAACACCTGATGCAACCCTGATGTCTGAATGTGCAATTCTAAATAATGAAAAGCAGATTGTCTCACAACAGGATGTGGCAGAGATATATATAAATAAGTTTGCTAGACAAATAAACATCTATTTCAATGTCATCTCGATTAAATCTAATCCTTTAAATAGTAACTTGGTTCAATTCTCAAAAAGAGAAAAAACAATCTCTGAAAATCCACATTCGACATCCTAGCCCAGAAAGTAACCCAATACATTCATAGATAAAACTACCTCTTTCCCCAAGAAGCAAGTAAATAATCATAAAATAAAAGAATCAAATTTCATCAATAAATCATAAAAATCCCTTTTTTCCCAAAACATCAATCAAGGAAAATACACTTTCCAATCAACACACATCTTTTGTTCAAACACTTGCATTCATAAGGTTATCAAATTTATATAATTTCTAATCTATTTCAATCATAATTCACTACATAAAAGTTATTCACAGTTTTTATTCAATCCTATTGTCATTTCTATGATAGGAACTACTCAGTTTATTCAATAAGTTTGTATATAATATTCAGTAACCTTCTTGTCATTTCAGTGACAGGAGCCGTGACAAAATTGTAAAATAAATAATTCACAGAGTTGTAATAGTCTACTGTCATTCAAGATAATGGTTTAAAAATAGTGTTTTGGACTGAGAAAACAATAAGAATAATCAGCTACATGAATATATTAATTTTATCTATTTTTAAGAGGTTGAATTTCACCCATAGAAAGGTCGTTTCATAATTGTAGACACTAAAAATTATCTAGGTCTTGTTTACACATGACCTTGTATGTCTTTGCCCTAGGTCCTAGTTCATCTTAGTTCATCTAACCTCATCCCACATAATCCCATTTACCCCTAGGTCCTAGTTCATCCTATCACATTGGTCCAACTTAATCACCTTCTTGATTAATTAAATAAACCTACTTTATTTAATTAATCCCACTTGATCACATTCCAATTAACTAAAAAAATTCCATTTGTTTAGTTAATAATCCCCCTTCACATGTCTCACATAATTCAAATTAAAAATTTTAGTTATTCCCTCACCTCTCATCACATTGTGACACATGTCGCATGTCTCCATCTTCCACTTAATATGCCTTCACATGTCAATCTAATTCAAATTTGAATTAGATTCCCTTTATTCTCCATCGCACACTTGTCATGTGACTACAATCCCTCTTTGAGTGGGAAACCCTAATCCAACCCTAATCGATCTTGACCGTCCATATCGTCCAACATAACTCTCAATCACAACCATCCATTCGAATTTGTCTTTTTCTATAAAGGTACCCTCTCTTGTGCCATTTGCAACGCATCTTCTTCTAGCATCCTTACTCTGCCAGATTTTCGTCTCAATCCATAACCCATCTATTTTGCATTCATCCAATCTTCCATCTACCAATCCATATCTTATCGTTATGCTGCAGAATCAAGCAACCAACATTCATCTATTTGCATAAAGCTAGAATGTTCATGGGTGCGGCATTCTCAACCCTATCAATGGATCGTGAGTCAATATGAGGTTTGCATTCGTTTGATTTGTATTTGTTATCATTTTCTTCATGTCAATTTTCCACAATTTCATTTGGCACACCCGGTCTCGGATCTAATCATGACTTTTTTGCAGATTTTGTTATCAAAATTTTACTTTTTCTCTAACCCTAGGTTGTCAAAATTTGCAAGTTTTGGGAGTGAGCTATTGCATGTTGCGTCTTGAGCAAAAACTGACTACACCATTGCGATCAAGAGCCCTAAGAAACGAAAATCGACATAAAATTTGACTAGTTTTGCTCACAGTGAATTTTTTTGTTTCCTGCAAAAAAAAAACTAGTACGACAGTCCGTACCGTATGGACATACCGTACCATTCTTGTGTAGGGGTCTATGTCTAAATCTTTGGTTTTCATTTTCATCTGGGTTGCAGATTAAGTTTAGCATCAATTAATGTTTTTATGTTTGCAAAGGGCATTGGTTTTCATTTGCAGGTTTAAAAAATTGTTTGTTCAGGAAAAAACCCTAGCAGGCATCGCCACCTACTCCTTCAAAGCCGACCTCCACCTTTGTCTACTCATCGGTCGCCACCAAAACTTACCCTGTCGCCACCACAAAGACTTCTGCCACCACGTCACCACCCGATCACTGCTCGCTCTACTCGGCCTTAACACCTCGCCACTCCCCTGAAACCCTACTGCCACTCATCAACATTCAACACCTCCGATCCAAGTCACCGCCACCGCTTCTCTAAACCTCTCCACCGACATCGTTCAACCCACACTCGACATTCTGTGAATAATCGTTGCTTCCATACCACCCTCTCCTCACTTCTATATTCAGTGTCGACACTATAATCTGCCACCATTGCCTTAGCCTATCTCTTGATCACCATCGTTTAAGATCCTCATTTCTCCACCTGTATTCCTCATTCCTCCACCGGTGCTAGACTTTCTTAAAACCCTAACCGTCGACCCCTGTGGTTATCACAAAATATCAAACAAAAAAATTCTGTGGTTATCTTATGTTCTGCGGCCCCTTTAGGGCTTTTCGGTTCTAAGCCCTAGGCACCATAAACCCCTGGTCACATGAAGGGTAGGGATGCCTTTTAGCCCCTCCTTTGGTTTCAAATTCTTTTTTATTTTGTCTCTAGACAGCCCACAGTCATATGGAGGACCGTGGGCTAATTTACCCTTAACTGTAGTACCTTAACCGCCTGCTCTAAACAACCCCATGTGACCAGGCTAGACATAACCACTAACGGTTAAAGTTTGACAGTTAATTGCTCCTTGTGTTCATCTATAAGCCGTAAAGGAGAGGACTTTTTCTTTTTCTCATAATTGGAGCATACGGAGGCAAAATCGAGCAAACGAGGACTCGTCGGAAAGAGGATTCAGAGAACTTCACAACGGTTTAGGTTTTGCCAGGTGACTACCATTTTGATGCCTTTTTTATCAGTCAAAGTCAAACTTGCATGCAACCTTCAAATGCTCATATCTTTTGCAATTTTGATCGAATTTTCACAATTTTTTTTAAATTGCATAGAATTTCATCTAGAATCTGTTTATGCACTTCATTTTTTGTATTAATTCATTTTTCATCAAATTTTATCATATTCTTGATTTTCGCATAACAGTTTTCTTGGCTAGTCTACTCGCTTCTTTCTCGATTTTATGGCTTGCAGATGATCTTACAGGGCTAGAATGACATTAGGATCAGCAGCTATAGTAGCTTGGGACAATGAAACAATCAGGTGTATCCATTTCATCATTCATCTCTTTCATTTGATCAATCAATCTTGTTTGCATCACACTTTTCAATTTGGGCTTAAAACGAATATTGCTTTAGCAATCACATCGAAAAAAATTGGGCTAAAATTAACCATTGTCTTCAATCACACATTTTGACTTTGGGTTAAACAAGAACAAGTGTCTTCATTGCTTGGTGAAGTTGCATGTGATTAGTGGTGTGTATGCTCTTCTCATGCGCTTCGTGCGATTTTGAGAATCAAAAACACCTCTTATCCATTTAATTTTCACACACATATTTCATTTTCTAAGGGTTAATTTACAAGTGCGAGTGTGAATCAAGTGTGCATGTGTATGCTCTCTCCTCGCACTGCAAGGTGGTCTTGGAGATCAAAAACACCTCACTTGATTTGCTTTTGTTTACCCTTTCCTAGGAGGCTTGCTAGGGGATTTCATCACCCTTAGGGATGACCTCATTCGAGGCTGAATCGAAAGACACCCTCATTGGGAATTGGAATCTTGTCACTCTTGGCTAAGCCCCAAAGAACTTTATACCTTTAGGAAGTGAAGGTGAAGGGTGGGTTACCCCTTTCTCCTGGTTGTCTGGTAGGATTTCACTTTCAATTCCTTAGTCAACCTCATGTAAGCATAGCCTAAGACCTAATTGGCCATACCCCACTTGACTAGTCATAGAGCTCGTTGATGTGTCTTCTACATGTGCTTGTTTAATCATCATCATATTCTTCAAATTCAAAATTCAAAATTTCTTATGTGTCTTGCGTGAGTGATTCATGATTAAACATTGCCAACTCAAGCTAAACACCAAGCACATCAAGACAAGTCATTCAACTCATTCTGCCAACACATTTAAATCCAATCACATTCATCCTAATCACCCATTCTTAGCCACTTCATTCCTAATCATATCCAAGTCACCATAATTCAAACCCTCATCATTCCAAACCACCTTCTTTCTAATCAACCCCTAATCATCCTAGTCATCATCCTAATCAATCCAATTCATACAATCTTACCATTCAAAATCACATCCAAGTCATCCTAAATCCATCCTAATCATATCCTTTTCACTCTACATCATCAAATCATCATCATCCTATCCAAATCATTATCCAAACAACATCACTCCAATCATTACACGTCATCATTATCTCCATTCTTGTCTAATCAACCACTAATTATCCTAGTCATCATCCTAATCAATCCAAATCATACAATCTTGCCATTCTTAACCATATCCAAATCATATCCTCCTCATTCTACATCACCCTTACCATCATCCTACTCATCCTAGTGATCATATTGGTCATCACACATCATCCAATCATTCCAAGCCAAATCACATCCCAACTACTTTCATCCCAATCAAAATCCAAATCAATCCAATCAGAAATCAAGACCTTAGTCTATCTTGAGTAAGTCAACCAATCAAATCAATCCAATCAACCCTCTATTACTTAAGTGTCATTAGTCTACCTTAAGTATAGAGAATCAATCCAATCAACCCTCTTACTTGAGATCATTAGTCTATCTCAAGCATAGAGAGCCATCCATCAAAAAGCAAAACAAATCAAATCATCCTAAGGTCTTGAAATTTGATTCCAATCATTCCACATCATCACCTACATTTCTCATTTAAACCACTTTCATCCCAATCCATTCATCCTAATCACCTCAATCCAAGTCATCTCACCTTGTTATCCCACATCACCCTTACCATTATCCTAAATCATCCTAGTCACCTAACCTAATAATTCCACCATCATTCATCCTAATTCCTTCAAGTCATCCAATCTCATCATCCTAGTCATCTTTGACATCCTAATCATTATCACCATAGTCCTCATCATCCAAGTAAAACCCTAATCATTTCTAGCCATTACACATTATCAAATCTTCATCCAATCAATTCTCCACATCTATCACTTGTAAACATGGACTTGGAATTTCTAAACAAAACCTATGAGAATGATCCTTATGGCACCAAACAAATGCTTAACCAACTTAGGCAACTTAGTTGGTTATATAGAAAGGAAGAAGATCCTATGTCACCACAACATCAACAATTCCTGCAACATCAAGTCCTAAGCCAATATCAACGATCCCGCATTCCATCACAAGCCCAACAAGCACATAATCCAAACACTAATGCTGCCACATCCATACCACAAATCACCCTTACTATTCCTAACAACACTAAAATGCAAGGACTTCTATAAGCCTACCATCCAACGATCCTAACTCCATTGCTATCATATCCCAACTACTTTCTCAACAAACTTCCAACATCAACCAATATCCACAACAATCCATACTTCAAAACCTTTCACCTACAAGTTCTATCATGCCACCTCCTCACCAAACCTATCCACATGGCAATCAAATGTCCTTACAAGAACAACATGCAAGTCCAAATGGCCCTATGTACATAAATCAAGAAAGTCCAAGTGATCTTATGCAAGACCTAAAATCCTTTGACAAGGGAGAAACCAACCTAGCAAGTGTCTCCTTTGAGTCACTTTCACCATCCAATCATATGACAACACATGAGCCAACTAGTCCCATCCCAACACCTTTATCAATCCCTTCATTGCCTTCATCACCTTCATCCCCATGTTCCACTAATCCTTCATTAAAAGATTCCATGGAGATACTTTTAGAGGAATTGGTCCAAGCAAATTTGATTGACCTATACCCGTTCAAAGCATATTCTCCATTTATGATTAATCCTAGAGGGTATAATGAAAACCATTATTGTGCATACCATAGGTATAGGGGCCATACCATATCCACTTGTGTCCGATTTCAAAGATTGGTCAAGAACTTAGAAGATTGTGGTAAGATTGTTCTAGATAAAGCCAATCCCTCTAATTCCATTATCTTTCCATCTAGCCCAACTCTTTATCCCATTATCCATCCAACAAATCCTAATCCTAAGCCTTCAACTTCCACTATTATCATCCACCCCCTATATTGTCCATTCACCCATACCCTTGCAAAGGATGTGATCCATTGGCTACTAGCAAGGAATAAAACATTGCCATGTCATCAAACACCTATTCTTGAGCCTCCCCATGAGTCTTTAAACACTTTGTCTAGTCTTCTAACCCCATCATGTGATCTAGAAGCTATCAAGCTTATTAAAGAGCCTTCCACTTCCATTCAAGAAAACCAAGAGTTATGTCAAGAGCATGATCTAAAGCATGAAGAAACAATAACCCTTAAATCTAATCAAGATCAAATCATCCCTATCCAATCTATCTATAACATGTACCTTCTTTATGATAAAGATAATACCTATGAAGAAGTTATCCATGAGCACCTTGATCCTATTCATAATCCTATATCCATCCATGAGCAAGATATCCAAATTGCTCCTAGTCATCCTCCATCTAGCCCAATCCATGATCCTACACCTTCCACTTGTCATGATGAGACATGTGCCTCCAAAGCAAACATAGAAGATAAAACAAATAATTTGGACCCCAATGAACAAAAGAATGATCCTACTCTATCCACCATATCCTACTAGTCTATCCACATTCATTCATGAGTGTTCCTCCTTAGAACACCAACAACCATTATCCACTTTACCTTCTCCATCCAATAATCAACTCAAGTCTAGTGTCTAAACTACACCTAGTCCTATAGTCAATTGCATGCTCCAAAACATGAACTACAAGGTAAAGGTTTAGGCCTACATGAACAAGGCATGTTGGAGCCAGTCCATGTCAAGGTCCCTCCTTGCTCATTTGTCCTTGGATACACACCCCAAGGTCAACAATCTAATGATGTTGGTACTTCCTCCACACTGCCTAAATCCACTTCCTTCCATCATAAACCCCATCATATTCCTAAAACATACATTGCCATTCCACCTCCCTCATCCTACAGATGTCAAAAGCATGTGATCATACATCTTCCACCATCCACTTTACCTCCACTCCTTCCAACTCCTAATATCCCTCCATCCGCTTTGTCACCATTGCTACCAACACCCCCTTACCCAATCATTCATAAATATCCTAAATATCCTAATCATGACCAAAATGCACGCATTGTATAAACAAGGAGCTTCCACTCATTTCATCCCCCACATGGGATTCAAAAAATAAACATTTGGATGCCTCCATCCAAAAAGCCATAAATCCTAAGGGTCCTAATGCCTTAGGAAATCAATCCCAAAATTCAAAGTAAGGTACATTAAAAAATCCATCCAAGCCCATACCTTCACAACAAAAGTCCAAAAGCAAAATGGTTTGGGTACCTAAGCAAAATTCAATCAAGTCAAATGAGGCATCCACCTCTCAAAAATCCCAACCATCCCCCTCCATTCAAAATGCCATTACATTCAAACATTTCAAGCATCCCACATGAAAAGCAAAAATTAGAAGAATACTAAGTCCATGTGGGTTCCAAAAGTCCTAAATCACCCATCTCCTAAGCAAACATCACCATTGCTTCCTACACCACCATCCAATCAAAATCTTCCATGTTTAACACGGTGTGTGCAACTGTTGGTCATGATCCCTTTCCATACCTCCATCACCCCATCATTCAATCATTACCCTACATATCTTCCTCATCACCTTCCTATGGTCCATGCTTTTGCATAAGTTTTTCATCCATCCTTGCATAAGTCCTACATAATCCACTTTCAATCCCTACATAATCCACTATCTACCTGATCCATCTCACTTTCATGCCATCTCCCTACCAACATCTTGAGCATAATGACTTGACATGGTCCATTTGTGATGACATCCTTCTCTAATGGGACTATCACATTACATGGCACTAGACACTTGAGTCCCTCTCATCCATTTCCACCTTCTTCCATCCAAAAAGTCAACAAAGTAAAAAAAAAAATTGAAAAAAAAAAAAAAAGTAGAGATAAATCCTTTCGTCCAACGATGAAAACCTGGTAAACAGGCGCCTTGGATAAGTAGCATGATGAAAACCTGGCAAACAGGTGTCATGTGTAAGTTGATCTTCTATCCCACTTACACTTGGGGGCACGTTGTCTCATCCTACATATCATTTTCATAACCTATCCATTGCATACACATTCCTATCATATCAAACCCATCCATGCTCCCTTCCTCTTTTGATCTTGATAAAGATTGGGGGCACAATGTTGACAAATGTTTTGGGTATCTCTTGACATACCTTATCTTGACATTATCTTATGGTCCTTTCCAACCCATCCTATCATTATCCTTTAGTTATTACCCATTTATCCATCTTATCCAATCTATCCTATCATCCCATTGCCATAAGATTTGTCATGAAAAATCCTAAGTATTAAATTGGGGCATGTTATTCCTATGCGACATATCCTTTAGAAATCACATCCTAGCTCCCTTATGAATCTTCCATTCCATTCCCTAGCCTATCCTTTTATCCTATCCATTTATCATGATCCTTTCATCCATCCACTATTGTCCATCCTTTTGTCCAATTCCATCTACCTCCTTCCTTGCACCTAGACTTGGTTCTCCCCTTGCCATTGGTATCTAGCATACAGGCTACTCAAATTGTAAATCCATTGACGTTCAAAAATTTAAAACACAAAAAAAAAAAATATTCCCAAAATCCAAAAAAATCAAAATATGTCAAAAAAATTCAAAAAAAAAATAAATAATCATCAACAAAAAAATCCAAACAATAAAACCATTCCACATCAAATCATCAAAATCACATTCTTCCAATCAAATCATCAATAATCTAATCTATCAAACAATCAAAAGCAAATCAAATAACATCATTCAATCAATCCTAATCAATCCATAACTTGATCAATCCAATCCATATCATCCCATCAATAAAACACAAATCAGAACTACATCTCATCTTTATCGTTAAGTGCTTTGATCTCGTGGAAACGGGTATGTAGGCAGTCGGGTATGAAGGAAGTGCCCAGACTCAGGCACAAGACGATATTCCTCTTTCTTCCATCTCTCATCTTCTTCTATCATCTATCTTCATCAATTCATCAATATTTCAAAACGATTCTTCTAAACAATCTTCATCAATCAATTCTCCAAACACTTCTTCCAATCATCCATCCAATAAACTCAAATGCAAGTCATCCTTAAAAACCATACCAATCAAGCTAATCAATCTTGACAAATTATCCAATCACATCCTTGGTCTTGATCCTAATCTTGTTGTAAACCAAATCAATCAATCAATCATCATCATCATCATCAATGGGATTTATCGTTTCCACATCCTTGTGTTGATCTAGGGATATATCATTCCCCGCAATGACAACAATATCAATCATCAATCAATCAATCATTGGTTTATAGCTTGACAGGGGCAATACCTTGTTTGTTTTTGTATCATTTGTGCATGCTTGCTTGCTTGTTTGTGTGTGTTATCATTTTTATTTTGCATTTGTATCACATTGGTATCAACCCAGCTAATATTCATATCTTGTATCTAGACAAGGTTGTATTATACTGGGGCATGAGACACATCGTCACCTTGGTCCTTATACCTTGGTGCATAACGTCTAGTGCAACATCAATCATCATGGTTGCTCACTTTCATTGCAACATAACACATCCTTCATTTCTTCTATCCATTCTCTCATCTTTCTTCCTTAACCAATCCATTTCATTTCAAGAGCATACCCTATTTGTCCAACCCGCCTATCCTCTCGAGGGGGCATCATCATCCTATCCTTTTCCTCTATCTGTTTCCCTAACTTCTTTGAAATGATGTTACTAGACATAAATCTTATCATCTCGCAACATCATCTCAAAGAGGGGCAAATGTAGACACTAAAAATTGTCTAGGTCTTGTTTACACATGACCTTGTATGTCTTTGCCCTAGGTCCTAGTTCATCCTAGTTCATCTAACCTCATCCCACTTAATCCCATTTATCCCTAGGTCCTAGTTCATCCCATCACATTGGTCCAACTTAATCACCTTCTTGATTAATTAAATAAACCCACTTTATTTAATTAATCCCACTTGATCACATTCCAATTAACTAAATAAATCCCATTTGTTTAGGTAATAATCCCCCTTCATATGTCTCACATAACTCAAATTAAAATTTTGAATTATTCCCTCACCTCTCATCACATTGTGACACATGCCGCATGTCTCCATCTTCCACTTAATATGCCTTCACATGTCAATCTAATTCAAATTTGAATTAGATTCCCTTTATTCTCCATCGCACACTTGTCATGTGACTACAATCCCTCTTTGAGTGGGAAACCCTAATCCAATCCTAATCGATCTTGACCGTCCATATCCTCCAACATTACTCTTAATCACAACCATCCATTCGAATTTGCCTTTTTTTATAAAGGTAGCCTCTCTTGAGCCATGTGTAATGAATCCTCTTCTAGTATCCACATGCTATCGAAATTTTTTCTCAATCTCTCATCCATCTATCTTGTATTCATCCAATCATTCATCTACCAATCCATATCCTATCGTTATGCTGTTGAATCAAGCAATCAACATTCATCTCTTTGGGTAAAGCTAGAGTGTTTTGGGTGCAGCACTCTCCACCCTATCAATGGATCGTGAGTCGATATGAGGTTTGCATTCGTTTGATTTGCATTTGTTATCATTTTCTTCATGTTGATTTTTCATGATTTCAATAATCTAGAATTGACTTCAGCTAGCATAAGAAGAAATACAGTCATAAATATATGGCAGAGAGTATTCTATAGTAATTAGGGATTCAGATAACTCCTTGTTTTCACAGTAAAACTCAAGATTTGAAAAAAAAGTGATTTTCTAGGCATAAAAATAGAAGTAAAACTTGCCAAGAAGAGAAAAAGAACAACCATCGGGAGGTCATTTAGGAACAACAGACCGATTTAAATATGTAACAAGAAACAAGATCTAGAAAGAGAAGTCGATATGTAGCAATTAGCGACAGACAGAAATAAAGTGGGTCGATTTGCTCAACCAAACAAGAAAGCAATTCACCCAGGAAGTCAAACGACTAGTATAAAACATAGGCAACCACAAGGAATGGGTCACTGCCAAAGAGAGAAAGAAATAACAACAGTCCAAGCAAACATCTGGCGGCTGGTAAAATACACAAGGTAGGTTGATCTAAGCCAATGCCATGGTCATCCTTTTATTGTTGCGTTAGAGATAGAATTTCAAGATAGATAGAGAGAGTATAGATCAAAGAAAATTGCTTAGGTCTAGACTATCATTTGGTGGCCAGGAGGAACAATTTTTAGCGAGTTTAAGTAGGTCGATTTGGCAATCAAAGCAGGCCAAAAAATCCCATGCACACAAGTTGGTTTTACTAAGTTATAATTGCCAAAATAAAAAGATTTTTAAAAACTACAAACACAAAGAAAAATACTTGGATTGTTTTGGCTGAGAGGAGGTTGATCTTGCCAATCCAGTCGCTGCAATCCAAAATCGTGTCTACCTTCTCTCTGCTGCTCAAAAATGTCTTTCTCTACTCAATTCTTTGGTGATTTTTACTTCTGCTCAAGATCGTGGGTAGTTATTTGTATTGAATGCCCTCCTCTTAACAAAAGGAATACCTTATTTTTGGCATCCAAGATTTTGGTTTAAACTACTTTTTCCAGCTAACTGGAACTCCTCCTTCATTTGCATGAAAATTGACCAATTAAAAGGCTCTAAATTTTTATTTGGAATAAAATAACAATTATTTTAGCTAGCTTATTGTCGCATGGATCACAGTAAGTCAATTTTAATTCTTTTATTCATTTTCTAAATATAATAACATTATTTTTAATATAATTTAACTATTGTTTTATAAAAACACAATCATAATTACTTTAAATAAACCAAGAAGTGGAATATAATATAAGTATATAATTATTTAAATCTTAAATTAACATATTGTCTTCCAAACATCTAAAATCATGAAAATAGAAAAGCATTTATTTATTTAAATAATTTTAGCTACACTAATTTAAATATTCTATTAAAATTTAATCATCACTCCATTTAATAAAATAATGTATTTAAAGTAAACCATTGTAGCAATTGAAAACACAATATTTTCCAAATATTAAACTATCAATCACACTTATCAACCACACATTGATGCATAAAAATAATCCATTTGACAATGCATATGAAACTATGTGAGTGTGTGATTGCGTTAGGGTAAACCATCCCATTAGTTCTTGCCAAGTGGCTAGAACACCTCTACCTCAAACATGTTCTTGTCTTCAACGAGTACTTGCATTCATTTGCACTCAACTCGACGTCAATAGGTTAGTGTCTCCAAAAACATAGTTGAAGCAAATCATTGTAATCACATATAATATTTAACATTTAAATCAATTTTTTCCAATTTTTATCAATATAAACTCATGATAATTACCTTCACACATATAAAATTACTTAAGGTAAAAGCCAATCACAGTAATTGTTCTCTAATCTAGAATAATAATATAGTCAACAAAAATGAGATGTGACATCCTTCCCCACTTGGAAGAGACATCGTCCCGATGTCTTATTACACATCAAAATAATAAGGTATCAATCAACCATCAAGAAAGTATCAAAGTATCATAAAACAATAACATCAACTCAAAGTATCTCAAACAATAATCAAACTCAAAGTATCTCAAACAATAATCAAACTCAAGGTATCATAATCTATGCATGAATAAGAAATCTATGCTATATCCTCCTCAAATGCGGAAAAGATCTATCAATCTCCTCCACATCCTCCCATGTGGCACTGTTCCTCTAAATATTGGTCCCATTAGACCTTATATTGCACCACATCTCTGCTGTGTAACTTAATGTTACGCTTCTCCAAAATTTGAGTGGGCTCCACCAGCACCACTCATGGATCCTAAACCTGTAAAGCACACCAATCAAGAATATGTGACGCGTCAGGATGATAAAGCTTAAGTAAGGACACATGAAAAACATTATGGATTCTTGCAAGTGCAGGTGGTAGAGAAAGCCTATAAGCTACAAGATTAATCACTTCCAAAACTTCAAACAGTCCTACAAAATGAGGAGCAAGTTTGGACACTTTGCCAAATGAAACTAAACTTTTTATGAAGTCTAACCCTCAAAAAGACTTTGTCACCCACTGAGAACTGTCTAGGCATTCTATTTCTATCTGCATAACTCTTTTGACGATTTGAAGTTTGCTTCAACTTTTCCTTGATCAACTTCATCTGATCATCCATTTCTCTTAACATTTCAAGACCAACCACTATTCTATCCTCCACCTTATCCCAATTGATAGGTGTTCAACACTTACGCCCATAAAGAGCTTCAAATGGTGCTATTTCCAAAGATGCATGGTATGAATTGTTGTATGCAAACTCTACCAATGGAAGATACTCCTCCCATTTATACTTCTGATCCGTACAATACATTCTTAAGTCTTCTACAACCTGATTTACTTTCTTTCTGACCATCCATTTGAGGATGATAGGATGAACTGAAATTCAACTTTGTACCTAAAGTTGCATTAAGAGTTATCCAAAATCTAGATGTCATACGAGTGTCTCAATATGAAATTATTGTCTCAGGCACTCCATGCAATCAAAAAATCTCTTGAATAAAATTTTTAGCTAAAACCATAGAACCATCTGAAAGATTACCTAAAATGTGCTACCTTTGTCAACTTGTCCACAAACACTAAGATGACATCATGCCTATTCTTAGACATGGGTAACACCTGAATAAAATCCATACTTATTACTTGCCACTTATGCTCAGGAATACTGTGCGGGTACAACAATCCTGCTGGATGTACATGCTCAGCCTTGACTCGCTAGCATTCCAAACATCGAACCACAAATTCCGTCACATCATTTTTAAGTCTAGGCCAAAAGTATAAAGGTTTCAAACCTTCAACCATTTTGGTCACTCCAAGGTGCCCTGAATATGGTGCATTGTAGATCTCTTCAAGCACCAACTTCCTTAACTCTCCTGAGTTAGGAATATACATCCTTCCATGAAATCTCAAAAGTCCATCTATTTAAATCATATATCCATCAAACCTATGATCTAAGGGGTCTACTTCCAAAGCTTGCTTTACTATTTTATAATTCTCATCCCCTTGGAGATTTGGATTACTTTCTACTTCAAATTGGATCTCATTGTAACCATGGTAGCCAGATGTCTTCTTCTGCTAAGAGCATCTGCTACTCTATTCTCTTTTCCTTTTATATACTCAATTCCAAAGTCATACTCACTAAGGAATTCTAACCACCTTCTCTATCATGCATTAAGGTTAGGTTGAGTAAATATATACTTGAGCCCTAGATGATCTGTCTTCAACTCAAAGGGCTTACCTAGAATATAATGCCTCCACATCTGAAGTGCATGAACTATGGTAGCTAACTCAAGATCATGCGATGCATAGTTGAACTCATGTTACTTTAACTTTCTTGACTCATATGCAACCACTTTCTCATTCTACATCAACACTCCTAATCCTTCCCCCGAAGCATTTGCTATAACTGTAAAGTGACCATTAGGATTTGGTATGGTTAGGATAGGAGCAATTGTGAGCTTTTCCTTTAGCACTTGGAAAGCTTGCTCACACCTTTCTGTCCATTCAAACTTTATACCTTTCTTTTGTAGTGAAGTAATCGGTGCTGCTATAGTTGAGAAACCTTCCACAAACTTTCTATAATAACTTGCAAGTCCCATAAAACTTCTGACTTCTGTCACAATCTGTGGTGCAGGCCATTCCATTATTGCTTTTATCTTTTCAGGATCAACTGTAATCCCTTCCGCCGAGATCACATGACCAAGGTAGTTTACTTTATCTTGAAAGAATGTACACTTAGATAATTTACCATAAATATTTTGCTCTCTTAAGCGTTGCAAAACTATCTTAAAATGCCTCTCATGCTCTTCCACTAATTTAGAATATATCAATATGTCATCAAGGAAGATCAACACAAAATCATCTAAACAATCTCTAAAAATGCTATTCATTAAATTCATGAAAGCTGCTAGAGCATTAGACAACCCAAATGGTACCACTATTAACTCATAGTGACCATATCGAGTCCTAAAAGTTGTTTTAGAGATGTCCTCATCCTTAATCCACAATTGATGATAATTGGATCTAAGGTCTATCTTCAAGAACACCGTCGCTCCTTTCATCTGATCAAAGAGCTCATCTATTATTGGAAGTGGGTATTTGTTCTTTATAGTAGCTTTGTTAAGCATCCTATAATCAATGCATAATCTCAAAGTACCATCCTTCTTCTTGACAAAGATGACCGGTGCACCCTATGGTGACACACTAGGTCTAACAAACCCTTGATTTAGCAACTCTTGCAATTGTGCTTTAAGCTCATACAATTTTTTTGTAGTCATTCTGTAGGGTGCCTTAAATTGTGGCTCAATCCCTGGTAGCAAATCAATTTGTTGTCAATCAAAGTATGCACCCAATGCTAAGCTATCAAATTAGCTACCTGTTGACACATGGGAACACTCCTAGGCCTATGGGTTGCCTAAAACTTGGAGTGAACCTCTAGAGTGAGCTAGTTCTCTTGGAAATTTCACCTAATCTAAATGACTTTCTTAGGGAAAAGGATAGAAGGTTGACTAAAAATGAAAATCTAAACTCTAATAGGTGATATTTAACTAGAACTTTACTTATTTTGACACTTTTACTCACAATCAATTTCTCAGGACAATGACTTTCACAATCTCACACGTGCATACAACACCAAAATGATTTGCATGAAGGTTTGAAATCAAACACAACATTGAACCTGTATTATATGGACTTTTGCACTCAAACCTACAATAGTAGGACATACAAAGGATCTAAAAGAAACTATCACAATGATAACATCAAACTACCATTGTAAAAATGAGACAAAAAAGAATGAGAAAGGAAAAACTCTGTTGTCTTATTAATCTGAAAGGAGTATGCAAAAGAAACTCTGAGTACAAATTTAGAGCTTACAAAGCTTTCTGTAGGTGGGCAAGAAAGAAAGAAGCAATCTGAACTGAGAAAAAACTAAGTTTTTTTCTCCTATATATATGCTTCCAATGTTTCCAAGATGGAAAAATAGAAAAATCTTTCCAAAAAACTCTCAAAAAAACAACCCTTCCAAGTCATTTTTGAGCTCCATAAAAAGCCTCTAAAATAAGATCCAAGATGCCTCCAAATTGGGTATAAAAGCTGTCACAATGCTATCCGAAGTGGTCCCACCAAAATCTCCTCAAAATCAGGCTTTACCTGATCAATGAAAGCCTCAATTTGCCCAATTTTCCTTAATTTTTCCCAAAGAAAGAAAATCTAAAAAGATATGATTTAGTCTAGATTTACTTTGCTTTAACTGCATAAAAATAACAATTATTAAATCAATTTATAAAAGCATTGTTTTAATAATGTTTTATAATAGATTTTGCAGTTTTATTTTCCTAATTTAGCTTGATTTGACACTTTATAAAACTATACAAGGCCTTTGATTTTATCTTGCCAAGTATAATATATTCCATTTGGGCATTTGATTTTCTATAAAAATCATAAAAAATTTCAAGGTATATTGAAAGGTTTAAAAAATAAAAGACCCTTAAGGTCTGTCCTCCATTTGGCTTGCAAATAAAACTCTAAAGTATATGGGATATATGCTTATCTTTCAAATGTGACTAAATGAGCTCTAAGGCATAAAACCTATGCATCATATATGCAATGGGATATAATATCCTTGAGGGTATTAGTTGAGGCTTTAAAAATTAATTCAATGTGATAAAAATCACCATCGAACTAGGGCAAAAATGGAACCCTAAACACAAAACAATGAACCCTATCTTTTCAGGCTCATTTGCACTTTGTCTTTTTGATGATGAGGCTCTAACTGGACGCCATGAAGGATAGGGTTTGAGGTCAAAACCCTTGATTCTCTGTTGTTCTAAAGGATTTCCATGCATTTTCTACAGGAAAATGGAAGGTAAGTTACTCTAAATCACAAAATATAATATCTCTCCTTCATTTTCGAAGCATTCTCAGCTTTCTTGGTTGCAGTCATGGCTCCTTCTAATGCATTGTTTATCTCTGGTTTCTTTGTTTCTCTTCCATTGATCTTCCCCCTATATTCAATGTCGCCATGAGAGCTTGGTTCAAGTTTGACAGGCTGTTCCTTTTGAAAACAATACTTCATATCAGATGGTAAGTCTTCTCTTCTTGAGCTCTGTATCTCATCTTGTTTCCTGCATGAGCAAGCTTGATTTGAAGTTATGAAAATACATGCCCTTTTTGTACTTCAAATGTAATTTTCTGTATGCCAAACCCATGATTTTCTTTCACTTAAGAAGCATCTCTCCTTATTTTCTATATGTAAAAGCCAAAACTAAAACCTGTCACTATTCAAGGCTATGGGCTCTTGGTGCTTAAATCTTTGTCTTACTGGTAGCATAATGATTACTACAGAAATAAGAATGCATGATGAACAATAACCTCCATTTTGCTTTTTAGTGTAGCCTCAAGACATCATTGTTCTCAACATTTGATTTATCTTTCTGGTTTTCAAAAATAATACTCGATGAGATCTAACATCATGAGAGAAATATTATGGCCTCATTTTTTTTGCTGCTCTAAATGCACTATGTAATGATGACATACATGTCATTTCTTCTTGCACCTCCTGTGTATATATGTAAGATTGAAAATCTTCTACAAAACTCTTTTCTTGCAATTCCATGAAGTGATATGTACATTCTACATTCTATATGCACTTTTATTCTTATATCAATGTGTCTTCACTTGGTATACACTCCATTTAATTATCGTGACAATTTGTTCACTCGTTCTAAATATACTGGGTATGACCATATTCAATCTATGACATGGCTTGTTCACTTGCTGTCCAATTTACTGTATTATATCAAATGTATTCACATACATATCATATTTAATGATTATGGCTCCTTTAATTCACTGTATAGCATGTATATTTCTGAGTATAGCATTTTTGTACATAGCTGCAACTACACTACTCATTAGTTGGATTGTTCATGTGTACAAATGATACTCACTTTTACAATTGCTACTACACATATGACTGAAGCAATATGTATCCTGGGGGGATATTGCTCATTTGATGACTATGACTTGGCATAAAAATATATTGAAGACTTCATAAAACCTCTCTTCTTACGATGTATCTACCTTATCATTGCAATGCATACTTGGAGATTGCTTCATCTGATTTTCTTGTGAACAACATACCTTTCATTTGTGATTATGCTTCATATGATGCATTGATTATTCTCTGATTAGCACAAGAGTGATGTCCTAAACATGTAAGCACTTAATAAGGGCTACATTCTATCATGGACTTTATTTGAACTACTTCCTCCTCTGCAAGGCTGCATGATGAGATGCGTGATATTCTTGAATGTCTTGAATGCACACAAATGATAATGAGATAGACAATTAATGTAACCATGATGCGACAATGCCTCTTACTCAGATCATTGGGCAGTCTTGAAAAGAGCTCAATGCTCATTAATGGTTCTCACTTCATAACACCTTGAACTGACAATCATGGATGGGCATTGATCTTGAAGCTCATGCACTAACTTGATGTAATACTGCTTCAGTTGAATAGGTTCTATTTGAGCACAATGAATATGAATTATTCCCTCCTGAAATCAGGGGTGGCATGCTGGGCTCAACCCTTGTGGGAGCCCACTTTGTACCACATGCTGAAATGTCTTCAAACCAGCAACATAACTTCTTCTAACCTGCACAGGAAGCAAACATGTTAGTTTAAAAATAGTGAAGCTCAATGATGTTTCATTTTTAGGCTCTCTTTCATATGGAAGATCTGACTATCCGATTTAGTGCATCATAGGCAATATATTATGTTTCTATTGATAGGCATATAGGAAACCATATCTGGAGCTCTAACAATCCTTCTTGTCATGATACAGGTTCATTCAAAGATCGGGAGCGAGGAGGAGCTAGCGGCAATGAAGATCAACCAAGACCTTAAACAGGCAATGATGGATATGCTCTTTTCCTTTCTTATTTTTAGATGCATAGTGTATTTCCTATGTTTGTACTGGTTCAGGTATTCCCACGGCTTGTGCAGGACATTTGATTTCTCTTTCCTTCTTTCAATGCAATGCTTATTCAGTTGTTGTATCTCATTTGTAAAATTAAATGATTATTGTAATGAAATGAAATATCTCTTATCCATGATGAATCTTCTGCAAAACAATGAATGATAAACTAATTTTCTCTCTTCTGTTATAACAATGACATCATAAACTGAATCTTTTCTTTTTCAAGCACCTTAAACTATGCAAAACCCACTCAATAGAAAATGTTAAGAATCTTTCATCTTAAAATGAAATAAATGTGCTTCAACTCTACAAATTTAAGTTGTAGGTCAAAAATTGGTAACATTTCTGGTGATTTTTGCTAAATGCTTACCTGCTAAGCATTAAGATCAGTTGCCTTAGTCATCCATTGGGCATGAAGTCAAACTTTGCTCTTCTCAAACTCAAAGAACCATGAAATTGTACTGTAAACTACTCCAAATAGTAGCAGAAAACCAAACAAAGCCAAACCGAAAGCAAACTAAAAGGCCCTGGGGCTAGAAAACATGTGTAACAACACTTAGGGAAAGAAAATAACTAAAAGGAAATGTGCATAAAGCACTTATTAACAACAAACACTAACACTAACCTACTCTAACCAGCCAAATAAGTTGGTCAAACAAACCCATTAACTAGCTTTGTAAAATAACTTCCCCTTCTAACCAACATGGGATGTTTTGCAAGATTATAGACCACTGATAAGAAATGGGAAACAAGAAGATACCCCACAAATTGTTGTGATGTTTCATGAAGATCATAAGCTAACTCACTCACCTCTTGAGTTTGATCAAGCATATGACTAATTTGGGATGAAGAGGTGAGTTGGGTCTGCTGTCCTACAACTGCAATTTCATCATTGGGATCATTAACAACCGATTGTATCTTAGTGGTACCCTTCTTGGCTAAATCTCTAATTGGACACCCTGTTAAAAGGATAAAGCCTAAACTTTTATTACTAGTTCCTTGCTAGTTACCCACTATCTCAATCTCATTTTTCTGATTGAGATTATTTGAAAACATGTTACCCAACCTTGCACATAACTCATCAATTATACTAGTACACAAAACTTCATCAAACCCATCATTAGTTTCTTGATTCATAATAGGCTCTGATGTATCCTCCTGACTGATTTCTTGGGAAATTGGAAAAATATCAAGAGCCATACCTTGAAAAGCAGTGTCATGCTTTCGCTCAATTTGAACAATGTTTGCATGGACATCAATTTCTTGACTATCCAAAATAAGGATACTCTCATTTACCTACTCACTAACCAGTCCCTTGTTTGAATGGCTTTCGTCATTTTGCTTCTCAGAACTTGATAATTTTGTTAGTTCATATACATTCTTTTCATCTTTACTAATAAACAAAGGGAGTTCTTCAAATGAATCAATCAAATCTCGAGTTTGGATGCCTCCTTTTGCCTCTTCAAGCTATCATTCCACACTTTTTCCTTCAAAAGATGATAGTTTGACGTCCAAATTTGAAACAAAAATCTCAAAGTCATCCCAAAACATGTCTTCTTCATTCCCATTTCCATTTTCTTTTGAAGAAACACTATTTATTGTCTTGCTACAGTCCTCTTGAGGTATCAAAACATCAAAGTCTTGAACCTCTTCTTGCGTTTCTGGAACTAGTATGGGTGTGATTTGAGATATGATTTCTTCATCATCCACAAAAAATGGTAATTCATTAAATAGATCAGTCAAAACTTGAGAATTATCAACCATTCCTTGATCTAGAATTTGTCATTCCTCAACTACAGCTTCTTCTATCTCTTGCGGCAGTTGCTCTTGATTTTCTAGATCTTCTTCATCACTGTGCCAGTTGGATACTTTGAAATAGTCATTGATATTCTGTTGTTCCAATGAACCAAACCTCTCCGCACATGCCACATTCTTGTGTTCAGCTGATAAAATGGTATAATCAGCAGCAACCTCTTTCTTTATATCTTGTTGCGCTAGTTGATCTTCTGAAAAATTTTCATCATCTTTCACAAAACAAGGAAGCTCATTAGTACAAACATTGAAAGATTCATTAGGAGAAGTCTTTTCTTGTTCAATATTCTGTTGCTGCAAACACTAAACTTCCAAACCTAAACATAGTGGATTTACCTTTCTAAGCTCTGCGATGAAGAGTAAGTTATTCTGATCAAAAGGTTCACCCTTGGATTCCTCAGGTAGGGAAACTTGGGGAGCTTCTTGGATTTCTTGCAAGGAAAAGTGTTGCTCAAGGGGCTGATCTGCAACTATACTAGGCTGAATATGATTATTTTTCTCAACTTTCAAGGGATGAAGGCTTCTAAAACTTGGTATTTCAAGATTAAGATGCTAGCTTGAGGAATTAAGGACTTTATTCTACCAAAAATTAGAATCTCAACTTTAGGAACAATAAGAGGTTCATTCTGTCTAAAACTTAGAAACTTATACTTACGAACCTCCTCTTGGATAGACTGTTCTGGAACGGTAGGAGCATCTTGGGCTTCGTGCCTTTGTGTTCCTGACCCTTGCTCATAGAGATAGGCTTGATAATCCATCTCTTCTTATTGTTGATTATACTCATGCTGCCTCTTAATCTCCTCTACCTGTTTTGTGAAATCATGCATGAAGTCAAACAACATACCCTTTATGCTTGCAATCTCCTCCTTTTCACATTCTTGGAGCTGATTTTGAGGATATGAAAGTTGATATGGAGGCTGAGCAGGGGTGGGTGGGTGGTAATTATATTGAGCATGATTCTCCTCAAATTGTCTCTTTTGAGATACCAACTCTTTTGTAAACCGCCTACCTTGTGCCTTCAATTCTCGCCTATGAAGTTGGGCTTGATGAGCCAAACCTTCTTGCCCATGAGGATAAGCCTGATAAGAACATTCTTCCAGCTGAAAATTGATCTCTTGCCCCCTCTTAATGCCATCCATCTACTTGTTGAAGTCTAACAGAATGTCTCTAAGCTCCATAATTTCAAGATTTTAGGGCTGATTGGAAGATTGGGCAAGGGTGGATGGGTGGTAAGCATCTTGAGTAGGCTGGTAGCTTGCTATAATAGGATTATTTGGACTAAAACTAGCATTGTGGCTACTTGGGTATGGTCGATAAGAAGGTTTGTTGATAGAATTTTCATAGTATGGGGGTGGGTATACATATTGCCTATGAAAATTTAACATTTCTACTCATATGAAGACCTAGAAATAAGAATAAAAGGTTGATTTTTGAAACATACTAGCACTTGATCTATTAAAACTAGTAGATCTTGATCTAGAGTCACCAGATGTGTTTGAATAATTTGCCTCCAAAGGTTGAGATTGCTGGTGCACACACCAAGAACCAGTAATGAAATGACAAGCTTTGAACTGTGAGAGTTCAAACTATCCCACCAGACGTGCCAAAAACTATTGTCAATCAAAGTATGCACCTAATGCTAAGCTATCAACTTAGCTACCTGTTGACACATGGGAACACTCCTAGGCCTGTGGGTTGCCTAAAACTTGGAGTGAACCTCCAGAGTGAGTTGGTTCTCTTGGAAAATTCACCTAATCTAAACTTTCTGAGGGAAAAGGATAGAAGGTTGACTAAAAATGAAAATCTAAACTCTAATAGGTGATATTTAACTAGAACTTTACTTATTTTGATGCTTTTACTCACAATCAATTTCTCAGGACAATGACTTTCACAATCTCACACGTGCATACAACACCAAAATGATTTGCATGAAAGTTTGAAATCAAACACAACATGCAACCTGTATTATATGGACTTTTCCACTCACACCTGCAATAGTAGGACATACAAAGGATCTAAAAGAAAGTATCACAATGATAACATCAAACTACCACTGCAAAAATGAGACCAAAAAGAATGAGAAAGGAAAAACTCTGTTGTCTTATTAATCTGAAAGGAGTATACAAAAGAAAATCTGAGTACAAATTTTGAGCTTACAAAGCTTTCTGCAGGTTGGCAAGAAAGAAAGAAGCAATCTGAACTGAGAAAAAACTAAGTTTTTTCTCCTATATATGCCTCCAATGTTTCCAAGATGGAAAAATAGAAAAATCTTTCCAAAAAACTCTAAAAAAAACAACCCTTCCAAGTCATTTTTGAGCTCCATAAAAAGCCTCTAAAACAGGATCCAAGATGCCTCCAAACTAGGTATAAAAGTTATCACAATGTTATCCGAAGTGGTCCCACCAAAATCTCCTCCAAATCAAGCTCTACATGATCAATAAAAGCCCCAATTTGCCCAGTTTTCCTCAATTTTTCCCAAAGAAAGCAAATCTAAAAAGATATGATTTAGTCTAGATTTACTTTGCTTTAACTACATAAAAATAACCATTATTAAAGCAATTTATAAAAGCATTGTTTTAATAATGTTTTACAATGGATTTTGCAGTTTTATTTTCTCGATTTAGCTTGATTTAACACTTTATAAAACTATACAAGGCCTTTGATTTTATCTTGCCAAGTATAATATATTCCATTTGGGCATTTGATTTTCTATAAAAATCATAAAAAATTTCAAGGCATATTGAAAGGTTAAAAAAATAAAAGATCCTTAAGGTTTGTCCTCCATTTGGCTTGCAAATAAAACTCTAAAGTATATGGGACATAGGCTTATCTTTCAAATGTGACTAAATGAGCTCTAAGGCATAAAGCCTAAGCATCATATATGCAATGGGATATAATATCCTCGAGGGTATTAGTTGAGGCTTTGAAAATTAATTCAATGTGATAAAAACCACCATCGACCTAGGGCAAAAATGGAACCCTAAACACAAAACAATGAACCCTATCTTTTTGGGCTCATTTGCACTTTGTCTTTTTGATGACGAGGCTCTACCTAGCCACCATGAAGGTCAGGGTTTGAGGTCAAAACCGTCGATTCTTTGTTGTTCTAAAGGATTTCCATGCATTTTCTACAGGAAAATGAAAGGTAAGCTACTCTTAGTCACAAAATATAATATCTCTCCTTCATTTTTGAAGCATTCTCGGCTTTCTTGGTTGCAGTTGTGGCTCCTTCTGATGCATTTTTTATCTCTGGTTTCTTTGTTTCTCTTCCATTGATCTTCCTCCTGTATTCAATGCTTCCATGAGAGCTTGGTTCAAGTTCGGCAGGCCTTACCTCTTGAAAATAATACTTCATACAAGATGATGGTAAGTCTTCTCTTCTTGAGCTCTGTATCTCATCTTGTTTCCTGCATGAGCAAGCTTGATTCAAACTTATGAAAATGCATGCCCTTTTTGTACTTCAAATGCAATTTTATGTATGCCAAACCCATGATATTCTTTCACTTAAGAGGCTTCTCTCACTATTATGGTTATGGCTTCATAAGACACTCTGGGTTTTCCTTGTGTTTAGCATCTCTCCTTATTCTTTGTATGTAAAAGGCAAAACTAAAACCTATCACTATTCAGGGCCATGAGCTCTTGGTGCTTAAATCTTTGTTTTACTGGTAGCATAATGATTACTATAGAAATAAGAATGCATGATGAACAATAACCTCCATTTTGCTTTTCATTGTAGCCACAAGACATCACTGTTCTCAACATTTCATTTATCTTTCTGGTTTGCAAAAATAATACTCGATGAGATCTGACATCATGAGAGAAAGATTATGGCCTCATTTTTTTCTGCTCTAAATGCACTCTGTAATGATGACATACATGTCATTTCATCATGTACCTCCTGTGTATATATGTAATATTGAAAATTTTCTACAAAACTATTTTCTTGCAATTCCATGAACTGATATGTACATTCTACATTCTATATGCACTTTTATTCTTATATCAGTGTGTTTTCACTTGGTATACACTCCATTTAATTACTGTGACAATTTGTTCACTCGTTCTGGATATACTGGGTATGACCATATTCAATCTGTGGCATGGCTTGTTCACTTGTTGTCTAGTTTACTGTACTATATCAAATGTATTCACATACATACCATATTTAATGATTATGGCTCCTTTACTTCACTATATGGCATGGATATTTCTGAGTATAGCATTTCTATGCATAGCTATAACTACACTACTCATTAGTTGGATTGTTCGTGTGTACAAATGATACTCACTTTTACAATTGCTGCTATACATATGGCTGAAGCAATATGTATCATGGGGGGATGTTGCTCATTTGATGACTATGACTTGGCATAAAAATATATTGGAGACTTCATAAAACCTCTCTTCTTATGATGTATCTGCCCTATCATTGCAACGCATACTTGGAGATTGCTTCATCTAATTTTCTTGTGAACAAAATACCTTTCATTTATGATTATGCTTCATATGATGCATTGATTATTCTATGATTAGCACAAGAGTGTTGTCCTAAACATGTAAGCACTTAATAAGGGTTGCATTCTGTCATGGACTTTATTTGAACTACTTCCTCCTCTGCAAGGCTGCATGATGAGATGCATGATATTCTTGAATGTCTTGAATGCACACAAATGATAATGAGATAGACAATGAATGTAACCATGATGCGACAATGCCTCTTACTCAGATCATTGGGAAGTCTTGAAAAGAGCTCAATTCTCATTAATGGTTCTCACTTCATAACACCTTGAACTGACAATCATGGATGGGCATTGAGCTTGAAGCTCAGGCATTGACTTGATGTAGTACTCCTCTAGTTGAATAAGTTCTATTTGAGCACAATGAATATGAATTATTCCCTCCTAAAATTTAGGGGCAACATGATAGGCTCAACCCTTGTGGGAGCCCACTTTGCACCAAATGCTGAAATGTCTTCAAACCAGCAACATAACTTCTTCTATACCTACACAGGAAGCAAACATGTTAGTTTAAAAACAATGAAGCTCAATGATGTTTAATTTTTAGGCTTTCTTGCATATGGAAGATCTGACTATCTGATTCAGTACATCATAGGCAATATATTATGTTTCTGTTGATAGGCATATAGGAAACCATATTAAGATCTCTAGCAATCCTTCTTGTCATGATACAGGTTCATTCAAAGATTGGGAGCGAGGAGGAGCCAACGGCAATGAAGATCAAACCAAGACCTTAAATAGATAATGATGGATATGCTCTTTTCCTTTCTTATTTTCACATGCATAGTGTATTTCCTATGTTTGTACTGGTTCAGCTATTCCCACGGCTTGTGTGGGACATTCGATTTCTCTTGCTTTCTTTCAATGCAATGCTTATTCAGTTGTTGTATCTCATTTGTAAAATTGAATGATTATTGTAATGAAATGAAATATCTCTTATCCATGATGAATCTTCTGTAAAGCAATGAGTGATAAACTAATTTTCTCTCTTCTGTTATAACAATGGCATCATAAACTAAACCTTTTCTTTTTCAAGCACCTTAAACTATGCAAAACCCAATCAACAGAAAATGTTAAGAATCTTTCATCTTAAAATGAAATAAATGTGCTTCAGCTCTACCAATTTAAGTTGTAGGTGAAAAATTGGTAACACAATTGAGAAGTCAAACTCTCTCTTCAGTGGTAACTCTGTCAACTCTACAGGGAATATATCTCTGAAATCTCTAAGGATTGGGTAGTCATTGAATATTGGTTCTTCTTTGTCAAGATCCTTTACTTGGACAACATAAATTGCACACGCTTTCCTCTTGGCTTTCTTCAATTGTATAGCTGAGATTTGTCTAAGCTTTAAAGATATCTTAGATCCATTAATTTCCACTTGATTCCCTAGATCATCCAAACATCTAACAACTTTGTCTTCACAGTTTACTAGAGACTTATGTTCATCTAACCAGTTCATTCCCAAGATTACATCATAAGTGTCCAAAGATGCTACATACAAATTTACTTGTGTCTAAAAACTAGGAAGCTCTAACTCATTGCATGCTAGACATAAGTCCACTCTTTTTTCTGCATTATTGCCATATTGTACCATCCAAGAGTTTTTCATATGACCAGGTCTAATAGATAACTTAGATACTATTCTAGGACCTACAAAACATTCGGTGGCACTGGTATCAATTAAAATAGAAAAAGGTAGTCCATAGAGCTTACCTTGAAACTGAATGGTGCTACTTGAAAATCTACTTGCCGATTGTCCACTGCAGCATGAATCTGATGCTGAGGTGCTCCTTGCTAATTCTTGTTTCCCCTTTTATGTGGACAAGCATTTTCATAATTCTCTGCTCCACAAGTATAGCATCCACCCTTAGGTGCTCTTAGTCCTTCAACTCTTTCCCTCTGATTGTTGTTTCTGTTGTTGTAGCCACCTCTTTTATTTCCTCCATGCTGATTTCCACCATTTCCATCCTGAGAATTATTACCTCTCTTAAGACTCCTGATCTATCTATTGTTCTGAGGTTTCTTAGTAGCAAAATTTGCATCTCTTTGGTTATGGTAACTAGCTTCTTGTTGCAACTTCTGCTCTTGCTTACTTGCTTTCTCAAAAATTGCATCCATATTGAGTGGATTATGAATGTCCACCTCTACTCCAATCTGAGGCCTTAATCCCAAAATAAACTTCTTGATCCAAAATCTTTTATTTGTCTGATACTGTGGAACATACTTAAGTAGATGTGATAACCTTTCCCAATAATTAGTTACTGACATTCCTCCTTGAACCAAATTCTGAAACTCTGCCATCTTCTTGTCGAAGAATAACCATGGTAACCATCTTTTCCTAAATAGTTGCAGGAAAATCTCCCAAGTTATTTCCCCAGGTAACAACTTCTTATCTGCTTTCTCATTATCCCACCATATTGTTGCTTCTCCAGTCAACTGGTAATATCCCCACATTGCCTTCGTGTGACTGAAAGGTTTTAGAGTCCAAAATATTTCTCCATTTCTTTTATCCAAGATTTAGCTCCATCACCAATTATCTTTCTGTCAAATTTTGGCGGTGATACTTTCTTGAGGTCTTTCCCCAATTCTTCTGCTATCTTTGCTTGATTATCAGCAATAGCTTCAACTTTAGGAACTTGAACTTCTATCCTTGGATTCTCATTTTGTACCACAACCCTTGGGTTTTCATTAGCATTCTACCCTCTAGGAATTCCTCTAATCTCCTATTCAAGAACATTCATCCTTGTGTCCTGTTGGGTCAAGAGAGCAAGAATACAGTCCAATCTTCCATCTTGATAATTACTGGCATCTCCACGATCCCCAGCACTTCAACCACCACGAGCACTGCCTCATGCACCTCCACAGTTTCCTCTACCTTGACCAATTCTTGATCCTTCACCTCGATCATTGTTTCTAGTATTCATGATGGATAATCTATATCAAATTTGGAACTTTAGCACAATAGTCCCAAAATAAAAACAGAGGCCCTAGTGTTCAACCTAGAGCTCTAATACCGAAATGTAAAGCCCTCAACTTCATCACAAAAGTAAATGAAGTAAATAATCCACTTAAATACAACATCACAATATCCAAAGTAAAAAGATGTAATTAATCCACTTAATTACAATATAAAAGATAAAATGGGTGTAATTAATCCGCTTAATTACAACAACTCAAGTAAAATGAATAATCTCATAAATATGAATCATAATGTCATTAATCTTACAAAATCCCATGCTTAGTCCTGGTAAAAGCACTATAAATAATATACAAAAATCCATGGGCAATCATGCCATGTTACATCCAATTTCAAGTTACAATAATCAAGTACATCAAGAATCAATAAATCAATATGCTTATCAATCACATGAACCAAATGGTCCACCACCTACGAGCTGAGAGACAGGAACATGGCCCAGGTGCTTTTCTACCCAACCATGAATCAATTACACTTCTTCGTATCCCTTCATGAAATGAAGGAAACCCAGCCCTACATGAAATGTCTAACCTGGAAACAACTGGCAGGAGGGAACACCTGATGCAACCCTGATGTTTGAATGTGCAATTCAAAATAATGAAAAGTAGATTGTCTCACAACAAGATGTGACATAGATATATATAAATAAGTTTGCTAGACAAATAAACATCTATTTCAATGTCATCTTGATTAGATCTAATCATTTAAATAGTAACTTGGTTCAATTCCTGAAAAGAGGAAAAGCCATCTCTGAAAATCCACATTCGACATCCTAGCCCAGAAAGTAACCCAATACATTCATAGATACAACTACCTCTTTCCCCAAGAAGCAAGTAAATAATAATAAAATAAAAGAATAAAATTTCATCAATAAATCATAAAATCCCTTTTTCCCAAAACATCAATCAAGGAAAATACACTTTCTAATCAACACACATCTTTTGTTCGAAAACTTGCATTCATAAGGTTATCAAATTTATATAATTTCTAATCCATTTCAGTCATAATTCACTGCATAAAAATCATTCTCAGCTTTTATTCAATCCTACTATCATTTCTATGATAGGAACTACTTAGTTTATTCAATAAGTTTGTATATAATATTCAGTAACCTTCCTGTCATTTCAGTGACATGAGTTGTGACAGAATTGTAAAATAAAAATACACAGAGTTGTAATAGTCTACTATCATCCAAGATAATGGTTCAAAAATAGTGTTTTGGATAGAAAACAATAAGAACAATCAGCTACACAAATATATTAATTTTATCAATTTTTAAGAGGTTGTTCTAAATTTCACCCATAGAATGGTCGTTTCATAATCTAGAACTAACTTTAGCTAGCATAAGAAGAAATACAGTCATATAAATATCTGACAGAGAGTATTCTACAGTAATTAGGGATTCAAATAACTCATTGTTTTCACAGTAAAACTCAAGATCTGGAAAAAAAAAAGTGATTTTCTAGGCATAAAAATGGAAGTAAAACTCACCAAGAAGAGAAAAAGAATGGCCATCGAGAGGTCATATAGGAACAACAGGCCGATTTAAACAGATAAACAGGAAACAAGATCTAGAAAGAGAAGTCAATTTCTAGCAATTGGCGATAGGCATAAATAAAGTGGGTCGATCTGCTCAACCAAACAAGAAAGCAATTCGCCCAGAAAGTCAAACGGCTAGTATAAAACATAGGCAACCACGAGGAATGGGTCGCTGCCAAAGAGAGAAAGAAATAATAGTAGTCCAAGCAAACGTCTGGCAGCTGGTAAAATACACAAGGTAGGTGATCTAAGCCAATGCCATGGTCATCCTTTTATTGTTGCATTAGAGATAGAATTTCAAGATAGATAGAGAGAGTATAAATCAAAGAAAATCACTTAGGTCTAGACTGTCATTTGGCAGCCAGGAGGAATAGTTTTTAGTGAGTTTAAGTAGGTTGATTTGGCAATCAAAGCAGGCTAGAAAAGATCACGCACACAGGTTGGTTTTACTAAGTTTTAATTGCCAAAAAAAAAAGATTTTTAATAACTGCAAAACACAAAGAAAAATACCTGGATTGGTTTGGCTAAGAGGAGGTCAATCTTGCCAATCCAATTGCTACAATCTAGAATTGCGTCTACCTTCTCTCCACTGCTCAGAAATGTCTTTCTCTGCTCAATTCTTTGGTGATTTTTACCTCTGCTCAAGATCATGGGTAGTTCTTTCTGCTGAATGCCCTCCTCTTAACAAAAGGAATACCTTATTTTTGGCATCCAAGATTTTGGTTTAAACTAATTTTTCCAACTAACTGGAGCTCCTCCTTCGTTTGCATGAAAATTGACCAATTAAAAGGCTCTAAATTTCTATTTAGAATAAAATAACAATTATTTTAGCTAGCTTACTGTCGCATGGATGACAGTAAGCCAATTTTAATTCTTTTATTGATTTTCTAAATATAATAACATTATTTTTAATATAATTTAACTATCGTTTTATAAAAACACAATCATAATTACTTTAAATAAACTAAGAAGTGGAATATAATATAAGTATATAATTATTTAAATCTTAAATTAACATATTATCTCCCAAACATCTAAAATCATGGAAGTAGAAAAGCATTTATTTATTTAAATAATTTTAGCTTTGCTAATTTAAATATTCCATTAAAATTTAATTGTCACTCCATTTAATAAAATAATGTATTTAAAGTAAACCATTGTAGCAATTGAAAACACAATATTTTCCAAATATTAAACTATCAATCACACTTATCAACCACATATTGATGCATAAAATAATCCATTCAACAATGCATATGAAACTACCTGAGTGTGTGATTGCATCAGGGTAAACCATCCCATCAGTTCTTGCCAAGTGGCTAGAACACCTCTACCTCAACCATGTTCTCGTCTTCGATGAGTACTTGCATTCATTTGCACTCAACTCGATGTCAATAGGTTAGTGTCTCCAAAAACATAGCCGAAGCAAATCATTGTAATCACATCAATAATATTTAACATTTAAATCAAATTTTCCAATTTTCATCAATATAAACTCATGATAATTACCTTCACACATATAAAATTACTTAAGGTAAAAGCCAATCATAGTAATTTTTCTCTAATCTAGAATAATAATATAGTCCACAAAAATGAGACGTGACACTTGAACAAGATCCTGAATGTAGTGAACATCAATCTTAATATGTTTTGTTTTAGCATGGAAAACTAGATTATATGCAACCTATATGGTACTTTGATTGTCACACTACAAAGTAGTAGCTACTCCATGTAATAGGGCCTAATCTAAGCTAGAAAACATAACAATCAATAGATTTCTTATCATCTATATCACTACCCCAATCTAAATTTGTAAATCCAACCAAAACAATTGAGGACTTATAGCCATAGTGGATGCCATAGTGTATTATTCCACAAATGTACCTCAAAATTCTCTTTGCAACTAACCAATAACATTCTTTAGGTGCCTACATAAATCTAGATACTAGATTGACTTCAAAACAAATATCAAGTCTAGAATGAGTTAGATAAAAAAGCTACCAACAAGTTGTCTATATAAAGTGGCATCTATACTCTTTGAAATACATTCTTTAGTAATCTTGACTCTAGATTGAAATGGAGTAGAGGTTGGCTTGTATTCAAGCATGTTAAACTTTTCTAAAAGATCCAAAACATATTTTGATTGTGAGATGAACAATCCATCATGTAGCCTACAAACTTGTAAACCAAGAAAATAAATTAGTTCACCCAAATCTCTCATATGAAGTGCTCTTTTATGATTTGATTTTAAATTATAGATTAGCCCAATATTCGTTCCAACAATGAGTAAATCATCTACATAAATTGCAACAAGAATAATCTCATCTTAAACTTTCTTCACATAAAGATTTGGATTTGATTTACATTTTTTAAATCCATGAAGCTGAAAGTACCTGTCAATCTTCTCATTCCATGTCTGTGGAACTCCTTTAAAACCATAAAGTAACTTCTTTAATTTACAAACAAGATTATGATGTTTCTAATCTACAAAACCTAGTGGTTGATCCATATATATTTCTTCATATAAATTTCTATTTAGGAAAATATTTTTAACATCTATTTGATGAATATGCCACTTAAGACTTGCAACCAAAGAAAGAATAATCCTAATTGTATTCATTTTAATGACATGAGCAAATGTTTCTTCATAATCAACACCCTCTTTTTGATCGAATCCCTTAGCAACCAATTTAGCTTTGAATTTTCTATAGCACCATCTAATTTAAATTTTGTTTTGTAAACCCATTTGCAACCAATAACATGCCTACCTTTCAGATGGGGGCACAAGTTCTCTTTTGTCCTTTAGCAATGCATCAAATTCCTCTTTCATGGCTTTCTCCCAATCTTTCTTCCCTCTAGCTTGCTCATATGTGATTGGGTCATTTATCTGTAATACTTTAGCCACGAGAGCACTACCATTCCTTCCTTGGATCTTTGAGCCTTGCCTATATATCTCTTCAACATTCCTTGTCTTTTGTCTAGCTGAAATATCTTATTCATCATCACTATCTACAGAAAAGGGTAGGTCACAAGCATTAGTTGTTTCATTTTCAATAGTATTATCTTCATTTCTAGTAGTGCACACCTCATCCTCATCAATATAGTCTCCATTTCTTTGTAAAATATTTGAAAAATGCCTGAAGCATTTGTTATTGTAGAGTGAGAAGAAGTGGTTGTAAGTTGTGAATTCTCATTAAACTTTACATCTCTACTAACAAAGTCCTTTTTTGATATCAAATCATATAACCTATAATCCTTTTATTCTTCACTATAACCCATAAACAAACACTTATGACTCTTTGGTTCTAATTTTTCCTCTTTTCATTAGGAATGTGTGCTCAAGCAATACACCTAAATATTTTAAAATACCCAATGTGAATCTTTCTACCACTCCATGCTTCTTCAGGGGTGATATTTGTGAGGGCTTTGGTGGGGATTATATTCACAATATGTGTAGCACAAGAAACAATCAAACCCCAAAATTTATTATGTGAACTTTTAAAATGCAACATACAACGAGCCATTTCTAAGAGTTATATTCATTTGTTTAGCCACCCTATTTTGTTGAGGGGTATATGGAATTGTTCTTTGCACCTTATTACCATAATTTTCACAAAATGATTCAAATGCATAATTGCAATATTCACCCCTATTATCCATCCTTAATCGTTTGATTATTTTTCCACTTTGGTTTTTAACTAATGCCTTAAACTTTTGAAAAAACTCAAATACTTCACTTTTCCTTTTAAGAAAATAAACCCATACTCACCTACTATAATCATCAATAAAAGTGAGAAGGTACTTGGTGCCTAAAAGTGAAGGATAACCCAATTCACATAAATCACTATGAACGAGGTGAAGTGGATGATTGACTCTCCATGATTTTCCTAAAACAAAAGGATCTCGATGGTGTTTACTTAACACACATTCTCCACACACACCTTCAAAAGCTAAAATCTTTGTTAATCCTCTAACCATATTCATTCTAACCATGTCTTGTAATTTTTTTATAATTTATATGTCCAAGTCTAGCATACCAAAGTTTTGACATATAATTAGTTTGAGAAATAAAAGCATGTGAGAGTGTGTATTCATCATCAACAAAGCCAACAAATTTAAAGAGACTCACTTTATAATCAACTCTACCAATAGCAATTATATTGCTTGGGTCCTTTCTATCTCTAACAATGACTTGATCAGCAGTGACAACAAACTCGTAACCAACTTGAGTAATTTTATATACTTAAATAAGATTCATCCCTAATCCTTCAACTAATAAAACATTTTTCAAAGACCCATTTGTTACATTAACAATCCATGTTCCTAAAATTGGAAGTTTCATTTTATTGCCAATGGTAATTTCTTGATCTGAATTCTTCCCTTCATAAAAATCAATAAACAAATATCTATCCCCAGTCATGTAAAAGGATGCTCCCAAATCTAAAATACATTCTTTATTAGATTTTGAAGCAAAGTATCTACCATTAACAATAGATTTACTTTTGAGTCTAGAGATTACCTCCACACTTGAATTTTCTTGTTTTTTAAGGAGATGGTTATGAATCTATGTTTATTCATCTTGTCATCCTTAAACCAATCTTGTTTGGGCTTGTATTTCTACCTTTCATTGTCACTCTCCTTCAAACAAAATTTCTCCATGTGATTCTCACTTCCACAATCTCTACAGATAATGAATTTTCTTCCTGCTTGCTTTTCTGCACCATCATTTCTAGAAAAATGGTTAGAACCATCATTATTTCAAAATTTATTATAGCATCTCTAATTCTTCTTCCCATCAATATATCTAGAAAATGATTTACCCTTAGCTACATATGCATGATTCTTCTTAATATATCCTTCTTTAATAAGATGAACTTCTTCATCTAAAACTAACTTACAAAATTTATCAAACATTTGTTGGGGAGCATTAGGATTTAATTGAATAACCCTTTTCCTTGATTCATTAAACCTTGTAAGGTTCAGGAAGCTTGCATTCAACCATTGCAATCAATTGAAAATATTTTTTGCATATTCAACACCTATTTTCTTCAGTTGGGCATTTAAATATGTAACTTCATTAAAGTAATCAGTCATTTTTAAAAATCTTCTAGATCTAAGTTTACCAATGCTTCTTCTTTACTAAACATGCTAGTAATATTTGCATCTTTATAATATTTTTCTAAATTTTTCCACAACTCTATTGGATTATCAATATCAACAATCTTCTATTGAGATTGGGACTGAAAGCTTTACCAATAATACCTCTAGCTTGCTCCAACTTAAATTTCCATAACTCCTTTTCTTTTTCATTTTGAGGTTCTCCAATTTCTTTATTCACTATCCTCCATAGAGTCTTTTCTCTTAAAGCATTCTTGACTACAATCTTCCATTCTCTAAAACCACATCCATTAAAGATTGGAAAACCTTCATTTGTAGAGCCCATCTTAGAAAAAGATTAGCCCTCAAATAAATAGATTAAATCTCTCCAAAGATTATCTAGCTAAACAAATAGCAAAGGTGTTAAACTAGCTTCAACAACTATTCTAGCAGTTATTCAACAATTTGTGGATGATACTATCCTGTTTGGTTTGGCTTCGGTGGTTGAGGCTAGAAAGTGGAAAAAAGTGCTATAAGAATATGCTACCTTAGCTGGCCAATGCATCAATTACGATAAAATCCAAGTTTACTTCTTCAATACCCCGTTCGTGCTGCAACAAAAGATTATGGGGATTCTTAGTTGTTATCTGGATGATCTGCCTGGTATATATCTTGGGCTTCCCTTCATGGTGAAAGATGTCCCTCCTGAGTACTAGAATTCCATGTTGGAAAGGATTTAGAGGAATTTTCTAGGGTGGAAAGGAAAATTACTAAGCCAAGCTAGTAAGTTCCAATTACTTAAGGCTTCTCTTCAAGGGATTCCTATTTAGTTTTTGTCTCTTTTTAAAATTCCTAAGTATATAGCTGAGAAGATGGAGAAAATTCAAAGGAATTTTTTATGGACGGGTGTGGAAAGTAAGAAGGGACTGGCTCTTGTAGGATGGGATAAAGTGTGCAAACTGAAGCTGCAGGGGGGCTTAGGGTTAAGAAAGTTGAATTAGCTTAATAAAGCCCTTATTACTAAGGTCGGGTGGAACCTTTTAGCCAGAGGCAAGGACTGGGGTAGCATTATGAGAGCTAAATACTTTGGGAACTTAGCTCCTGAGGACCTTTTACTCACATCTGACTTTCCCAAAGGTTCTATGATTTGGAATAACAAGTGTAGAACTGTGCTTTTGAGGGGCGTTAAGTGGAAACTGGGGGATGGTGAAACTATAAGGTTTTGGGAAGATAATTGGGCCAATGGAGGGCCTTTAATGAGGTTACAAAATATTCAAGGGCTGGTTAATTTAGTTGTACACCACTTTGGTTGGCTGGTCTGGGACTATTTTCTTCCTAGTAAAAGGGGATGGAAACAACTGTCAGATTGTTGTCAGAGGCAGACTGATCTTGCTAGGTTGGCTGATAAGACCCAACTTTCTTTAAAGGGGTGCAGAATTCCTCTTTTCCCACAAAAAGATAAACTTCTATGGGCAAAAGAGAAGTCTGGGTGTTTTACTGTTAAATCTGCCTATAATCTTTTCTTACCTCAAACTAGTGATAATTTATGGAGGAAAATCTTGAATCATAATCTTATACCAAAGATTAATCACTTTTGGTGGTTGGCGGTGCAGAACAAAATCTTAACTATAGATAACCTCCTGATCAGAGGATTCCAAATCCCCAACAGATGTGTTCTTTACATGAAAGATGAGGAGACTATCTCACATATCCTTTTACATTGTGACTTCTCATGGGAGGTCTGGTGCTTTGCCTTGAATATCCTTGGTGTTTCTTGGTGCTAGAACAAGAATCTAGAGGATTGCATTAGGTCCTAGTTCCCTCCTTTCTCCAATCCTGTTTGCAGGGAAATTTGGGCCCAAGTCCCCCCATTCTATCTTGGGGCCTCTGGAAAGAGAGGAATAATAGACTCTTTTGAGAGAAGTTTAGAGATCCCAAGGAAGTGATCTACTCAGTTGTCAAACTACTGCAAGACAACATCACCAATATCTCTCTAAAAGTAACAGAAACTCCCCCCAATGTTCTGGAAATAAACGTTATTAATCAATGGACCATCCTGATAAGCATTTGAAGGGTGGATGATAGTAAGAAAAGAGCTAGGGCTAGCACTAAATGGTCCCCACCCCCAATTGGTTGGTCTAATCTTAACTTCTATGGTGCTACTCAAGGTAACCTTGGGTTGGCAAGTGGAGGGGGCACTATAAGGTCGGATAAGGGTGCCCTCATGGCTACTTTTGCAGAGGGGCGAGGTGAAAATACCAACAATGTTGTGGAGGCCACGGCTCTCCTTTAGGGCCTCAAAATTGCCTTGGATTTAGACATCAAACATATTATAGTGGAAGGAGATTCCAAAATTATCATCGAAGCTATCAAAGGAAATGATAGAGTTGGTTGGTAGATGGAAGATATTGTTGAGGATATAAAAGCCCTCCTCTTAAGTTTCGAAGGCAGTGAAGTGAGACATATATATAGAGAGGGCAATAGAACTATTGACCTTATGGTGAATCTTGGGATTAGTCTTAATTCCCTAAGATGCTAGAGAAACATTGATAATCTTCCCCTGAATGTTAAAGTTAGCATTCAGAATGAGGCACCTCACTAACTCCTCATGGCTATTATCATAATTTGTATTACTTTGTGTGGAATTTTTTTAGGCTTCCCTCACCTCGAGGGAAGATGTGGCATTGATGACATCAATTGGAGCCCCACTCACCCCCTGGTGATGTGGACAGTGGAGACCTATGAGGACCTTGGCCAACTCAGCAGTAAACGTGTTTGGTGGCATTGTAGATTTAAAAGGTCTTTTCACTCACCATTAGAAGAGCTAGCAGTGGCAGGCTCGCACGAGTCAATTTCTGAAGGAAATAATGATTCAAGCACACTCGAGAATGGGAAGGATGTGCTTGGGAATTTGAGTAGAGAAATGGGCTTAAAATTTTATAATAACCTTTATAAATTGTTCATTCTATGCTTCTCTATTCTCTGCAACTACCTTCCTTGCGTTGAGTATTGCTTGATCAGGAAAATGGGTGGTGAGAAGGTTAGAATTGAGCCTATGAATTATGGTGAATTCAAGGAAGATTTACAGGTTTGGAGCATAGCTTATGAGGGAGGGGTGACCCCTTTTCTTGAAAGATTGAATGGCTATGATGAGCACCTATTGGCCTAATTTGCTGGTTCTTGGGATGGGAATAGAAAGGTGAAAGTCGGCGGAGTTCAGTTTGTGGTGTCTAAGGAATCCATAGCCAACATTACAGGCCTGCCTAGAAAAGGAAATAGGCTCAAGAAACAGACAAGAGTTCAAGATAACAAAGGCTTGAAGTTATTCTATAGGGAAGGGGAGAAGCAAATTAGACTCCAAGGTGGCTTTGAATGTGAGAGCTTGATCAACCCTTGGGATTGGGTATGTTTCTTAATCATGAAGTTTTTCACTCTGGAAGGGATATACAGGGTTTTTTATCATTATCACTTTGCATTGTTAAACCACTTCCGCCATAAAATTTTGGTCAATTTTCCTTTTTATCTTCTCTCTAGTCTTGAGTCTTCTGTACTCCAAACCAAAAAGGCTTGTGAGAGTAATCTTGAGGTGGTAGCCTTGCCCCTGCACCAAGGGCTCATCTTTCTCCTATATCATTACCATCTTGCTATGTGCCCTACTAAACCCCCTTCAGTCTAACTCGTGGAAGATAGTTCCAATGAAGACCCTGAGGATAAGGTTTCCCTTAGTGTTAGACTTGGAAAGTCCTCCAATTTGAAAACCATGTTGCCATCTGATCCTAATTCTCCTACAAACCCCCCTATGAGTTGTCCTTTGGCCCTTATCTCTAGCCCTCCTGTGTCTAAGGCCACTTCTCATTCGAAGGCTCAAATTGGAAGACGTGCTCCGGGGGTCTCTATTTCTATTGAACTAGAAGGGTCCCATGGTCAGTCCTAGGAGGAAGCGGTGGAGGGTCTCTGTGACCTCAAGAATAACCCACCTAAACAGGGTAGTAAAAAATGTAAAGGAGGGAAACCTACTTCTAGCAAAAGTGGTAAGAAAAGTTGCAGAAGAAGTGTTGAGGGGTAGGGGAAAGATGAACAACAGGCTCAAGAAAAGATGAAAAAGCGAGAGAAACAGATGAAGGAGGAGGTGGTGTTTGTTAAAGAGAGGACTGTGGGAAAAAAACAATTCTATGAGAAGACCAAGTATTAGGAGATCTTCTAGGTTGGCTGGGGAAAAGCCCCAAGTGTTGAAGATAGTCGATTACTCCTCTGCCTCAGATTAGGAGGACATTGAGCAGGATATTGAAATAAAGGAAGTGAAAACCACCCCTGTGCAAGAACAGGAGGGTGCAAGCCATTTCAAGTCTATGAACAACTCATTTTATGACATGAACCCTGAGGATACTAAAATTCAAGAGACTCCGGATAAGTAAGTGATGAGTGCTAGAATGGAGGTGGATAACAGGAAACTTGAGAAGGAGCTCATGGAGATCAAGACCTGTCTCTCAGCCATGGAGGGCAAAGTCAAGGTGCTGATCAAAATTGTTTTGAAATCCTCTCACAGGACTGCTGTTGCCTTCTCTATTCTGCAGGAGGACCAGAACTATGATGTGGATTCTCTGCTCAAGGATAATGAGAAAATGCTTAATCTGATCACTAATGAATGGAAAAAATTGATTAGTTAGTTTTATCTTTAGTTTATGTCTAAAAACTCAGACTCTGGTTTTATTATGATCTGTTGTTAGTCTGCTGTGTTTTGGCTATTTGAGGCTTTGGGCCTATTTTGCTACCTTTTTGGCTTTTGTTATCGGGACCTGCATCAGGGTTTGCAGCTTATTAATATAAAAAAATATCAATCTAGCAATATCTTAGCCCTGGTGGAAGATTTCTAACTCTAACTTGGTGGGCTAATACCATGTAAAAATAGGTCCAAAATAACAATAAAAATATAATAGTAATGACAAATAAGGAAAAACAGGGCAAAACAAAGCTAAATTTGACTAATAAAAATATTATATTCATCTAGCTTGCATTATATTCAATCCAAATTTCATGTGTAGCAGCTATGGATAGTCTCATATAATTATAAGATCTCTAAAACCTAAAAACTTCTTGCTTTCTAGAGGATTTTGTATTCCTATTATTTTATTCTAAAAAATGGAATGTTCTTATTTGGACATCTTTATGAAAGACTCTAGCTATATGGAAGATTCTAGCTTTATGGAAGACTCTAGGAAAATCTTTCCTTTTCCCTAGACAATCTTACTTTTCCTTAACATTTAGGAGGATTTCTAGAATCAAATAGGGGCTCCCATCCTATTTGATCTTTCTTTTATTTTATCTTCTTTTATCACTTATGGATGTTGTATACGCCTAAAAATGACACGACTCGGTCTAAATAAATATTCTTATTAATTATTCCCTCCTATTTCTTCTATCAATAAATAAATAAACAAATTTATTTATTTGATTTCTAAATTAATTAAATATCAAAATATTTAATTATCTCTTCTAAAGTCAAAATTAAATAAAATCTTTAATTTAATTAAATTCTTCCAAACAATTAAATAATTCTTAATTATTTAATTAAAATCAAAATCATTCTTCCAAATTTGAATAAATTAAATCAAATTTATTTAAATCCTCTCAATCTCTAAAAATAAAATACAATCAAATATTTTATTTATTCTTCCAAATCATGCACAACAATTAAATAAATCTATTTATTTAATTTGCTTTCTTATCTTCTAATTCTTCAAATATATGCCAAATCTTCTAAAAATAAGTCTTCTTCATGCACACAAAATTAAATAATTTATTATTTAATTTCTCTTAAATCATGCAAAATCAAATCACAAGTTGAGTTAACTGACTCAATTAACCTTGTTTTTATCAATATCTCTTAAATTAGAAAAAAAAATTTCTAATTTGGAAAAGCATGTCTTATCTTTAGAAAAGAAAGTAGTTAACTCAAATAAAACAGCTTTTGTGTGACACTTGTCTTCTTCCTATTCGCGCACATTCCTCAACCATTCTATACCATTGATCTTCTCATTCTTTCTATACCGTTGATCTTCTCTCTCCCAAGTCTATAAATTAAACCCAATTCTTCCATTTCATTCATCCAAGCTTTTAGTATTGTTACTCTGCAGGAATTACAGCGCACCTTTGGCACCCAAGTCATTCCTTTTGCTTGCGATCAACTTGTTACCATATCACTACCATTATTGTGAAGCTCATCTTCATTACAAAGCATTATCATAGGCATTCTCCATTGACAATCTTGGAATAGCAAGGAAGTACACTCTCTGAGGGCCTTATTCATACATGCAAGATCGATTGAGATAGGAAACCAATGGAAGCTATGAAGTATTGAGGTTTGCAAAGGTTTCATCTTTTGTTTGTTTGATCTTGATTATTTTCCTTTTCGTTGAGTTTTGGGTATTATTGATATTGATATATTGATTATTCATGTTTACTCCAATTTTCCCTTAACATTTTTGGTGCCCACCATGGAGCTTAGCCCTAATTTTTAACCCAAAAATTGAGTTTTTTATGTTTTAGAAAGCCATACACAGGAGGAAACTGTGCATCTGACACATCCTAACATGCATCTGCTATCTGTTCTGGTTCATATAGACTCTGTTCCAGTGCATCTATCCTCCGATACGGTGCATCTGTCAGTTTGGTGCATATATACTATTTTCCTACACTTTTGACCTCTGTCTTAGTGCATATGTACTACGATGCTTCTGAGCTCTGTTTCTACACACTCAAGCTCTAAAGCTACGTATCTGTTGGGTGAATATTTTGTCGTTAACTCACTAACAGTAAAATGGGTATATCAGCCACAGCTGTGATGAGACAAAGTCTCTCCTCTCAGCAAGGGGAGGTTCCCTTTTAACTATTACAAACTTATTTACACTAAATACTAGCTTTGGGGGTGTGTTACATTCATCCTTTTCTCTTCTTTCAAAAAAGATGTTTACAATGTTTCACGGTAATATTCAATAAAACAATAATCAACAATATTCTTGTAAGTTGAAGCACAAAGTCTTTCAACTTACTTCACAAAAAGCTTCACGAACCAAGTGAATAATCTCAAGTACAAAGTCTTCAAATTATCCCCAGAAAGATTTTAGAAGTAACCGTATCACCAGTTGGAGCACAAAGTCTGTCAACTAACAACACCACTGATTCACGTGAATGTGATTGAAAATCATAGCACAAAGTCTACAAGTTCTCAACACAATTCATATACAAAGTGAACAACTACAAGCTCAAAGTCTTTATAATCCTTCACCAAGAAATGCTTTCAACACACATAGATTCAAGGAAATAATATAACACAAAGTTTATATAACTTATCTTGAATGTCCTCCAATCGTAATAAACAAGCACCACTTTATCCAATCAATCAACAAGAGAAATCAACAAAAATGCCATATGTACATCCTCGCTCATACAAATTTGATTCAACACAAAGTTTGATATCAAAACTTGCCTTCTTTATTGATTGGAATTGATCATACAATTTGAACACAAAGTCTCAAAGTTGAGTTTCAATTTGGGCAGCACTTCATTGCATAAGATTAAAGATTAAAACTTACAATAGAGGCCCTCTTTATTTATAGGGAGAGGCCTAGAGCAAAAATAGGAAAAATCTAACTACTTTGACTTATTCAACAAAAGATTCCTATTTGACTTAGGACTTCCTTTATCTCACATGTAATTACATTTTAGAAAAATACATGTGAATATGTCCAAAACAAAATACAAATTGCATATACGAAAATGAAAATAAACTAAGGCACGAAGAAGAATATCAGCTGCCACCATCATTCTTCTTCAAGGAATTATAGTACATGTCCTTTACTGCTTCCATCTCATAAACGTCCGGTCCAAGTGTATGGTCTAAAGCAACATGAGTTTCGACGATTGTATCTTTCACCATCTTTATCACTTTCTTCATTGATATGTTAGTCATTTGGAAAATGAGCACCTTTAGATGACGTGATGACCTTGGTAGCTCGCAGAAGAAACTGCAACAAAAAGTCATGATCTTGGCTTTGGATGAAGATGGCTCTAACATTAACTCTGGAGCAAACTCTGGAAGAAATGTCTACCACGAACACTTGTTGAGAACTATAAAAGGCCATGATCTCACAGTTAGGGGAAAGAATGGATAAACTAGGATAACCGTGATCTGATGATCATGGACAGGAAAGCATGCGTTGAAGGGCTTGAGCGTACACAAGTCAAGAAATCAGGTGAAAGCGGGCCAAGGGAATCATTTTCAAGGATTTCCCAGTGTTAGGAAATTTTGAGAGAGATATGCACGGGCGGTCAAAATGGCCGCTCCTGCATGAAGGATGAGTTTTGATGTGTATGAGCGGTCGAAAATACCACTTTTGCATGTGTTAAGGAAAGTTGTTTAACATGCAAAAGCATTGAAAAATACCGCTATTACATGTTAACACTTTGGAGGATATGCATGTAGGAGCGGATGATTTAGCCGCCTTTACAGGTAAACAGGCAGATTGCAAGTTTTAGAGCTTTAGATGCATAGGCGGGTGTTTTGGTCACTACGGCAGGTAAGATGGGAGTCGACAATGCAAGGGTTTTCGGTGGAAAACACCGCTATAATAGGTAATGTTCTGATAAGGATGGGGTTTTGGTGTTCGAGCGGGGATTTCAACCGACGATGCATGTGGGGTGGATTTGGTCTTTGCAGTGTTTGATTGGCAAAAATGGCCAACATTGCACAATGGCAAGAATTGGGATTGCTTGTGTTGGGGTGGCAAATTTAAGCACCTCGCACCTTATTGGTATATGGCAATTTATGAGTTTAAGCGGTGAAACTGACCTCTATATGGAAATAACCTAGGGCACGATTGGTTTGAAAATAAATCAGACGTATAAAATAGACATTAAATGGATGGCACGAGTGGCCATTAATGGCACTCTAGTCAAAAGATCTGGAGATCTTGCTCAGGCAGGAGTTTTAGCCGCTCCAGCAGGCAGCGTCAATCACCGTAGGTAACGGCGGGTGTTTTCACCGACGTGGCAGGTTCCATCGAGCAAGACATGTAGAGGCGGGTGATTTAGCTGCCGTTACATATGAAAAAAAAAATTCAAAACATGTAATAGCGGCTAAAAACACTGCTCTTACATGTTAAAACAAACTTCAAAACATGTAAAGGTGGCTAAAAGCACCGCTCTTACATGTTAAAACAAAAACTTTACCAACACCTGAAAATGACTAAAATTGACCTTTTAACCAGTTTGCGACTTGAACGATCTTTGCGAATATCGAGAAACCAATTCAAGGGAATGTCGTAGACCAGTTTAGAATATCAAATGACTTCACATGAGACCAAGGGAATCTTGTCTCGATTTGCGAACTTAGAGTGTAGATTCACGGAACGGACAAGTTTCGTGGGGTTGTCTACAAAAACGAGCATTGCTGATTTTGAGAACAACAGCTGGCTCTAACTGGGGAACTTCCTTTGATCGAACTATGAAATGATTGAAGGGAGAAGAATCCAGTCTCTAAGTGCCTTCATCCATGCCATTGAGCTATAGAGTCAAGCTAAAAAGAAAAAGACACAAAAGACTAATCAAACACACAAAAAGGTTAAAATGAAAAAGATAAAAAATTGTACCAAAAAAAAAATCACAAACTTATCTATCGCTTCACTTTGAGAAAAGCTTCAGATGATGTCTGCTGTGTTGCAGCAGAAAAGATGTTCCACTTTGTTTTCTTTTACTATTGAATGAGTAACACTTCCCAGTGTTTTTCATTCTAGGATCTTCTTCTGCATCCAGATTGAATTGCTCAACTGTCGTTGATGAATTTGGTACCAACTTCCGTCGCCGTTTGACAAAGCGATCATGCTCATCAAAAAGTTTCTTTGGAGAAACCAATCCTTTGGAAGTTTAATTTCCTTTTAGTTGCACAATCCCTTCATTTGAAGAGAATGATCCATCTGTTTCTAGACCTCCATTTGAAACATTATCTAATGACTCAGAATCTTCATTGGAAATCAAGAAGTAAGTACCCATATCAGAAAACTCAAAGAAAATCTGAGCCTTTGGATCCTCAGATTTTATCACTATGTACTTGGCCTCCCTTTCGGGATGATCCTCCTGCATAATACCCTTAACAGGTATTCTTTCCTCAAACATTTGAATCTTTGTCTCCTCAACATGATCTGTGATATCAACAGGTTGATATGGATTTGCTACAGCAGACGAAAAACTCTCATCTTGAGGTTTTTCATTGGGGGTATTGGTCTTAGGAACATAGGATGAGGTGAGAATATCTAGTGTACTTACTTATTTGTCACCAACCACATCTTTATGATTTGATGTATTTTGCAACCATGTGAGAACATCATAAGATTCACCAAAAGTAACTTCTTCTTGCCCCATCTCATATTCCAAGTTCAGGAACCCAGTGGTAGAGTCGCCAACTAACTGCTCTTCACCTTCTGTGAAAATATTAGCAACATATTCTCCTTGATCATATTCTGATTAAAGAAGATTGTTTTGCTCTGATTCATAATAGAAGATTGTTGCATCCACAGGTGGTGCTTCCAAAGCAAGTATTCCTCGTTGTGGAGGAAACCTGTTTTGATTCTGATCTCTTGAAATGTTTTCTTGGTAACTCGGAGCATTTAGAGAAGTTCCCCTTGATATGTCCTTATAGAAGGGAATGGACAAATTCTGTGACACATGTTCTTTCAGAGCTAACAGCTCATCAACCAACTTTTTCACTATAGGATCCATAATGTTTGTAGAAGATAAAGCCAAAGGGGGCTGCCCACTAGAACCAATAGAATCCTTCTTCAACTTTCCCGCTAAGATCAAATCATCCTCCACTTCAACTGCCAAACTTTGAGCAATTGCAAGATCAGCTGGTGCTGTTCTTCGTAAAAGAAAACTTACTTCTAGCAATTGTGAATTAATGAAGAAGCATTTTAGGTTCTCATCTGTAGGTTGAGCCACAGTTGGGATCCTGTTCTTTAGCTTATTAAACTTTGCTACAAACTCACGCATTGGCTCATGAGATTCCTTTTTCATTTGAGTAAGTTGGGCCAACAATGCATAAGCATCTTCTGCTGACTTGAATCTAGCTTCAAACTGAGTTCGAAGTGTATTCCATCCAGTGATAATTCCTGGTGCAAGGTGATAGAACCAATCAGCTGCAACACCTTGGAGTGTTTCTACAAATAATCTTACAGAAACATCTTCATACTCAACTCCGAGAACACCGCATGCAATGTAGAATGCTGCAATGTGCTCATCCAGATGTTGTTTACTATCCCCGTAGAACTTGGGAAAGTTCTTACGTGAACCCTGAGGTAGTTCATGTAGAGGTTGAGTCAATTTCAATGGCCCAAATGCATTTCCCCATGGACTTGGGACAACCATATTCCTTGATAAAATGTTAGAGAAGATATAACAAAAATATATTACACAAAGATGAGGTCGGTATGCTTCAACCAAAGGCGAGAGGCTCTTGGTTGCACATTCGATCCCCGGTAGAGTCGCCAAAAAATTGTTGGGTGAATATTTTGTCGTTAACTCGCTAACGGCAAAATGGGTATATCAACCACAGCTATGATGAGACAAAGTCTCTCCTCTCAGCAAGGGGAGGTTCCCTTTTAACTATTACAAACTTATTTACACTAAATACTAGCTTTGGGGGTGTGTTACATTCATCCTTTTCTCTTCTTTCAAAAAAGATGTTTACAATGTTTCACGATAATATTCAATAAAACAATAATCAACAATATTCTTGTAAGTTGAAGCACAAAGTCTTTCAACTTACTTCACAAAAAGCTTCATGAACCAAGTGAATAATCTCAAGTACAAAGTCTTCAAATTATCCCCAGAAAGATTTTAAAAGTAACCGTATCACCATTTGGAGCACAAATTCTATCAACTAACAACACCACTGATTCACACGAATGTGATTGAAAATCATAGCACAAAGTCTACAAGTTCTCAACACAATTCATATACAAAGTGAACAACTACAAGCTCAAAGTCTTTATAATCCTTCACCAAGAAACGCTTTCAACACACATAGATTCAAGGAAATAATATAACACAAAGTTTATATAACTTATCTTGAATGTCCTCCAATCGTAATAAACAAGCACCACTTTATCCAATCAATCAACAAGGGAAATCAGCAAAAATTCCATATGTACATCCTCGCTCATACAAATTTGATTCAACACAAAGTTTGATATCAAAACTTGCCTTCTTTATTGATTGGAATTGATCATACAAATTGAACACAAAGTCTCAAAGTTGAGTCTCAATTTGGGTAGCACTTCGTTGCATAAGATTAAAGATTAAAACTTACAATAGAGGCCCTCTTTATTTATAGGGAGAGGCCTAGAGCAAAAATAGGAAAAATCTAACTACTTTGCCTTATTCAACAAAAGAGTCCTATTTGACTTAGGACTTCCTTTGTCTCACATGTAATTACATTTTGGAAAAATACATATGAATATGTCTAAAACAAAATACAAATTGCATATACAAAAATGAAAATAAACTAAGGTATGAAGAAGAATATCAGCTACCACCATCATTTTTCTTCAAGGAATTATGGTACATGTCCTTTACTGCTTCCATCTCATAAACATCCGGTCGAAGTGTATGGTCTGAAACAACATGAGTTTTGACGATTGTATCTTTCACCATCTTTATCGCTTTCTTCATTAATATGTTAGTCATTTGGAAAATGAGCACCTTTAGATGACATGATGACCTCGGCAGCTCACAGAGGAAACTGCAACAAAAAGTCATGATCTTGGCTTTGGATGAAGATGGCTCTAACATTAACTCTAGAGCAAACTCTGGAAGAAATGTCTACCATGAACACTTGTTGAGAACTGTAAAAGGCCATGATCTCGCAGTTAGGGGAAAGAATGGATAAACTGGGATAACCACGATCCGATGATCATGGACAGGAAAGCATGCGTTGAAGGGCTTGAGCACGTGCAAGTCAAGAAATCAGGCGAAAGTGGGCCAAGGGAATCATTTTCAAGGATTTCCCAGTGTTAGCAAATTTTGAGAGAGATATGCACGGGTGGTCAAAATGGCCGCTCCTGCATGTAGGATGAGTTTTGATGTCTATGAGCGGTCAAAAATGCCGCTTTTGCATGTGTTAAGGAAAGTTGTTTAACATGCAAAAGCGTTGAAAAATACCACTATTACATGTTAAAACACTTTGGAGGATATGCATGTAGGAGCGGATGATTTAGCCGCCTTTACAGGTAAACGGGTAGATTGCAAGTTTTGGAGCTTTAGATGCATAGGCAGGTGTATTGGCCGCTACAACAGGTAAGATGGGAGTCGACAATGCAAGGGTTTTCGGTGGAAAACACCGCTATAACAGGTAATGTTCTGATAAGGATGGGGTTTTGGTGTTCGAGCGAGGATTTCAACCGACGATGCATGTGGGGTTGGATTTGGTCTTTGCAGTGTTTGATCGGCAAAAATGGTCGACATTGCACAATGGCAAGAATTGGGATTGATTGTGTTGGGGCGGCGAATTTAAGTTCCTCGCACCTCATTGGTATATGGCAAACGTTTACAAGTTTAAGCTGTGAAACCACCGACCTCTGTATGGAAATAACCTAGGGCACGATTGGTTTGAAAACAAATCGGACGTATAAAACGAACATTATAAAATGAACATTAAATGGATGGCACGAGTGGCCATTAATGGCACTCCAGTCAAAAGATCCAGAGATCTTGCTCAGGCAGGAGTTTCGGCCACTCCGGTAGGTAGCGTCAATCACCATAGGTAACATTGGGTGTTTTCATCGACATGGCAGGTTCCACTGAGCAAGACATGTAGAGACGGGTGATTTAGCCGACGTTACATATGAAACAAAAAATTCAAAACATGTAATAGTGGCTAAAAATGCCGCTCTTACATGTTAAAACAAACTTCAAAACATGTAATGGTGGCTAAAAACACCGCTCTTACATGTTAAAACAAAAACTTTGCCAACATCTGAAAATGACTAAAATTGACCTTTTAACTTGTTTGTGACTTGAACGATCTTTGCGAATATCGAGAAACCAATTCAAGGGAATGTCGCAGACCAGTTTAGAATGTTAAATGACTTTGCATGAGACCAAGGGAATCTTGTCTCGATTTGTGAACTTAGAGTGTAGATTCACGGAACAGACAAGTTCTGTGGGGCTGTCTACAAAAACGAGCGTAGCTGATTTTGAGAACAACAGTATCTGATCTAGGCAATGATTTTTAGGGTTTCCTTGAAGTTTTTGCTTTAACGCTAACATCTTTTTGCAGCAATACTCTTGATTTGTTTGTAGGCTAAGTACATGTTTAGAATCATATAGTTGCACTTGTTAACTCACACTTCGATTTCTAAACGGGAAAGTAAATGGATGCTCATGCAAATCTCACATAGTCTTAACTAGGAAGGCGGTAATTGAATCATTGCTATATCCTTCAAAGTTAACAACTCATTGCTATCTTGGTAAAACTTGACCATTGCTATCTAGTTATCACTTCAAAGTTAACAAGTCACTGCTATCTAGGTAAAATTGAACACATCATTGCTATCTGGGTAAAATTGAACCATTGCTATCTTGTTATCACTTCAAAGTTAACAAATTTCTATGCTTGCCCAAATAGATAGCTCATCTAGTTTTTCTCATTTTAACTAGGGGAAAAGAACCACTATCTTCTATGTTTTGGGAATGATACCAGGCTTATGCTTTCCCCTATCTTAGGTGACCAAAATGATAGACATATCATTTTCACATGTGTTTTTCCTATAGAGGGGCCTGCTCTTGGATACCATTCATCCAAGTAGGAATGACCCTAAGTGGTAATAGGCTAGACACCAAGCCCTACCAATCCACTATAAATAAATTGTGTTTGGAGGGAAAGCTTCAAGCAACGAGTGCAGTTGTGTTATACCGACAACCAACCTCCCCCAAAATCCTCCAAGGCACAACCCTTGTAGGCTGGGAGACTCCATAACGGAGAGTAGTGATGCCACATGTATAACCACTCAAATGGTTGCCTTTATTAAACACCTTTGTCTTAGTGGCCAAAAACCCCTATAATCTGGTGCAGGGAAGGGCAATTATCACCTCCTGAAGATGCTTCACTAGAGATAGTGAGAATTTGGTTTTATATTGTCCTTTGAAACCTAGGATTGTACTTGCTTTCTTTTAGTCCAAAAAGCGTCAAAAAATAAAAAAAATAAAAAACCATAAAAACATTCTTTGTGTTTGCTATGTCTTCTTGCCATAACTAAAGAAAATTAGATCAAAAAGACCATATTGAAACCAAGAAACCCAAAAACACAGGAAAATTTGTCAAAAATTACAAAAATTGTCTAAAAAAACTAGAGTTGCGCATTTACCCTCTGAAGCTACGATTTACCTCAACCTACTGTGCATTTGTATCAACTTCATGCGCATGTATCACCTGTTGTTGTGCGTTTTCTTTTTACCAGTACTGCACATTCATAATGACTTGTTGCACTTATACCCTCTGCTTCTGTGCTTCTATTTCTATGTGTATGTAATAGTGAGCATCTCCACCTCTTTTACAAGAAAATTTTCCACCTTTCTAAGTACCCATTTCGGTCTTGTGTCAGTTTCTATGGAGCTGACAATTGAATTAGGAGAATTGGCTCAAGAATTCAAGTACCTGAAGTTGTAGTTACACTTAGACACCTCCCCCCAAGGTCGTATAGCAATTGCTCAAGAGCTTCAAGCCATACAACATCAATTTGCAATCCTACAAGCTGAACAAGCTAATACTAGCTACACCATGCCCCAAAGTCATACATTCTTGTCCCGTCTTAATGATACTCTTGACAAGGCAAACACTACTCCTAGAACCCATAGCCCAAAGAATACTAATCCTACTCCGAGCTGAAAACCACCATTGAATTCCCCAAGCTCTAATACGACAAACAAAAAATCCTCGGATGATTTTTGGGAAAGATATGCAGCACAAGAAAAGCTATGGAGAATTCTAAATTCCACTCATCCATGACCTCATTCATCTACCCAAATGCCTACAAAGGATGTGATCCAAGGACTACCAGCAGAGAGTCAACCATGTCCCCAAATACTGGTCCTTGACCTTATCAAAGAGCCTTCAAACATGTCCATTGCACCAACCTCGTCATGTAATCGGCAACCCCTCGAGCTTGTTGAAAAATCTCCTACTAGGAACCAAAGTCAAGGTCCATCTCACCTTCATATTGTTGACCAAAATCCTATCCAAGAGACCTCTACCTCCACTTCCATTCAAACAACCCAAGAGTTATGTCAAGAGCACACTTTAGAACATATGGAAACATTCAACCTTTGTCTAAATCAAGATCAAAGCACCCCCATCCGGCCTGTGCATAACCTTTATCTTTTCAATGATCCTATACCTATGCATGAGCAAGAAATCCAATCTCAATCCATTCGTGACGTATATCTTTCCCATGATCAAGATATCACCTTTGATGAAGAAGCTATCCATGAGCAACTTGATCCTATACATGAGCCAGAAATACAATATCAGCCTCTCCATAACCTCTATCCTTTCTGTGATCAGGATATTATCATTGATGAAGAACATATACAAGAGCACTTTAATCCCATCACACTAAATCCTATCTATGATCAAGATCCCACCTACAATCAAGGACCTATCTATGATCAAGCAAACCATGATGATCCTCTTAGTCCACTTTGTGCGTTCCATGGTCCTGAGCTTATAACCCCATCTAGTCCTATCCAAGATCCAACAAATTTCAATTCTCTTGATGAGACACTTGCCTCCCAAGCAAGCGTAGAAGATTGAACCATTAATACTCCTCCGCCATCCATTATCGACCATGCTGCAAATCCCCTACCATATATCCTTGGTCTTACCGCCTTCATTCATGAGTGTTCCTCCTTAGAACACCAACAACCATTATCCTCTATCTCACCTTCTTCATCCAATAAGGAATTCATGTCTAGTGTTCCACCTACACATAATCCCACTGTCCACCGCATACTCCAACATATGAACTATCAAGGTAAAGGCTTAGGCCTTCATGAACAAGGTATTTTAGAGCTCGTCCATGTCAGTGTTCCTCCTCGTTCATACGGCCTCAGATACATACCCCAAGGTGAACAATCTCAAGATGTTGGTACTTCCTCCACTCCTCCAAAGTCTACGACTTTCCATCACAAACCCTATCATATCCCCAAAACATATGTCGCCATTCCACCTCCATCATCCTACAATTGTTAAAAGCATGTGACCATACACCTTCCACCATCCAATCTACCTCCGCTACTTCCAACTCCTAATATCCCTCCATGCATTTTACTACCACTTCTCCCAACACCTTATCCATCCATCTATGAATCTTCTAACAATCCCAATCATGGCCAACAGATGCACATGTTATCTAAACAAAGAGCTTCCACCATCCCAAGAGAATTCAACAATGAAAATCTAGATGCCTCTACCTATCAAATCAAAAATCCTAAGAGTCCTCATGACCTGGGATACAAAAGCCAAGAATCAAAGAAACATCCTTCTCTAGAGCTGCATACACCCACACACCAATATGTCAAGCTGAAAAAGGTGTGGATCCGCATCCAACAAATAATTACCTCTGAAGCTGCACAAAAATTGCATACACCCAAGCCCATACCTTCACAGGTACTATCTAAAAACAAAATGGCTTGGGTACCTAAACAAAAAGCCCTCAAGCTACATGAGGCATCCACCTCTCAAGAATCTCAACCATCCACTTTCTCCCATTCCATCCAAAAGTCTCAAATTCTTCCATCCCACATGACAAGCAAAAATCAGCAAAATACTCAGTCTATGTGGATCCCTACATGCCTAAGTCATTCATCCACAAGCAAAAGTCTCTGTTGCTTCCTACACTACTTTCCCATCACCAGCTTCAATGTTTATCACGATATGTGCAACCATTGGTCATGATTCCATTCCATTCCACAACATTTCTGTGTACCTCCCCTTCCTTCCACTATTATCCTACATATCTTCCCCATACTATTCCCATGCTCCATACTTTTACATAAGCCTTCCCTCTGTATTCTACACCATAATCCACTATCTACCTACTCTATATCCATTTCATGCAATCCCCTACCAACATCTATGAGAACACTTGACATGGTCCATGCGACGACATCTTTCTAGTGGAACTATCACCTTTCGGGAAACTAGATACTTGAGTCTCTCCCTTCCATATCCACCTTCTACCTATCCAAATATTCAAAAAAAAAAAAAAATTTTAAAAGTCAAGAAAAATCCCTTCGTCCAATGGTGAAAATCTGGTAAATAGGTGCCTTGGATAAGTACCATGATGAAAACTTGGCAAACAGACATCGTGTGTAAGTTGATCTTTTGTCACCTATACTTGGGGGGCACCTTGTCTCATCAGCCTATCACTCTTCTCCTATCAGTTTCCTTCCGTACCATTTCCTATCCTATCCTACCTATATTGTCCAGTCTAATCCATCCTAATCTTCCCTTCATTTTTCTTGATCTTGATAAATATTGGGGGCACAATGTTGACAAATGTTTTTGATGTCTCTTGACATACCTTATCCCTCCAAACCATGCAAATCCTTCAACAATCCTCTCATCCTCCTATCGTCAAAGCATTGCCATGAAAAATCCTAAGTAATCTACCTACAATGGGGCATGTTATTCCTATGCGACTTAGTGCTTGGAGATCACATCCTTGATTCCTTCTATCCACTATTACCCATCCTCATACCTACCTGTTCCATTCTTTATCACCCATCCATCTGTCTATATGTGGTGTCTCCTTGTCATCCGTATCATCAGTTCCATATCTAATCCATATCTGTTCCATATCGTGTCTTATCTAATCCATATCTATCCCATATCTTTTCTGTATCTGATCCATATCTATTCTATATCTGATCCATATCTGTTCCATATCGTGTCTCATCTAATCCATATCCTAGGTCCATCAAAGTCAACCTTGAACTACGTTGCCTCTGTATTGTCATGTAGGCAAGGCCATTTAGCAATGTGCCCCCGAGGCACTAGGTTACTCCCTTAGGGTCTGTCTCACAAATGAGCATTGTGGAATCCTTCCCAAGGCAGGAAAGCACAAGAAAAACCTGCTTTCAAGCAAAGATTTTTGACGCAACACCCCAACCTATCCAAAGCAAAGCAAGCAAGTACCTAAAGCACTCTAAATGATTTTACCTAAATTATGGCAAGAAACAAACACATCTAAATGCAACAAGTGTTTTGTGATTGTGATCAAGTTAGGTTACAGTGTCTTGACTTTTGTTATCATGTCTTTCTATGCTACTCAAGGATGCCAAAAGCTAGAGATGCTATGATGGGGGCATGATTATTTTCTTTATTTGTTGTTTGTGGATTAAACTTTAGTAATGTGACGCCTTGTCTAAAGACATGATTGGCAAAAGATCATCGAGGACATCAAAGGTCTAACATGAAAGGGGGCAATCCTTGTCTGTTGATACACAAGAAATACTCAGGTCATCTCAGTTCAATTATACCTTGATGCTTGTATTAACTTGCTAAATCAAAACCCATGTAAGCAATACTCAGGTCATCATAGTTCAATTATACCTCGATGCTTGTATTTTCTTACAACATTTAAAAAATGCCCAATGATGAAATAAGCACTTCAAAATACTTGCACTATCAAGATGTCAAAAATCCATTCACATCCACAAAAACATCCATACCATATCCCATGCATATAAAGATCCAAACCATAGAGTATCAAATAAAAGCTTGTGATTCCTTCTGTCAAGTCATTCTTCTATCGACCAACTTTCTATCTATCATTGTATCTCTCATCAATAGTTCTAGCTGTCAGTCCAAGCAATGATCCAAATGCAAGTCCATCCTTAATCCATACCAATCAAGTCAAGTCAATCTTGTCAAATTATCCAATCACACTCAGTGGTCTTGATCCTTGTCTGGTTGTAAACCAACTCAATCAATTATAATCAAACATTTGTCTTATACGGGATGTAACATTGTCAAATTAGACCAGCACACGTGTCTTACATGACATGCTTCATTTCCTGAAACCAGACACTATCCTTCATGTTGCTCTAAGGATCTATCGTTCCCCGCCATGACAACATGCCTACCATGTTGGTCTAGGGATATATCGTTCCCTGCCATGACAACATTGTCATATATCATTATCAGTATATCTTGGTTTACCACTAGACAGGGGCAATACCTTGTTTGTTCTTGTATCATTTGTGCATACTTGCTTACTTGCTTGTGTGTGTTATCATTCTATCTTACATCGCATATCATTCAGCTCTTTCTTCATCCTAACCTATTTTTCCCTTCTTCATATTGAGATTGTCCATCTCACGCCTTCTTCCTTCTTCTCGTCCAATCTCCCGAGGGGGCATCCTATCATCGTCATAGCCTATACCAGGGGCAAACTAGGACATGTATCATTATCATACAATCTTATTCTTTGAAGTAAATGCCATAAATTGCATTGCAGCAAAGAGAGGCAAAATGTATACACCTAAATATGACACGACTTGGTCTAAATAAATATTCTTAATATTTATTCCCTTCTAATTTTTCTATCAATAAATAAATAAACAAATTTATTTATTTGATTCATATTCTTCTAAATTAATTAAATATCAAAATATTTAATTATCTCTTCTAAAGTCAAAATTAAATAAAATCCTTTATTTAATTAAATTCTTCCAAACAATTAAATAATTCTTAATTATTTAATTAAAATCAAAACCATTCTTCCAAATTTGAATAAATCAAATCAAATTTATTTAAATCCTCTTAATCTCTAAAAATAAAATACAATCAAATATTTTATTTATTTTTCCAAATCATGTACAACAATTAAATAAATCTATTTATTTAATTTGCTTTTTTATCTTCTAATTCTTCAAATATCTGCCAAATCTTCTAAAAATAAGTCTTCTTCTTCATGCACACAAAATTAAATAATTTATTATTTAATTTCTCTTAAATCATACAAAAGCAAATGACAAGTTGAGTTAACTGACTCAATCAACCTTGTTTTTATCAGTATCTCTTAAATTAGAAAAAAAGCTTTCTTATTTATGAAAAGCATGTCTTATCTTTAGAAAAGAAAGTATTTAACTCAAATAAAATAGCTTTTGTGTGACACTTGTCTTATTCCTATTTGCGAACGTTCCTCAACCGTTCTATACCATTGATCTTCTCATTCTTTCTATACCGTTGATCTTCTCTCTCCCAAGTCTATAAATTAAACCCAATTCTTCCATTTCATTCATCTAAGCTTTTAGTATTGTTACTCTGCAGGAATTACAGCGCACCTTTGGCACCCAAGTCATTCCTTTTGCTTGCGATCAACTTGTTACCATATCACTACCATTATTGTGAAGCTCATCTTCATTACAAAGCATTATCATAGGCATTCTCCATTGACAATCTTGGAATAGCAAGGAAGTGCACTCTCTGAGGGCCTTATTCATACATGCAAGATCGATTAAGATAGGCAACCAATAGAAGCTATGAAGTATTGAGGTTTGCAAAGGTTTCATTTTTTGTTTGTTTGATCTTGATTATTTTTCTTTTCATTGAGTTTTGGGTATTATTGATATTGATATATTGATTATTCATGTTTACTCCAATTTTCCCTTAACAGATGTTTTAGCCAAATGGCAAGAGACAAAAGAGGGAATTTCTCATTCATTCTAAGGCGAACGAACTTAACTATCAAGATTAAATGACACACAGTGCTAACAAGGTGAAGGTGAAAATTTGATTAATTATAAGTGTAATGTCTATGTCCTCAATTTCCATGATCATTTCTTCAAACTAGATAATTATGGAGTGAGAATATCGAGGCACAAGATTAATGGTACAATTAAAATTGACCCAATGTCCAATAAAGGTGATTTGATTTGTTGTTGGAATCAAAGGACAACCTTGTGTCTAGTTGATAAAATGCAAGATTATAGGGCTACACTAATGGAAAATATGGTGATTCCAATTAGTGTGCTCGAAGTGCAAAAGTATCATAAAAACATGACAAAGATTATCTCTTTTTATTCCATCACTGAAATATGTTACAAAGAATGATAGAGAATAAGACTAGGAAAATAGCTTCCTATGACCAAATAGAGGAATGCACATCCATTTATTTTCCAAGAGACTTTGGAGGGATTGTCCTATGCTTTTAATAGTTTCCAAATGCTTTACAATTTGTACATTATAGGTATTATATATGAATATATAATGAGAATGATGACAATGTCAAATTTGAATGGTGTTAATTGTTAGATTTGTATGAAGCCAATTCTTGTGGCACAAGGCTTTCCAAGTGTTGTGCATGTATAGAAGTATAACATGTGGATGATATTACTCCATGTGTTGTACACATATGGTCAAATTCAAAGTCACAAAGATAGAGCATGCGTAGTAACAATCACTATAGAGAGATATGAAGCATATGAGGTGCATGATGCTTGAGGAGGCATTGGTGAAATTTTTGAAGCTTGTGTATAGAGAACTCTCAAGATGATGTATCTATGAGGTGCATGAGGACATGAGATTGTGTGACACAACTATGAGGTGAGCATGGATTTGTTGCATTGAGTTTTGTAAAAATTTTGAGTCTAATCCTTGCATAGATGTGCATGAAGCATGTTGCTAGATGTGCATCTATGTGTGAGGCATTTTGGCACTATCTGAGCACACAAGGGAATAGTGAAAGAGATGTAAAGGAGTGTTGTCTTGAGTTGATGCACAATGTGGAGGTATAAAGAATATGTGACACATGATTCTTGATGAGGCATTGGTAAAGCTATTAAAGCTTACACATAGAGATCTTTTGAGATGGTGTGACTATGAGGTACATGTGACCATAAGTGCAAGACACAAAGTTATGAACATGCATTACTACATTACATTGAGGTTGATGCGTGTGTATGTGTGTGTGAATTAGTATTGTTAAATGTACATCTATGCACAAGGCATATTGGCACTACACAAGAATGTAAGGGAATAATGCAAGGGGTGTTATGTAGTGTTGGCTTGATATAATGTGTGAGACTGCACTTAGATCATTCACCCTTTCTTGAAGAGCAATGGTCCCTAATGCTTCATGTTGCATTGAGGAAACATACGAAATCTAATGATGACCTAATCAACCAACGCATGGTTGTGCTCAAATAATTTGTATTTTTCTTGAGGAGCAATGGTTCCCATTGCACTTTGATGCACTTAGAGATGACAACACAAAAATATGTCAACATTGTGTAGTTAACCTAGATTGTATGGTGGTACATGGCTTGTGATGTGTGTATGTACTAATGAATTGTGTAGATGTGATGAACAAGAGAATCACATTTCTATCTTAAGAACTATGAAAGAAGCCCACATATATAAGAATTATGATTATTTGTCCTTTCATGGATATAAAAATCTAGGTTTCATAGTAGAGACCATCTGACATGGTAGCAACTGAGCTAGAGGAGTAGCAACCTTAACATTTCGAACTTTAAAATTTATACAATTGGTGCATGTTCTTCTATAGTAATTGTTGTGCATACAAATTCTAGATTTGATGTACTTTTAAAGAGATAATGAGCCTAAAACCTATATAGTGGGCAAGAAAAAATGTGTGACTACTTGGGAGCCTACCTTAGTCAGATTCTTTCTTGGTTTATTTCAACCTCCTCTTGAATTCTTTGGGAAATATTGAGTGTGTGTTGTCCTAGGTGCAAAAGATTTTGATAAATAAGTGCTTATGGGGATTCCTACATGATTTTTACTAGTGTGTGATAAGTGTTCTATGGATGGAGGAAAGAAAGTTTATAGAGTTTCCATGATGCCAAAAGGGATATCTAGAAATAGAGTATGAGGCTATAGATTTATGGATGCATGGTTATGGTGGTAGCAGGAAAGTTGTACAAGCTATGGAAGAAGTTTACCAAGGTTGGAAGAATGGAGAAAGGGAGGATTTTTTATAAGAAAGTTCATGGGAACAATAGCCAAAAATATAGAATTAGAGAAGAATTCTACCAGTTTGCTACAAAATATTTTAGAAATCTTGAGATGAATAATAAGGTTTAAAATATTTTATTTAATAAGTTGGCACGAATAGTAGCCACTCCAAAATGTAAAAACCCCAAAAGAGTCAATTTTTAATCATTTGAAAATAGATCATTATCCATGGACACTACCACAATCATGGCGATGACTAGGTCACTATAGTGATTGTGTTAATATCCAAGTGGTATAAATTTTATAAATTTTAGAAGCTAGTTATAAATAGATACTAGGTAAGGTTATATTCATTTGGCATCTTAGAAATTGGTTATAAGGATGAGGAATTGGTTAACGTATTCCAAAACATGCTATGGAATATACACTAAAATGATTACATAATATAGAGTAGAAATTGTGAAGTATGTAATTTTTAACTCTACATTTTGTCAGCACTTTAGCATCCATATGACACTAGGTGATATAGTACATTAAATTAAATTGCATAAATAATCATTTAAAACAATTTTGGATTAAAAAAAAGGATAGATGGGGTTTGTGCCCACTCTCTTCATTTATTGAATTTTTCCAACATGTGTTCGTTATCTACAAGGAAAACACATAAGGAAAAATAGTTATTATTCATTATTATAAAATTAAAGCATGAAGAAAATAAGCATCATGCATATTACCTATCATCTACATTATTAGTGAACTTGACTAAGTGTAGAAAGAAATGAAAATGTAATAGGAACATAGGAAAAGAAACTTGACATGATTTGAACAGAGGAAAAATAAATTGGCATGTGAACTAAGAGTAGGTAAATGAAACATGAATAGGGCCAAGCTTGGCCCAAAAATAAATAAAATAACATGGTGCAAAGACCAAAAAGTTTGGTATCTAGAAATATGATTATGGGAATAGGAGAATATATGCCCCCCTTAAATTGATTATATTCTAGAGGATGAAATAAATTTAAAGAGTATGCAAGTAAAAAATAAAATGTGTTATTAGATAATAGAGGGTGTATGGTGTTGATAACCAACCTCACATGTTCATTTATGGCTCTAAATTGTGCTAAGTCTACTAATATATTGCTTATCTAAGCATCTTTTACTTATCCTTTCTAAAATCTACATTGCTCATTTTCCTTGGCCAAAAGTCTTTATTAAGCTTCCATGTTGGACTAGTCTACTAAAGTCCTCATGAAAATAATAACCCTTTATTTCAAGTGTGTGCTTTTAATTCTAATTATTTTTTGACTTGTTATGTCTATATGGTTACTAAATATCAGCTATAGTGAGATCTAAGATTATGTGGTGGCATTTATGAGTCATGAGTCATTGGATGATTAGGCCATATATATCTCTAAGGGTATGCCACTCAACCAATATTTTTTATCTAGATGGAAAATATTCTCAAACCATTGATTTGATTAGAGCTTAAGAAGTATCACCGTTCTCATTGGTGTAGTCATACTTATCTGCATGGAGATTGCATTGGGTTGGCATAGTGGCAAACAACAACTTTAGTGTTATGTGGCCAAGTCAATGGAAACGAATGAATGGTAAGGAATCCATCTACACTTTAGTGATTAGCTAATGTAGGGCTACCTTTGATGTGCATGGTAGGTACATCTAGACTATTGGTTGGCATAGAGCTTTAATGAATCAAAGGCTATATAGTTAAGTGCATGAATTTAAGTGGGCATGGAATATTATGATTGGTTCTTAAGGTCAATATTATGTGTAAAGAAACTCATTCTTTCATGAGCTACAGAGAACTTTGTTCCTATATATGGATTTGCAAAGAGATTTTATGCAAGTCACATATCTAATGATGTTAAAAGAATACTAAGGAGATGAAAAAATTATTGGTTAGACATACATGTCATGATCTGGTGCACCATAGGTGACTGGTAGATTAAGCATCTTATTTATTTACAATCTACCAATCAATCAATGTTATTGATTTAAGAAGGGTCTTAATATCAATTGTTGATCAAGTCTAAGACTAGGCCATGTGTATACAATGTTGATATTGACACTTATGGGACATGCAAACTATTTTTAAATAGCAATGGTATATCATTAGAGATATCAATGAGCATTCTTGAAAGGATACCTGATGTTCCAAGACAATTGATCTCAAAAGAAAGATAATCTAATACCATTGATTTTGACCCTTTTTAAAGAAGTTATTTGATGGGAAAAAAAATAAAATTTTGAAATAAAAGGAGGAAATGATTTTCAAACAAATACAAGGCACCATTAATGAAGTTTGTGTGGCATTTCTAATATTTCTTATATAGCAATCATTTCAAAACTACATTGTTACACCTATAAATTGATTTTAGCAAGAATGAAGGATTGTGCCCTAGTTATGATGAAGGTTCCTACAAATAATTCCCTCATCACTAGTAAAAGGATTTTAAAGCATTTTTTTAGTAAGAGACATCAAATCACCTATGTAATTCCTTTATTTACCTCTGCAAAAATGGCACCAACTATCTTTAGATTATATTATCTTTGCTTTTGTTTGAATGGTGCTACTTTGGGCTTTAATGGAATATGATGTTGCATTTTTCCTAACATATATTTTTTAGATTATTGTAACACCATAAGAAGACATCCTTGTACCTAATAGTAACATTATTAACCTTTCTCTTTCTTTCAATGTACAACACTTACCTATGCACACAAGTTTGAGATCATGTTTGAAACAAATGTTTTTGTATTTTTCTGAGTTGTTAGGATCTTCCTAAATCTTTCTCTTGATGTACCTATCATGTTTATCGAATAAATCCTCCAATGATACTAACCCCTTAGGAATTTTATTACCTTTAAGTTGTAAAACCTCCTTATTATCAAAACCTATCTTAGTTTCATTATCATTCTCATGGGAATAAAACACAAATTCCCTAAATGTTGAATCACTACCCTTGAAGTACAAATTCATGAAATTCCTAGCCTTTTCTAAAAATGAAATAATTTATTTGTCATCGTTAAACATCTACCAATGATTTAGGTTTTTAGGTACACTTGTCATATCTATCAGTTCAATGTTGTATTGATTTTGACCAAATTCTAAATATGGAATAAGGAGAGAAGTTGACACTTCGAGATAATCAGCCTTAGTGTTTTGAATCCTCAATATAGATTTGATTGAGAAGAGATAAAAATATCCTATACAATCCTAACTCAATTCTGATAATGCTTCAAATGATATTTTTTTGTAATAAAATAAATTGCACAAATCTATGACACATAAGAGTCGTAAATGGAAGATTCTATGATAGGTGAAGACATGTGTCACAAGGCATCTTGGAAGATGACATATTTGGGTGCCCCAAGGAGGGTTATGACATGTTGTAAGAGAATATGCTATTTATAGCCTATGTATGATAGATTCTCTTACAGCTGTAAGATATGACAGCTATGACAGATTCTATGACGGTCGTAAGTGTCATAAGAGTATCTATCATTGCCCAACTTGGGAATAGGTGACCTCTTTGGGATGGGGTGACTTGACAAGTGTCAGGAACATTTTACAATATTGTACAAGTGTCCATAGGCATGGGTTTTGGTCCATGAGGCCATGTTGGACGCCCATCCCAAGATAGAGCCATTTTTGCCTTGTATTTTCTATATAAACAGGTGCTTTGGAGAGGAGATGTATTATGTGGTTGACAAGTATTGTTATGCTATTGGATTATCTCTAGATACGAGTGTCGAAGACTCCTGCAAGAGCATTGGCTCTGTAACTATATTGTAAACCTCATTGTTTAGATAATACATTTGAGTTGTGTTTTGGAGTGTGGGGTTTTTCACCTGTAAGGGTTTTCCCCACGTATATCGTGTCTCTCTCTTCTTCTGTCTTACATTCTTGTGTATGTCTTTGCTGCAATATCTTTGTTGTTGGGTTAACATTGTTGTAACTGTAAAGATTAAAATGAATTTGTACTCATCTCTCCTCATTAGATTAGTGTAGGAAGTGATTTCCGCACACCTAGCTTCCTTTCATGCACTTCCCAAAATGACCTCCAAAATTGAAAAAAATTGCCTTATTTTTTGCCTTCACGACGCCAAGATCATGCTTTGATACCACTTGTAATGAAACAACTAGCACAATAAAAGAATATAATAGTATATATGCTGCAAATACTTGATAATAATATACCACTTCGAGGGGGATACCTCCAATAGTCTTCAATAAAAACACAATACTCAATATGATGATAATAACTAACCTCTACCTCCTACATAAACCATACTTATTCCATGGATGCCACCCATGCCAAAATAACTACCTATATAAGACTATATTAATTATTATGTAACTTAAATAAGAGTTAAGGTAGCCACAAGCTGACTACTCATAGCCATATACACACTATAGGATTAGGCGTGTATCATTTTTACTGAAAATTATTTTCTCACTTATTTCACTACAAGCTCAACAACACCAAGGGATTTCATATTTTTAATTCCTCTAGCTTATGCAGCCTTAATACTTAATATTAGTGCCTCATTCTCAACTATATTATTAGTATTTTTAAATTGTAATCTGTAAGCCATGCGATACTTATCACCACTAGGAGAGATTAACACAATCCCTACACCCAAACTAGAGGAAGAACCATAATCCATATTTTTGAAGAACTATTTATATTGTTAACTTTTGACAACTTATTTTCCTCTTTAGACATAAGCATATATGTTCTATTTCTTTATATAGAATCTTTGAACATAGATCATTTGATTTGAGTACTATGTATTTAGCCTTAGGTTCTAGATCAACATGAACCTTTTTGCCCTTGATAGGTATCAATTCATGTGACCAATGTAGTTGGACTTAACCTCCCAAGTACTTGTACATAAACTTCTACTTAACAACATGCCATAGCTAGCAAGAATACAAGCTACTAAATGGTTAGTTTTATTCTCTTCTAAGGGTAAGTAGCAAAGGCAACTTGAGCATCTTTAATCTGGCTAACCAATGGGATTTGTTTGGAATCCATGGAATAACACTTGCTTATAGGTTTAGTCAATGAGAGGCCTAATTCATTAGCAACATCTATAGGCATGACATTATTAGAAGCACCTAAATCCATGATACATTTTCTCAAATTAAAACCATATATATATATATATATATATATATATATATAAAGACACTTAAAAAGGATTTAGTTTATTGCTTATGGTGGGACATCCTTGGGTTTTACTATTTAAAAGAGATAAAGAAAGATATTCATCACATGAGGTAGGTTGTTTAGCAACATTAAATTTTTTAGGGGTGTTTGTAACCTTGGGGTGTTGCTTTGAGTTAGACTTCAAATATTTAGTTTGAGAGATTTAGATTTTTGTTCTATTACATTGGTCTATGATATAAAAAGAACTAGATATGTGAGGCAAATTTTTACAATGAGGGTCATTTTGATGAATACCTGAACTACCCTTGGTAACATTTACAAAAGGGGCTGAGGTGGAAGGTTGGGACGTAGAGGTTGTATTCTTTGAATAAAAGTATTCTAATTATTTTTTCAACTTTTTAGGCTATAGGATGTTTACCACTTTATTTTCTAGGACTTCTTCAACTTCATTCCCTTGTCCCTTTTCCATTCTTTGATGCTAACTTATAGTAAAAATAGCATAAGATTGGTTGTTTATATCAACAATGATTTCCTCTGCATCATCTAATTCATATTTCAAGAAAATAATGGTAGAGCCACCAAATTGTTTTTGAATCATCTTCTAGAGTTGTCACTTCTTCAATTGCTTCTCTAGATGTGCCCATTTGTATGTACCTATTCATTTTAAGGCATTAGGCTCCATCATGATCAATGGTCAAATGAAAGTCACACACTAGATTCATGGTGTAGTTACCAATAGGTGGTGCCACAATATCCAACCATTGGGAAGAAGGTGGTAACCTCATAGCCTTGTTGTTATTGCATGGAAAAAAATGTTTTCTTAGAATATCTTGGTAGAGAGGTTGTTATTATTGCATATGAGGAATTTTATGTTTAAGTGCAACTAGATCATTAGCCACTTTTTGTAAAATGGGATTTGTTGAAGTAGTTGTTAATATTTTACCTTTTCTTAACTCTTTCTTCCATTTACTAGCTTTGAGTAAGTCATCTTTAATCTCAATAGCCAATGTTTGAGCAACAAGGTCAACAACTATTGCTCTTATAAGATGAAAACTAATGTCTATAGGTTGTGCATTGATAAAGAAGCATTTTTGGTTCTGTACGCTAGGCATTTTTACTTGTTCAATATTATTCATGATTTTGTTGAATTTTGCTACAAATTCCCTCATGGGCTTGTGCATCTCTTTCTTCATCTAGGTGAGTTAGACCAAAAAGGAATGTTCATCTTTAGTACTTCTGAACCTTTTTTTTAATTTTTGCCCCATGTCATTCCAATTGGTGATTGAGGCTACTTGTAAGTGATAGAACCATTCTACATTAGCATCAACCAACATTTAAACAAATAATCTAACTACCATGTCTTAATGTTGGACTCCCAGCTATGAATGCTAATATGTGTTTATCTATGTTGACTTTTCCATCACCTCTAAATTTGGGAATGTTCTTGCACAAGACATGTGGCAAATCATGTAATTGATTTCCTAATGCAAAAGGGTTGATTGCAATGGCCTAAGGGACTACAAGAGTAGACATTGCCTAAACTTTTGTTTTTTGAATATTATAACGTGTACAAATGTTAAGTGTGACTCAAAGAGCCACTTTTGATTGCAGATTTGAAATTCTTTTTGGTAGGAGAGGAAGGTAAACTAAATGAGCTAAAAAATTTATAAGTGGTACATGGAGAGAAATTAAAATTAAAACTTTCTTGAAAATTGAAAATGAATCTTGGATACCTTCCTTTTTGTCTCCTCTTGTGTATCATTTTATAGCTAGCTTGCAAGGTAGCTATTATTGATCTCTTGGTACAAGTTGAGCATGGATAGGAAGGTTTTGAAATTGTGGAGAGGGAATCACCAGTACTCTTTCAATAATTATGGGGTATTGACCTCTAATGATATTTTTTTGCTTCCCTCCTTACTTTTCCCCTAATGTCTTGCTGTTCATTTAATATGTCATCAACCCTATGATATTCTTCATTACTTAATTTTTTATCCAAGTGAGGGTGTGTAGGTCCATAATAATATCATATTTTTCCACTTCCAACCAATTAATGTTGAGTTTCTATACAGGAACACTATTATGTTGGATCACCATTCACATGAATATGTTTCTTTTTTAATTTGAAAGTATGTTAAAAAAGATACCAACATGACATAATTGGAATCCATAATAGAGACATTAGAAAAACTATTGGTGAATGGATTTGTACTTTATCAAACCACCAATAGTTATTGGGGTAAGAACCCATCCTCAAGGTGGTGAGTCTACCTTTATTAAAATTACAAATAACATAAAGACTTTACACTTTACAAGATAATTGCATAATTTTTTGGTTTTACAAAAATGCATAAAAGGAATGTTTAGAGGGATAAGAGAAATAGAATGAATATGCAGGATTTGTCAAATAGAAAATAGAATTTGACAAGTCCATAAAACCTAGAAAATCATGTAAAGCAATAACATAAAGATAAACAATGTAAATATCTTCAAGCCTTACACAAAATTGGACTTCAGATAGGATAGAATGAAGTGGACCCAAGCTCCATTGATTTGTCCTTTGGATGATTTGTGGGCTGCTCACACAACCAACATAACTGTGATAGAAAATGATATGAGATAAATGAAGATTGATAGATATGCATGTGTATAGAAATTTGTTGAGAGTGTGTGAGGGTTTGAAATTGAAATAAGAGTTTCAATTTATAGATAGAGAGCGATTCAAGTGGATGGCCAAGATTAGAAGGGTGAGGGATGAGGTGGATGGCGATGATTGAAATTCAATTTTAGTGCTTATGACGCACCATAAATGAGGATGACAAGTGAATAAAATAAGGATGGGAGTGGGAATAAGTGGGATTTATAATTGATTTTGGAGAGGAAGTGCTTATGACGTACAATGAATGAGGATAAAAGTAGGGATGTGAGTGGGAATAAATAATTTAAATAATAAAATTATTTAAATTACGAGACATGTGGAATCTAAATAAATATTTAATTTATTAAATTGGATGATGGAGGAAAATGAGCTTAAATAATTAAGATTTATTTAATTTGATGCAAGAAGAGGGTAAATGGAATTAAATAAATAAGATTTATTTAATTTGATGCAAGAAGAGGATACATGGATAAGATGAATTAGTTAAATAAATATAATTTATTTAACTAATGGGAGTGATGGAAGGGGTCTTTGAAGAGGACCTGGGACAAAATATGTCGAAATGTAATGTCGTAAGATATAGTCAAATTTAGCTGTCTACATTATGCCCCTCTTTCAAATGATGTTGCGACTAAGAGAAGTAACATCATTTCAAAGAAGAAAAGGTATTGATGAAGGAAAAATAATGCCCTAGCCACTTGAAGGAGTGATGAGGAGTAATAATGTAAGGATGGGATGCCCCCTCGAGAGGATAGGTGTGTTAGGAGAACACGGGTATGCTCTTGAAATGGATGAAAGGGGTTAGATAAAGAAATGGATGCAAGAGAAAGGATGGATAAGGTTAAAGGTTAGGAATGGGTAGAAGAAGTGAATGATGCGTTATGCTGTGATGAAGGTGAGCAAGCATGATGTTTGATATAGCACTAGACATTATGCACCAAGGTATAAGGACCAAGGTGATGATGTGTCTCATGCCCCAGTGCAATACAACCTTGTCTAGATACAAGATATGAATATTAGCTGAGAATAATTTGGATTTGATGCAAGTGCAAGATAAAATGATAACACACACAAGCAAGCAAGAAAGCATGCACATATGATACAAAAACTAATAAGGTACTATCCTTGTTAAGCTATAAACTAATGATTGATTGATTGGTTGATTGATGATAGATCTCTAGTTTCAAGAAATGAAACATGCCATATAAGATGCTTGGTTCTGTTTCGACAATGCAACATCCTGTATAAGACAATTGATTGATTGATACTAGTGTTGTTCGCCATGCGAATCAACACCAGGATTTGATTGATGATTGATTGATTAAATGATTTGGTTTATGTCAAGATTAGGATCAAGACCATTGATGCAATTGGATAATTTGACTTGATTGATTAACTTGATTGGTATGGATTGATTTGACTTGCATTTGGATCATTGCATGGATTGATTTGATGATTTGAAGAATTGGATGATGAAAGAATTGTTTCGAATTGAATTGTTTTGATTGAATGGATGAATTGATGATTGGATTGGATGAATTTATTTGATTGAATTGATTACAAGAATGGAATTGAAGAATTTATGATTTGATTGATAAATTGATTTGATTTGATTGATTGAATTGATTTGAATGATTGGATTGATGAATTGATTAGATTTGAAGAAATGATTTGAGTTGATTTGATGGATTGACTTGATTGGTTTGAAGGAATCATTTGAGTGATTTGATTGATTGATGAATTGAATGAATTGAATTGAGTTGAATGATGAATTGAGAATTGATTGGAAGGATTTGATTTGATTCGATAGATTGGATTTGAGTTGATGGATTTGAAGAATTGATTTAGTTGATTTATTGGAAGAATTGATTTGATTTGATATGATTTGAATGATTGGATTAATTAGAAGTGATTTAGTTTATGGAATGGTTTAAATTAAATGATGATTTGATTGGATTTTATTGCTTGGATTTTTGTTGGATATTTGATTTTTTTTGTATTTTTGGGAATATTTGATTTTTTGTGTTTTTGAATGTTTGATTTTTTTTGGATTTTGAGAATATTTAATTTTTTTGGGATTTTTGAAATGTTTTGGGATGTCAAAGGATGACCATTTGGGTAGCCTTTGTGCTAGATACCAATGACAAGGGAAAACCAAGTCTAGGTGCAAGGATAATGTAGGATTGGATGAATGGATAAAAGGGTTGGCAAAAGCTCATGATAAGTGGATGGAATGAATGTATGTCATAAGGGAGCTAGGATGTGATCTCCAAAGACTATGTTGCATAGGAATAACATGCCCCAATCTTGGTATAATGTTTAGGATTTTACATGACAAAGCTTATGAAAATAGGATGATAGGATTTCACATGAAAAAGCTTATGAAAATAGGATGATAGGATTTCACATGACAAAGCTTATGATAGGATTTCTTTGGATAGGATGAGGTATGTCAAGAGATATCCAAAGCGTTTGTCAACATTTTACCCCCTATATTTATCAAGATCAAAAGGAGGAAGAGAGGATGAATGGACTCAATACGATAAGTATATGGGTATGATGGCCAAGGATGGTAAGATGGTAAGGAAAGATAGGATATCGTATGGAAATGGTATGATAGGATAGAAATGATAGTGTGGATGAGACAATGTGCCCCCAAGTATAATTGACATAGAAGATCAACCTACACATGACACTTGTTTGCCAGGTTTTCATCATGGTACTTATCGAAGGTGCAACCAAGTGTGGTTTTCATCGTTGGATGAAGGGATTTCTCCTTACTATTTTGATTTTTTTTCTCTCCTTTTTTTTGACTTTTTTAAATTTTTGGATGGAAGAAGGGGAATATGGATAGGAGGGACTCAAGTGTCTAGTTCCATGAAAAGTGATAGTCCCATTAGAGATGGATGTCATTGCATGGACCATGTCAAATGTCACGATGCTCATAGATGTTAGTGAGGAATTGCATGAGAGGGAGATGGATTAGGTAGATAGTGGATTATGAAAGGTTTATGCATGAAAATATAGTGGATTATGAAGGGCTTATGCAAGCATGGATGAAAGGTTTATCCAAAATCATGGACCATAGGAATATGATGGGGGAAATATGTGGGATAGTAGATAGAAGATGGGGAGATGAAGGTACATGGGAATGTTGGAAAATGGAAAGGAACCAAGACCAATGGTTGCACACACCGAATTGGATTTTGAAGATTTTGAATGGAAGGAGGAGTTGGGAGTAATGGAGATGTTTGCTTAGGGGATGGTCGATTTAGTAATTTTGGGACCTAAATGGTCTTAGGATTTTTATGATTTTGTGATAGGGAACGAGATTTTGGGGATTTTTGAATTGTGTATGCTTTATTTGGATTAAGTACTTTTTTCTTGTGGACCCATGCCATTTTTGTTTTTGCTTTTGCTTTTTGAGGTGTGAGATTTTGCTTGGATGTTAGATATTGATGCCTTGTGGCATGATCATTCTTAGGCTTTAATGGAGCTTTTGCTTTATATGGAAAGGCATCCAAATTTCTATTTTTGAATCCCATGGGGGTTGTGATATCTTCATGTTTGGTTGATGTGTGAATTTGTTGATCATGATTAGTATTTTTAGAGGATTTAAGGGAATGGGATGTGTGGATGGAGGGATTAGTGGACTTGTAGATAAATGGACGAGGGGATTTAAGGATGGGGATATTAGGAGTTGGGAGAAGTGGAGGAAGAGTGAATGGAGGAAGGTGTATGGTCACATGCTTTTTAGATTTGTATAATGATGGAGGAGGGATGGTGATATATGTTTTGGTGGTGCGAAGGGATGCATGGAGTTTGGGATGGAAAGAAGTGGATTTGGAAGGCATGGAGGTGGTACCAACATCTTGGAATTGCTTTCCTTGGGGTATATAGCCAAGGCCATGCGATCGTGGAGGAACTTTGACATGGATGGGCTCCAAAATACCTTGTTCATGAAGGCCTAAGCCTTTTCCATGATAATTCATGTTTTGGAGCATGTGATGTGCAATGGAATGTTTATTGTGTAGAACAAGACGTGCGATAATTTTTAGATGGGGAGGGTGGAGTGGTGGATAGAATTTGTTTATCTCTTACCATAGATCTACCATGAATGAAGGTGTTGGATCCAATAGGATAGGATGGTCAATTTGAGATGGGGTCGATAATGGATGAAGGAGGATCATTAGGAGCTTGATTATCATTATGTTCACTAAGATCCTGGCTATTGGTTTGATCTTCTACGTTTGCTTGGGAGGCATGTGTCTCATCATGACAAGTGGATGTTGATTCATCATGGATAGGTGGAGTGATAAGCTCTTGACCATGGAATGCATAAAGTTGACTAAGAGGATCATCATGGCCTTCTTGATCATAGAGGAGATCTTGATCATATATGTGAGCTTGATCATGGATAGGATTAAGTGTGCTAGGTGTGGGTTGGATGGAGGTGATTTGATCTTGATTAGGATTAGGGACTAATGTTTCCTCATGTTTAGGATTATACTTTTGGCATAGCTCTTGCTTGCTTGAATGGAAGTTGAAGTGGATAACTCTTGGAGAGGCTTGATATGTTCTAGATGGTCAATGACATGAGAGTACAATGGAGTTTGATTTGGACTCATGAGGGGAGGTTCTTCACTAGGCTTGGTATGTTGTGGGTGACATGATGGGTTTGAAGGACTAGGTATGGTGTTGGAAGATTCTTTGATAGGATGAAGGATAGGTGTTTGGTGACATGGAGGGGGTTTATTCCTTGCTAGTAGCTAATGGATCACATCCTTTGCAAGAGTATGGGTGGATGGACAATACAGTGGATGAATAATAAGGGTAGATGGTGTTGGCTCAGGATTAGGATTAGGACATGGTGGCTTTAGGATAGGCATGCGATTAAATGGTGGTATAACATACTTATAGGGTGCATGAGATACATTGGTGTTTCCCTTGTCAAAGGTAGCATTAGAGATTGAGGGCATTTGACTTTGTTTCAAGGGGTGACTTAGGTTCACATGTGCTTGTTGTGATGTAGATGGATATGAATATTGGTTGGCATGGAAATAAGTGGGATAGGTTGATGTGGCATTGACTTGATAGGTGGATGGATTTGGTTGGTATGAAGTGGAGGGGGATGACACATAGGATTGATGTAGAATTTGTTGAGGTTATGGTTATGTTTGTTGGATTTGACAAGTGGCTATGAATTGTTGGGCTTGGGCTAGGAGGTGTTGTATTTGAGGTGATTGGATTTGTTGAAATTTTTGAATGATGGCTTGGAATCTTTGTATGGTTTGTTAGTCTATGGGTTGAGGAGTTTAGTGAAATGTTTGGATGAGGTCTTGTAGTTGGGGTGCTAGGACCCTATTTTCAAATGTTGGCATGGTGTCACACATGTTTAAGTCTTTGCATTTCGTCTTGTTCTTCAAGGTATGTCACATAGTTCTTGTCATCACTAGAAGTGGGAGGAGGGGCCCATCAAAGTATGATTTTGGGTCATAAAATAATGTTATAATGCAGCCCTAAAAAGATAAGCTCATCAGAAGATTGCAATTTCATATACATATTTTTTTAGATAGTGATAGATTTGATCATTTTGAAACTTTTTTACCTAAAAATTAAAAAATCAGAGAAGAGATCCCTATTAATTTTCTGAGATTTGTCTAGAAATATAAAAAAGTTGGAAAAATTCCTGATTTGTGCCTAGAAATGTGGATTTATAAAAACCCTACATTTGACGAAGATTTGATCATTTTGCACCTCATATGACCTCAAAATTAAATCTATAAAGAATAGACCCCCATTAAAATTTCAAGGTCTTTCCAGAAATGTAAAAATTTCTAGAAAATTCATTAATTTGTGTATAGAAATGTAGATTTATGAAAAGAACTAAAATCATTATAACTCATTCAAAATCGATGATAAAGATGTGATTTTTCTGCTGGAGCATGCTTAGACAATATAAACACTACATTTAAAATCTTGTAGAAAAATACACATCTGTTTGGAACATATGACGAAATCTTTAAAGCCTAGGGTTTTATCCAAAAATGGCATAAACCTGCAACAAAAAGTTAAAAAACCTGCAAAAAGTAAGCTAGATCAAGGGAAGTGAGTCAATAAATAACTAGGTGTACCAAAATGAAACCTAGAAAATCATGTAAAACAATAACATAAAGATAAACAATGTAAATATCTTCAAACCTTACACAAAATTAGACTTCGGATAGGACGGAATGAAGTGCACCCAAGCTCCATTGATTTGTCATTTGGATGATTTGTGCGTTGCTCACACAACTAGCATAACCGTGATAGAAAATGATATGAGATAAATGAATATTGATAGATATGTGTGTGTATAGAAATTTGATGAGAGTGTGTGAGGGTTTGAAATTGAATTAAGAGTTTCAATTTATAGATAGAGAGGGAATCAAATAGATGGCCAAGATTAGAAGGGTGGGGGATGAGGTGGATGCCTAGGATTGAAAGTCAATTTTAGTGCTTATGACGCACCATAAATGAGGATGACAAGTGACTATAATAAGGATGGGAGTGGGAATAAGTGGGATTTTTAATTGATTTTGGAGAGGACGTGCTTATGATGCACAATGAATGAGGATAAAAATAGGGATGTGAGTGGGAATAAATTATTTAAATAATAAAATTATTTAAATTACGAGAGACGTGGAATCTAAATAAATATTTAATTTATTTAAATTGGATGATTGAGGAAAATGAGCTTAAATAAATTAGATTTGTTTAATTTGGTGCAAATGGAGGACAAATGGAATTAAATAAATAAGATTTATTTAATTTGATGCAAGAAGAAGATAAATGGATAAGAGGAATTAGTTAAATAAATATAATTTATTTAACTAATGGGAGTGATGGAAGGGGTCATGGAAGAGGACCTAGGACAAAATATGTCGAAATGTAATGTCGTAAGATATATTCAAATTTAGGTGTCTACAGTCCACACAAAGGAAATTATTTGAAATGAATTATAATGTAAATTGACTTATGGTCAAATTTATAGGCTGATAAGAAGATTCTTGAGAAATTACAGCTATATCTAACATAAGAAAAGATACAATTTTAAAAACAAAGAAGACTCAAAGTTTTGATCTAGATTTTTATGATTTCTCAAAAATTCAAAAGTTCAAAGCCTTTTACTCTCCTGTACAACTTCATAAGATTTGCTCTAAGTTCAATACCCTATATAGTGATAAGGTTCCATATATATAATCTTTGCTCAATAATTGCTTTGTAGTTAAGAAAAATAAAATAATATTTGAAAATGATAGGTGCACTTAAAAGTCACTTTTGAAATATTAAACTTAGACAACAATTTAAGAAATATATTTAAACAATACATTGAATAGTAAAATTGGCATCCAAAATATTGTTGACATATGCCTATAACATCAAGCCCTTTCTTGAATTTCCTTCTTCAATGTTGATCTCTTTGATGATGATAGTATCCTCCTTGGCCTTCTCATAATCATTAATTTTCTAGTAGTCATTAAATGCACTCAATGTTTCATTATCTTATCAAAATCAAGACTTTCTATATTTAACTGAAGTAGAAATAGTAGGAAACATAAATATTTGCAATTTCATTTTGTTTTAGTTGCTTCTTATCCATCTATTTCTCAAACTCTTTAAACTTAAACTTTATTTTCATGAATTTTTATAAAGAAGAATAGTCAAAATTAAAAGGTTGACTCAATCCCTAATTAGTTACCTCAGCTAGATGTTCTTTGAGAGTAATGAAAAAGTTAATAGTTTGATCTTCCTTGTAAAAATACCTTGTTGTCTTCTTAATTAAATCAAAAGTGTTTATTATTAGATCAATAACATTATTACGAGCATCTTATAACTTATTTATTCCTTCTTTAAGAAAGTCAATACTTAATTTTACAATTTCACACCATTCCATAAGAAAGAGTTGATCTGCTCTATCCAAAATGCCTTCTGACACAAGCATTTCAAAGTCAACCTTAAACATCTCCTTAGTTTGGGGAAGGTTATGCACGTGAATTTTCAACTACTCTTTGAACTTGGATAGCAATGCTTTTATCAAATCAAATCCTTCATTAACTCTATCATGTAGAGTCATAGCATCTTTAATGACCTTAGACCTTTGATACAATAGATCATTAAGCCATTTCTTTGTTGCATTTGAAATACATTTCTTCTCCTTAATGGTGGAAGAGTCTTCTTGGGAAACTATGATAGGTGTATCAATTTGCACATGAGAATATTAGAGAGGTCCAACCAAGTGCTTAATATAAGAGGACAACTATTTCATGTGCTCCTTTAATTGTTGTTTTCTTTTGTAATCTTTGTCCATTTAGAAGACAATGGTGGGAACAGTTGTTTGCATGACCTCAATTTTAGATTCTTTCATTTTCTTACGCAAATCAACTCTAGAGATTTGATAATTTGATGGTAGTAAATCTATTTCATCTATATCAATAATTAGAATAGAAACCTTAACCATTCTTAAACCCTATACATGCATATGTAATAATATAATAGATGACCCTAGCCCTTTTATTTTAGGTGGACTATCTATTATAGATATAATAGAAATGAAATAATCATTCAAGGGATTTGAAACTCTCTTTCTTTTCTTGATAGTAAGGTCTAACCACATAGGAACCCCAACAAGAGATGAATCATCATGTTTCGACATTTACTCCTACTCTTGATTATCTTGAACATTTTTCTAATGGGGTTGTGAATGAGGAGAAGAAGTAGGTGGAGGCAAATGTTGAGAAGGTGTTTTCCTAAAAGATGGAGGAGGAGAGAGGATCTCAAGAATAGGATTTTCAAGGTCTTGATCTTTTGAAGGTTATGTTTGAGGAGTTACCACATTTTCAATAGGGATATCTTGTATTGGATTAGGAAGAGTTTGTTCTTGAATGGGAGGAACAAGAGGTGAATGTGGAAGAGATGGAGCAATGAGTTGAATAGGGGATTGATCTTGCAAGAAATAGGGGCTTCACAAGTTACCTCCTCTACATCATTCTTTGAGTGTTCTCTAACTTTGAAGATATATTTAGGATCTTTCTTCCTTTGGAAAGGTTGTTCTTCCACCTCTACTTCCCTTTTTAGATTCAAAATACTCAAATTTAGAAGCCCTCATACTAGTGATTTCTTCTTACGTTCAACTTTTTACTTCTTCTTAAGAGGAGGTTTATAGGTTTTTTTGTCCTTGAGTGTTTCCTTATTGCCAAGGTTATGATCTTTCAATTTTTTGTTGAGCCAACTCAAGATATTATCAATGACTCTCCTTCTTATGGATTCCACTAAATTCTCTTCTTTGTTTGACCAATTTACTGGGGAAATAGGTAGATTGAAAATACATCTTTGATTATAAACATCATCAAGAACATTTATATCATTTGAAATATTCCTTGGTACACTTTCTATTCCAAATTTTTTAATCTAAATGGTAGTAAGTCTTGAATAACTTTTCTTCCTTAATTCATATCTAGCATCATAATCAAACTAGAAATATTGTAGGCTAAACTTATGTTTGTAGGAATATCTTGCATATTTGTCCATATTTCCCTTTGGGTCAAAGGAAAACCTTTTGTAATGTAAATACAAGTTTAACTTAGATAATTTTTCCTTAGAACTTTTTTCATTAAGAGGGCAGGTAAAAGTATATGCATTAATTCTAAGAGGGAATTGGACACTGGCCCTGTGCTTGATAGATAAAACTTTATATACCTCGCATAGGTACCTTGTAAGCTCCAACAACACTATATCACTCACATACTTTGGCAACCTATAATGAGAACCTATGAAACCTCTTGCTCTAACATATGTGAAAAATGGGAATCAGATGAACCAATTCCCTCATTAAATAATAGCCGTTATAGCCTCCAAACAAAAGTGTTTATTCAAATCATTTTCCATCCACCTAATTTAATAAAGCAAGAATTTATCATTAAACTTCTTAAAGTGCTTCTAACTCTCTTTTTGTTCCAATTGAGGATAGAACTCATACACTTTCTTTTGTCCCACACCCATTATTCCATCCCTAGTCAACCCAAGAAAAGTATCTGTTCTCTCCATCAAATAGATAATGTAAGAAGTCATGTAGAACTTCCTAGCCTTTTTAACTTTAAATAATTGATTATTCAAGGTGTCATTAATAAGAGTTTCCCAATCAATTATTTCCTTTCTCTCTAGAATGACGGTGATGAACTTGAACATCCATGTCTAAAATTATCTTGAATTAGAGTTGCCCATTGTTCTATTCATGAGTGTGATTAGGTTATTGATCTATATTTGAAAATCACTCTTAAAGAGTACCTTAGGTAACCTTGAAGAAGATAGCCTTTCTTTGGTTTGCCAATTCTTGTTCACGACTCTGAAACAAAATGTCAAGATCTGAGTTGTAAAAATCAAACCATTAACAACATTCAATGAAACATATTTAAAGTGATACATGGTATCTGGAAGGTTTCTTCTATGATATCAAGAGTGATATATAAAATACTTCTTTTTCAAGACCCACAATCTTCTTTCTCTAAGGGTCATAGTATTTTTCACATGTTATAATCAACTCTAGAGACTAGATAAAAGTAGGGGAAGTAGTTTCCCGCACTATCTCATTGTCAAATTTGCACCTAGAATGCATTGTCCTATAATCCATATTTACTCTCTTCATGAGCTCCACCATGTTTATGCCCCATATCTATATTTGATACTTCATTTAATATGGATGTGATTTTTGAAGGAGGGGTTACCCCTTGAATTCACACTTCATCACTTTTGTTCTTGGAGAAGTCATATGATAACTTCTTAAGAAAAGGAATGAGAAAAGGAAAAGAGGAAACACAAGTATGCGAGAGGTTTGTATATTAGATGGTAGCCTTGTGGGAATGCAAAGTGCAGAAGCAAACAAACCAAATGCAAGTTTTCATAAAGTGTACAAGAGGTTTGAAAACCCATAATATGCAAGTATTGTAGAAATGTAGAATGTAGAAGTAGGTTTTCAACTAGCATTTATTGTGGGATTATGTGGCAAGTCCATAGATCCAATGTGTGTATGACTATTGTGGGGATGTGGAGCATGAAAACATAGGTATAATTTTCAAGTTATGAAAGCATGAGTAGGATGTGTGTAAACCTATAAAAGATAATTATTTTAAAACACAACAAACCAAAGAAATTATGCATGAAGAAACCAAGTCTCTTTAACTTTTAAAAGCAAGCACAAAAGGTAGAGAGAAACATGTAGATTGAAGAAGGAAGTTTCCACATGAAACTGTAAAACCCTAGAGGCACAAATGCATAAGGGAGGTTTTTTAGGAAAGTTTGTGTTATATATGAAAAGTGGGAATGATGAGATTGGTGGTGTTTTAGATAGATTTAATCAAACCTGCCTTTCACATATAATCATTCAAGGACATAAACCAAGTTTAGTCACTTCTCTTGCAAGAGGACTTAGCTACAAGTTTGATGTCACTTTGAGATGATAAGAAAAGTTGGAATATTGTGATAAATTTGCTAAACCCTAGTCTGATTATGCCTTAAACCATAATTATATGAAATTGTAAACAAACAGACAAAACATGACAAATGATCGCACAGGAAGGCACTAAATACATATTAGAAACATACTAGGATTTGGATTCTGGAAAATGAAAAATTTGAGGACACTGGGGCGGGCACCCTAGTCCAACAGGCTACTTTTTTCGTGGATCTGGATCCGTAAGTCAATGAAGAATGCAACCTACTTCAGAGTTTCTTGCAACGTGAATATGGAGGACATAGGAGCAGGTGCCCTTGTCCAAAAAGGAATATTCTTCACCTTTTTTCTTTAGATCCCAAATATTTATCCTCTGCCCTGATCTCCTGTAACTCATCTCCACAAGATTCCGCACCTATAACCTGCAATCACAAGAGAGGGGTAGGGGGTTGTGGTGTTTAGGAGCTTTCCTTAGTTAAGCCCTAGAAATAGCAGTCAAGCCTTCCAACACCATTGTTAGATAGAGTGTGTGTCCTTGGTGGACAGAGGTAAAACCAAATGATAAGATTGATTGATTGAAACACAAGGTAGATATCACCTTGAAGATGAAAACCCTCATGGAGATGAAGTGCCTTCAAACCATGAAGAAATGAGTTGATGGAGCCAAATCTGCAACAAACACATACAAACACAACACAATTTTGCTCTGCAACACAATGAATGCCTTGAATGCCCTTTGCTTGATCTTCATAAGTTCACCTTAATCAAATAGGAGTAAAATGAAGTCTTAAACATGTTCATTTATGCATTCCCACTAACATTCATAACTCAAATTGAAAAGGCCAACAAAGGGAAACCTTTTAGCAGTCATTAACTGACCCTTTAAAATTTGTGGTCCTGATAAAATAGGTCTGGACTAGGGCGTGGGCACCCAAGTCTAGAGACCTATTTTTTGTCTATATTAAGCATTGAGATAGGCCCCTAAGCCCCATTTATCACGGGTTTCAGAGGAATTTGCTTCGGGACAAGTTTTACACATGCATGAGTAAACTAAGGGGGCCTAGGAGCTAAACTTAGGAGGTAAAAGTCCTAGGGGGACATTTTATGACATGAAATTTAGCCCCCACTTTAATGTATGTATGTTCTTATGACTAATACATGCATTAAAGTATAGTTGAAAACACATCAAACACACTAGGCACATGAAGCTAAGGCATAAACAAAGATTCAGGAACTATTTCTAGCCCCCAACCTCGGGTAAGTACTAGAAAACACATTGAAGACATGCAAGACACAATGAAGATAGTAGGAATCATGCAAAACATGAAGAAGATAGTGGAAGCATGCAAAACATGATGAAGACATGAGAGCAGTCACGCAAAACATGATGAATACATTGATATAACATTTTCATATATGAAATAAAATCCTAACTAAGGGGCAAGGGGAGCTCATCACTACGCCCTTGAAACAACCTAAAACACACAATACAAAATTCAAAATGTAGGGGGAGCTCATCACTACACCCTTGATACTACAGCAGGGGGAAACATGCCAAACAAAACTCAAGTGTGGTGGGAGCTCATCACTACACCCTTGATACCACACACGAGGGAAGACATGCCAAACAAAACCTGAGTGTGGGGGGAGCTCATCGCTACACCCTTGATACCACACATGAGGGAAGACATGTCAAACAAAACCTAAATGTGGGGAGAGCTCATCGCTACACTCTTGATACCACACATGGGGGAAAACACATGAAAGACACATGGAATACACGAGCACCATATAGCATGCCATAGACATACTATACGTCTTAAACACGACAAACACGGGTGATGGAAGGAGCTTATTGCTAAGTCCCACCATCTAAAACACATTGCAGACACACATGATGGTTGGGCTTATGCCACAACAACCACCAAAGACACACTTAAGGGAGGATAGCTCAAGATCCAACCCTACCTCCCGATGAGGACTTTGTATAAAAGGATGTGTACTAGCTCAAGAGATACACCATCCCACCTTCTATAGAAGGGATTTGTATAAAAGGATATGCACTAGCTCATGATATACATTATCCCTCCTCATGGAGAGGGATTTTTAATTTTAATTTAGATAAGGATGTGCACTAGCTCAAGAGATACAACATCCTGCCTCGTGGAGAGGGCTTACAAACATGCTTCATTAGTACCAAAATCATCAGACAGATACCATTATATATGCCCCCACCTTAAGGTGGTTGATGTCGCTTACTAATATCAAGGACATTAAGGTAGAGAGAAAACATGCAAGGGAACCAGAGCTCTCACAAAGCCCATGCCCCCAAGGTGACATGTGCTTATGATTGCCGAATGTTCCCACAAACACATTGATATAATATGCTAAGATAAACAACAAGAGATAAGGTTAGGACATCTTACTCTAAGATAATAACCAAATCACATCATAAAGCTATGCATGAAAACAATCACATCAAGGACCAAGGCTATACTCACGGGTTCGAAGCTTAGTATAACCATTAGGCTTTACTGCAAGTACCTTAGAACTGAGTGTAGAAACAAGGTGAGATACCAATCAAAGTGTACAAGAGAAGATTGAGTGGATTGTAAATTGTTAGTTGTACAAGAAATACCATAAGATGATACATCACATGGAGTGATTCTACTAGTCAAGCATTGGATATATATATCAACCCCATCTTCATATATGGACTAGGTCTAGTTTTGCTTACTTGCTGAAGGGACATACGATCGATATCAGTATTAATTTGTTTTTGTCATCCGCCAACTAGGTAGAATCACTAAAGAAGCTAAACAATAAAAATGAGAGAGGAGAACAAGTGCCTTAGGAACATCACATAGGAGGATGCCCCCAAAACACCCTCCACAATGCTATGCCCCTAAGACATGACACGCAACAATAAAATAGAGGAGAGGCAAGATAGAAGAATGATGACACAAATAGAAGAATGGTCACAACAAAGGCGGTCTCCTTGTATCCTTGACCTTACAAGAGTATCAAGGGTCATCTAAGGAGACCTAAACAACACATAACACAACACGGGGAAACATAACACAATGCTAACATATATATCTAGGAGGAGGCCACCCTTGAGAACAACTAGAATAGGTTCTACATCAAGTGTGGCTAAAGGGTGGAGAAATACTTACCTGATTCAATGGGATATTTCCTGGTGGACAATCCTTGTCTATTAGCTCAAGATATCTCGCATGTAGTTTTAGTCTTGTTGATATTGTATTGACATTAAGTTTAGGATGACAGTAGGATTTTGTGGGCTTCAGAGAATGGTATCCAATACTAGTTGTGTAATTAATTCCAACAACTTGTAAAGGTACTCTGACTCAGTGTTGATTTACACTGCAACCATTACCTACATAGTCTCTATTCTTGTGCAAAATCTGAAATCCACAACCATAGAGGGAGTCCATCTCTTTAGAAGATAGTTAGGTCTCATAAGTCTCATAGTATGTAGTATAAGTAAGAGTATTATCTTTATTTTCTACCAAGGAGACTTTGGGTTTCTCAAGTGTTTCCAAAGATTGCTTAGATGAGATCGATGCAACTTTTGATGTGTTAGAGTTATTAAGTTTATAGTCCCCCATAAAGGAAGGAGTAAACTCTAATGAACCCCAATCGTAACTAAAAAGTGCATTCGATGGTTGAGAATCTTGCACAACATTATCTATGGCAAGATATGTTGATGAATCAACTCGTAAGTTATTTAGACTCATATGATTGTTAACTTGTTTTTGTGTTTCAATATGTAAACAATTATTTGGATCAGGATCGGCTTTGATGGTGTGAAGTTTGTTCCCATAAATAAACTTTATTGTTCAATGAAGGGTAGAGGGAACTGCCCCCATGGAATGAATCCATGGTCTACCAAGAATCATATTAAATGAAAGTGAATCAGGCATGACATGAAAAAGGGTAGATAATGTCATGGGTCCGACCTTTACGGGTAAATTTATAGTACCCAGGGATTGTCTACCAACATTATTAAAGCCATGAATGCTAATCCTATCCAATTTGATTAAAGAAGTTTCGATCTTACTTCTACGTAGTAAGTCAATGCCACAAACATTAAGAGTTGATCCATTGTCAATCATAACTTACTTTATCAACTTTTTTATCTATTGTGATAAATATTATAAGTGGATCATATTCATCTTTAATTGACAATATTTCATGTTGTTGAAACAAAATATCCATTTTTGTCGCATGCATACAATCTAATAGAGTTGCTACATCATTCAACTTAACAACGGGTGGTACAATCACCTTTTGTAAAGCCTCTTGGAGCATTCTATTGTATGTAGGAAATGTTTGTATGAGTTCTCAAAGAGAGACCTTAGTTGGAGTAGCGTGAAGCTATTCGACAAGATCATACTCTTGACCACTTTTATGAGTAAGACAAGGTGGTGGAGGGAGCATAAGTTGAGAACATGGAAGAGAGACAAGCACATGTGGTGCTTTCTTACTTTGCTTATTATTATGAGTGTTGTAAATGTGAGCAATCACATTGTAGTGTGGTTGTTGTGACACATTTTAAACACCTTGATTTCTTTGTGTGATTTGTCTTGCATAGTTTAGAATGTAATCCAGGGGTCGAGGTGGTTTTTTTTCACCTTGAACCTATTGGAAAGATGGTTGCCATTGCACAAAAAGATCGACCTGTTAATGTCCTATACAACTACAAGAGTTAATGAATCCATGGGAGGTGGTTAAGCCTTCTCACGAACCCAAGCATTGCACTACATAGCACAAGGAGACCAAGGGCACACACCTTGCAACAATCCCCCAATGCAAGTGAGGGGTTCAAACTCGTGACCTAGACTCTGATACCAATTGTTGGAAAGATGATTGCCATTGCACCAAAAGATTGACTTGTTAATGCCTGATACAACCATAAGAGTTAATGAATCCATGGGATGTGGTTAAGCCTTGTCATGAACGCAAGCACTGTACTACACAATATAAGGAGACCAAGGGTACACACCTTGCAACAGAACCATCATCACCAATTTTAGGCAAGAAGGTGCATTAGGTGTCCCTTTCACAATCATCTTCGGAATATTAATACACTTTTCTAGTAACCCCTTAGTGGGTGGAAGAAACCTATTAAATGTAATTGAGTTAACATTGATTTTACCTTCTTCATCCACCAATGCCTCATCTTTTAAAGGGAGAGCATTGGAACACAGAGAAAATAAATTGTTGATGGTTTGGTCTTTAGTGATGTCCAATGGAATAGAACTTTTAACCAAAGGAGAGCTACCCAAGGTCTTTGCATCCTTAGAGATATCCAAGGTTCTTGAACATTTATCTAAAGGAGGAAGATCAAAGGTCTTCACTTCTAAGAGATCCATTGGATTAACCTTAGAAACCTCATGTAGCATGTGATTAATAGATGAACACCCATTAACTACCCATGAAGGATCCTTTTTGAGAGGAGGCTCTTCATTTGCTAATACTTTCTCTTCCAAAGGGATAGCATTGAAATGAAGAGAGGGTAGGGTGATGTTAAGTAATGTATCAATGATTTCTTCTTCTTGTGCCAAGATGTCCTCATAAGTGGGAACAACTCTGGGAGAGGAATCATAGGGTGAAATAGGAAAAGCTAGGTCACCGCCACATGTATTAGAGACTATCTCTAAGGCATTGTCATGAATTATAGTGCTAATAAAAGAAGAAGAAATTTCACAATCATCTTTATCATGAGTATTCATGGAGATGTATTTGGTTAGGTCTTCTAATACCGAAGGGTATGTATTCATGAGAGCTATGAAGTTGTTAAAACCAGATACATGATCAAGGATTTTAAATGAAGATCATTTAAAGATATCCTTGTAGTACATAGATTGTATATGAGCGAGAACATGAGGATTCATGTTAAGGAATGTGTAGAAATTCTCAAAGTTTTTGATATATGCATGTAAAGATACCAAAGAACAATGAAATGAAGATGCCATAATAGAATGTCTTGCAATAGCAATGCACAATTAGATCTTTTCATTTATCAAATGCAATTAATTAAGAGACCTTTGTACACCACAACATTAGTTTAATAAAATTGGTTTTTTGAAGCTTGTTACCAAGAACAAAAACACACTAGTGTCCTTACAAATGGAGCGTTTAAGATGCAAAAGTGCTGTACAAAAGGTAGTATAGATCAATTCTAAGATTTTCGTGCAAGAAATGTTAGAGAGAGTTTAAATTGCCTATGTTGAAATACACATTGTGTAATTAAAAATATGCGAATTTTCACACCATACTATGAAATGATGCAAAAATTTTGAATGAATAATGGATTTATGTTTGAAAATTAATGCAAGATCTGAAATAAAAGATATTTATGACAAATGCAATGAAACAAAGCAAAACTATGCTTGCTTATGCACCTAAAATGCTCAATTTTTTCACTTTTTTCAATGTAAATGCACAAAAAAAATTATGAACAATGATGGATGAATGGAATCTAATGATATGATATGTAATATGACTTAGATAAGATTTAAAAATGACACCAATATGCTACAATGCTCGATTCAAAGTCAAAATTAAGGCAAGATAAATGAAAATGCTTGTTTTTGTTGAAACACACAATGTGTAAATGCAAAAATTGAAATCTAAATGCAATGACACAATGATAAAACACTACAGTCGAAAATCAGATTTGAAAGTGTTAAAATGAGGAATAAAATCTAAAACAAGATTTTAATTACAAACCCTAGCTTTTGAAATTACTAGGTTATAGGTTCATTAGAATGATCAACTGTGGATATATATACATTAAAATAAATTTACATTGAAGGATGGAGTGCATGGGAGTAGGAGAAGGTGTTAGGGCAGTAAGGGAAGATTGGGCGATAGAAGCATAGAATGCATTCCCCATGCAGTAGATTAGGAAATGGGCTGCCAGTGAAGAATGGTGCGATGGGTAGGGGAGATCATTAGACGAGGGTAGGTCAAAACAAGAAGATTGGAATTGGAGGTCCAGGTTTGAATCAAAGTAGAGGTACAACTTTAGGGCTCACGACAACTTGAAAAGAATTTAGGGAATACCTCTTACGAGTGGAAATCAACATGGCTGGTATCCAGATAAAGGGACAACTTCTCCCAAGTTAAAGCAATATTTTGCCACAGGCGCAAATGCAATACCAATAGAGTTGGAAGGAAGATGAGCACCTTCACTACCCATGAAGAAATAAGTTTTCAAAACTTAGGGTTTAGAAGATCAAGGAGAATCGAAAGATATGGAGTACCGAATAGAGGAAGAGGCATCAACACTATGGTTATTGAGGACAAAATATTATGACCAATAACTCTGCATCTGAAAAGGTATGGCCTAATAATTAAATGGTTTGGTAGGGATTTGAATTGGAATTTTTTATTGAAATGCTAGAAGAAAAGATGGGGGAAGACCTGCAATTCAAACAACTGGCAAATGGATACTACATAGTGATATGCCCATCTGAAGAAATCAAACATGAAATTCAAAATGGAATATGGATAATGGATGAATTTGGCTTTTACATAAGAGATTGGGAAGAAAATTTTGATCCACTAAAGCATAATATGTAAAAAATCCAGTATTGGATAAAACTCCCAAATCTTCTAATGGAGTACTAGGAGCTTGAAGCTCTAGAGGTAATAGGCAATCAGATACGCAAATTCATTTATGCTAAAGAAAGGGAAGGCATGAATGGTGAAGGATCATATGTAAGGATCTATGTGGAAAATAACCTAAGCAGTACCCATTGGAAAGAATTGGAGATAATAACAAACTTAGGGATTTAGACACAAATATTGGAATTTGATTTAAACCCTAAAGGGAGGAAAATTAGGGTTTTGGGCTTTAGAGGACAACATAAAATGATTGACTATGAAAATAGGGAGAGAGAAAAGAAAGAGAGGAAAGTAAGAAATCCACACAAACAGCATCCAAGACACTCAAAAATTGTACTGAAGTTAAAAATTTAGAGGATGGTCGATCTAGAGGAGAAGTTAACAAAGGTCATTACCTTACTTGGCAATACCTTCAGAGTAGAAGATATTAACTCTATAATAGCCATTGGAAGTGAATTGGTGGATCTAGCGAAGGAAGCTAAAGAAAATTGAAGGGATGACTCTGTTGAAATAAAAGACATGGAGGAAGAATGGGAAGTTGATAAAGAACAAAGGGTAGAAGAGAGGACAAGGGAGGGAGAAGATTACACCAATGACTTGTCTTTCATTCAGAATATCCTATCCTACCAGGAGGAGGGTGGTAACCTAGGCATTTCACAAACTAAGGCAACAAGAAAATCACCTGACTGCAAAGTCAGCAAATAGAGAGGAAGGACTTCAAATAAGGAAAAGATAAATCAAGATGGATATGCAGTTGGACAAAAGAAAATTTCTAAAATACTAAAGATAGGGAAGGGTGAATCCCTTCCTAGGGATCAATGAAGATACTTTCTTGGAACGTTAGGGGCTTAAATGCCCCTAACAAGAAGCATCTGGTGAGACACCAGATCAAGGTTTTGCAGGTTGATATATTTCTTATTCAAGAATTAAAGTTGAATCAAGAAAAGGTGGAACAATTCAGATCCAAATTAAGATAGTGGAAATTGGAAGATGTAAATGCAGAAGGAACTTCAAGTGGACTGCTCACAGTCTGGAAACCACAAAAACTAGTGTTGGAAAAAGTGGAATCAGGCAAGCATAGGATGGCATGTAAGGTTAGGAGTCTCTCTTTTGAACTATGTGTTTTGCTTCTTAATTTTTATGGTCCTTCTTCTTACATTCAGAAAAGAGAACTATGGAGAGATTTAGAAAATATTTGCAATGACATAGATTCAGAAATTTGTATACTGGGAGAGATTTTAATGTGATCTTAAGATCCTCTGACAAAAGGGGTGGGGTAACCAAAATGTTACAAACTCAAATAGACTTTGAAATCTTTGTGGAAATGAATTCTCTTATGGAAATCCAAATGGGTAATGGACTCTACACTTGGACAAATAGAAGAGTTGGTTTCAGTAGCATTGCAGAAAAACTAGACAGATTTCTCTTTAAAGGAGACATAGGTTCCTTCCCCTTCAAATTAGAAAGCAATATCTTGTCGATTTCCAGTTTAGATCATTATCTGATTCAACTAGTGTATAAACCTGAAAATGACATGACTCTATCTAAATAAATATTTTAAATGTTTATTTCATAATTCCTCTATTAATAAATAAATAAATCAATTTATTTATTTGATTCATATTTCTCCCAAAAATTAAATAAAAACCATTTATTTAATTAAATCATCCAAATTCATCTAAAATCATTCTAAATTAATTGATACCAAATTATTTAATTAATTCTTCTCATTCTCTATATTTAAATAAATCCAAATATTTATTTAAATTATCTATTTGCTCCAAAATTGAATTAATACCAAAAATAATTCATCCAAATTCTTCTAAAATCATTCTAAATTAAATAATAACAAATTATTTAATTAATTCTTCTCATTCTCTATATTTAAATAAATCCAAATATTTATTTAAATTGTCTATTTCCTCCAAAATTGAATTAATACCAAAAATAATTCAATTAATCCACGTGCACATGTAATTAAATATCTTAAATATTTAATTAGCTAATATTCTCTCATCCACATGTCCTTTTTCTCCTCCAGTCAGATTAGTTAACTCATCAATCAAATCTGTTAACTAATTGGTCATTTGAGTTCACTGTTCAATCATCTCAGTCAACTCCCCAATCAACCCACTTATCTCTCCAATCAATTATGTTAACTGGTTAGTCATCTCAGTTAACTCCTCAATCCATTCTGTTAACTCTCCTTAAGCATGAAGGAGTAGGACACCTGTCCTCTCCCTATTTGTGCACATCCTCTCAAATTTCCTCAACAGTTGATCTTCTTATTCATTCTACACCATTGATCTTCTCTCTCATAAATCTATAAATACAACCCCTATTCCTCCATTTGAATCATCCAAGCTTTTTATAAACTTACTCTGCAGGAATCACAGCATGCCTTTAGCACAAATCACCCCATAGCTTGAGATCAATTGTCACCCTTATCACCATTATCATTGCATTGTGCAGATCCTCTTCATTTGCAAAACCTATCAATAGCCATTCTCCATTGTCATCTTGGAAAAAAGAAAGGAAGTGCACCTTCTGAGGGCTCTATTCATATAGGAGATCAATTCAAGATAGGTGACCAATGGAAGTCATGGAATAGAGAGGTTTGCAAGGTATTGTATTCTTTGTGTTTGATCTTAATTATTTCAATTTCATTGAGACTATCAAATAATTAGTTGTTTATTGCTATTGTTCACATTTTCTGATAACATTTCTGGCACCCACCATGGGGCTCTTGCCCTAATTTAACTTCAAAATTGAGTTTTTGTGTTAGAATCCCACACACAGGATGTTTCTGTGCATCCACTCACTATTACAGTGCATCTACTCATTGAAACTGTGCATCTATCAGATCTGCACATTTATTCACTGTTCCGGCACATTTATCTTTTCTTACGACACATCCATCAAATTGACACATTTATTCACTGTTCTAGTGCATTTATCCTCTATTACGACACATTTGTCACATCTGTGCATTTATTCTCTATTTTTGAGCATACATTCTTTGTAACTATGTATTTGTATCTGTGCATATATTCACTGTATATGCGCATTCATGTTGCTAGGGTTTTTGGGCTTCTTCTTGGGAAATTTCTAACGCTAACATCATTTGTAGAAATATTCTTAGATCCACCTTGTAGGTTAAGAGCTGGTTAGGCATATAGTTGCATGGTTAACTCTCATCTAGATCTAAATAGCAAAGGAAGTGATTAAACTTGTTCATGCAAATTTCACTTAGATTCTAAATAGGAGGGAAGTAATTTGTACTTGTTGTATCACAACTTGAACATAGTCCCAACTAGGAGGATTAAAATTGAACAATTGCTTTCAAAATCTTTTTCAAAGTTAACAAATCTTGTGTGCCCAAGTAGACTAACTCATCTAGTTTTTCTCTTTTTAACTAGAAGAAAAGAACCTGTGTCTTCCGTGATTTTGGAATGATGATAGGACTATGATCTCCCCTTAACTGGGTGAACAAAATACCAGAATCATCATTTCACAGGTGTTTCCTTTAGAGAGGCCTGCCCTTCGAATTCCTTCCAAGTGAGATGACCCTAAGTGGTAACGAGCTAATGCCAAGCTCTTCCAATCCACTATATATAAACTTTGTTTGAGGCAAAAGCTTCAAGAAATGAGTGCAGATTAGTTATACTGACAGCTAACCTCCCCATAAACCCCACAAGGTGCAACCCTTGCAGGCTGGGAGACTCCATAACGGAGAGTAGTGCTGCCGCACGTATAACCACTTGAACGGTTGCCCTTACTACATATCCATTGTTTGTAGAAGCCAAAATCCCCTATTCAGTGACATAGGAGGAAAACATTCTCTAGAGACATCCAACGTCATACACTCATTTAGTGTAGAGATAGGAAAGTTCAACTCTTCTGAGGAACTATAGATTGGTATGCGTGAGAAGTGAGTGTCGTGGAGGGGAGATGGTGCTACCAATCTATTAGTTGTCCACGTTTATGCAAGTGGCTGGTGTAAAAACCAAGTTGGAACTCATTGAATACTATCCTTGCCAACCTTAGGATTGTGCTTGCATTGTAAGTAAAAAATCAAAAAAATAAAAAAATCAAACAATCATGAAAATATTCTTTGTGTGTGATGTGTATTTCTTGCCATAATCGAAGAAACAAATCAAAAAGAGCAACATTCAAACAAAGGAACCCAAAAATATTGAAAAACGTGCCTTTACCAAGTCAAAATCAGTCAAAATCAAGCAAAATAGATAGATTTGTGCATTTGTTTCATCCTGCTGCACATTTGCTTCACCCTGCTGCGCATTTACTCAGTTCTGCTACACTTTTACACTATCCTACTACGCATTTGCTTTTTCAACAGACCTGCACATATACTTCCTTTTGCTGTGCATCTATCCTCTATTCTGGTGCATCCACTTTTCACCAGATCTACACTTTTGTTCCCTGTTGCTGTGCATATACACTTTGTTCATGTGCATATGTTCTTGCGCATCTATCATAGTGAGCACTTCCATACAGTTTGTCAGAAAAATACTTACCTTTTTGGACACCCATTCAGTCTTGTATCAGTTTCTGAGGTCAAATTAACTATGCAGTCACTTCTCCCATTCATTTCTGTAATGTACCCTCTTTTCCATCAATCACCTCATCAAATTTTCACCAAAACTTTCTAAGCGAAAATCAAACTATCACAAACCAGGTTACTGCAAGCCAATTTTTGATCATATCAGACTCAAGCATTATTAGTAAGTCTCCACTAACAGGATCTATCATCCTTCTATCTTGAAACTTCACTAGTTTGTTTTGGTGCAAAACTAGTCTCTACCAAGTAATCAAATTCCAACCATCCTTACTTTTGGCTACCGTTTTGTATCGACTGACTTGTTTGACACCATTGATCAAAGAAAACCCTTGCTCAAGCCTTATCACCACAAGTACCCCCTTCACTACAACCTCCAAACACATCTTACCAAAGCATCCAATTTCACCCAACTCTATTCCAAACCACATTGCATGGTACTAACTAGATCGCATAAACAAAAACAACTTGAAATGGTTGAAACGTTTGACAAAATTGTCCCCTCCCCTCATGACAGTGATGAGGAAATATCTCACAAGGACTTACAAGAAGCTCTCCAAGACATAAAATTTCAATGAATGATGGACAAATTACTCCACCAAGACCCTACAAAGTTCTTTCTCCACCTAGCAAGCCAAGGAGTTAAGCTCCCCCCTAACTTTGACATCACAGCATTGAAAGAAACTGAAGAGGAAAGAACTCATGAAGACAACACATGTGAGGAAAGAACCCTTGACACAGACAAAGGCAAGAAAACTACAGACTCAACCACACCTTTAGACATGTTGACAAAACAAGTTCAAACCCTACAACAACAATTAGTGGACCTCCAAATAGGGACATCCACTAAACACTATTCGTTGGAGGATAGCTCACCTTATCCCTTCGATAAGAGCTTAAAAATGATCCCCTTTCCCCTTAGATTTGAAGTTCCAAAATTTGACAAGTATAGAGGAAAGGGTGACCCTAGAGAGCACATCAGAGAATTCAATGATGTATGTCTAGAGGTTTCTCACAACAAAACTATTCTCATGAGACTCTTCCCTAGATCTCTAGGTGGACAAGCCATGGAATGGTTCTCTCGACTTCCCCCTAGTATCCATACCTTTGACAAATTAGTGAACAAATTTGTAACACATTTCTTGTATAATATCGAACATGAGGTATCCATGCTTGACCTTTGCAACACAAAACAAAAGAGTGGAAAATCCTTCACTGCTTTCTTACAAAGGTGGAGGCAACTTGCCAGCAAATGTCCTCATCATATACCAGAAAAACAAATGCTTGAAATGTTTGTTCATAACCTCAATCCCGATCTAAGCTACCAAATTCAAATCCAATGCCCTACCTCATTCACGAAAGTCATTGAGATGGGGTTATTCATCGAAAAAGATATGATCGCGAAAGGACAAATAAAATTGTTCAAAGACACTCCTAACTCAAACTATACCATGGATAAGTCAAAATTTTGGACCAAAAATAAGAACATCGTCAATGATGGAGTGGTTGATGCTAAAGTAGTAGCTCCTAAGCAACCAATTTTCAATTTCAAAGGAGCATCAAACAACGCAACACCGAGCAAACCTCTATCAAATGAATTGAGACAACCATACAATTTTCCTCTTAGATGAAAATTTACACCACTGGGGGAGTCATATGAGTCCGCTTTGAGAAAGTAGCAAACAATGAAATCACCTTCCCACTGCAAGAGACTATGAACTAACAGTCAAACCTTCTTGGTGGAAGGATACCAATTTTTGTGAGTACCATAGAGCCAAAGGTCATAAAATTGGTGACTGTATCCACTTGAAAAACATCATATAAGACTTATTAGATCAAAATCATGTGGGCACAAAAGATCATCCCTCTAACAAATCACATGTGGCATTCAAGGATCCGCTCCTTAACCATGACAGGCAAAACCCTCATAACAACAACAATAACAACTAGCAAAATCACAATAATGGGAACAATGATGCTAACTACACGAACGTGTCATTCAACTACACCGTTAATTGCATATCAGAGCATATCCCACAGATCAATGTGCTCACATTTAACAAACAATTAGATTCCAACACCAAATCTGATTGCAATATCACCACCCGCAGTGGGAAACTCACCTTGCACACACTCCCTCCAAGGTCATCATCCTCACCATCTACCCCCACAATTACAACATCATTGGCCAACTGCAAAAGACTCCGGCCAAAATATCCATATTAGAGTTGTTGCGTCTATCGCCAGCCCACAAAGAGATTCTCGATAAAGCCCTAGTGGAAACCACTGTGCCCACCAACTTGGCCCAAGAGAAATTTGAAGCCATGGTAGGCCATCTTACCTCACCTAACATCCTATCATTCACTGAACAGGATGATCTATCTGTGTCTCAACCCCATAACGCATCATTGCATTTTGAGGCCTTCATTAATAAACATGGCATCAAAAGGGTTCTCATTGATGGAGGAGCAAGTTTGAACATTTGCACACTTAAATTAATCCTTACATTAGGGTTCCCAGAAACTACAGTGGATTCAAGAAAAAAGATCACAATAAAATCCTATGATGAAGAAGAATGGGCAACCAAAGGAACTATGGTGTTATCGTTAAGAATTGGACCAGTGGAGACAAAAGTTGTTTTCCAAGTCCTTGACAGGGAGCTCACATATAATATTCTCCTAGGTAGACCTTGGATACATGCCATGAAGGCTGTGCCTTTCAAATATCATTAGTGTATGAAATTCCCTCACAATGGCTAAGAGATCACCATCCAAGGTGACCCTAAACCTTTTCAACACTATAACACTATCCAATCAAAGCCAGATTTCAACATCCCTAATAATAGAGCTTCCACATCTTCCACCTCCCAGTATGATCCTAGCTCCCAAGCTTCCACATCAAAGGCCAAAGAGAAGAAGATCAAGATTAAAGAAACAGGGGTAGGAGAATATTCCATCGAGCATACCCTTTGCATGGCTAAAATGCCTTTATCTCTGAAATCCTTTGGGCGACCTACACCCTTCCCAAAACTATTTGCTCCTCCTGAACCTCCCAAATCTCCCTTTATCAAATGGGGCACCCTATTAGATGAAAGCGAAGAAAGAGACGTTCTGTAATGGCTCTACATAGATGAAGATGACACACCACAAGATAAACAACCAACACTCCCAACAAAAATCTATGGGAATGGTCAATTTATCTTACACATAATGGGCTATCAAGGATAGGGTCCCATCAGCCTAAGAAAAGAAGGAATAACACAAGAGGGCTAGGATACAAAGACAACGGCAAAGGCAAAGCTAAGGCTACTCCTTGTTTTGTGGAATAGATCCATAACCTTCAAGAGGATAGTGACATAGATTTTAATGAATATGAATGGGATGACCTTTCAAAACATTCGTATGAGGACAAAGGAATTGATACCATTCACACCTATAGCTCCTACCATGAGGGACAAACTCTAAGGCCTAGACTGGTAGAGTGTGATTCACTCGTTCTGGAGAGAACAACTTACAAGGAAGGTCAGAGTTCTCACGAGATAAGTTCAATCTTGAGAAGAGTATCATCATAGATCTTATTCCTATCACTCCCAATCTTGATCATATATCCATCCTTACCATCACACCCACTAAATCAGATCAACCTATCGATCCCCTACCCATGGTACATCCTGAGCTTATCGATCGGGATCTACAAGGACCCCCCAGCTAGACATGTTCCAGAATGACAATGCTTAAATTGATTACATGGAACTAAGAGACCACCTATCTACGAGAGATCGTAAAGTTGGCTTTGCCATAGAACTCAATACCATAGCTTATTTTGGAGAGGGTGCCAAGCCTTCTAGTCGCAAAAATATAAAAATCAAACATGGATCTGATGGTGAAAACTACTCTGTAGCAGTGTCAAATCCCAAAAAATTAAAACTAAAGGATGCATCTGATGGTGAAAGCCTCTTTGAGGTGCTAGATGATGGAAGGCTTGACAGTCTCCCCAACAACATGTATCAGGAGAAGTCACAAATTGTTGTAGAACCTACAGAACCTGTTGACATCAGCATAGAAGGTAACCCAAAGATCATACACTTTGCCAAGTCTCTATCTCCACTAGAAAAGACAAAATTTGTACCCTTCTTCAAAAGAAAATAGGTCAACTTTGCTTGGTCCTATGTAGATATGCCCAGGTTAGATCCAGACTTGATCTTGCATCATCTACCACTCGATCCTAGAGTTAAACCTGTTAAACAAAAACTCAGGAAAATGCATCCACATATTGCATTGCTAGTCAAAGAACTAAAGAAGCTACTGGATGTAGGGTTCATTAGAGTAATATATTACTTGGAGTGGGTATCAAACATTGTGCAGGTATCAAAACCTGATGGCAGAGTTAGATTGTGTAATGATTTCTGAGATCTCAACAAGGCCTATTGTAAAGATGATTTCCCATTGCCCAACATTGACATCATCGTAGACTTGACAACTGGACACACTATGCTCTCTCTTATAGATGGTTTCTCCAGATACAACCAAATTAGAATAGCGCCAAAGGATCAACATAAGACTGAATTCACATGTCCATAGGGAACCTTTTGCTGGAACATCATGCCATCTGGGTTGAAGAATACAGGAGCCACATACCAAAGGGCAATGACTACTATCTTCTACGACATGATGCATGTCACTATGGAAGACTATGTGGATGACATCCTTGCCAAGTCACTTACAAAGGAATCTCATTTAGATGTCCTAGAGAAAATCTTTCAGTGGCTAGAACAATTCAAGGTCTGATTGAATCCAAAAAAGTGTGTGTTTGGAGTCACGTCTGGCAAACTCTTGGGTTTCATAGTATCATCCAATGGGATTGAAGTGGATCCTGTGAAGGTCAAAGCTATCATGGAGATTTCAGCACCACGGAACATCACCCAATTGTGGTCCTTACAAGGAAAATTACAGGCAATCCGTCGATTTATCTCACAACTGGTGGCCAAATATCAACCTTTCACTCATATCTTGCATAAGAACATTCCATTTAGATGGGATGAGAAGTGTGAAGAAGGATTTCACAAATTGAAGGAGAATCTCATGAATCCACCTATCTTGATGCCTCCTATCCAAGGCAAGCCCCTATATCTTTACATATCTACAACACCAATAGCTCTTGGAGCCCTTTTAGCACAACAGGACTATGAAGGCAAGGAATGGGCTATCCACTACATTAGTCGCACATTGGTGTGGTATGAATTGCAATATTCTCAAATCAAAAGATCTTATCTTTCTATGGTTTTTGCTTCCCAAAAACTACGCCATTACATACTTGCACATTCCATCAAGCTAATTGCAAAGATCGATCCACTCAAATACTTGTTAAGCAAAGCAGCTCTAACAGGCCGCCTAGCTAAATGGGTAATGCTACTAAGTGAGTATGATATAGAATATGTCGAAAGGAAAGCTATCAAAGGTCAGGTCATTATAGATCAGTTGGCAAAGGCACTATTGCAAGATACTACTCCAATGACATTCAAGTTTCCTGATGAATCAATTTTTAGTATCACAACACATTCATGGAAGCTCTGCTTTGATGGATCTTATACACACCATGGATCGGGGTCAAGAATCTTATTAGTCACTCCTCAAGGTGACACAATACCTAAGTCCTATCGTCTGCTTTTTCCTTGCATAAACAACATAGCAGAGTATGAGGCCTTAGTCATTGGTCTTAAGATGGCAGCAGAGTGGAAAGTGAAAGAGCTACATGTCTATGGAGATTCGCAACTTGTCATAAATCAAGTCAATGATGACTATCAGACAAAAGATGACAAGCTAATACCATACAAGCATATGGTAGATGACTTTAAGGATACTTTGTGATAATCTCCTTTGAGCAGATTCCTTGCATAGAGAACAAAGCAGTAGATGCCATGGCTACCATTGCCTCGCTTCTTGATATACCAGAGAATGAGTCACGTTTTGAGTTCTTGGTGGAGCCAATCGCACAACCAGCTTATGATATCCCCGACACACAATCCATTTGCCTCCTAGTAGGATCTAATTCACCCTTGTATGGTAAAATTTACACTTACCTCAAGGATAACACCTTACCATCTAACTTATCCAACAACCAACGCCGAACTTTTATTCAACAAACATCTCATTATACCATTATTGCTGACACCCTCTATCACCGAGGTCTGGATGGTACTCTACTTAGATGTCTTGAATGTGAAGAATCTCAAACCACCTTATGAGAAGTACACAAAGGAATTTACAAAACACACTCTAGTGGTCCTACCTTAGCTAAGAAACTCGTGCGCTTGGGATACTATTGGCCGAACATGGAGACAGACTCATATCATTTTGTCAAGAAATGCAAACAGTGTCAGATTCATGGTAACCTCATCCCTGCACCAACTCAAGAACTGTGACCTTTAAAGACACCTTGGCCCTTTTGTCAGTGGGGACTCGACCTTGTGGGACAAATCCACCTTCCATCATCCAATGGCCACAAGTTCATTATAACCGCCACTGAGTATTTTACCAAGTGGATTGAAGCCGTTCCACTCACCAATGTCACAAGCAAACAAATTGCCTCCTTCATCCTTAATTACCTCATTTGTCGATACGAAATTCCCTCATCCATAGTCACAGATAATGGAAGACCCTTCAAAAACTAGGATGTCCAAGAGATCTGTGACAAATTCCAAATCCAACACTCCTTCTACACCCCGTACTACCCCCAAGGCAACAGTCAGGCAGAGGCATCCAACAAAACCATCTTGAAAATGCTCAAGAAAACTGTCAACAACACCAGTCGTGATTGGTACATACAACTAAATCCTGCTCTGTGGGCCTATCAAACCAGCATATGTACCCCCACAGGTGCCACACCATATGCCTTTGTCTATGGTTCTGAATCCATTATGCCCATTGAGGTTGAGTTACCATCTTTGAGGGTGCTATTAAAAGGTCTTATAACTGATGAGGACTACAGAGTTTCCATACTACAAGAGTTAGAACTGTTGGAGGAGAAGTGACATAATACTTTCAACCATCTCAAAGCCTACCAACAAAGAATGGAAAGAAGCTATAACGATAAAGTCCGTCCAAGGGTCTTTAATGTTGGTGACCTAGTGTTCAAAGAAAATCCCTACAATTAGCAGGATCAAGAGAAGAAAGGAAAGTTTGAACCCAACTGGCTTGGTCCTTATGTAATCATTGTTGCCTATGGATCAGGCGTGTACCAGTTAGCTACATTAGAAGGTGAGTTGTTTGATGACCCAATCAACAGTATGCATCTTTGTTGGTTCTATACCTAGAGAACCCCAGTGTAAGGGGGCAAAAAATTAAAAAAATCAAAAAAAGTAAAATAGCAAAAAAAAATAAAAAACAAAAACAAAAACAAAAAACAACAAAAAAACCATCCTTTGGTGAAAACCTGGTAAACAGGCACCTTGGATAGATACCATGATGAAAACCTGGCAAACATGTGCTCTTTGTGATGAGAACTGCTTCTTCCATCTTTGGGAAACCATCACCTTGCGTACATTCTTCCTACCATTATCCATCATCCGATCATATCCATTTCGTAGTACCACCTAATGATAACCTATCATGGCTTGATACTCTATCACCATTGTCGCCTTACAACCTAAGGTTTATCCAGTACCCTATCCATAGTGTTAGTCTGTTATAGGATCTGTCGTCAGTATCTTATCCATTCTAAACTACGTTGCCTCTGTGTCGTCACGTAGGCAAGGCCATTTATCAATGAGTCCCTCAGGCACTAGGTCAATCCCTTAGGGCTTGTCCCATCGAGTCTACCATAAGCATCTCACAAACTTTCTTCCATAATAAATTGATCCTTTTCCTGACTGGGGGCACGTCCTCGACCTAGTTATGGAGTTGAATTCTGCAATGCCACATGTTCTAAGAGGGAACCAATAAGGATTGTGATACCTTTCACTCAACACACACATGCAACAAAGCCTGCTTCCAAACAGAAATTTTTAGGCAAGACATCAACCTATCCAAAACAAAGCGAACAAGGCATAAACACTCCAAATGATTTTATCTAAATTATGGCAAGAAAATACATCTAATGCAAGAAAGTTTTGTTTTGATTGGTTGTGTCTAAAAACTTAACTTTTTGTTATCATGTTTCCTATGCTACTCAAGGATGCCTAAAAACTAGAGATGCTATTATGGGGGCACAATTATTTTATTTGCTTGTTGCTTGTGGGTTTATCTTTGGTAATGTGAAGTCTTGTCTAAAGACATGATCAACACAATGATCATTAAGAACATCAGAGGTCTAAACATGAAATGGGTATAATCCTTGTCTGTTTACACGCAAGAAATACTCAGGTCATCTAGATTCAATTTTGACTAGATGCTTGTATCAACTTGCTATATCAAAATCCATGTAAGGAATACTCAAGTCATCTCAATTTAATTATACCTAGATGCTTGTATTTTATTCCAACGTTTTAAAGAGAAAAGAAACAAAAAAATGCCCAATGATGAAACAAAGCACTTCAAAATACTTGCAATATCAAGGTGACAAATACCTACATCCATACACATCCAATTACATTTCATATCCCATCCATAAAATAATGATTTTGTTCAAAGTGCCAATGTGAACAAATAAAATCTTGTGATTCCTTCATTCACATTTCTTCTATCAATCAAATTCCTACCTATCATTGTATCTTTCATCGAGTCTCTTCTACATTGATTGAGTACACTTGGACGTAACAAAAACATAATATCATTTTGCATTTCATATTAGGATAGATAGTCATTTCATTGATTAGATCATTCACATACATATAGGTGCATTAAATCTTACATATCATCATTTTGCATTCCATATTAGGTGAGATAGCCATTAAATTGATTAAATCATATTACATACATATAGGTGCATTCAATCATCTATATACATTTGTAACAACATAACATAGATGCATACATAGTATCTCATCAGAAAACCATTAAAAACATAGTTGTCAATGATCATCTCATACCATTTTATTTGCATAACAGGTGTTCCACATTAGATATCAGAACATTTGCATAACATATAAACATAAAAAAATAGAGTGCATCCATGATCATCACATAAAGATAAAAATACATGTAGGCCATCATAACTACATCATCATATATAATCATAAAACAAAAATGTCCAAGTGTACAATATCAGTACATCATCCATGAGTAAAATCACAATAGGTGTATACATACATCAAAATAATAATGATACATGTCTTAGTAGTTGTACAAAGTACGAGTGATATATACATAATCTGGCTATCCATGAGCCATAAAAAAAATGTATGTACAAAGGCCAAAATCTGTCTAGAGTCACCGCTAACCCTACTGTTGTGGGATGCTGCTCCTAGCACTATCTCCTCCCCCTCCTCCACCTCGGCCTGTCCTAGACTGCTATGGGCCCATGCCCAAAGCCACCAACTATGAACCACTTGACCTCCGTAAGGACACAACCACTGACTGGCTCTTGTAACTCAACGCCCTCTTATCTACTGGCACCGCCCCGTGGTACAACCCTCTGTAGTACTGAGTCTATGCTTGCACTGTGGCCAACTCTCCCATCACCTGTGTAACTTGGGCCTAGGCCTGGGTCAACTGTATAACAAGTAGTACTATAGCCACATCAGTGCCCAGTGTAGCTATGGCTGCATCTCTCTCCCCTGTCAGGGCCTGTACCCTAGCCAATGCTGCATCTCTCTCACTAGTCAAAACCTGTACCCTAGCCAGTGTGGCATCCTACTTTGTAGTAATGTTGGCAATGATCCCCGTGCCTCCCTCTCTCTAAGCCTCAGCAGCTCTCAACTATACCCTCAACTACCTCACTTGGCTCGTAACAGGCCTACTACATCCCCCTGCACCTACTGATGTGGGTCAGGCTAATCAGGTGCCTACGACACTACTACTGCGAGTCAGGTTGATTAGGTGCCTGTGGTACCTGCGAAACCACTACCTACTGTACCACCTATTGTGCTACCTGTTGTGCCACCTATTGGAGTGGGGCCTACCCCACTCTCTGTCGCTATCTCGACCAGTCATCACCTCCACCATCTCCTCCATCCCCTCGGCCTCCTTCTCCACCATCTCCTCGGCCTCCACCATCTCCTCCCCTCCTCCTCCTCTGCCTCCTCCTCCATCTACCTCCATCATCCTCCTCCTCTAACTCAACCTCCTCTAGACGAGGAGCTAACTCTCCTGGTCCCAAGTACCTAGGGAACAGGTGCACAGTAAACCACTCCTCAAAATCCTGCATCATCCCTGCATCCACCACCTCTTGCCTCATTAGCCATGCCTAATAGGGAATCTATAGGAAATCTGCCTGGGCCTCCTCATAGGAAGCCACATGACCCCACCGTCGCTGCTCTATCCAAGTCCTCGCAAACAGAGCCTGCCCCTGTCGCATACCTTGAATCTGTCCAAACTACTAGAAGACACGGCTGACTATCTACCTCTCTAGAATATGATGGGTCTGCCCAATCAACCACCGCATCTAAAACACATATAGTAGCTCGTCAGCCTCATCATCCCATACCTCGCACTCTAGGTATGGTCGCCACACAACTGCAGCCACATTATCCAACTGATGTCACCAGTACTCCAACTTATCTAGCCTATGTTGAGTAAGTACACCCATGTATCCATAAGAGTATGGCTCATCTCGCTACTAGTGAAACATAACAATAGGCTGTGTAACTACAATATGCTCCCACGCCCAGAACTATAACAATGAAACACCTGCAAAAAGACAGATGCTCCATGGTACACAACTTGATGCATATCATGATAAAGGTGAGCCAAAATGTAGACACCCTGAGCAAAGCAGGTGCCCTCGATTAGCATCCTCTCTAGGGTCTGACCCCAGCTAACTGCAAATCCATGCGATTGCCGATCAGCGCATACAACACCTCTGATCAAGCCAGCTACAATCTCGGGGAAGTAGTCATAGTAGTCATACATATCCTACCAGCTAATCTCTGATCCCTCTATCTCAGGATCATCAAATATCCTCATGCACTCAGCTAGCTTAGCGTCATGCTAAGAGTCATACTCAACTAGCTCCCCTACTATAGGTAGATGCAGGATCTTGTAAACATCCTCCAAAGTCACAATGATCTCACCGGTGGGGAGGTGGAATGTCCCATCCTCACTATGGAAGCACTCTACCAGAGCAGTCAGTAGACTGAGGTTCACATGAACCTCGGGCATGAAGAAAACATAATACAAACCAATCGTACCAAGCACTAGCTGATCTACCTCTGTCAGCATGTGTCGTCGCTGCATCATAACAGGGAACTGCTCTCGAGACATGAGACAGTCAGAAATATCCTCCTGCCATAAATAAAGCAAGGCGTCAACCAAAAAATTATCAATGCAAACCTGCTCAATTATCAAACCTATCAACATCACTTACTTAACCTATCAAATTGATCAAACCAAGCATATCATCTCTTGTCTAGATTCTATCAATCTCAGAGATCGCTTATCCATTGTTGCATCGATCAAGATGCCAATTGAGTCAATTTCACTAAGTAACTGACTATCCTAAGTAAATGCATCGTTCTAGGTGGCATTTGTGTAGTATGAGAGCAAGTGCACAGTTTCATAATGTATGCGCAACCAAAAGGAGTAAATGCGCAGTTCCACAACAAATGCGCAGCAACAAGTAACAAATGCACGTAACCTAGTGTATGCGCAACCAGACTATCTAAATGCGTTGTTTCCCAATGTATTTGCAGAAACACATTGTAATTGTGTAGAACTAGCATATGCGCAGGAAAATGACCTATGCATCGAAGCACAACACATGCGTGATTTCAGGCACACATGCGCCAAAACCCAAAGCTACGCATTACTCTCCTATCTTTGACTCGCATTTATTACACTAATATATGCACCTAGCCTAAATTTTTTGACATACGTACCAGGGGTCCTGCATCTGCTGCTTGCCTGAATCGTCGAACCCGCTCGAAACGATGCTCCTCGACTGGAATATCCATCTCTCCGCTAACTACTTTGGCTCCTACATTTTACAACACCCTAAATAACTCTCACAATGTGACAAGTGTGCAAATGACTAGGATTGTGGACCCAGCTTCTATATATAGACATTACAACCCTAACTAGTTGTGCGGCAACCTGGCCTGCTCTCCATACCCTTTCTCCTCCACTTTTTCAAGCAGTAACCTACTTTCCCCACCGTTTCACACATTCTTTCACCTTCTTCATCGTGAGATTGTCTGTCTCACGCCCTCAATATTTTCTTCCCGTCCAATCTCTGAAGGGGGCATTCTATCATCGTAAACCTATACCAGGGGCAAACTAGGGCATGTATCATTATCAAAAAAATTCATTCTTTGAAACAACATGATAAAACACATTGCATCAAAGAGGGGCAAAATGCATACACCTAAAAATGACACGACTCTATCTAAATAAATATTTTAAATGTTTATTTCATAATTCCTCTATCAATAAATAAATCAATCAATTTATTTATTTGATTCATATTTCTCCCAAGAATTAAATAAAAACCATTTATTTAATTAAATCATCCAATTTTTTCTAAAATCATTCTAAATTAAATAATACCAAATTATTTAATTTATTCTTCTCATTCTCTATATTTAAATAAATCCAAATATTTATTTAAATTATCTATTTCCTCCAAAATTAAATTAATACCAAAAATAATTCAATTAATCCACGTGCACATGTAATTAAATATCTTAAATATTTAATTAGCTAATATTCTCTCATCCACATGTCTGATTTCTCCTCCAGTTAGATTAGTTAACTCATCAATCAAATCTGTTAACTAATTGGTCATCTGAGTTCACTATTCAATCATCTCAGTCAACTCCCCAATCAACCCACTTATCTCTCCAATCAATTTTCTTAACTGGTCAATCATCTCAGTTAACTCCTCAATCTATTTTGTTAACTCCCCTAAAGCATGAAGGAGAAGGACACTTGTCCTCTCCCTATTCGCGCACATCCTCTCAAATTTCCTCAACTGTTGATCTTCTTATTCATTCTACACCATTGATCTTCTCTCTCACAAATCTATAAATACAACCCCTATTCCTCCATTTGAATCATCCAAGCTTTTTATAAACTTACTCTGCAGGAATCACAGTGCGCCTTTGGCACAAATCACCCCATAGCTTGAGATCAATTGTCACCATTATCATTGCATTGTGAAGATCCTCTTCATTTGCAAAACCTATCAACAGCCATTCTCCATTGTCATCTTGGAAAAAAGCAAGGAAGTGTACCTTCTGAGGGCTCTATTCATACACAAGATCAATTCGAGATAGGCGACCAATGGAAGCCACAAAATAGAGAGGTTTGCAAGGTATTGTGTTCTTTGTGTTTGATCTTATTTATTTCAATTTCATTGAGATTATCAGATAATTAGTTGTTTATTGCTATTGTTCACATTTTCTAATAACAACTAGAAATTCAAGGGGAGAAAATTCCAATTAGATGTCCCTTGAAATTTGAAAGAATGTGGTTCAAGGATGAGAATTTGATGAATCTAATTAAAAATGGTGGGATGAAGTGCATGTGGAAGGATCAAAATTTTTTATTATAACAGCAAAATTGAAAGTTGTGAAACAACAATTGAAAGTATAGAATAAAAATAATTTCAAAAACATATTTGAAGAGAAAAGGAATGTTGCAACCTAGCTGGTAGATCTAAATGAGGAGGTGATAGTAAATGGCATGGATGAGGCAAAATTCTTACAAGAAAAAGAATTGCTGATCAAACAAGAGGACATACTAGCAAAAGAGAAAATTTATTGGAGACAAAAGTCTTGGGAGATGTGGATAAAAGAAGGAGATCAAAACACTAAATATTTTCACAATGTAACAAAGGCCAGGAGGGATGTAAACAGAATTACAAGAATCAAGTCAACAGATGGCAGATGCTTAGAAAAGATGGAAGACATCATATCATAAATAGTCATCTATTTTCATAATCTACTTAACAATTGGGATGGTTCAAGGAGACAAGAACAACAACAAATTTTAACAGTAATTCCTAAATTAGTTTTAGAAGGACAAAATAAGGTTCTAATGGAAGACTTCACAGAGGCTGAAATAAAGGAAGCATTGTTTCAACTCCATCCAGATAAGGCCCCTAGGCTTGATGGATTTCAAGCTATGTTCTACCAGAAATGTTGGGACATAATTGGAAGGGAAGTAACTGATGCAATTGAAGATTCAAGAAGTACTGGGAAAAGGTTAAAGGAAATAAATAATACATTCATAACACTCATTCCCAAAAAAGAAAAATTTGACTCCTTAGATGAATTCAGGCCCATTGCCCTATGCAACACTATTTACAAAATTCAAGCAAAGGTTGTTACTAACAGAGTAAAGAAGATCCTTCTAGACTTAATCTCGGAAGAACAAACATGATTTATGCCAGGGCGATCAATTCTAGATGGGGTAATCATAGCTCAAGAAGCTCAAGATCCTATCTCTCCATTTTTATTCATAATGATAGCAAAAGCTTTGGGGAGATCCATTCATAAGGTAGCTTTGGAGGGACATCTAAAAGGAATTCAAGTCACTAGAGAAATTCCTGCCATAACCCATCAACAATTTGTAGACGATACAATGGTGTTTGTGGTGGCTCAAGTTAGGGAGAGAAGAATGTTCAAAAAGATTTTGGAGGATTATTCTTCAGCTTTAGGACAAGAAGTCAACAAAGACAAATTAGAGGTTTTTTTCTTCTACACAAATCAAAGAATAGAAAATTAAATTTTAAGGGTTTTGAACTTCAAAATGGGGAAATTACCTTGCAAGTACCTGGGCCTACCTTTAGCAACTAGATTACATTCAAGTAAACTCTAGGGTTCTTTGGTCTCAAGAATTGATAGCAAGTTGGCCTCATGGAAAGGCCGATGGCTTTCTTGGTCCGAAAGAATAACGATGCTTAAAGTTGTGATTATAGCATTACCCATTTTCATGATGTCTTGTTTGCCTTTGCTTGTGGATGTTAGTACTAAGGTTAATCAAAAAATATGAAGACTCTTTTGGTAGGGCAACAACAAGCAGAATAAGTATCCTCTCATCAAATGGGATAAAATTTGCAAATCTAAACAACCAGATGGAGTGGGGAAAATAAATTGCTTCTATAGAACAAGGCCCTTGGAGCAAAGTTGGTGTAGAAGATATATGCAAATCAATACCTAAAGTGGGTCAAAATAATTAAAGCAAAATACTTAGACAATGGGGAGTTAAGTATATTCAAATCTAGAACCCTTCCAGCTGATTCACGAATCTAGAATTTTTTATGAAATTATAGAGATCGCTAATCAATTAACCTGGGATATAAAGGATGGTAGAAATGCTTTGTTTTGGGAAGATTCATGGGGAGGGTTCCCAAGTCTGGATAAGAGAGGAGAACTGGATCATGTTATGGAAGTTCTACAAAACTTTGGCGGGGCTCCAATGTAAGGGATTATTTATATGAAAGTCCATCGGGGGATTTCTCAAAATGGAAATGGAAGGATGTCAGAAGGTTAGGCTTGTCAGAAAAAGAAGCAATGGATTTTGAAGCTGCCCTGAAGGAGAGAAAATTTTTCATAAGGGGAGGTTGTGACAGTCTAAGATGGAATGGAGCCAAAAATGGGGAGTACATGGTTAAAGACGGATATAGAGCCTTGACAAGAGTAGGGACAACTACATCTCAAATTCTGAGAAACATTTGCTGGAATAAGAATTGTGTTCCAAAGGTAGGAACTTTTGCTTGGGCTGCAATTCAAAAAAGGATTGTGATAGTAGACAGATTTTAGAAGATGGGGTTTCAAGGACCATCCAGATGCATTTTATGCAAAGGTGCAGAGGAATCAGGAAATCACTTGCTTCTTAATTGCCCATTTTCACAGGAATGTTGGCAATGGTTGTGTGATAAGCTAGCTTGGCAAAGTGCACTACCGGAATATATACTCAGCATGTTTCAAGCATGGCCAATCCTAAACAAATCAACTCTCTATTCTATTCTATGGGTAATTTGTTCCTCCTTGTATAGGAAAAATCGAGAGGTTGAATGATAAGACCACAAAGTAATGATAATAACAACTCAATTACCCATAGCATAAAGAGATTGATTTAAGTAAAAATCCAATATCAATGAATAAATCAATTTAAAACAAGAAAGACTTCACCTAGATTGTATAGTTCTCTTTGTATAAATGTAGATTGATCACTAACGTTGCGAAACCATGTTTGCAACAAGCGGATGTAGGTTGTGTTCGTGCTCAAAAGATTGATGTGCTCAATGATGCGATGAATGCTCAATGCATTGTAAAGGATACCTGAGAATAAATGATCGAAGAGATTTTCTATGAAGATGAGGGGGTTTATATAGATTGCATTGAAGATCGATCAATGGATGAAATAAATCCATAGAATGAATGGTTGAGATAAATCAAATAACTCGTGTTGAATGTGCACACGACATGTGTCACTCCAAAAAAGTATTATTATTAAAATAATTGCTTTTTTGATAAAGATAGATTTGATTTCATAAATTAGAATGCTTTTTCTTCTAATTCATGAGTTGATGAAAACAAGATAAATTAAAGCAAATTAACTTAACTTTAGATTTGCCTTTTTTAGAGTTCTAAAAATAAGCTGATTGTGCACATGAGTTAACATGATATTTTTAGAAGAATTGGAAAGATAATTGAAATTAAATAAATAAATTTATTTAATTGTTTTTGCATGATAAAGGAATATGAAGATTATAAATAAAATACTTGATTTTATTTATTTTTAGAGGATTGAGATAATTTAAATAAATTTGCATGATTTGTTTAAATTTGGAGGAATAATTTGATTTAATTAAATAATGTAAATTATTTAATTGTAGATAAGAGAGGATTTGTGATGAATTAATTAAATAATTAGATTTATTTAATTAATGTAGTCTTGAAATTTGAAAAAGAATAATGATTTTAATTAAATAATAAAAATTTATTTAATTCTGGAAGAATATAGAGGAATTTAATGAAATTAATTAAATAAAGAGGATTTATTTAATTAATGTTGAAAATATGTGATTTGAAAGAAATTGATGAAATGCAGGTGAAATTAATTAAATAATTAGATTATTTAATTAATGTTTAAAATGCAAGTGTTTAGACATATTTGATGAAATGCAAGTGATGTGATGACTTGGTCATTTTTGGGTGTCTACATTTTGCCCCTCTTTGATGCAATGTAATTTACAGCATTGTGTCAAAGAAAATGATTGTTGAAGACATGATACAAGTTTGATGCTCCAGTGTAGCTAGTTGCCCCTGTGTAGCTAGCGTAGGATGGCCCCTCGAGAGGAAAGACAGGGAAGCGACTGAAGAATTGGGTAAACACTTGACATGATGATGATATGAAATGGGTAGAGTGATGAGTGGGTCAAGGTGTAATGATGATATCTTATGTATTTGAGTACTGGATACTTCCTTCATATTCCAAACTACCTACATACCCATATCCATGGGGTCAAGGTACCTTAAGATTGAGATGAGATGATATGTAGTTCTGGTTTGTTTGATGATGTAGGAAAGGTGTTATCATTGTGGGGAGATGGTTGAAGTGATTGTCTTTGTTTTTGTCTGTGTTTGGAGTTTGAAATGTGAAGTGTTTGAAGTGTTTGTGTTTTTGAAGTGTTGGAAGTGTTTGAAGTGTTTGTGAACCGCGAACAAGGATCCATTCCTAGACCTAGGTCAAGGAAAGAGTTGCCCCCATTCTAGTAGAGGAAGACATAGATAACTTGACATAGGATAGCTAATGTAAGCTAAGTGATAACTGACATGGGATGATGATGAACATTGACAGATTTCCAAGCTATTCTAGATAGGGAAATGGAAATGCAAACAAGGTCCATTGTTTTATTATGGATGGATGGATGTAATTTATTATGAAAATGGGATGAACAAGACTTGATAGATGATGGATGTTGACTCTACACATAGTGCTTGTTTGCCAAGTTTTCACTATGGTACTTATCCAAGGCGCCTGTTTACCAGGTTTTCACCATAGGACAGTTTTTTTTTTATTTTTTGTTTTTTTTATACTTTGAGGATCAGGCATAGAACCTATTGAGATGAACACTATTGATTGTCTCATCTAGAGAAATTCCATTAGGTGTAGCTAAAGTATAAGCTCCTGATCCATATGCTATTGTAATAACAAAGGGTCCTAACCAATTATGCTCGAACTTGCCCTTCTTTTCTCGATCTGCTTGATTTCTCTAATTTTCTTTTAACATAAGATCACCAACTTGAAATCGTCTTTCTTTGATCTTTTTGTTATAATTACGCCAGAGGTGGTTTTGATAGACATGGAGATGATTAAACACAGCAAAGTGCCTCTCATCTAGTAGTTCTAGCTCAACTAATCAAGAAGTGTGATACTCCTCTCCATCAATCAGGTGCTGCATGGATACTCTTAGGGATGGGATCTCAATCTCTATAGGTAGGATGGCTTCAGAGCCATAGACCAAGGCATAGGGTGTTGCACCAGTTGGTGTTTTGATACTAGTGTGGTAGGCCCATAAAGCAGGATTAAGTTGTAGGTGCCAATCACAACCAGCTTCATTCACTATTTTCTTGAGGATTTTAAGAATGGTTTTGTTTGAATCCTCAGCTTGGCCATTACTCTGCAGATAGTAGGGAGTGGAAAAGTGATGCTAGATATTGTATTGGGTGCACAAAGCATGGACATCTTGATTCTTGAATGGTCTCCCATTATCAGTGACAATGGCTCGGGGGATACCATACCAGCAAATGTGGTAATTAAGGATAAACTTGGCTATTTTCTTATCAGTGATATATGTCGTGGGAATGGCTTCGACCCACTTCGTGAAATGCTTAGTGGTGGTAATGATAAATTTGTGGTCATTTGATGAGGATGGGTGGATTTGTCCTATGAGATTGAGACCCCATTGTGAAAAAGGACATGGAGTTGTCATAGGTTGTAGTTCATGAGATGGTGCATGAATCAAATCTCCATGCTTCTGGCATTGTAGACACTTCTTAGCAAATTGCATTGTACCGTGTTCTATTGTAGGCCAATAATAACCTGCTCTGAGTATCTTCTTAGTGAGATTAGGACCGGTAGAATGTACGCCACAGACACCTTCATGTATGTCTCGTAAGGTAGCATTGGCTTCTTCCATGTTAAGACATCGTAAGAGGATACCATCAAGACTCTGGCGATATAATGTATCACCCAGAATGGTGTAACGGGAGGATCGACGAATAAAGTTTTTGTGTTGGGTTGATGAGAGTTCAAAGGGAAAGGTTCCAAGTTTAAGGTATTCATAGATATAATCATACCATGGGGAATTGGGACCAACAAGTTTGTAGATGATTTCAGTAGTTGGAACATCGACGGTTGGTATCAACAAATGCTCAATCAAGAATTCACATTTCTGTGTGTTTGCAGGCATGTCTATAAGTGACCCCACATAAGCCATAGAATCTGTAGCTTTGTTATGCTCTCTTGGAATCTTCTCAAAAGTGATGCTAGAAAAGAGTGGTTTGTAGGCATCCACTAGTTGCTTGTAAGGGACTAGTTTTTCATCCTTGGTTTGGTACTCATCTGTGACTCCTCGAATGACTAGTTGTGAGTCTCCATATACCTGTAGTTCTTTGATGTCCCATTGGACTATTGTATTGAGACCAATGAGGAGTCCTTCATACTTGGCTATGTTGTTGGTGCAAGGAAATGCAAGCTGATATGACTTTGGGATATAGTCATTTTGAGGTGTGATGAATAAAATGCCGGCCCCTGATCCATGTTGTGTGTAGGAACCATCAAAATACAATTTCCACATTATTGATGTAGAAAGAGTGAAGAGATTCTCATCCAGAAAGTCAGATACCATAGGATGTACATCTATCATGGGTGCTTCTGCTAGTTGATCTACTAGGGCTTGTCCCTTGATTACTTTATGATCCACATACTCATTGTCAAACTCACTAAGGATCATGACCCATTTAGCTAGTTTGTCTATGAGAGCTGCCTTTGCTAGGAGATACTTCAATGGATCAATCTTCGCTATTAGATTTGTATGTTGGTTTAGAATGTAATGCCGCAACTTTTGGGAAGCAAACACTAATGCTAAACAAGCTCTTTCCATAGGTGAATAATTAAGTTCATAACCCGCCAAGGTTCTACTAATATAATAGATTGCATGCTCTTTTCCTAACTCATCATGATGTGCTAGAAGGGCCCCTAGGGCTGCTGTTGTAGTTGAGATATATAAGATCAAAGGCCTATCAGTGACTAGTGGTACCAAGATAGGAGGTGTATCTAGATATTCTTTGAGCTGATCAAATGCTACTTGACACTTATCATCCCATCAAAATGAGACATCTTTGCAGAGCAAGTGTTGAAATGGTATACATTTATCTGCTAGCTGTGAGATAAATCACCTAATAGATTGTAACCTTCCTTGAAGGCTCCTTAGTGCTTTCAAATTCTTTGGTGGAGGCATTTCTACTATAACCTTGACTTTTGCTAGATCTACCTCAATGCCTTTGTGAGATACAATGTATCCCAATAGTTTTCCTAATGTTACCCCGAAGACACACTTCTTTAGATTGAGTCTTACTTTATATTTTTCGAGTCTGTCAAAGATTTGTCCTAGAACCTGTATGTGATCTGCCCTAGAAGACTTTGCAAGTATATTATCCACATAGTCCTCCATGATGTGATGAAAGAGATCATGGAATATCATTGTCATTGCTCTTTGATAAGTTGCCCCTACATTCTTTAGACCAAATGGCATGATGTACCAACAATAGGTACCCCATGGACAAGTGAAAGCTATTTTATGTTGATCTTCTTCCGCTATCATTATCTGATTGTAGCCAGAAAATTCATCCATTAGAGAAAGCATTTCAAGACCAGCAGTCAAGTTTACTATAAGATCAATGTTTGGTAGTGGGAAGTCATCTTTGGGACATGCTTTGTTAAGATCTCTGAAGTCAGTACACATGTGGATGCCCCCATTCAGTTTAGACAGGTACAATGTTTGAGACCCATTTTGGATAATCAATTGGCTTGATGAATTTGGCATCTAGTAATTTTTGTATTTCAACTTTCACTAGGAGAGCAATTTGTGGATTCATCTTTCTTAACTTCTATTTGACTAGTTTAGCTTTTGGATCAACTATGAGATAGTGAACTACTAGTGAAGAACTACTAGTGAAGGGTCCAACCCTGGCATATCAATATAGGTCCACACAAAGTTGATGGTTCACTGTAAGAAGAAGTTTGTAAGATTCTTGTGCTCTTGTTCTGATAGTGATGCTGCAAGGAATGTGGTCTTTGGATTTTGCTCTGTGCCAAGATTTATCTCTATAGAATCTTCCACTAGGAGAGTTGATTTCTCTTGATACTTAGATGGTAGGGGAAGGTCAAATCCTCCATCCTCAGGTGCCACAATTGGGTTTTCGCCATTGGATATGTCCTTTGTTTTTATTGTTTTGTGATCGGGAGGTGCCATAGTGTGGTTTTCACCTAGAGATCTTTCTTCATTTTTACTTTTGCGACTAGAGGATTTGGCATTCTCACCAAAATAAGCATTTTGCTCTAGTTCCATTACAAAACCAGCTTTGTGATTGCCAAGAGGAATACCATCCTGAAGTCCCATGAACTCTGCAATAGCTTTGTCATTCTGAAATACATCTAGAACGGGGGTCCCTTGTTGGTCCCAATCGATAAGTTCAGGGTAGACAAGTGTTACAATCTAGGTGTTGGAGGTGGATGTTAAGGATATGGAAGATTCGTGAATAGGTCAATCATATGGAAGGAAGAGTCATCGATGATATCCTCATTAAACATCAAATCGGCAAGAAAAGTTTGTGCCACCTTGTCGAGAATACCCTCTATGTCCAAGGCGCGTGGTACTTTCCTACCGAACCCTAACCCCTTCTTGTCTAGTTTCTTCATCACAATAATGGGTTTCATTGTTCCTTGATTCTGTTTTCCAAGGCCACCTTTGCCTATATAGCCCATGTTTTTTACTATCCTTAAGCCATCACCATATTGCTTGACTAGTATTGTGACTGGTTCTTTCTCCCTGTAGAGCCAAGAAGAGATCTCTTCAATAGTTTCCTCTGCCAATAATTTTCCCTCTTGGAATTGGGTTAGAGATGTTGGGGGAGGAATAGCTACTTTCTTAGTTGCTTTGGCTATGGGTGGTTGGCCATAGGATTTAGGAGATAGGGGCATCCTCCCTACACAACAAGATTTTGAGATATCATATTCTCCAAAGCCTATATCACGGATGTGAGCTTTGATTTCAGGAATAGGATGAGGATTAGGTTCGGTTGTAGAGGCTTTTATGAAATTTTTAGAATCGACATATAATGGGGATTCAAGGGCTTTGTCAATATTAGGCACTTGGTTGCTTATAACTGCCTTGCAAGACATGACAGAATTTGAAGGGATTAGGATCTCCTGGAATAGTTATCTCCGTACCATTAAATGGGAATTTAAGAGACTGGTGGTACGTTGAGGGAACAACTTTCATGGCATGGATCCATGGGCGTCCTAGGATAATGTTGTAAGGTAGCTCAATGTTAAGGACTTGGCACCTAGTTTCAAGCATGAAAGGGCCTACTTGTATAGGCAAGTGGATAACACCTTCTGACCGGCGTTCAGCATCATCATATCTCTTAATTGTAATACTTTGATCAATGTTGACTTGATCCTCAGAGTATCCCAATTGTTTGAGTAAATTGAGAGAACAGATATTGAGACTAGCACCACCATCTATAAGTATGCGTTTGATCTTGCGTTTATGGATGAAAACTTCAATGTGAAGGGCATCATTGTGACATGGATCATGAGATGGGAGGTCTTTTTCAGAGAAGACCACATTGTAGGGTGAGGCAATGTTACCTATAATAGCTTGGAAATCTATGACCACTATGTCATTAGGAACCAAAGACTCTTGTAGGGCTTTTTCGAGCACAACTTTACGTGTGGGTGATGACCGTAGAAGATCCAAAATGGAGATTTGTGTAGGGGTTTTCCCTAGATGTTCTACAAGATTGTAATCAGATGGAGTTGGGAGACTTGCCGTAGGACCATGAATGGTGACACGACCACGACAAGTTGTAACAACGCAATCCATAGAATTGCCTTTGATTGTGAGGGTAGATACACGACTTTCCTCAAAATGACCCATAGTAGAGTCATAAGAAGTTGAAGCTTTGTGAACACCTTTACCTTTGTTGGGATTTTGACCTTGACCATGGTTAGGGAATGGCTCCTTGTACATGTTGAGGTCTTTATTGGTGTTTTGAGTTGGTGGTTCATCCTCAAAAGATATTAGGTTTCCGTCAATAAGGTTTTGGATTACGTGTTTTAGTTTCATGCATGATGAGGTCCTATGTCCTTTGGATCTATGGAACTCACAATATTCATTTTCTCTGTACCATGTGGTTTTGTAAACAGGTTCACTATATGGGGGAGCACCTGGTAAGGTGATGAGTCCATTGTTTATAAGTTTCTATAAAATAGACTCTATAAGATTTCCCAAGGGAGTGAATTGACGTTGCGATGTAATTTTGTTGAGGTCGCTCTTGTTGTTGTTGTTGTTCATTTTGGTTTAGTTGTCTTTGTTGTTGTTGGTTTTTTTGAGGCATAGGTTGAATTGGTTTGGAAAGATGAAGGGGTGTTTGTAGTGTTTGGAAATGTTTAGAATCTACTACACCATCATTGACCACTTTTTTTTTTTGTTCCAAAATTTTGGTTTGTCATTTGATTATTGTTGGGGAGCATTGTCTTTGTTGTATTTGAAGATTTTTACCACGCCTTTAGCAATGAGGGCCTTTTCAATGTTGATGCCCTTGTAGGTAATCTCGTTAAAGGTTGTAGCACTAAGGATTTGCAAATGAAAACCCAATTCTTGGTTAAGGTTCTACACAAATACGCTAACAAGATGCTTTTCAGGTATCTTGAATGGAAATTTGCTAGCCATTTGTCTCCATCTTTGAAGGAAAGAAATGAAAGTTTCTCCATTTTTCTATTTATTGTTGCATAGGTCGGTCATGGAGATCTCATGTTCTATGTTGTAAGAGAAATGAGTGGCAAATTTCTCTACAAGCTCATTAAAAGATTTGATACCCATGGGTAGGTGTGAGAACCATTCTATAGCTTGACCTCCAAGATTGCGAGGAAAGAGGCACATACGATATGTGTCATTATGTGAGACCTTAAAGCAAGCAAGATAGAATTCTCTAAGATGGTCTTTTGGGTCTCCTTTTCCTTTGTATTTATCAAACTTGGGAATAGTGAAATTGTGAGGAAAAGGGATCATGGGTAATGACCGATCAAATGGATAAGGACAAACTTCTTCCAAAGAGAAGGTTTTCTTGGTGTGGCCAAACGTAAGATCAGATAATTGTTGTTGAACTTCTGCAAGTTTTAGCTCCATAGTTGTGGGAGGGGTTGGAAACATCTCCTATTGTTCGAGAGGTGGTTGTTGTTGCCCATATGGAATATTGTAGTGGAAGCCATGGGCATTGGTGTTATAAGGGTCGTATGATTGGTTAGGGTCATATGTGTTGTATGTTGGGTTTGGATTGGGTTGGATTTGGGTGTTTTGATTTTGGGGAGGTGGGGGTGGTGATAGGTAAGAATGTAGGCTTTGTGATGGTTGTAGATAAGAGTTCTGTTGTTGGTATTGCGGGGGTGGTGTGACAAAAGAATTTGGTGGAGGAAAGCTAAAGTTTGTTGGGTTTGGTTGTGGTGGTGGAACATAGCTTTAGGAAGTTTGGTTTTGGGAATGTTGAGGGTTGAGATAGGTGTGGGTAAGGTTGAGAGTGGAGGATCGTTGTGATGAAGGGACATAGGTAGATGTGTTTTGTGATGGTTGGGGTTGACTAAGATATGTGTTGAAAAAGGTTAGTGTAGATGATTGTTGTGGCGGAGGGACATAGGTAGTGTTGATGTTTATTGATGGTTGGGGTTGACTAAGATGGGGATAGGTATGATGGAGTGTAGAAGAATGTTGTGGTGGAGGGACATAGGTTGTATTAACATTTTGTGATGGTTGGGGTTGTATGACATTGTTTGGGTTAATGATACAGAGGGTTGTTGATGTTGGTGGTGGTGTTTGTTGAGACCCTTATTACATGGCTACATAAGTGTTTCTGGGATTGTAATTTGGTGGAAAACCTTCTTGTGATGGGGTAGCCAATGTTCCACTTGCGATTGGTGTGGGCATTTTAGGAGTTTGTTGTATGTTTGATTGAGCTATAGTAGTTTGTTTGGCTAGTTCTGCTTGACGTTAGAGAGTCTCTTGTTGGTGTTTGTAGATCTCTATAGGAGTTAGGAGTGGTGATATGGGTCTCTCTACCATTGGGTTTTGATAAAGGGGATTATCATATTGTGCAATTGTTCTCCCTTGTAAGCTTTGTTCGGGTATGGGTGTGGTCACAGTTGACATGGTTTGGACCACAGTTATGGCATCATGGGTTTTGTTTGGCTTTTTAAGATTGGATAGGTCAAAATCTTGGGGTAATTGTGCTCCTTGTTCAGCTAGTAAGCGAAAGAAATGATCTTGGTTCTCACTAAGGATTTTGTCAAATGTGGCTATGGCTCTAGGATCTTGCATGATTTCATCAAGGTCTTGTCTATCTTCTTGAGAGGATTGACCTTCTTCAAAGTGTCATTCTTCTTGAGATGGGACTTGAATCGTGGTATAACCAGGTGTAGCAAAATCATGAGGCATGCCGATAGTGAATTGGGTTACATCTACCAAAGGAACATTACCTTCTTGAGGATTTGGTTGGTCATGTTGCAGCATGTTTTAAGAATTGGTTGGTCTTTCCATTGGTGTTTTTGGAGTACCCTTTGGAGTCATGTTGGAATGGCTTGGTTGAGGCATATGAGGAGGCAATCTGTGCTTCCTTGGGACAACTTGTTTAGCCTTCATAGTTTGCTGGAGTCTAGTGGTTACCATGGGATGCACTAGGATACTTTGTTTGAGATGCTTGCTAGGATTTCGTTGTGTTTTTGGAAAAGACAGTTTTGATGAACAGCTTACTGGACCAAAGGCACTGTGTTGTTTGACTAAAGGCGTAGGCCTGTGTTACCAAAAGCGAGCTACTATGTTACCAAAGGCATTGGACTAAGCTGCCAAAGGCGAGGTATTGTTATACCAAAGGCGAGCTACTGTTATACCAAAAGCGAGCTACTGTTATACCAAAGGCATTGAAGTAGTCTGCAAGAGGCGAGGTACTATTATACCAAAGGCGAGCTACTATTATACCAAAGGCACTGAAGTAGTGTTAGTGATGTTTATAAGGCAAATTTTGAAAGATTTGGATTTGATTGTGATTAGATTTTCTTTGGCAAGAGAAAACACATCAAACAAAGTGGCAAAAAAGGACTGACACAACAAATAGTGTATGTTTGAGGCTCACGAAAAAGCCCAATGTTTCCACATGTATAAGACAATTGCAAATAATTCAAGCACTTTTTATCCCTAGAGACAAGGTTTCATTGCGGTAGATCAGCTCACAACTTAATTCTCAGTTGACCAAATGTCATTCCATATAGGTACCAGACATTTGTATCTTTGCGAGAGACGATAGGTAGGGATATCTCACCCTCCCCTCGGAAAGCTCAAGTAGGTCACAAGAGCTTTATGGTCGAGGGAATACTATCTCTTTTCAAGGGAGGCAATGGTGAGTATCTTGGGGGCTTAAATCGATTCCCCTTGCACTGATAATTACCGCAACATTCGGAGGTGGATCAGGTAGTCACTATCCAGATTAGTTCTTAGTAACTTTGAGGGACCAACGCCTTATGAGCAATTTGACAAGCTACTAAAAACTTTAACCAATCCTACTAAGAGTATCAAACACTTTGTACAATGTGAAAATTATTTTCAGAAAGTGTTAGTACACCTCTTTTCTATTTGGCACCACAAGGTAAGGTTGGCGCTGGTTAGGACTTGGCTTTTGTCTTATCCCTCTTATATAGCGGTTCAAAGGAAAACTCTGCTTAGGGTCATCCCTTTTGGATGAAGCACAATCCAAAAGTAGGCTCTTCTAAAGGAATAACTAAAATCTAAGATCAAGCATGTCAAACAAAGGTTCAATTGTCATGTTATAAGAAAAATAAGGTGCAACTGGATTAGGCACACACACGATTTGTAGTTGTCAATTGTCTCTTAAGAAATTGAAGTGTTTTTGCTTTCATGTCAATTGTCCCTTTAGAAATTAAAGTGTTTTTGTATGCATGTCCATTGTCCCTTAAGAAAGCAATATGTTCCTAAGACTTAGATTGCAAAAAGGTGATTTGTTCAATTGTCCCTTAAAAAAGCAATATGTTCCTAAGACTTAGATTGCAAAGATGTTTGTTCAATTATCCCTTAAGAAAGCAATATGTTTCTAAGACTTAATGTGATAGATTTGGCAATTCTTCAAAGCTTATCCTGCAAGAATATGTTAGAAACCTTCTTTGATCTGTGATAAGATGTTGCAACAAGTGATATTAGTTACACACAAACCAATTAGCTAGCATGTGTTTGAAGTCATAGATTGAGGATAGGCCAATGAGTGGACTTAAAAATAAAACTCATAAAATCATTTAAATGATATTACCACTGCGTAGAGGATGTAAAAATATCAACTTTAAAAAAAAACATCCCCTGAATCTGAGTTCGTTTGCGAAAGTTATGAAGCTTGGAAGATCTAAAAACTATGATGAGATAGAGACAACAGTGAGAAAATGAGTTTTTTGAAAAAACAAAGAATCTTGAGAAAAAACCAATATTTCCACAATGTAGAGCACGAGATTCTAGCCTATTTCAAAAAAAAAAAAGCACTCAAATTAGCCTCTGTATGACCAAGATAATGAGGTTTGAAAATTGCCTACTTATAAAAAATGCTCAATGAGAAGGGCTCTCAATAAACTCCTTGTTACTGGCACCTAGTCACTGATGTGACCTGCTAGGCTGGAGTTGCTTTTTTTAAAATAAAATAAAGATTTTTAAAAAAAACTTTTTTAACCTTTCCTCTTTTTTTTAATGTTTTTATATGTTTTTAAAGAAATGCTTTTTTTTAAAGCTTTATATTTTAATGTTTTTTTTTTAAAGCATGCATTTTTAAAAGAAAAAAGAAAACTCACGTGGGAAACAAGGGGACAAGGTACCTGCCTCCACAGGTACCTATCAGCACAGTACCTGCGTAGGCAGGTACATTTATGTATTTTTAAACTTTTGTTTTGAGTTTTTTTTTTGGGTTTGTTTTTTGCTTTTTTATTTTTGGATTCTTTATTTTATTTTTTGCTTTTTGAAAAAGAAAACTTTTTAAAAATAAAAAATATTTTTTTATTGTCCCTCACAGTGATTGTACGGCTTCGGGTTGCATGCCTGAGGTAAAAAATTTGTCAAATTTTTACCTTAACCAAAATAGGCCAAATTATATGTTTTTCTTCGCCTCTCGACCCCTCTAAACGCAACTATGACCTCCATTTTTGCCTAGCAAGCTTCCTTCAAAAATCACTTTTTTTCTCTAAAAAAAACATAGTTAAACCTGTGAAATCAACTAAAAAATTCCACAAATTTGATATTAGATCAAGACCAATGGGTGGACCACCGGGCGTGCCAAAATGTGTATAGGAAAAATCAAGAGGTTGAATGATAAGATCACAAAGTAATGATAATAACAACTCAATTACCCATAACATAAAGAGATCGATCTAAATAAAAATCCAATATCAATGAATAAATCAATTTAAAACAAGAAAGACTTCACCTAAATTGTATAGTTCTCTTTGTATAAATGTAGATTGCTCAATAATGTTGTGAAACCATATTTGCAACAAGCAGATGTAGGTTGTGTTCATGCTCAAAAGATCGATGTGCTCAACGATGCAATGAATGCTTAATGCACTGTAAAGGATGCCTAATAATAAATGACTGAAGAGGATTTACTATGAAGATGAGGGGGGTTTATATAGATTACATTAAAGATCGATCAATGGATGAAATAAATCCATAGAATGAATGGTTGAGATAAATCAAATAACTCATGTTGAATGTGCACATGACATGTGTCACTCCAAAAAGGTATTATTATTAAAATAATTGCTTTTTTTATAAAGATAGATTTGATTTCATAAATTAGAATGCTTTTTCTTCTAATTCATGAGTTGATGAAAACAAGATAAATTAAAGCAAATTAACTTAACTTTAGATTTGTCATTTTTAGAGTTCTAAAAATAAGACTGATTGTGCACATGAGTTAACATGATATTTTTAGAAGTGGAAAGATAATTGAAATTAAATAAATAAATTTATTTAATTGTTTCTGCATGATAGAGGAATATGAAAATTATAAATAAAATACTTTATTTTATATATTTCTAGAGGCTTGAGATAATTTAAATAAATTTGCATGATTTATTTGAATTTGGAGGAATAATATGATTTAATTAAATAATGTAAATTATTTAATTGTAGATAAGAGAGGATTTGTGATGAATTAATTAAATAATTAGATTTATTTAATTAATGTAGTCTTGAAATTTGAAAAAGAATAATGATTTTAATTAAATAATAAAAATTTATTTAATTGTGGAAAAATGTAGAGGAATTTAATGAAATTAATTAAATAAATAGGATTTATTTAATTAATGTTGAAAATATGTGATTTGGAAGAAATTGATGAAATGCAAGTGAAATTAATTAAATAATTAGATTATTTAATTAACGTTTAAAATGCAGGTGATTAGACATATTTGACGAAATGCAAGTGATGTGATGACTTGGTCATTTTTGGGTGTCTACACCTTATTGATCTGGGAAATATGGAAAGAAAGAAACAAAAGGATCTTCCAAGAAAAAGAAATGTCGATATCCTCTTTACAAAACAAGATAGAAGCAACCATAGTGGAAGTTGTTAATAAAGAACAAAGGTCCAAAGCCTCAAAATGCCAATTTCACTAAATGAGATGCTCTAATGAGAAAATCCTAGCATGGCTTAAAAGTTCCCTCATTTATTGGAGTTGGCGGTGATAAAATAAAGGAAGCAAGGACAAATATAGAATGGAAGGCCCAAGAGTTTGGATGGTATAAATTAAACTTTGATGGGACAGAGATGGGCAAGCCCGGCCCCTCCAGAGTAGGATGCATAATAAGAGATTGGAATGGAAAATTTATTGATAAGATGGCCAAGGCTCTTCCTAAGGGCACAAACAATGTGGTTGAATTTATGGAACTTTTGCATGGGATACAATTTTGTCTAGAATTGAAAATTGGTCAAGTTAGCCTAGAAGGAGATTCCACACTTGTAATAAATGCAATAAGGTCAAGTCAAATTTACAACTAGAAACTTAAGAGTATGTTGGATGTAGCCCTGAAGCAGGAGGAAGGTTTCAAGAATTATATGGTTAATCATACTTTTAGGGAAGGTAATAAGGAAGAGGATGCATTAGCCAACTTGGGAGTAGAAGGGACAGATTTAAAAGAAAGCTAAACTCAAGTGCATTAATTCTTTATAGGCTAGTGTATTGGGCAATAAATTTAGTTAATTTTCACATCATTGTTGTGAAAATTATGTTTAATCAATAGATTAACCTCAGGACCTTTTTTTGGAGGTGATTCTTTGGTAAGACAAAGGATGATTAGATAGGCTGAAGGTGTTCTCACAGAATGATTTTGTGTACTGAAAGGAATGGTAATCTCAACATTGATTAATGATTATCTTCTGGGCTTGGAGTAAGACGATGGAACAGTGGTAATCATCACATGAATTGCATTATGGGAAAGATCGCTCGAGATGGTTTTCTAATTAATAGCCAAGTTGGAAAGACATTTATTTGTGAGGTGATCGAACAGAAGAATCATTGTTTAAAATTTGCCAAGCTTATCATATAGATCTCTTGAGTCCTTTTAAGAGCTTGTGGAGAAAAGTATTCTATATTGCAAATCCTAGAAATGACAGAGAGAACAAAATTTGAAGTGTATTTCTTAGTAGACAGTGTATTTTGTGATGGGAAGGACACTCCAATCCACCTGGTAAGAAAGAAACATCAAATGGCTTTTCTTGGGAGGGTTATAGAGCAGTGGCTTAAAAGGATTCTTTTGTAAAATGACTTCTTTATGGTGGGGGTGACAAAGGTGATCCTAGGGAAAGCTTTTATGGTAGAGGGTAAGTGCTACAAGGTGGACATAGACATCACTTCAAGGTTCGTGGCCTCTCTGTTAGATCTTAATATTCCAAAAATTGAAGTAGAGACTATTCATCTAAGGATGATAATTCTGGAATTGTTGGCAGGACTTGATGAGCTTTTGGCGGTCGCAACATTTGGTGTCAGGGTGCCACGACCACAAGACATGGAACTTTTGCATACACTGGGTGAGGCGGTGAAGTATTTGTTACTAATTTTTTGTTCACATTGAAAATTAGTTGGACCTAGGTGTAATTGTTCAGAATGAATAATAGAAAATTTCAAGGGTATGCATTCTTGAATGGTTAACACTTTGACAAAGTTGAAAAGGAGATCCAGTTGTCAGGATAACCCATCAGTCCAATCAGGACTAATAAGTTATCATAACAAAAGAATTGATCATTAAAGGATCAAACATTCAAGGAGATACAGTTGTTCTACAAAGTTTAATTTTTTAGGAGTTATAAGTTAAATTGATTATTCAGATTAATCAGTTTTGAATAAAAGAGAGAAAGATGTTGTATTACACTGTTATTTCATGTCGTGTTTTGAACATACATCCAGGTATCTGTTACTTTATCTCATGCATTGATTAAAAAGGAAATACATATGCATCAGAGAAACTAATTAATCATGTTTTAAAGAGATGTTCAAATGTGTCCCACATAAGCCGTGGGAATAACTAAACTGAGCAATTGTAGACATGCAAGCTATGTATCTGTTTGATTAAAGAAAAGAGAAAAGAACATATGATAAATATAAACATCCATCATTGCCTGATGATGGAGGTTGCTATTGCAGCTGGTCTTCAAAGTCTTCAGTCTTCATGCTTCAATCCAAGCCACCATCCAGTTGAAACCTGCAAAAAAATTTGGGACAGCCCCATTAGTGCTCTGGATGTTTATAGTTATCACATACTTTTATCAAATAGAGACATCTACTTATCATATCATGTATTCAGATAAGAAGTTAGATCAGATAATGATACAGATCAAGAAAAAATCATGAAGGAGATCATTCAATGCTATCAGGTACTTTTTTATGCTAACTTGTTTGTTCACTTTGCGGGTATAGGACAAATTTTGGTGCTGATTTAAAGACAAATAAACATGTGGATTAAATGTGGCTCCCAAAAGGGTTGAACCCAGCATGTTTCTTTTCATTTTTTGAAAAGAGTACCAGAAAAAGATAGGATGCATCATTCTAAGATATATCATGCATCATCTAATCAACTTACATAAGGAGGATGTCATCAGACATCATTACAGTTGATTGAAATAAATCAAAACTATATGACTAAATCAAGATTGACAGAAAGACAAATTCAGAAAAATTAGATTATAGTCATCTCAAGAGTGATACAAGTTTTTAGATTATAGTACCTAATAAAGAAAAGAGAGATAGAGCAAGGAAGATACAAGAACTTGTGTACGAGTTGCAGAATAAATCTTATGAAGAGTCATCTCATTATGACAAAGGAGAGATGAAACAGCATTGCATACCATTCATCCAGAAAAGAAGATATAAACTTTGTAAAAGGCTGCCACCAAAGCCTTAGAATTTCAAACTATCAAAAGATACATGAAGATCAAATGCTACATTCGAAATGGAGTAACATGTTAAAACAATCAAGCATCAGGGAATGAAGCATATAATACAAGAAAATACCCCAACACAGTGAATGGACCTCTAACATGACAGTCAAGTCAACTTTCAAGATCAAATGAAAGACATTTATGACTGAATTTGCAAGCGACAGAAGATAAATACAATACAGTAGATGCCACACAGTGTGCAAGATGCAGTCAAAAGAAGACACAGTCAGGAGAAGATGTTATGCAAGTTGCAAGCTACAGAGGATGCCACACAGGAGTAGATGCAACATAGTAAGGAAGGGAAAAGATGCAGTCAGAAGAAGACATGGTCAGAGATACAGGATGTCATGCAAGATGCAGTCAAAGAGTAGGTGCAATCAAAAGATATAATGATGACATAAAGAAAAACACATTGCAAAAACAAGACAGTCACCATCATTATAGATAGTCATGACAGTAATCGTGAAGTAGTATGATACATCATAATGGTCATTGCTTGCCTACAGAGGAACATCAAGAATGATAAAACAAACAATCTAGAAGAAGACAGCTTTTCCTTCTATGATAGTTATGCTATCAAAATAGTCACCATCACCATAACAGTCATGGCAGTGACCTATGAAGTGGTTTAAATGAGCAGGAGACATTCATGATACACCATTATGATCATTGCCCACCTACAGAGGAACATGAGAAATGACAAAGATATGAACAACCAGAAGAGATCTAAAGATGCACGAGGAACCTACAAATAGAGATTGAGTATGCAAAAAGATGACTACAAGTATGAGATTGCACGAATGCAAGCTACAGAAGATGAAATAAAAAAAGCATGTTATCCAAGCTACAGGTGCATTTCAAGAATGCCACAAACAATAAAGAAGAAGACAACTAAATATCTATGCCATGATATACATACAGTTATAGCTGAAAGATAGTCCCATATTTAAATGATGATAATACAGCCAAATAGTTCATCAACCTTGCATTCATGCAATCTGAAGAGATAGTCTATAGAAGAGCCTTACAATATGATACAAACTATGCTATAATGATGCAAATGGAGGTAAAATGTCATTATATAAGAATATCAAGACTACTGTCATGACAAAAATTAACATATGCTTCTACCCATCAACCCCAGTGAGATGTAAAGCAAGTAAATCATCAACAAATGTGTATGAAATAGTCACAAGGAGGTGAGAAGTATTATAAGATGTAAAGCAAGAAAACCCACTTCCAATACTTCAAAACCCTTAAAATTTTGCCAACATATGGAGATATTATCACAGTCAAGGTGGTGTTGCACAGAAGGAGGCCGTTCTTTTTGAAAAAGTTGTATACCCATGTCAAGAAATTAAACCCTAATGATGTTCTTGCAGAGCTCAAAGAGAGATTTCAAAGAAGATGCCATAATACATTCATAACCTACAAAGAGGAACAAGAAACGAGAAAGAATGTATACCCATATGCCAAATTCACAAGATTTCTTCATAGATACATTAAATCTTTCATTTCTTACAATAAAGAGGAAGAGATCAAGTAAACCAGTGGCCGTGGCATTACAAGAATTTTCTTTACATAATGAAGATTGAAACCCTAACTTCATGGCTTACAAACCCTCTAAGTAAGTGACATTTTTTATTCCTGTTAACAAAGACAAGCATAGCCATGGCAGGAAGAATATTTTGTGCAAAGGAGAAGTTGAAACCCTAACTCAAAACTTCAAAACCCTCAGGTTGTTGCATAATAAAGGCAAATTAAGATAAAAAAAGAAAGATGCAGCCATGGCCAACAGAGACACATCATTTTTTGCTATAAAATGCAATACCCACAAGTATCTACAGCGTGTCATGCTATCTTAGGAGTGAGACCAAAAAAGAATGAAACTACAGAGACTAGATAGCAAGTGTTTACCTTGTTGATGTCGAGAAAGAAAAATCTTCCACGGCCTCACAGTGGCCTCAAACTTCCAGAAGAGCAGGAGAAGACTGTTGAGAAAGGAAGCACACAGAAACAAAGTAAAGACATTAAAGAATGCACAACAGTGGAGCTGTTAAAACAGTGAAAAAGGCCGTGGCCATATAGATGAAGGAAGCTAAAGACTTCAAATGCTTCATATCAAATAGAAATGAAAGGTTACCTTCATCCTAGCTCATGAGGAGTTCATGGCAGCGACAATGCATTAGAGGCATTGAAGGAGAAAACCAGAGCCATAATGGAGCTACTTCAAACCCTTGGCTGACATGTTTTGCAAAGCTCAAAGAGAGAAATCAAAAGATGAGCAAATGAACAAAAATTAGGGTTGTTCCCTATTTTGTTCGAACGTTCTTTTCACTCAAGTGGTTTTTGACTTAGAAAAACCAAATTATTACCTTGTCCAAAATTGTTATCGGGGTCAAGACTTTCCCTAGAAATCATAACACATAGTGGCCGACAGTAACCCTTTGGAGGTTGGTTCCTTTTTAAGTCAAGAGGCCAATATAACATGTGGGGAGGCTCCAAACCTTATGACCTTTTATGTATGGTGAAGTTCCTTGGTGGTCGAATGGTGGAGGCATAACAAAACACATGCTTAAGTCCCTTTTCCTATGTCCAAGCATCCAAGGATGGATTTCAAGATTATGCATGGTGGCTAACAGCCAAGGAGGTGGATGTTTTAAGACATGATATGCATAAATATAGAGTTTACAAAGGTGGCAAATAAGGTGAGCATCTATAATGGTGCAATATTTTATGCATATGAAATACATGGAGGTTCAAGGGTAAACTCATTATGCATGGTGGAGATATAGCATATGGGTAAAAAGATATTTGTCTTGTAGTGATGTGGCAATTGCCTGGTGGCAGCATTAATGATGGAAGCATATGATGGATCAATTTATGCATGGGTTCAAGTTGCATAGTGAAGTTATTTCCTTTCCTTAGCTTCAAATATTGCATATGGGGATATAAGGAGAGTTGAGAAATGGATATTTATGCAATTTTTCTCTTGTGCATGGAGTGCTACAGGAGTGACTGGTTTTTTTATTTTCCTTGTAGAGGGAGATATTTTTTTCACAAATGTATTGGAGTGATAAGGAATTGTGTAATTATTCCTAAGTCCTATTTTGCAAAGTAGGCAAATGTATTGGAGTCATAAGGAGTATATTTTTCTTCTAATCATGCACGATTTTACACATTAATTAATTGTAAATAAATAATAAAGTAATATTCTATAAATTACTTTATTATTTTCCACAAGTTGTAAAATTGAAAATAGACAAGTTGTAACCAATAATAGAGTAATATTTTATTACTTTATTATTTACTCACAATCAATTTTGCTCATGCAAAATCATGCAAATTGATTAGTTGAGTTAACTAGGCCACCTAAGAGGTTTTGCATGACTTTTAGGAGTATTTTTAGGATCCTTGGTCAAAATATTGGTCAAACACTTGGAGAAGCCCAAATTGAAGCTATTTTTGCTCAATTTGAGGCAGTTTTAGACCCTAATTTTGAGGATTTTTGAGGTTGCTCGGGAATGAGTATTTTTAGAGGCAGTTATCTGCAAGTCTATATTTTTGCATGCCTCTTAGAGATAGAAAGCTTATATATTGTAAAGTAAAAGTTTGTTTTTGCTAGTTCTTGATTCTCATTCTGATTTAGATAGATTGGAGAATTCTTGTAGCTCACTATTACAGTTTTATTGAGAGATCGGTAGGTTACAGGTTATCTTTTATCTTTTTTGCAAAGCTTTCCTTTGTTATTTCAGATCATTTGAATTACTTTTCCTTTTAGTGCTGAATATTGAAGTGATTTTGATGAAATTTTTTTGTGTTTTATTATTAAACCTCCAAAATTATTGTCTCATCTCATTGTTTACAGCATTAAAAGCATAAATTCATCACAGGTCTTAGGTTGTGTTAACCAAAAATAGTCTTTTTATGTTGTGAAAAACCATTTTCCTTCATAAAAACATGTTTTCAAACCTTCCTTGGAATCATTTTTGTGATATTTATGCCAAGTCTGGATTGTGTAGAAGTCAGAGTTTTGAGCAAGCATTGTGAATCAAATTGCGTTATTTTTATCTATATCAGGTGCATCACCATTTTTACACTTAGAGTTCATTTAGTTTCTTTCTTCCCTTTTCCCAAAAAGTAAAAACATACATCTCAATAGAACATTTGAAGGGAACCAGCCCACAATCTGGAGGTCTAATCTCGTCATAGGGCACCCACAACCTGAGATTAGTCCCATGTTACACGGAATTGTAGTGCTTTAACCAGCTTTGCATATGGGTGCAATTCCCAGTGATAATAGTATTATCCTTTTATCTGGGATGTCAAAGGGGTGGATTTATTGTTACACTACGAGAAGGCTTTGGTAGGGGTTTATTTTCTAAGGAAGATGTTGCAGCTAATACCCGTACAAGATTTCGAGTGGGTGGAGAAGTTCACACAATTTCTTCAAAGTGCTGGTGATGTTTGAATTCTAGCATCTGTTGCATAATAGAATGTATTTGGATCTTAGGGTTTGGTGGATTTAAAATAGAGTCTTTCATTTTCAATTAGAAAGCTCTATTGTTGTTATAAGGCTTACAGAAATACATGGCCTTGCAAGGCCTTTAGATGCTTTGTTGATAGCTAGAATAGGTGGGCAATATTAGGTTATGACTGGTTAAGCCCTAGCTTTATTTTGATTAGATAGAAAAACAATGGAAATATGTAACTTTTTGGATTATTCAATATAATACTAATACCCTTACGAATCAAAAAAAAATTACTAGGTTATATGAAAAATGCAAAATTTCAACCAAAACCCTAGCAAATGAGATATGCAAATGCAAGGTAAGTGATGATAAAAATATGAAATGTTGTAATTTATCTCAAATCTGACGTAAATATCATAAAATTAAATGTTTTCAATGATATGCAAGGAAAATAGTGCAAACTATGTCTTAATGCAAGCCAAAAATGCCTATTTTCTTCAAATTTATGCAAGATTTTTTAATGTATAAAGATGAAAATGAATCATGATATGAATGAATGCAAATCAGATTACAACACCCAGCAAGATGTAAGTTCAGCAAAAATGTCGGGTTCACCAAAATGTTATATATGAAAAGTGGGAATGATGAGATTGGTGGTGTTTTAGATAGATTTAATCAAACCTACCTTTCACATATAATCATTCAAGGACATAAACCAAGTTTAGTCACTTTTGTTGCAAGAGGACTTAGCTATAGGTTTGATGTCACTTTGAGATGATAGGGAAAGTTGGAATATTGTGATAAATTTGATAAACCCTAGTTCGATTATGCCTTAAACCCTAATTATATGAAATCGTAAACAAATGGATGAAACATGAAAAATGATCACATAGGAAAGCACTAAATGTAGATTAGAAACATACCAAGATTCAGATTCTGGAAAGCAAAAACTTCAGGGACACTGGGGCAGGCACCCTAGTCCAACATGCCACTTTTTCCACAGATCTAGAACTATAAGTTAATGAATATTGCAACCTGCTTCAGAGTTTCTGGCAACAGGAATCTAGAGGACACAGGGGTAGACACCCTTGTCCAGAAAGGAATATTCTTTGTTGTTTTCTTTAGATCCTGAATCTTTATCCTCTGCCTTGATCTCCTACAACTCCTCTTTGCAAGATTTTGCACCTATAACCTACAATCACAAGAGAGTTGTTGGGGGTTGTCGTGTTTAGGAGCTTTCCTTAGTCAAGCCCCAGAAATAGCATTCAATCCTTCCAATGCCATTGTTACATAGAGTGCATGTCCTTGGTGAATAGAGAAAAAATCAAATGATAAGATTGATTGATTGAAACACAAAGTAGATATCAACTTAGAGGTGAAAACCTTCATGGAGATGAAGTGCCTTCAAACCATGAGGAAATGAGTTGATGGATCCAAATCTGCAATAAACACATAAACACAACACAATTATGCTCTGCAACACAATGAATGCCTTGAATGCCCTTTGCTTTATGATCATAAGTTCACCTTAATCAACTAGGAGTAAAATGAAGTCTTAAACATGTTCATATGTGCATTCCCGCTAACATTCGTAATTCAAATTGAAAAGGCCGACAAAGGAAAACCTTTTAACGGTCATTAACCGACACTTTAAAATTTGGGTCCCGACAAAATAGGTCTAGACTAGGGCACGGGTGCCCAAGTCCAAGGACTTATTTTTGGTCTATATTAAGCATTGAGATAGGCCCCTAGGCCCCATTTGTCATGGGTTTCAGGGGATTTTCCTCTGGGACAAGTTTTACACATGCATGATTAAACTAAGGGGACCTAGGAGCTAAACTTATGTGGTAAAATTCCTAGGGGGACATTTTATGACATAACAGTTTGGAATTTCAACTATTTAGATAAGAGGTGCATCTATTTCATTCAAAATGGATGCAAGCAATAGAATGAATTAAACAAGAATACCTAGAAGTATGGAAGGAATTTTTAGAACCAAACTTTGGTGATGTTCTAGCTAACTTGAGCATGAATATCCTTAGGAAAATAAGCTTGTGAATGCACGTAGATGAATCTATAGAGGGGAAGACTATATGGAAATCAAGATATTTGTTGCAAGGTTTTCCCTTTCAGAAGAACAACAAAATTCGGAAAGCATATACATATTAGAATGACTGTGAAAATGGGGAGAAAGGAACAAGTTTTATGAAATCTTAGTCCGTATGAGCGTGTATTAAATTATTTTAGGTTTTTGTACTTTTGGCACTTTTGTAAAGGTGAACATCACATGTGTAAGACTTGTAAAGAGGACTTAGGTTTCCACAAACATAAGGAATTAGAGTTATGGACTTCAAAGGTCCATGTGCAAATTTTAAACTTAGGAGCATGTGCATAAACTTGGTGAAATTTTGTGCAACTACCTCATGCTAGATACATCACGTAAAAAAGTGGAATGTGGAAGTCAATTGGAAACTCACAAAATTGCATGGGTGGATAAAATATCCACAACCCCACAATGTATAAGCATTGTGGGAAAAGAAGGAGGGAATGCAAAGTAGGTTTGTAAAACTTGCATGACTACACCTTAGCTCTATGGTTGTGATTATTATATGCTTTTTTTAGGATTATGGACCTTGGGAGAAACAATGCATATTACAAACCAAATGACATGTGCACAAAGAACATGAACCTATGCAAGACTTGTATATAACAATTTATGAAAATTTGAAGGGCATGAACAAATTGAGTTTTCATCACCTACATTAAGAGTTCCAAGTTTTGAGATAGGTAATGCTTTAGTATTATGTAATTGTAGGTTGAGTGAGTAAGTATGCATAACTTTATAGAGATGCAAGAGAATTCTACATCTTCATAAAATGCTATAGAAGTTGTAATTTTAATTTTTCACTCTTCCAACTAAAAAATTAAGGATCTTCCAAATTGATCTAAGACTAGACTCATCAAGAGAAAGGCATTTCAACCAAATTAATTCAACAATCTAAGGATGAAAATGGAAAAGTAAAAAAATTGACATCATGAACCATGCTAAAAAAGGACTACAATTTTAAATACATTAACTTCAAATGTATAGAGAAAACCACAAAGGTAGGAAAACAAAACCCACCCACTTGGATGTGTTGGCACTATTGGTCTCTTGCCACAACACTTTTTTTGCAATGTTACTCTTTCTACACCCTAGTACCACACAAAATTGCCCCTTTTTACAACTTTCATTTTGGTGCTAGTATGAGTGAACTACATTGAGCTAGCCAAAATTGAGATGATTTATAGAGGGCCTTTTTTCCCAACTATAGGAATAAATAGGGTGTCTCTATGTGCCACAATCTTCTCAAACTATCCCATAAAAGTTTCTCTTTTATTCTCTTAGGGATCTTAAGAGACATAATCTAACCATTGTATTTCAAGAGGATCAAGAGCCTTTAGAAACAAAATGATACCTCCATTTTCTTTTACTCACCCACCTAGACATGTTGGCATTAGTGGTTTATGGCCAAAATTCTGTGTAAATGTAAAGTTATTCTCTACACCCTAGCACTACATGAAATAGTCTCATTTTTGTAACTTTTGATTCGATGCTACCATGGATGCACCACATTAAGCTAGACGAAACTGAGTGAAGGTTTTTAGAGGGCTTCACTAGCCAATTTTAGGAATAAATGAGACATCTCTACATACCATTGTCTTTATACACTATTCCATCCAAGTTTCTCACTTTTATGCTCTTATGGCTCTTAAGAGACCACATTTGACCATTGTAGCCTAGAAGGTTCAAGAGCCTTGTGTGGTGGAATGAGGCCTCCTCTAATATAAACCCACCCACTTGGATGTGTTGGTGTTATTGGTTTCTTTCCATGAAACTCCATTTTTAAAGTTGCTCTCTACAACCTAGCATTGCACAAAATTGCCCCTTTTTGTATCTTTCAATACAACACTACTATGATGAAATGCATTGATTTGGTAAAAATGAGACAGGATTTTTATAGGGCCTTACTACCTAGTTGTAGGAGTAAATGGGACATCTCCACATGCCATGATCTTTTTGCACTATCCCATCAAAGTTTTTCATTTTTATGCTCTTAGGGATCTTAAGAGATATCATCTAACTATAGTAGCTCAGGAGGATCAAGAGCCTTGGGTGGTTGAATAAGGACTCCTCTAGTATAAACCCACCCCTCAAACATGTTATTACTATTAGTTTATTTACATGATGCTTCATTTGTAAAGTTACTATATCTACACTGTAGCATTGCACAAAATTGCCACTTTTTCATCTTTTGATTTGGTTCTTGCATGGGCAAACCACATTGAGCTAGTCAAAACCAAGGGTATTTTTAAATATCCTTTCTACCTAACTATAATAACAAATAGTATGTATCTATGTCCCATGGTCTTCTCACATCGTCTTGCCAAAGTTTCCTAGTTTTATGCACTTAGAACTCTTAAAGGCCTCATCTAACCATTGTAGCCTAAAAGGTTCAAGAGCTTTGGGTGGTATAATGAGTACTCCTATAGTGTAAACCAACCCACCTAGATATTTTGTTACTATTTATTTCTTATCGTGACTCTCCATTTACAAAGTTACTCTCTCTGCACCCTAAAACTGCATGAAATTGCCCCTTTTTACAACTTTCAATTTGGTGCTACCATGAGTGAACTGCACTGATCTAGCTAAAACTAAGATAAGATTTTTAGAGGGCCTCACTACCTAGATATAGCAACAAATAGGGCATCTCTAGGTTCCACACTCATCCCATATTGTCTTGTCAAAGTTTCTCACTTTTATGCTCTTAAGGCTCTTAATAGACATTTTCTGATCATTGTAGCTTGGGAGAATTGGGAACCTTGGGTAGTGAAATGAAACCTCTAGTATCATTTAACCACTCACCTAGATTTTTTTCTATTGGTTTCCTTCCATGATGATTTGTTTACAAAGTTGCTCTCTACACAACAACAATACACAAAATTATTTCTTTTTGCAACTTTTGATTTGGTGCTATCACAGGTAAACCACATTGAGTTGGCTAAAACTGAAAGAGAATTTTTTTGAGGGCTTCACTACCCAAATGTGGGAATAAATAGAATGTCATGTACCACAACCTTCCCTCACTATCCTGTCAAAGTTTTTCACTTTTATGATCTTAGGGATTTTAAGAGAACTCGTCTAACCATTATAGCTCATAATATTTGGGAGCCTTAGTTTACAAAATGAGGCCTCCTATAACATTAACCCACCCACCTAGATGTTTTATCACTATTAGTTCCTTTTTGTGACACTTTATTTACAATTTTTTTGTCTCTACACCCTAGCATTACATAAAATTGCCCCTTTTGCAACTTTTGATTTGTTAGTACTACAAGCAAATTACATTGAGCCAACCAAAATTGAGAGATAATTTTACATAGGGCCTTGTTGCCCAGCTATAGGAGCAAAGATGACATCTCTATGTACCATAGACTTCTTGCACTGTCTTGTCAAATTTTCTCACTTTTATACTCTTAGGGCTCTTAAGAGACCTCATCTAACTACTGAAGCCCAAAAGGTTCAAGAGCCTTGGGTTTCATAACAAGGAATCCTCTATCCTAAACCTGCCCACTCAAACATGTTGGAACTATTGGTTAGTCCTATATTTTTTTCTCTACTAAATTATGGGTTAAATTTTTAATGGTTACTTCATATGCTTGTTATAAGTACATGCCAAACTACAAAATGCCTCTAAAATTAGAAAATAAAGATGCTCCTATAGAGTGCCCCATTTTGGGCTACTTTTATTTTGACATTAATTGGACTATGCAATTATATCATCTTTGTAATCCATATCTTCATATGGCTTTCAACATGCCACATTCAACAAAGGAATGACCATGTATACTCACATTTAATAGAGCTATCTCAATCCCAATACTATGAACAATCACATTTCCTAAGAAAATCATAAGCCTTAACAAAGAAAATATGAAGGTGAATCTATTAAACATCCAACCAAAGGTACTCAACTTTTTCTTCTTACGAATAATAGGATTAATAAGTAATAAGGCCTCCAAGCTTGTCAATATTTAGTCTCAATACCAAGATATGACACTACTACATAGTCCCACAATCAAGAATCCATATCTTCTCATCCTCTCTAGTGGCTAGATAATCTTGAAGGCATTTTTGTAAAATATCAAGACTACAGAGGATTTCTTCTAAATGTTTTCTCTAATTAGAAGAGATCTAAAAAATAACCTAAATAATTCTATAGTTTACTAGCTTGAGATCATATATTTTATTGGTATAGGCTAGTAACAAGAAGTACCTTTCCCATTCAATCAACTATCAACTAATTAAAGATTCTTGTGCACATAGATATCTTAATCTTGTATATTTATCTTTTTACAAATAGCAATTTGAGCTTTAATAAAAATTCTTTATTACAAACCATGCCATACATTTTCATGCAAAAATCAACAAGTATTATATAATAATCACAAACCATGTCATACATTGATAATAATTTTCACACTCTATTTCCAAAGATGTAAAAGATATGAGCATAATAAGGATCATAATATGGAATCATGCCATTTTTCACTTCATTCTTTCTTATATGCATTTATTTAACCTATTACTATTTCTTTATGATGTTATTCATTTGTTTAGGATTACCATGTTATTATTATTTTTATTATATCACCTTGAGCTTTACCATATATATATATATATATATATATATATATATATATATATATAAACTTATTAGTCCACTTCTACATATAATGAGTGTAACGCCCCACCACGAAACCCTAGAGATAAGCTAAACTATGCATCTATGTAAAGCATCATCAAATAATCACATAAGCACCTGATAAGATTAATCCACATAATCAATTGAGTCCATAACCAATCATAATATAAGCATAAAACATTAGTTCTAAAAATATCATCAAAGCAATAGACAAGTATCATCATCAAACAGTAAATCCAAAAATGTCACAATGTCTAAACAGAACAACTATCAGAAAGCCAAAATCAGAGGCACTACAATGAGTGAAATCTATGTTACAAGTTTGAAAGCATCACAAATTTGTCTCATATATTTATTTTAAGAAACCACAATGGCATACGAAATTTGAATAAAATTAATGTATGAACAAAGCCATATGGGCAAACAATGGTATACATCAAGAAAATACAAAACTAGGCCCATATGCCATGAATTCATACAAAAAAATTCTATACATAGGAACTATGGAGTATCATTGAACAATTGGACTCTCTTGTCACACTGAGAAGATGAAGAACCACCCATTAAATCAATTAGACATCTCTTGGCATCTCTCCTCTATCAATTAGACTTCCTCTACTCAAGACTTGATTGTAGCTTCACGTATTAATACAAATAACAATATACACATTAGTATACAAAACATAATATATAAAATGGTAGGTAAATAAACACTTACCACATACTCATAATCCCACTCAATCATCCTCTGCTTCTCATCATCACTTGAGGGTGGGTGCATGAAATTGAGCTCTTGCCTCCTCTTGAAGCAAGCATGAAGAAGTGATTTAGAGTAAAGAGGAATGTCATTTATTTTCACCAAATGATGTTAATTAAGACAAGAAATTCATAATGGCATTTATATTACTAACTCACACCTATGTAGGAGACATATAAGACACTATTCTTGTAGCAATTCCCATCTCTAGTGTTCCATGAAGATGGGGAGGAATCTGTATTGAAGACATCAACTAAAAACAAGAACAAGATTATTTGGCCAAAATAATGAAACTTGCAAACATATGCTACATAGAATTATCTACATACATATTCATTATCTATATACATAATTAAAAATATTGAAAATTACATATGCAAAGTGTAGAAGAAAACAAGAACAATGTCAGTTTTGCTAAAGCGTACAGGAGGTTTGAAAACCCACAATATGTAAGTATTGTAGAAATGCATCAATGTAGAATGTATAAGTAGGTTTACAACTATTATTTATTATGGGATTAAGTGGCAAATCCACAAATCCAATGTGCGTATGACTATTGTGGGGATGTGGATCATGAAAATATAGGTGCAATTTGCAAGTTATGCAAGCATGCGTAGGAAGTTTGCAAACCTATAAAAGATAGTTATTTTAAATAATGAGCAATCAAAGCAATTGTGCATGAAGAAACCAAGTCTCTTCAACTTTTAAAATCAAGCACAAAAGGTAGCAAGAAACATGTAGATTGAAGAAAGAATTTTCCACATGAAATTATAAAACCCTAGAGGCATAAATTCATAAGGGAGTTTTTCAAGAAAGTTTGGAATTTTAACTATTTAGATTAGAGGTGCACCAATTTCATTAAAAATGGATGCAAGCAATGGAACAAATTAAAGAGGAATACCTAGAAGTATGGAAGGAATTGTTAGAACCAAATTTTGGTGATGTTCTTGTTGACTCAAGCATGAATATACTTAGGAAAATAAGCTTGTGAATGCATGTAGATGAATCTGTAGAGGGGAGGGCTCTTATGGAATCAAGATATTTGTTGCAAGGATTTACCTTTGAGAAACACAAGAGTGATTATAAATGATAGACATGATAGAATGATTATGAAAATGAGGAGAATAGAACAAGTTTTATGAAATCTTAGTCCATACAAGCATATTAAATTATTTTGGGTTTTTGTGCTTTCGAAACTATTGCAAAGGTGAACATAACATATGCAAGACTTGCAAGGAGGAGTTGAGATTCCACAAACATAAAGGAAGTAGAGTTGTGGAATTCAGAGGTCCATGTGTAAATTATAAACTTAGGATCATGTGCATAATCTTGGTGAAAGTTTGTACAACTACTTCATGTTAGATACATCATGTAAAAAGGTGGAATGCAAAAGTCACTTGGAAACTTGAAAAATTGAATGGGTGCATAAAATTTCCACAAATCTGCAATGTATAAGCATTATCGGAAATGGAGGTGGGAGTGCAAAGTAGGTTTGCAAAAGTTGCATGACTACACCTTAGCTTTGTGGTTTTGATTATTATATGCATTTTTTAGGATTGAGAACCTAAGGCGCAACAATGCATATTAAAAACCAAATGACATGTGAACAAAGAACATGAACCCATGAAAGAATTGTAGATAACATTTTTGTGAAAATTTGAAGGACAAGAACAAATTAAGTTTGCATCACCTACATTATAAGTTCCAAGTTTTGAGATAGGTAATGCTTTAGTATTATGGGATTGCAGGTTGAGTGAGAAATTATGCATAATTTTATAGAGATGCAAGGGAACTCTACATCTTCCTAAAATGATTGAGAAGTTGCAATTTTAATTTTTCACTCTTTCAAATCAAAAATAAAGGATCTTCCAAATTGATCTATGAATGGACACATCATGAGAAAGGCATTTCAACCACACTAATTCAACAATTTAAGGTCAAAATGGAAAAGGGAAAAATTTGACATCATGAACCATGCTAAAAAAGGATTACAATTGTAAATACATTAACTTCAAATGTAGAGAGAAAATGGCAAAGGTAGGACAGAAAAACCCACCCACTTGGATGTGTTGGTGCTATTGGTTTCTTGCCATGACACTTTGTTTGCAATGTTACTCTCTCTATACCCTAGTACTACATAAAATTACCCCTTTTTACAACTTTGATTTTGGTGTTAGCATGAGTGAACTGCATTGATCTATCCAAAATTGATAGGATTCTATAGAGGGCCTTTTTTCCAACTATAGGAACAAATAAGGTGTCCTTATGTGCCATGGCCTTCTCAAACTATCCCATCAAAGTTTCTCTTTTTTTGTCTTAGGGCTCTTAAGAGACATAATTTAATCATTATAGCTTGAGAGGACCAAGATCCTTAAAAAATGATTCCTCCATTGATTTTACTCACCCACCTAGACATGTTGGCATTAGTGGTTTCTTGTCACAATGCTTTGTTTGTAAATTTGTTCTCTACACCCTAGCACTACATGAAATGGTCTTACTTTATAACTTGTGATTCGATGCCACCATAGATGAACCACAATGAGATAGATAAAACTATGTGAAGTTTTTTAGAGGGCCTCACTACTAAATTTTAGGAACAAATGAGACATCTCTACATGCCATGGTCTTCCTACACTATCTCGTAAAAATTTCTCATTTTTATGCTCTTAGGGATCTTAAGAAACCACATCCAACCATTGTAACCTAGAAGGTTCAAGAGCATTGGGTAGTGGAATGAGGCATCCTCTAGTATAAACCCACCCACTTGAATGTGTTGCTGCTATTGTTTTGTTTCCATGAAACTCCATTTGCAAAGTTGCTCTCTCTACACCCTAGCCTTGCATAAAATTGCCCCTTTTTGTAACTTTCAATTCAACATGACAATGACAAAATGTATTTATTTGGTAAAAAATGAAAATATTTTTATAGGGCCTTACTACCTAGTTATAGGAATAAATGGGATGTATCTACATGCCATGATCTTCATGCACTATCCCATCAAAGTTTCTCACTTTTATGCTCTTAGGGCTCTTAAGAGACCTCATTTGATTACAGTAGCTTATGAGAATCAAGAGCCTTGGGTGATTGAACAAGGACTTCGCTAGTGTAAACCCACCCCTCAAACATTTTGGTACTACTAGTTTCTTTCCACGGTGCTTCAATTGTAAAGTTACTCTATCTACACCATAGTACTACACAAAATTAACACTTTTGTAACTTTTGATTTGGTGCTATGTAATGCCCCTCCATTCTCATCTTAGATGTGCAGATGGTCTGGCTAAGGAGCATGAAGATGAAGGTAAAATAATAGGAATATTTAGGGTATGTTAGATAGTTGATGTTGTACATTATATGATGTTGGTAGATGCTACATTCATGTTGATGACATTTCTGATTATGCTCATGTGTGGTTTCATATGATAGTTGGTATGTTTTATTGATAATCTTTGTTGCGACACTGATAATTTATATGCTCTGACATTGTTTTACATTCAGGTGATTATGATGTTGATCTTACTATGATTGTCATATGTTAGAATTGATTTTTATGCAACTGGTTATGTATCAGAGTATGTTATGTTGTGATGTTTTGTGTGGATTAATCTTATTATGTGTATCATGCAATTATCTAATGATGGTTCTTATTTAGTCATTTAGTAACTGATTGTTATGTGTGTTGTGATTATGTGTTTGATGTGATGGTGAAAGAGACAGTGTCGCATTACTCATGTGTGAGTACCTTGCTATGCTACGATTCCCTTTCATGGTGTATTTGACTATATATATATATATATATATATATATATATATATATTTGTTCGATTGTTTGGTTGTTGCAGGATGCAGGTACCAGGCATTGACTCCACCTGAATTGACAGGTCTGAGTGTGCCTTAAACCCAATGGAAACTGTTGAACGGAGATAACATGTGGTCCCCTAGTTATCCATCATCCTTAAAAAGGATGAGTATCTAGTTTTCCACCTAGTCAATGTTGTCTGTATGGGTGTAATGGTCAGTCATTGTCATTGTGGTCATGCTTTTCAATCGTGCATAGTGTCAGGTATTGTTTGGCATTTGGGTTATTTTGTTTGGAATTGTTTGATTAATGTTTTGGTTAATTGTTTCATTAAAATAAAATTATTAAGTCAAGAGGGCACTTTGATAAATAAATACAGATGCTTTTATGTAAATTATAGTTGTGGGGAAATATGTATTATTATATTTGAAAAAGATTCTCTTTCTTTATTATTATTGTCTTGAGTAATTATTTTCTATTTTGGCCACTTGGAAGAAGTGGCAATTACGCACCTCAAGAGGGAATCTTGGAAATAATTGTTGAGTAAGAGACTAATTTTAGAAAAGTAGAAAGAAACTATTTTTGTTTGGTTGTAAATGAAATAAATAGCAAATTCTAAAATAAATAAAATTAGAGAGAAATTACTATTTGGTTACAATAGCAAATTGTAAGAAAGTAATAAGGGAGAATCCTTTGGAAGAAATTAGGGGAGTGGTTATGCATGCAAAAACTTCATTTTGAAATCTCAAGACATAATTTGGGGAGGAGCATGCATTTCAAATGGAGAATATGTTTTATGTTTTGGGGGATTCTCTCTCTCAAGAAGTTTTCATTGTTTTTTCTTTTGGCACCATAAACCATAGCTTCTAGAAGAAACGACTTGGGGAAAAAATGGATACGAGTTGAGAAATTTGTGAAGATGTGATAGAAGCAATATTCTAGGTATGGACTGAAACTGATTTATTGTTGCATTAGATTTAGTGAAATATTCTGTGAATTCTCTTCTACATTTTATGAACCCGGTCTATTGAGTTAGCCATAACTTTATTTTTACGAACTGGGTTTCTCTAATTTTTTTATATATGGTGCATGGCCTAAATATCTAAATCATATCTAAAAATCAGCCATACCCAGTTTGTCATTTTTAAGATTGGACTATTTTGTGAATGTCTACCTCTCACCCATTTCATCTCTATTTTAGCAGTCTGTTACGTTAGCCATAATTTTATTTTTATGAACTGGGTTTATCTAATTCTTTTATATATAGTGCATGGTCTGGATATATAAATCATATCCAAAAACTAGCCATACCTAGTTTGTCATTTTTGAGATATAAATATTTTGTGACCGTCTACCTCTCACCTGTTTCGTCTCTATTAAAATAATTAGTTGTGTCACCAATAACTCTATATTTTTGAAGTGAGTTCCTCTGAGATTTTTTAACAAATTCATTTTGTGCATATCCTACGATTATTGCTTTCCATCATATGACTCTTTTTGAGGCATTCTACCAATTAGTCTGTGTGCCCTATCTATGCTTTCACATTTTGCATTGTTGGTAGCTTCTAAAGCCTTCTCAACAAATTCATTTTGTGTTGATCCTATCATATTCATGTGGTTAAAAGTGTGGTAGATTTTATGAAGATGTTAGATCTATAGGAATGTTTTGTTGTTTTGTATTCCTTTCCTGTCAAGCTAACCTTAGAACAAGGTTCTTTCATTGTAGCTTTGGGTTTTGTATCTTGTGATTCTAACTAGTGTAAGATATTTATAGCATTCTAATATTATGGGCTTTTAGCCTTGCTTATACAGTTTATTTAATAGTATTTACAAAATTGTCTAGATTATTATTAAAATTTACATAAGTGTAAATAGTGTAAATAATTGTTGTGTTTAATTTGTATGCCTTAGGGTTATTTGCATGTTGTTCTCAATCATTTTAACTAAATGAAATTAAAATAAGTCTTGAGAATTATTAGTTAAAATATTGATACTCGTGGACACTTATATCTTATGATCATATTATAACTTCTACTGGTGATTAGAAAGTTATAGTTCTATATTGATGAGATAGATTCACTTTATAATTGTTAGATGATTGATCATGATTGGATTAATGTTACATTCTTTAAGACCCATAATTAGTGCATTATATCATATGTTGCATTTGTGGTATTGTATTTGAAATATTGATGAAGGATCATAGTTTATGTTGTGCATTTGAGAGTGAATGTGATGCGTGACTATTGTGTTTAGTGGTGTCAAGTGTTTATGTCATTTGGGGAAGATGATTCCAAAGGCCTAGGAAGGTGTGATTGTGTGGGAGTTGGCTATGTGTGCATCATGTGAGTTGAGTAAATTACTATTCTAGAATGTTTCCTCCTATTCATGTTGGTATGGTACATGTGCAAGATGGATAATGCCTTGCTCAGTGTACCTATTCATGTGGTTATGATGATTATGCAAGATGGATAATGCCTTGCTTAGTATACCTATTCATGTGGTTATGATGATTATGCAAGATGGATAATGTCTTTTTCAGTGTACCTATTCATGTGGTTATGATGATTATGCAAGATGGGTAATGCCTTGCTCTGTGTAATGTGAAATGATGTATATTTTGTGTTGTAAACACATCATGATGAGAAATGTGATAATTCATGCTTGGTTAATGTTTTGGGCATGGTGAATCTAGATGTAGTGAAGGGGGGTGGCTTTCAATGTGGGGCCGATGCCCAAAGTGGCTTGTCAGGGTAACCCATTGGAAGTTGTTAATCCAGTGATAACTTCATAATAAATTTAGAGGGTTGGGTAGTTTTCACACTAATTAAGATAATTGAATGTCTTACCCATGCCTGTAGTGCTTGTTCAGGCTAAGGATGGGATGAGAAGGCCATGGTTGGCAAAATCAACTTCCTTGTCCTCACGAAAGGAATGTTGGTTCCACATGTGTCACCCTATGGGGCCGACATTTAGTAAGAGACTGTCAGGATAACCATAGATGGGGGCCGGCACCTAGTGAGAGACTATCAAGGTAACCCATGGATGGGGGCTGACATCTAGGTAGAGACTGTCAGGGTAACCCATGTTAGGGCCATGCAATGACACTCATCCCTACTACATCCTAGCACTCCCTAATGTGTCATTGTGTGATTGCCTCTGGAAGTGTTGTTTGATTTACTTATGATGTTCTTTTTGACGCGTGTTGTATTGAAATCTTGTGTAGTCCTTGCACTTGTTAGTTTACTGTCTTTATTGATTGTTTTCTTAGTGGGACCTTATTGTTATCTCCTAGCACGGGGGGTGGACCTTAGGGTTCCACATGGTCGGGTGGTTGTGCTTTTATCTCCATTAGTTTCCCTTGATATTGTTCGTGTGCAAGAAGGATGTACCTTGTATGGCAGATTTCAGATCTTGCTCTGGCTTGAGGAGATAGATACTTATGATCATGTTTCAGTCTTGTATATCAGTTGAATCATGTACTGTTATCTTGATATATGTAATCCAATGTAAAATGTACAGCGATATTGTAAACAATGTAATGTTGTACTCTCTTGTAAAGGAACTTGTCTATGTACTTGTGATCATATGTGCAAGATCCTGATGTTACTTATCTAATGATATAATATGGAATTGTATGTGTTTATTTATCTAATGCAATTAGACTTAGAATGAACTGTGTTTGTTAGTTAATTCATAATGTTGGTTAGATCTTGTTTTAGTCCATTAGTAATGCAGCCGTGGATCCCTAGAGGATAAAGCTTAATTTATATGTCATGAATAAATATATGATTGTTGTTATTTCTTTCGATTAAAAAAAATATTTGACCTTTTTGTAAGCTTAGTTGTGTTATCCTCTGGGTTCCTTGACGGGGCGTTACATGCTAGCATGGGAAAATGACATTGAATTGGTAAAAACCAAGAGTGTTTTTAAATATCCTTGCTACCTAATTATAATAACAAATAGGATGTATCTATCTTCTATGGTATTACTGCTTCATCTCATCAAAGTTTCTTCTCATTTTTATGCTCTTACAACTCTTAAGAAACCTCATCTAACCATTATAGACTAAAATATTCAAGAGCCTTTGGTGGTATAATGAGGACTCCTATAGTGTAAACCCACCCACCTAGACATGTTGTTACTATTTATTTTATATGATGACTCTCCATTTGTAAAGTTGCTCTCTCTACATGCTAACACTGTACGAAACTACCCTTTTTGCAACTTCAAATTTGGTGCTACCACGAGCAAACTACATTGATCTAGCCAGAAATAAGAGAGGATTTTTAGAGGGACTCACTACCTAACTATAGGAATAAATTGGGAATCTCTAGGTGCCATGTTCATCCCATGTCATCTTGTCAAAATTTCTCACTTTTATGCTCTTAGGGCTCTTAATAGACATTGTCTGATCATTACATAGCTTGAGAGAATTGGGAGGCCTGGGTAGTGAAATAAAACCTCCAGTAGAATTTAACCACTCACCTAGATGTGTTTATTTTATTGGTTTCCTTCTAAGATGCTTTGTTTACAAAGTTGCTCTCTCTACACCCTAGCAATACACAAAATTGCCTCTTTTTGCAACTTTTGATTTGGTGCTATCACATGCAAATCACATTGAGCTGACTAAAATGAAAGATAATTTAGAGGGATTCGCTACCTAAATTTAGAATTAAATTGAATTCCATGTGTCATGATCTCCCTTCACCATATTGTCAAAGTTTCCCACTTTTATGATCTTAGTGCTCTTGAGAGAACTCATTTGACCATTATAGCTCAAAAGGTTTGGGAGCCTTGGTTTGAAAAATGAGGCCTCCTCTAACATTAACCCACCCACCTAGATGTTTTAGCACTATTGTTTCCTTTCCATGATATTTTGTTTGCAAAGTTTATGTCTCTACACCCTAGCATTGCAACCACAAGAAAATCATATTGAGCTGACCAAAATAGAGAGATAATTTTATAGAGGGCCTCGTTTCCCAAATATAAGAGCAAACATGACATCTCAATGTGCCATAGTCTTCCTACACTATCTTTTCAAAATTTCTCACTTTTATGCTCTTAGGGCTCTTAATACCTACCTCATCTAACTATTAGAGCTCAAAAGGTTCAAGAATCTTGGGTTGCATAACAAGGACTCCTCTAGCCTAAACCTACCCACTCAAACATGTTGGAACTATTGGTCAGTCCTATATTTTTTGTTCTACTAAATTATGGGTTAAATTTTTAATGGTTACTTCATATGCTTGTTATAAGTACATGCCAAACTACAAAATGCCTCTAAAATTAGCAAATAAAGATGCTCCTATAGAGTGCCCCATTTTGGGCCACTTTTATTTTGACATTAACTAGACTATGTAGTTATATCATCTTTGTAATCCACATCTTCATATGGATTTCAACATGCCACATTCAACAAAAGAATGACCATGTATAATCACAAAGAGAGCTATCTCAAACCCAATACTATGAACAATCACATTGCCTGAGAAAATCATAAACCTTAATAAAGAAAATATGAAGGTGAATCTATTAAACATCCAACCAAAGGTACTCAACTTTTTCTTCTTATGAATAATAGGAACAATAGGTAAGGAGGCCTCCAAGATTCTCAATATTTACTCACAATACCAAGATATGAAATTACCACATAACCCCACTCTCAAGAATCCATATCTTCTCATCTTCTCTAGTGGCTAGATAATCTTGAAGGATTTTTTGTAAAATATCAAGACTACAGAGGATTTCTCCTAATTGTTTTCTCTAATTAGAAGAGATCTTAAAAATAACCCTAAATAATTCTATATTTTAGTAGCTTGAGATCTTATATTTTATTGGCATAGGCTAGTAACATGAAGTACATTTCCCATTCAATCAATTATCAACTACTTAAAGATTCTTGTGCACATAGATATCTTAATCTTGTATAGTTTCTCTTCTTACAAGTAGCAATTTGAGATTTGATAAGAATTCTCTATTACAAACCATGCTATACATTTTCATGCAAAATTCAACAATTATTATATAATAATTACAGACCATGTCATACAAAGATAATAATTCTCACACTTTATTTGCAAAGATGTAAAATATATGAGCATAATAAGGATCATAAAATGGAATCGCATCATTTTTCACTTCATTCTTTCTTATAAGCACTTATTTAACCTATTACCATTTCTTTATTATGTTATTCATTTGTTTAGGATTACCATGCTATTATTTTTTTATTATATCACCTTAAGCTTTATCATTGTTATGCTATTATCATTGTTTTCATTTCACATAACTTATTAGTCCACTTCTACATATAAAGGGTGCAATCCACATTACAAGTTTGAAATCATATCAAATTTATCTCATATATTTATTTCAAGAAGCCATAATGACATACAAAATTTGAACAAAATTAATAACTAAACAAAGCCATATAGGCAAACAATGATATACATCGATAAAATACAAATATAGGCATATATGCCATGAATTCATACAAAAAAACTCTTTACATAGGAACTATGCAATATCATTGAACAATTGGCCTCTCTTGTCCCACTAAGAAGATGAAGAACCAATCTCATAATTGACATCTCTCCTCTACCAATTAGACCTCCTAAACTCAAGAATTGATTGTAGCTCCACCTAATAATACAAATAACAATATACACACTAATATAGAAAACATAATATATAAAATGACATAGGTAAATAAAAACTTACCACATACTCGTAATCCCACTCTATCATACTCTACTTCTCCGCATCGCTTGAGGGGTGGGCGCATGAAATGGAGTTCTCGCCTACTCTTGAAGCAAGCATGAAGAAGTAATTTAGAGTAAAGATGAATGTAATTTATTTGCACCAAATGATGTTAGTTAAGATAAGAAATTCATAGTGGCATTTATATTACTAACTCATACCTATGTAGGAGCCATAGAAGATGTTATTCTTGCAGTAATGCCCATCTCTAGTGATCCATGAAGTTGCGGAGGAATTGTATTAAAGATGTCAATTGAAAACAAGAACAAGATTATTTGGCCAAAATAATGAAAATGGCACACATACACTACATAACATTATCTATGTGTACATAATTCATTTTCTATATAAATGATGATTAAAAATATTAGAACTTACTATAGTGACAATTGAGAAATGATTATTGCCACCAACATGCCTAGATGTGGAAGGTCCAACATCGACATGTTTAACATGAGATTGTGATTTTAAGATCAACATTGTTAATAAAAACAAATTGACACAATATATTTACATTTATTACAATTATACCCGAGGAGTTGTCAAGATTGCATAACTATGCGATGAAGTGACATGGGATGTAATATGCATTATTTGACCTTGAAATTTTATAATAAATACACTTTTTTCATCAACTTTAATTCATAATGGATTAATATAGTTATTTCTAAAATTCAAAAGAAATATACTAAATCACATAACCTTATTTAAAATTACTTGTGGGTCAATAACAAAGGTTTTCTCCAGTAAGGTGTCTATCATGACCATACTCTCCAACACAAAATAATGTTTTGACTCATACTGTGTGCCATACTCCCTAGTCTATGGAGCATCTTGCTTAGCTATGGATCATCATCCTCAACTTGTGTAGTAGCCTCATCAACACATATACCTCCATGATAGTAAGCTCCACAACTATCACATACATGGGGACTGTTGCAATGTTTGGAATGATTTTTTTCATGGTATCCCTCCCTAGTATTACTCAAAGCATGGAGGGTTTAAATCTCCATAGTCTCCTTAACCATTAATAGGAGTGTCACATGGTGAAGTGTCTTATCTACAAGGGGTCTATGTTGTTGATATTCTGCATGTCAAGCCCCCATTCAATCTTGTGTAGACCCACTCCCCCTCCCCTAACACTATCTATGATAAAAATAGTTTGGGATCTCATGTAGCACAAACTCACAATACGATTTCCTAATAAAGTACAAGGGAACCTCATGATTGTTACATGGGGGATAATAAAAAACCATGCACCACCTATCCTAAAAGTTATTACTTATCTCTCGGTGATTGCACTAGTTTATAGAGAATATATTCACACTAGTTGGGAAGGGTTGATTGGTTTTTGGGTCTGTAAAGAGGGCACATATTTTGTCTTTTCCAATCTCTTTCCTTTTTGCATTAGCATAAGATAGTTTTCAAGCATAAAATTGGTAACACTAGTCTCTATGGGAATAGCTTGTCTCAAATTATCCTATGACATAGTCTATATTTGTAATCAATTGTTGTAATTTTTTTACTAATGAATCATGCTAGGGTTTGTCACTCTAGGATCTTTTAGTGAATTAATTAATTTATAAATGCAAGCTTTATTTTCTTGGATGACTCCTAATGAATTCTCTTGCAAATTTGGAGGGTTTTATAGAAATCTCAAAGGGATTGGAGGATTTTTATGAGGAGGGATCAAAGGATTTTTATGAGGAGGGCTTAGATGATTTTGTTCAACAAATTGTTCACCTACAACATTTGGTTTTTAGTTGAACATTTGCACAACCTAGTTTATATAATTCAAAAAAATGAGAGAAATTTTGATCAAAACAATAAAATTATAACCTAATTTTAATTAAACAACTAAAATAAGAAATAAAATTGTTTAAAATATATTTCTATGTGGTGACATTAATGAATGATGTACTGATGAGTGGAATTGAGCTTCAAAGATGAAAATTTGTAGAAGCGCGCTTGCAAAATTGTTCTACTCATGTTTTCCTTGGAGAAAACAATAAAGATATACACTTTTGGTCATGGGTCCCCTATTATGTTTTACCTCAAAATAAAATGTACACATTTATATTGTGTGTGCATCATAGCATGCATGCATTATGGCTCATAGTTGTATGAGCCATAACATGCTCATGTTATAATGCAAGAATGATATGGCCTTTATGACTACGAACCATAACATGCTTGTATTATTTAACATGATCATGATTAGTAAAATATGTTTTAAAATATCATTTTAGCCATTTTTTGGCCCCCCAACTTTGTGCACATGCCCTCTACTTGGATCTAATGGATGACTAGGTGGAAAAGTAATCAAATTTGAGCTTAACAAACTTTGAAACATAGTATCCAAAGGCTCTTCTAACTTAGTAAAAGTCCTAAAATTATGAATCTTGAAAGAGGGCACAATGGAGGTATTAACTACATTATGTACATTACCCTTTGTCTCTTTAGAACCATTACCCTTTGAAAAAATATTGAACTGTTAGAATTTACAAATGAGAAGATGTGGGGGAACCATGAGAAGATGAGCCATACTTAAGTGCATTGGATGCAAGAAATGTCAATTAAAGTTTTTATATGAGAACACATGTCCATGAAAGAAGGAAATTTTCTCAAGTAGATGTTATTGCTAATAGTAGGAAGGATTCCTCCAAGAAATATGGTTTGTATCTCATCATCATCTAATTGATGCTTTATTTTACCACACAAAGTTTGGAAGTGAATGTGATCATATTTGATAGGTTTATTATCTCTTTGGTCATATTTAGTCAAACTAGTTATAATTGTTTTCAAACCCATTTTAACATGAAAATCTCACAAGAAATTTGTCACTAGCTTATATCGAAAGAATGGATAGAACCTAAAGATAAAGAGGAACAATTAAATAACATAAACCCTCAGGGTTTGTGGAAACAACTTATCTAAGACTTTATCATCATATCTAAAATTTAAACATGCAACATCTAAAGCGTGTACATGAAAATGAGGATATCCTTTTCCATGATACAATTCAAATCTAGATGCCACAAAACTAGGAGGCAATGGACATATCACAATATTAAATGCAAGAGGTATGTAATGTGGAGGATTGTATAAAATAAATTCATACTTAGTAGGCATATCATCCACTTTCTTCTTGAGTTGATCAAATTCTTTGAATAGAGTATCCAATCTAGCAATAATGGTGGTATGAGAAGCATGGGAAATAATGGATGAAGTATAGAGATGATGATATAAAAGGAAGTGAAAATGTAAAGACATGCCCACAGTAGGAGTAGAGTGGGGTATGGAATGGGATACCAAAGAAGGTATGGAATGAGATATAGAACTAGGAATGGAGCAAGCAATAAAAGTATGGATAGCCATGGTTGATTAGGGATTGCATTAGAAGAGGCAACACTCGTGGTGGAGGTGGAAATAGTAAAAGTGACACTAGATCATGTGTAATCATAGTACTAGTAGGGATAGCATGGAAGGTAGGTGAAGCAGTAGTGGGATAGGAGGGAGGTGTAGATGTAAAAATATCCATATGGAAGTAGGTATTGTAGGAGGAATGAAATTAAGAGGTATGCAATATTTGGGAACAAAACCAAGGGGAAATTGTGATGAGGATACACCATTAAAAGAATTGGAAGTAGTAATTTTAGCACCAATTCATTGAAGTACATGCAACACAAATGGTTTAGTAAGTAATAAATCATGAAAATCTTGAGCTAAATTTTTAGGGCTATCCACCTCAACTAAACTAGCAAGCTCATGTACAAATTATTTTTTCAAATATTCTTCATGATCATAAGCTTTAATCTCATGCTTAACAATTATAATAACAATAGTAATGCTTATGAGAACATCATTAGGAACACCAATTTCAATAGATTGAGTCATTTGAGGATTCAAATGAGGGCTTCTCCTTAATGGAATGTGAGGATGAGAATGATATCTTGGCATGCAAAATAACTCACAAAGCCCTAAAGGCCAAATGATAAAAAAAACTTAAATATTTGGGTTAAAAAATAGAAAGCACTAAAATTTGAAAATAACTCAACAAATAAAACCCTAAAGGTAAAAAACAAGGGTCGGTAGGGTGGGTGAAAACAAGATCACACAAGAAATCACAAAACCCTAAAGAACTATATAGCTATGAAGCATAAATTAGAGGAATCCAAACCCTAATAAGATCTAAAAAGGATGAAAAGAAGGACAAACCCCAAGGTGAAACCCTAGGCCATGTAAGAAAGTTGGACTCACAAAAAATGTAAGGGAAAAACCTCCAACTTAGATAAGCTATCTAAGCTAATTAAATAAATAAAGTAATTGTTTAATAATTAACTTAGATAAATGAGCTGGTATTGGAAATAATAAATATTGAAATTGAATGCAATAATTAATTAAATTAAACTTCAATACTTAGATTTCGAATGTGGGAGAGTGAAACTAAAATGTCTGGAACTGTTCTGCCACATAATTAGAATTTCAGTGTTTGTACATGGATGATTGTCTTTGACTTCTACAAACTAATTATGTTTTGCCCTAGTTCCCCTATGCATGTGCGGGTATGATCTATGTGAGTGTAGACTTGATTTATGTGAGTGTGAACCTAAGCTTGACATGATCTAAATTGCAAATTGTGGGACTAATCTAGTAGATTGTTGGTTGTTGGGAATTATTTGCCTTGGTCTTTTGATATCAAATTCTATTTAAGGACTGGTGGTGTTTAGGAACACCTTTGGGAATTTGCTAAATCATGAGGGTCACATTCTCCTTAGTCAAACCCCTAATTAGATCATCTTTATAGTTCTAAGCAAAAGGTTCGAAGACAACAACAAGCATGCAACAAACCTAGGATGATGTATGTTGATGTAATTCTCTTACAATTTTGCTAGATTCCTCTTATCCCTTTTGCAAATCAAATTCTAGATGTGCTCAATAGATTCCTAAGTGCTTTCAAAATGAATGAATGAACGGATGGATATCCTTAAATATAACAACCAGGCATACAAATCAACATAAACATGTGATAGTTCAACTCACAACGGCCAATAAGAAGGAATAAGTAAGATTTATTTTGAATGTAAAATTTAAAAGTTTAGGGTTCATGGCCATGACCACAAAAGTGACCTAAATCAAGTCCACACCTACAAATTTGATCGATGATGACAAATAAAAAATCTAAAGAACATGACCAAATCTTTTTAAAAAGGTGATAACAAAATTAAGATATAAAAATATTATAAACCAAATTCACACAAAAATATATGACTTATAAATTTATTATTACATTTGAAACCTTCTAATCAAAACAACCAAAAACCCAAAACATAAGAAGAAAAAGCGCGTGTACAACTTCTTTTACACGGCTATATTGTTATAGAAAAATGAAATAATTCAAAATTAACCGCTAGTCACGGTCCTTTACACCTTCCAAGATCTAGCAAATTTAAGAGAAAAAGCATTCTTCTCATGATTTTCAACCACTTTTATTTTACCCACACGTTAGTCCCCAATTAAAATTACAAAGTCAAATTAAAAAGATACCTCCTTTCATACGGAGACCAAAAAGACGAGGACCATGTTTTGTTGTTGGACAACAGCAAACCTCATAAGTGGCTAGAAAAGCTTTTCCCTTCACTCCCTCGTTCTAACAAATTATAGCTTTGGAACACCTCATATTCTCCATCATTTGTGCTTCCTTAATTCATGGCACCACACAACCACCTTTGACGACATAGCAAAAATGCAATTGTGTCTAGGCTTGGCAATGTTTGCATTATTTTATTGAAATAAACTTTTATTGAAGAAAAAAGAATAAGACTCCAAGAAAGAGTACCATGAACATGATTCAAAGGGAGCCCTCCAACCTAAGAAAAAGACCATCATGAGGGCACAATACAAAATAGCCTAAGAACTATTAGAAGAGAGACACCAAAATGTAGTTGTTGCAACAAGGAAAGTTCCTTGGATATAATCACATCTCATTAATGAGTTTTCTATGAAATACAACAAGATAAGAAGACTAATAGGATCGGAATGTTGATCCTTGAGAATTTTTTACACATAGTAGGTAGTAGAGGTAGATGGCTCCTTTGTCTCAATTTTTGCATCATTCAAGTTTTGTTGCATCATCCAAGTTTTGGCACTTCACTTTCAAAAGTATTAGCTATGAAATATTGAGTGAACCATTTATAATTATAAATGAAGGGTTTTTTTTGGTAATTTGAGTATTGTTTAATAAAAAAAAATTAAAAGGAATGGATTTTTATAAATTATTAATAAAGGAAAAATAATTTTTCTAGAGTTAATTTGAGTTAATTAAGTAAATGTAATCAAATAAGTATAAATTAGTTAGATTATTTAAATATAGTTGATATTAATAAATCTAATAATTGTAAATAGTTAAATTTGGAAAGTAAATGTTAAGGAGGATAATACTTAGCTTTATGACTAGAGAATGTGTGTCAAGGATGAAGATTCTAGTATCAGAGTGGAATATGCTTTATACTCAGCACTAATCTTATGTTTTGTCTAAGGTCGAGTCTAGCAATTTGGATCATATCTACAATTGTGGACTCGTCCTATAGCTTTGAGTTTGACCCTACATAATTATATAGTTTACTCCTTTGTTCACATGATAGATATTTGTCTACTTTTCTCTTTTTGATCTACGGGTTGGCAATATTTAAAAATACCTAGAAAGGGCTATTATTTCATCCTAAGGAGACAAGTTCTCCTAGGTCAACCCCCATAAATGTGTATGAAAGGTTGAAGATAATAGGCAAGGGCCCTAGAATGATGTATGTAGATTCATTACTCTTTTGAACTTCCAAAATTGAAATGTCATTATTGATTGCTCCTTTAATGTTTTAGAATGCTTGAGAATTGAGATCTCCTTTGATTATTAGAAAAAATGCATTGAATGTCTTTAAATATTAGCACATGACATCAAATTTTATAAAAAAAATTGTTTAGTCAACTCCTAGTCAGCCAAATTTAAATTTTGGAAAGGAAAGGGCCAAGTCCATGACTACAAAAATGACCCTAAGTGGTCGAACAAGTAGATCTAGGTGGCTAATGGGTATATCAGTATAGGTGCATGGATAAATGTGATAAATGTGTGCATAAGGTAAATACATTGGAGTATGTGTGTGTATTGATAAGGCAAGGGCTAGGTTCATTGAAACATGTGTATATTAAAGATTGGGGAATAAGCCCAACTTCACACAAGATTGCACTATTTGTTGATATGTACATGTATCTTGACATTTCCTCAAAATGAGCACAAAACTAAATGGGAAGTGGCATGGGTATGCAAATTTTGTCATTACATTTTCCCAACCACTTTGAGTTGCATGTCAATCCTAAAATACTTGTGCAACTCAAATATGTAGCACTCACAAACATGCATGTAAAGTAAATATTCATACAACAAAGGACACAAATAAAGTGTCATCATGTAAGTCTATCTGATGCAAAAGCATCCCTGGTTCAAGAGCAATCTTTCATCAACCAAAAACATTTGCATTTTAGTTTGTTTTCTTTCATTTTTCCAGTATAGTTCAAGCAGTTTAGTCAGAAGCAGTTTTAGTATTTTGGTCTGCATTCTGCTGCAGTTGCATTTCAGACCCTGCGGAGCTGGACTTAGCATCTAGACATGCTGATCTACATCATATCCAAATCTCAGAGCATTTGGTTAAGATACCAGAAAGATATCGCTATCAGAAGATTGACTATTTTCTCAAAGCAGAGCATCATGGCAGTCTCAGACAATCAACTAAAGGAGAAGACCTGCGGAGCATTTCCTAACTTGTGGAGTCTAATGACACATCATTCAATGATCTTTGGTTCATGGCCGACTTTCCCTGAGATCCGCACATCATTCCATTCATTTGCGGAGGAGTTCTACTCAATTAGGGCTGACCTATCCATGTACACACGTTACAGCTCTTCATTGGAGTTTGTGATCTCCCTTAGTTGATGCGAAGGAATCTTATGTTCTGGATATGATATATAATGATGCAATAGATCCTTAGGAAAGCAGATTTTGGGATAGTGATGATCATTACCATAAGTTCATAGTTTGAATTCTTGCAAAGGAGCTTCAAAGTTATATCTTGTGCATATACTGGTATTTTGCAATCAGGCCTGTGAGCCCTAATAGTAAGCCTACATGTTGTCGACCGATTTGTATTTGAATTCTATGATATATTGAATGACTGAATATGCATTTGTTTCATATCTTTGAGTTGTTTCCATTGTGTTTACTCTTGTTGCACAGTCTAAATAGTTCATTCTGTGAACCCTCCTACTGTGACTCCACCAAGTGGTATCAGAGCAAAAGTTTGAATCTTTGGGAGTGAATTGAGAGAAGTTGATGAAGGAATTCTGTAAGATCTTTCTATGGATAGATTGCCAATCCGAGCCAGGTTACTTGTGTCACAACTGATTGCTGATTGTGAGGTAGTTGTCACCTTGTAGCCCGATCGCTGAACTTGAGGCAGTTTGCACTTGATCCTAGGAAGATGCCACTGAGGAGAATCCCTACTATTGGAACAATGGATGGTAGAATGGACGAGATGATGTAAATAATGAAAACAATGAGAATTCAATTGGATGATGTTGAGGAAGATAGGCGAAGAGGATTGACACCTAGACCTAATGTTGAAAGTGATGATGAAGAAGCATTTCAATCTATTGAACAAATTGGTGAAACCCTAGGAGGTGATGAAGAAGAAGAATCAGATCAAGTAAAGATGTTGTGAGCTATTTCAAAGATTGCAAAGAGACCTAGAGTTGATGTATCGAATTACACTGGCAATTTAAGCCCTGAAGAATTGATTGACTGGATAAATGACCTAGAAGAATACTTTGAATATGAAGAAGTTGAAGATCCAGAGAAGGTAAAATTTGCAAAGACAAAGTTGAAAGGACATGTTGTTATATGGTGGAAGGAAGTTCAGTTGGATAGGAATAGAAGAGGAAAATAAAATATTACAAAGTGGGATAGAATGGTGACAAAATTGAAGAATCAGTTTATCCCTGCTGACTATGAGTTGGAGTTGTTGAAGAGATTGCAAAACCTGATGCAAAAGGAGAAATCTCTGAAGGAGTATACTGAAGAATTTCATAAGATGATCATAAGAACATGACATAGTGAAGCAAGTAAGGAGAAAGTGGCTAGATACATCAATGGACTGAGATTGAACATTCAAGAAGAACTAAGTTTGGTAAGGATGGCATCTCTGGAAGAAGCATATCAGTTTGCCCTAAAAGTTGAAGAGAAGCTGAATAAGAGGCATGATCAGAGACAGAGAGGTAGAGGAGGTAAATTTTAGAGAGGTAGAACATCTTCCAGAGGAGACAGATCACATCTAGAGAAGAACAAGCCTAACAACCCATTTAAGAAAGAGGATAGAGATAACAATGCCTACCAGAGCAATGACAGGAATTTTCATCATAGAGGTAATTATAATTCATATCGGAATGAAGGATATAGAAGAGAAGGAAGAGGATTTGATAGGAGAGAATTTAGAGGAACATGTTTCAAGTGTGGAGGTGAAGGACATAGAGCATTTGAATGTAATCAGGGGAGTACAAGCAAGAGGACAAAGAATAGTGGAAGAGCAGCCTATGTTGAGGAGGAACCTGTTGAACCATCGAGTTCAATTGGTAAACCTAAGAAAGGAGAATCACTTGTGATGAGGAGAGCACTATTTCAAACAAAGACAAATGAAGAACCACTGCAGAGCAAAAGTTTGTTTAGAACCATATGCAAATCAAAAGGTAAATGTTGCAAAGTTGTAATTGATAGTGGTAGTTCTGATAACCTAGTTTTAGAGGAGATGGTGACTAAGCTAAAGTTGGAAAGATTGAAACACTCTAAGACCTATCAGATAGCATGGATTCAGGATGATCATAAGGTACTGGTGAGTGAACAATGTTTGGTGAAATTTCATATTGGATCATATCATGATGAATTATTGTGTGATATTATGCCTATGGATGTTTGTCATATCTTGTTGGGTAGACCTTGGCAGTATGATAGAAAATTTATACATGATGCGAGAAAGAATACATACACTATAACATCAAATGGAAAGAGAATTACCCTGATTCCTTTGGAAGATGATCCTAAGAGTGAAGTATGTGGGAATGCTAGAATCTATTTGGTAGATGGAAGAAAATTTATGGATGGTTTGAGACATGAGAATATGTGTTATGCTTTGATTCCTAAGAAACTTGAAACATTGAAGGAGACTGAAGAATCACAACCGGAGGAGATAAAATAATTGCTGACAGAGTATGAAGAAATCATATCAGACAATGTACCTGAAGGATTACCACCAATCAGGACTATCAGTCATCACACGGATCTCATATCGGGAGCAAGTTTGCTTAACAAAGCAACACATAGAATGACACCGGCAGAGAATGAAGAATTGAATAGGCAGATACAAGACTTGTTAAGGAAAGGTTTGATCAGAGAGAGTTTGAGTCCTTGTGTAGTACCTGCAGTATTAGAACCAAAGAAAGATGGAGAATGGAGAATGTGTACTGACTCTAGAGCAATCAACAAGATCATAGTTAAGTATAGATTTCCTTTACCTAGGATGGATGATATCATGGATTATTTGAGTGGAGCAAGATATTTCACAAAGATAGATTTGAAGAGTGGATACCATCATATCAAAATCAGAGAAGGAGATGAATGGAAGACTGCTTTTAAGACAAATGAAGGATTGTATGAGTGGTTAGTGATGCCTTTTGGATTGACAAATGCACCTAGTACTTTCATGAGATTGATGAATGAAGTTTTGAAGAAATTCTTGGGTAAGTTTGTTATTGTATATTTGGATGACATTCTGATTTTCAGTAAGACAAAGGAAGAACATTTGTAGCATCTGAGACAAGTATTGCAAAGACTAAGAGAGGAGAAATTGCTGATAAACATCAAGAAATGTAGTTTCATGAAGGAAGAATTGGTATTCTTGGGATTTGTGATTTCTGTGGAAGGATTGAAGATGGACCCTGAGAAAGTAAGAGCAATTATTGAATGGACTACACCGGAGAGCATTGGAGAGGTTAGAAAATTTCATGGATTAGCTAGTTTCTATTGGAAGTTCATCAGAAATTTTAATTTAGTTTCTAACCCTATGACATAAATAATGAGAGGTGACAGAAAAGATTTCAAGTGGACATCAAGAGTAGATAAAACTTTTGAATTGTTGAAGCAAAAAGTGACATAGCAACCTGTTTTGGCATTACTAGATTTCAATAAGGCATTTCAAGTAGATTGTGATGCAAGTGGAAATGTAATTGGAGCAATATTAAGTCAAGAGGGTAGACCTATAGCATATTTCAGTGAGAAGTTGAATGATGCAAGGAGAAGATATTCAGTCTATGATCAAGAGTTCCATGCCATAATTCAAGGCTTGAAGAAGTGGAGACATTACTTGTTGCCTAAGGAGATTGTGTTGTATATAGATAATCAAACTTTGCAATATTTAAATAGTCAAGGTAAGTTGAATTAGAGACATATGAGATGGGTAGAGTTCATGTAGAATTATACTTTTGTGTTGAAGCATAGGAGTGGTAAATCAAACAAAGTTGCAGATGCATTGAGCAAGAGAAAAAACCTGTTGACAAAGATGATAGTTGAAGTGATAGGATTTGATGAATTGAAAAACATGTACGAGGGAGACATTGATTTTGTAGAGCCTTGGAAAGCATGCAAGGAACCTGTTGCGACAGATAGGAGTAAGTGGTTGGATTATTTCATTCAGGAAGATATGTTGTTCAGAGGAAATTAGTGATGCATACCTAAAATTTCCATGAAAGATAATTTGATCAAGGAAAAACACAGTGGAGGATTGGTAGGACATTTTGGCATTGATAAGATAGTGGCCTTGGTGAGTGAAATTTACTTTTAGCCTCAGATGCATAAAGATGTTAGGAAATTTGTGCAGAGTTGTAGAATTTTTCAAGTTGCAAAAGGAAGTAGTCAGAACACTAGATTGTATAAACCTTTGACAGTACTGGAGAGACCTTGGGAAGAGATAAGTATGTATTTTGTAATGGGATTGCCTAAGACACAGAGAGGACATGATTCAATATTTGTAGTGGTGGACATATTTTCAAAGATGGCACATTTCATACCTTGTAAGAAGACAACTATTGCAGTGCATGTAGGAGACCTATTTTTCAAGGAGATTGTGAGATTGCATGGATTGCCTAAGAGCATAGTTTTAGATAGAGACACCAAATTTCTTGGACACTTTGGAAGAAGATGAAGGTAGATTTGAAGTTTAGTTCAACATTTCATCCATAGACTGATGGACAGATAGAAGTAGTGAATAGGAGTTTGGGAAACTTGTTGAGATGTTCAGTTGGAGAGAAGACATGAAGTTGGGATTTGACTCTTTCACAAGTAGAGTTTGCATACAATAATTCAGTAAATAGGAGCACCGGAAGAACACCTTTTGAGATTGTTACTAGATTCAATCCTAAAGGTGCTGCAGAATTGAAAGATATCAGTATGGCAGAAAAGAGAAGTGCAGAAGTAGAAGAATTTGCAGACCACATGAAGGCAGTGCATGATCAGGTTAAGAATCATTTGGAGGAAATAAACAGTAAGTATAAGGAAAAGGCAGATGAGAAGAGAAGACATAAGGAATTTGCAGTTGGAGATAAAGTGATGGTATATTTGAGAAAAGAAAGGTTTCCAGTTGGAACATATAACAAGTTGAAGATGAAGAAGTTTGGTCCTTGTAAGATACTCAGAAAATTTGATTTAGGAAATGCATATGAAGTGGAATTATCGAAGACATTAGGTATATCACCTATATTTAACATTGCAGACCTATATCAGTATCATGAAGTAGAGTTTAGTGAAAACATGGAAGAAGACTTGAAGAAGAGTTACCACATAAAGTACTAGAGCAGATTGAGGACATTTTGGATAGTAGAGTTGGACGCAGCACCAGAGGAAGACAATACAAAGAATATCTTGTGAAGTGGAAAGGCAAACTAGAAGAGGATTCATCATGGATTTCTCAAGTTGAGGTGGACCGTCTTGGTTCTCCCCTAGCCCCAGCAAACTGAGCGACTCACTTTTTCAATAACCCCAAATGTTTGATACAGGAACATCCCTGGTTCAAGAGTAATCTTGCATCAACCAAAAACATTTGCATTTCAATTTGTTTTCTTTCCTTTTCCAGTATAGTTCAGGCAATTCAGTCAAAGGTAGTTTCAATATTTTGGTCAGCATTCTACTACAGTTGCATTTCAGACCTTATGGAACTGGACTTAGCATCTAGACATGCTCATCTACATCATATCCAAATCTTAGAGCATTTGGTTAAGATATTGAAAAGATATCGCTATCAGAAGATCAACTATTTTCTTAGAATAGAGCATCCTGGCAGTCTCACACAATCAGCTAAAGGGGGAGACCTACGGAGCATTTCCTGACTTGTGGAGCCTAATGACACATCATTCAATGATCTTTGGTTCGTGGCCGACCTTCCCTGAGATCCACACATCATTCCATTCATTTGCGGAGGAGTTCTACTCAATTAGGGCCGACCTATCTGTGTACACATGTTACAACTCTTCATTGGAGTTTGTGATCTCCCTTGGCTGACGCAGAGGAATCTTCTATTCTGGATATGATATATAATGATGCAATAGATCCTTAGGAAAGTAGATTTTGGGATAGTGGTGATCATTAGCATAAGTTCATAGTTTGAATTCTTGCGAAGGAGCTTCAAAGTTATATCTTGTGCATATACTGGTATTCTATAATTAGGCCTGTGAGTCCTAATAGTAAGCCCACATGTTGCCAACCGATTTGTATTTGAATTCTATGATATATTGAATGATTGAATCTGCATTTGTTTCATATCTTTGAGTTGTTTCCATTGTGTTTACCCTTGCTGCACAGTCTAGACAATTCATTCTGTGAACCCTCCTACCATGACTGCACCACTATGCTTCAATATGCTCTCTCCATAGGAACCTACAAATAGAGGAAAAATATGTAATGAGTAGCTTTTGTCTCACAAGTGAAAATTAAATATAGAATAGGAGCTTGCAAACTATCTAAGAAATACGAATGACAAGAAATGGTTAAAATTAGGAAATTTTACTTCTTCAAAAATGACAATAGTGCATTTGGTGTGGTAGCCATAAGATGACAAGGCATGTGGAATGCAAGGTATGGCATGTGATATTGCTTTATTTGGTCATGGTAATGAGTCTTTGTAGCACCTATCACTGTATAAAAACTCAATATTGGAATACTAGTGAAAATATATGCCCCCCACAATTGGTTGCATCATTAGGGTGCAAGGAATTGAAGGAGAGGAAAAACATACATGAAGGTAAATGTAATCTATAAATAATCATGTAATCATGTAAAGTAATATCGATAGTGAATACATCATGTGTAACATCTAAAATGATAAAGCATGATAAGCATATACAGTTTGGAGATATGATCAAGGAAGTAAGGTTTCCCCTAGCATGGTAAAAAGTAATATGGTGATGTAGCTCGCAATAGCCAAAAATACATGTGTATGTACAAAGTGTTGGATTTAGGAGAGACAACTGAGAGGGGGGGCATGAATCAGTTGTTACCAAACTTCTATTTTTATAAAATTTAAAGCTTCTTCAGTTTAATAACATATCAAAGATTCAGTCATAATGCATGAATTCAAGAGCAAAAACAAATTCAACACATACGACACCAAGATTTTAACGTGGAAAACCTAGTTAAGGGAAAAACTATGAGGTGACTAACCCAAGATTGTATTCTTTGTTAAAAGAATAAGAAGAACAAATGGCACTCGCCAATTAGGGCTCACTACCCTAGCACACTGCTCACAAGAGGCTCACTACCTACAGGAGACACATTGTCTACAAAAGAATATAAGTATTACATACTTGAACTAGAGATTAGCATCTTCACTATGCCTGAATCAGTTCCATTAAGATCAATGCCTCTACTCTACTTTTTGGTCCTCTTCCCTACCACCTTGTCATCGCACACACACTTTTGAATGACTTCGCAACTCTTATTTATACATGACATCAACTTTGGAATGATCAACAAAGGCAGCACAACATACACTTATTTTATTACAGAGCAATTACAAAAATACAACTTGACTTATTACAAAAACTTCATGTGCATCACTATACTGTCGGCCACACATAACTGGGACTTCAATCTTCTTTGAGGAGCATGCCATGCTTCACAAGACATCTTCAAAGTCATCTGCAACATGAGAAAAACATCCGGTTGGCCAAGACTAGCAAGAATGCTATTCCCAGAAAATAAATCTTTAATTATGAGCTCAATCTTCAATGCAGACCGTCAACACAAACTAGACACAGTTTAGAGACCCCCACAAGCTTGCTTGAATCACCAAGATCATCCGCACCACTTCTGCTTACTCTAATCAATCGCATCTTCATCCGGAACCTCAAGAACACAACCGGTCATCACTGTCACATTAGAAGGATTGCTTGTGGACCTCCAAACCAAGAACCATTTGAGTTGTCAATTCACATTATCTTCCCAAACATGCCACTAGATCCGCAGAACATGATATTGTATTTCTAGATCTTATCGAACCTATTTGTGTCACTCTATCACCTCTGAATAGTTGTCAGAACTAGTTTTACTCTTATGGCCATAAATCCTTCACAATTTCATGCAGACCTCTCAAATCTTGACTGGATCACCTTTAGACACATATCTACAAACCCTTTAAGTGCATTCTCTGATCTTCATCTAGCTGGGATCTTCACTTCATAGAGCTTCACTATCTTCACTGTTCTTCTCTATTTCTGATAGGACTAATTTTCTCAATATCCTCAGCACACAACTCATCCAATCCTTGACATCAATGCAACAGGAGTATGTTGACATCAATGACAACACCGATTAGGCCCATACTTGCAACAATCTCCCCCTTTGTCATTGATGACAACATATGATGTGAAAAACTATTTTAACCATCGAGACAAGAACTTCTCCACACTGGCTAACATAGCTCCCCCTGCCAACAGCAATCATTCATATGTTTTCTCTTCCTTTACTACTCGCCCTTTGATTAGCAACCACTTTTTGTTTTTCACATGTCTTCTCTCCCCCTTTGACATCAATGGCAAAGGGCACATACTTGCAACCACTTCTAATACTTCAAAATCATGCTGATTGCTCCCCCGAAGTAGCAACTTCCTAACACCAATCTAGATCACAAGATATGACTGTGGGATCCACAGAACTGATGCACATCAGTGCACCTTAATTCATAAATGGAGGGGTAATAACCCCTAACTTCTCCCTGAGATACTCAAAAGAGTCCTTAGGTAGAGGTTTAGTAAAAATGTCTGCAATCTGATCCTTTGAGGGCATAAACTCCAGTCTGACTTCATTCTTGTTCACTTATTCTCTCAAAAAGTAAAACTTGATGGATATATGTTTTGTCTTTGAATGCAACACCAAATTTTTTGATATGTTTATTGCACTTGAATTATCATAGAAGATTGTGATAGGTTCTTCATACTCCACTCTGATGTCTCTTAGCATTTGCTTCATCCATAATACTTGAGTGCAACTGCCTGCTACTGCAATATATTCTACTTCTACAGTGGACAGAGATATTGCCTCTTGTTTCTTGCTAAGCCAAGAAACCAATATTTTACCCAAAAAGAATGCACCACCACTGGTACTCTTCCGGTCAGCCACATCACCTACCCAATTAGCATCAGTATAAGCATGAAGAGAGAAATCATGATCCTTAGGATACCATAATCCATACTCAACCGTTCCCTTCAAATATCTGAGAATTCTTTTGATTGCCATGACATGAGACTCTCTAGGATCAACTTAGAATCTGGCAACAAGACCAACAACATTCATAATATCAGGTCTAGTTTGAGTGAGGTAGAGCAGTCCTCCAATCATTGACTTGTACTTTTTTTGATCAGTCTTAGGAGATTCATCATTTTTACCCAGCTTACATCTGGTTGCCATGGGAGTATTCATTGGCTTTGAATCTTCCATCCCAAATTTCTTCAACAATTCTTTCACATATTTGGTCTGAGATATGAAGATTCCTTTCTTTGTTTGGGTGATTTGTATACCCAAGAATAAATTCATTTCCCCAAACATAGACATCTCAAATTCACTTTTCATTTGATTTGCAAAAGTCTTGCACATACTATCTTTTCCTCCAAAAATGATATCATCAACAAATACTTCAACAATCAAGATATTTTCATGATCAATCTTGAAGTACAGATTACTCAGCAGTACCTTTGTTGAAGCCAATCTTCAAAAGATTTTTGTCCAATCTTTCATACCAGGCTCTTGGGGTTTGTTTGAGTCCATACAATGCCTTATTCAATTTGTAGACCATATCTCCATGATCAGGCAATTGAAATCCATCCGATTGCTCAATGTATACCTCTTCTTCCAAATCATCGTTTAGGAAAGTAGACTTGACATCCATCCGATGCACCTTGAAATCTCTGAAGACAGCAATAGCAAGAAATAATTTGACTTCTTCAATTCTTGCCACCAGAGCAAAAGTTTCTTCAAAGTCAACTCCTTCTACTTGAGAATAACCCTTATAGACCAATCTGGCTTTGTTTCTTATTACTTCACCATCTTCATTCAGTTTATTCTAGAAGACCCATTTAGTCCCAATCACATTTTTGCCCTTAGGTCTGGGAACAAGATCCCAAGTGTGATTCTTTTCAATCTACATCAATTCCTCCTTCATTGCGTTAACCCAACTTTCATCATTGCATGCTTCACTTACTGTTTTTGGTTCAATCTTTGAAATCAGACAATACTTCACTAAATCTTGAGAAATTTTTCTTCTTGTTTGAACACCTTTGCTTCTATCTCCTATGATCTAGTCTCCAAAATGATTCGGTCTTACATACATGGGAGTTTTGGGAAGCTCTTGCATTTCTAAATCTTGAATAGATTCATGCAAACTTGTCTCTTCTTCTTGTATTTCAGGATTCTCCAGATTAGTCTGAATCTGAATTGGAGTTAGGACTTGTTCTCCTTGATCTGAGACATCATTCTAATCATCTGCTTCATACTCATAATACCTTAAGGGATTTTCCATGCCTTCATCAACCTTCACATTTGTACTTTCTACAATCTTTCTTAATCTCTTGTTATAACACAAGTATGCTTTTCTTTGAGTAGAATATCCCAAGAATATTCCTTCATCACTTTTAGCATCAAACTTGCCAAGGTCTTCATCTCTTTTGATATAGCATTTACTACCAAAGACTCTGAAATATCTCACAGTAGGAGTGATGCCAAACCAAAGTTCATAAGGAGTCTTACTAGTATTTCCTTTGATTTGTACTCAATTAAGAGTATAGATAGTAGTGCTTACAACTTCTCTCCAGTAGATCTGATGGACATTTGCTTCCATCATCATGGTTCTAGATGCTTCTTGGATGGTCTAGTTCTTTCTCTCCACTACTCCATTTTGTTGTGGAGTCCTTGGAGTAGATAACTGTCTCTTTATCCCATGTTCCTCACAGAATGATATGAACTCACTGGATGTGAATTCTCCACCTCTATCAGACCTAAGGCATTTTATGTTTATTCCAGTTTCATTTTCTACCAAAGCCTTGAATATTTTAAATTTCTCAAGTGCTTCAGATTTCTCTTTCAAGAAAGTTACCCACATCATCTGGGAGTGGTCATCAATCAACAACATGAAATACCTATCTCCTTTTAGACTCCTAATTCTTGCCAGACCACAGAGATCAGTGTGTACTAAGTCTAACAATCTAGTTGAAGATTGTTCCTTACTTTTTAACGTAACTCTATTCTGCTTACCCAACTGACATTCTTTGCACAAACTGTTAGTAGGTTTCACCAGTCTTGGAAGATCTCTTATAGCCTGAGTGTTGCTTATCTTGATGATATTATCAAAATCTACATGACACACTCTCCTATGCCACAACCAACTCTGATCAATTTGAACAAATAAACAACTTTTTCCTTTACCAACCAAGTGGAAGATATTACCTTTTGTCTGTGTACCGGATGCAATCTCAGTTCTAGAGCTTTCAAGGATCTTGCATTTTCTATTTTTGAATCGAAGATCATAACCTTTGTCCACCAACCATTCAACACTGAGAAGATTATGCTTCAGACCTTCAACATATAGAACATCACTAGTTTTGTTCTTTCCATCAAAGGAAATGGTTCCTCTGCCTCTAATTCTGCCAGCATAATTATCTCCAAACTTTACAACTCCACCTTCATATCTTTCCAAGCTTAAGAACTTGCTCTTGTCACCTGTCATATGGTGAGAGCAATCACTGTCAATAACCCATTCATCCTTTTCTTCAACCTGAGCAGCCAGAGCACTTTATATCATCTTATGATTGGTAGATTCAATAGCCATTGGATCTTCTTCCTTGATGGCAATAAACACCCAGTCACTTCCAGATTTGTTTCCTATCTCAGATTCATCATCTATTACTCCTTCATCATCATCTTCTTGAACATAGTAACACTTTTTCTGAAACCTTGATCTATTAGGGTTTGGCCTTGAAAACCTTTCTAGACATCTTGAGGCAAAATTACCAATCTTATTGCAAGCAAAACATTTAAAAGGTAATTTTCCTTCATACTTACCGGATCCTCTTGGTAGTCTTTTTGCAATGAGAGCTTCAAGTTTTTCAGCTTCTAATTCATCCTCTTCTAGATCTTTTCTTGCTTTCTCATACCAAGATGATTTTCTTGAGGAGTTTTCCCCTAGATCATATCTCTATTTCCCTTTAGTAGAGGTAGTAGCTTTGAAAGCAGATTCAGTTTTGGGAAGTGCATCACCAAACTCAACCAACTCAAATGCAGATATCTTACCAACCAATTGATCCCTTGTGATAGTTGTTAAAGATCTGATTTCCTCAATAGAAGCGACCTTGTGTTTATATGCAGGAGGTAAAGATCTGAGAACTTTAGCAACAATTTCATCTTCATCTAGTACTCCACCAACACATCTGATGCCACATACAAGCTCATTTACTTTTGCCATATATAAAGTGATGTTCTCATTTTCACTCATCCTTAGGTTTTCAAACTTTCCTTTCAAACTTTGCAGCTTGGCACACTTAACATACTTGTCTCCTTCATATAGATTTTCAAGCTTTGTCCAAATTTCATAAGCAGTCTTTAATCCCATAACATTTGTCAGCTCTATATTAGACAAGGCACTTAGTAGGGCTTCTTTAGCTCAAAGATTATTTTCTACATCTCTAACTTCATCTATAGTTGTTGGCCCATTCCTTGGAGGAACATATTTAGTTGAGGTTATGCTCCAATACTGATATCCCATGCATTGTAAGTGACATTCCATGTGGTTCTTCCAGGCAGTGAAGTTTGTTCCATCAAACCTTGGACTATCCTTCTTATAGGTTGACATCCTGGATCTCCTCAAGCGGTCAATCTTCTTCTAGAGGAACTTGGCTCTGATACCAATTGTTGGATTTAGGACAGACAACTGAGAGGGGGGGTGAACCAGTTGTTACCAAACTTCTATTTTTATACAATTTAAAGCTTCTTCAGTTTAATAACATATCAAAGATTCAATCATAACGCATGAATTCAAGAGCAGAAATAGATTCAACACATACAACACCAAGATTTTAATGTGGAAAACCTGGTTAAGGGAAAAACTATGGGGTGACTAACCCAATATTGTATTCTTTGTTAAAAGAATAAGAAGAACAAATGGCACTTGCCAATTAGGGCTCACTACCCAAGCACACTGCTCACAAGAGGCTTACTGCCTATAGGAGACACACTATCTATAGAAGAATATAAGTATTACATACTTGAACTGGAGATTAGCATCTTCACTATGCCTGAATCAGTTCCATTAAGCTCAACCCCTTTGCTCTACTTTTCTGTCATCTTCCCTACCACCTACTCATCGTACACACACTTTTGAATGACTTTGCAACTCTTATTTATACATGACATCAACTTTGGAATGATCAACAAAGTTAGCACAACATACACTTATTTTATTACAGAGCAATTACAAAAATACAACTTGACTTATTACAAAAACTTCATGCACATCACTATACTGTTAGCCACACATAACTGGGACTTCAATCTTCTTTGAGCAGCATGCCATGCTTCACAAGACATCTTCAAAGTCATATGCAACATGAGCAAAACATCAAGTCAGCCAAGACTAGGAAGAATGCTATTCCCAGAAGATAAATCTTCAATTATGAGCTCAATCTTCAATGCAGACCATCAACACAAACTGGACACAGTTTAGAGACCCCCACAAGCTTGCTTGAATCACCAAGATCATCTGCACCACTTCTACTTACTGTAATCAATGGCATCTTCATCTAGAACCTCAAGAACACAGTCGATCATCACTGTCACATTAGAAGGATTGCTTGTGGACCTCCAAACCATAAACCAATTGAGTTGTCAATTCACATTAGCTTCCCAAACATGTCACCAGATCCTCAGAACATGATATTGTATTTCTAGATCTTACTGGACCTATTTGTGTCACTCTGTCACCTCTGAATAGTTGCTAGAACTGGTTTTACTCTTATGGCCATAACTCCTTCACAATTTCATGTGGATCTCTCAAATCTTGATTAGATCACCTTTAGACACATATCTACAAACCCTTTAATGTACATTCTCTTATCTTCATCTAGCTAGGATCTTCACTTCATAGAGCTTCACTATCTTCACTATTCTTCTTTGTTTCTGATAGGACTAACTTTCTCAATATCCTCAGCACACATCTCATCCAATCCTTGACATCAATGCAACAGGAGTATGTTGACATCAATGACAACACCGGTTAGGCCCATACTTGCAACACATAGGGCACTAGAATGGCATATGCTCAATGTGGCATCCAAAAGCACAAGCATACAATGGTGTGGGTAAGGCAATAAATCCCTAGTGGATATGTGTAAGAAAAAGGTAATGTGTGGGGAAAGGCATGAGGCCCCTAATGTATAAGAAACATATGGAAAAGCATGTCATGGGAACGAAGTACCAATATAAGGATGTAACCGTGAAGGTAGAAAGTATAAAGAGGGAAGACATGAATCCCCCTAATGTAAGGATGTAATCATGAAGGTGCCACATATAGAAAGGAAAAGCATGAAGCCTCCCAATGTAAAGGTGTTAGTGGTAAAGATATGGAAATAGGAGCACATAAGGTGGAGGAAGGTATGATGCCTCCAAGTATAAGGATATGGAAATGGAAGCATAAGATGTAAGGGGAAAGTCATGTTGTCCGCTAGTTTAAAAATGTAATGAAGCAAGTTTTATGTGCTATGAGGAAGGCATGATCCTCCCCCAAAGTAAGGGCAACTCTAGGAATATGATATGGCAATGTAAGATGAAGATGTAAGTTGTAGAAGCATGATATAGCAAAGTAAGCCTAGTTAATAACTCTAAAAAGTATGATGTATCAATATAGGATCAATGTGTAAGCTCTAAGAAGCATGATGTATCAACATAAGATCAATAGGAAATAAATAGTGGTTAAAGACATAGAAAAAAGTATAAGTATATAAAAAGAAACAAGGAGAAATATGTGAAAAAGAGAAAAGACTATGAAAGCATAAACAAAGAATAAAGGATAAGAAAAAGAAAGTGGGAAACCCAATTGGGAAAAAAGGCATAAAGCAAAGGTAAGTAAATCATCTAGGAAAATAGAAAAGAAAAAGGGAAACCAAAAATAACCCCCCAAGTGGGGGGAAACAAGAGTGTAAACTAATATAGAAGGAGAAATGATTGCGAAAGTAATAACAAACAAGGTGTAATAAGAAATTCTAAAGTTAAAAATAAAAATAGAAAAAAAATAAAAGGACAAAAGTGAAATCCATACTATAAACTGTATATATGGATGTATGCCATAATGATGCTTGTGACTCATTGAACAATCTTTTTAGGTGCCCCCTTTGGCACTATAGGTGTTGGCTCATCAAATAGATCATCTTGATCCTACCAAAAATATGTTGGCAATTGATTTTCAATCACATATGTTGGAGGAAAGCCCTTATAGGAAGGGGGTGAGAAGGGGTCCTCATGCTCATAACCAAGCACTGACATCAAGTCACCTAGGTATTCAAGCCTTATGACCACTACCACCACTTATTAGATACAATAAAAAAATGTGAATTTTTTTTGCCCATTGATTTTGCTACCATCTAAGAAGCTCTAATAGACAAGGAACCCACACATCAATGTTTTCTTTTGAATAACTATGATAGAACCTTTGAAAAAGGTTGAATTCATCTTCTATTCTACACCTAACACTAAACTAACTATATACATGCTATCACTATAAATGATGCAGAACAAAAAAAGACTCTAGTGTCTAGCCTACCCTATCTAACTGGTAAAGGAAAAGGGATAAAAGGAGGATAAGAGCTAGGAAGGAGAGAGCATTAAAGAAACAAGAAAAAAAGGTGGGCAAAGGTGTTAAGAAAATGGTAAACAATAACAGTTATAGTATGATTATAAAGTGTACAGATTTGACTAACCTAATTAAAATTACATGTGATCAACCAAAATTGAACATGGATAAGAATATAAAACAATTAAAATAAGAAAAATCATAAATTGATACTCATAATACTAGATGTATGTGGAGAAACCATTTTGATAAAAAAACTCCACCATTAAAGAGAGCACAAGTCTATATTAATCCAATTACAATATGTTATAATAATACTTCTACTTTCCCCCCTTAATTTGATAACATTTTGGTAGTGTGACAATACCTACAAAATGATCATATAAAACTTCTATCTCATGCCTCCAATATAGAGTAAACATAAATAAGAAACTACAAGTGGCTTACCAAACAATAGATCAAAACTATGGGTCCAAACTAGGTACCCAAATCCAAGTAAAAAATCTAATGTTCCATTCACAAAGAGCATCTTCTAATAATAGAATTTAACTCCCTTCATCACTCTTACATGTCATAGATACCCTCATTACTTTGGTAGGCACACATTCCTAAGTCTAGTGCTCCATAATGGAGTGGCCAATTAATGTGGACCTCACCCATGACAACAAGATGCTTCACTCTCTCTATCTAACTTCCAAGTGCCCCATTAGAGAGATGGTCAACAATAACTCTTATGATAATGATGATTGTAACTCCTTGCCAACTATGTAACCACCTCATAATTGTAGGGCTTCTCCCTTATTCAATACTGTTACAACCAATATTCTAAGTTCCAAGAGAATAGTAATAAATAAATATATATCCTTCTCACATCATGGGAATCTAAGTACCCATTCCCAAGGTGTTGGAGACACGTAGAAATACATTAGGATTGCAAGGTTAACATCACCTTATCCTAATAGAAGGAGTGCTCAAGAAAGGCTACCTATTAAAACTTTCTCTACATCACACAACCAATTCTCCATTGCCAACATGTGTATCCTATGGCGAGGCTTCCTTGACTTATGTTACATGAACCTACCTACAATAGAATGGTATTAACTAATATCTATAGTGAGTTGGAATTCAATGTAAACAAATAATCCACTTCAATCCTAGGGGCATAACTAGACGAGCATACACATATTCGTAGTATTAAACCAAGGGCACTCTTTGAGACAAGTAATAGCCAACACAAAATGCTAAAACACACTCACATTCCTACAAGTCAATAGATCATGACCAATTAACTCTTTAGTACATAAATCCAAATATTTTCTCTATATTAGAAAGCCAGAATATATTTATGAAAGGGCATAGTCTTTATTTATACAACCATGAGAAGCCTTGTGCAATCACCTTCAAAGGAGCTTGGGAATATTTTACAAAAGAATAAAGAAAATAAGAGAGGAAAGATGTCAAAGGAGTCATAGTATCTACCAAATAATCTTCATATAATACTAGATCAGTGAATGGGAGATGGAATGTGTGAATAGTTACAAACATTAGCCATAGATAACCAAAACCATAATGGCTTCCCTTGCATGTGCATGTACCACCTATTATTTCTAAGAGTAGAGGGCCCATGTGATCTGATGGGGACTGAATCCTAGTTGACCATAATGAATATTAAGTGGTGGCTTATGATCAATGGTTGTTATGGATAGTAGAATGTTTGCTAGACATGAAGCGACATGTGCCATGTCAGATCAACATAAATTGATTAGAAGGGTTAAACACACTTGGCAGAAGCTAGAATAGACATGTAAAAGGAAGATGGAATCTACATGAGGATTCTCAAAAGAGGGGGTCCAATTTCATTTGACAACGGGAAGGAACAGGAAGCTCCAAACTATTAAATGTCACCTTGGAATAAATGGTTGTAATCTTAAACATGCAAACATGGCAACAACTAAAAAAAATTGAGACCATAAGGAAGCATTCCAAAGTAGGACCAACCATGAGGTTAATATTGATAGCACATAGAAGAGTATAATACAAAGGAAACAACATCATTATATGCCTTCAAAAGATCAATGGTTGGCACATTGGGGAGGATGCTAGCATCATTGTATCTAGTGAGAGTCATCAAAAGGAAAAAAAGGTAAGCAAGGAGATAAGACTTATTATGACATTAGCATCTTAAGGAAGAACAATCAACATCATTGAATAGGTGATGAATAGCTTGTGAGGCTTTGGCTCATTGAGTTACCACAAGGATGAAAATTGGTGCAAGGTAAATCAACATAAAGAGGCAAGACCCATGTAAATAGGAGGTTCATAGGTGAAGGATCTCTCTAGAACTGATGAATGTGGTGCTAAAAGATCTTTAGAGAGGCTAAAGGTAGAAAAAAATTGAGAACAAGGGACCATAAATGACATCAAGATGCCAAAAACTAAGGGAAATCTTACCTAGACATAATGATATTTATGGCTCAATCATTGAGTCATGCAAATCACAAGGAATGATTTGGTACTTGAAGAAAGAGGACCCCATAAACTTGGAAGGGATCTAGAGTTCAAATAAATTTGATGAAAAGGACCCAAGGAATCTATATATTAGCATTTATAACTTAAAGGAAGTGTGTTAGGAAAACTCACTACAAAATAATCATCCAATTTATCTTCTTGTGCTTTTACCTTTTTCTCTTCTTTACTTACCTTTTCAATTACATGTGTTTCTTCTTGATATTTATTCATGCTAGGTGTAAACACATGTTCAATAGATATAGCATTAGGCACTTCTTTTCTCACCCATTCTTGTTTCTTAACTTATGGTTGTGGTGGAATAAAGGCATTTGATGCATCCCAACTTATTGCTTTTGTTTCCATATAGCCTTTTGTTTATGAATTTAGATACTTGTGGTGCATTTACTTATATTTTGTATGCTTCTTGTTTTATATTTTTTCTTTGCCTCTTCCTTTTTCAATTTTGGTACAATGTGTTCAAATTTAGGCTATTGTTGTTTTAGTTTTTGTTATTTCTTATTTTATTGTTCTATTTGTTATTGAAACATATTTTGAAATGCTTTGTGAATACTCTTTTATTCTTCATATGGGGTTTCTTTTGGAGTTAAAATATTTGTATCTAAAGTGAAGTGAATCAACTCTATAATTAGTTTGGACCTATCTCTTTTGATCTTTATAACCCTTACTTCATGAAAAAATTTACACGTTAGTGTACCATCGAAGGAACCACTTTTAAATGTTCTATCCATGGTCTTCCAAGTAAAATAGAGAACCAATCCATAGTAGGGATGGCATGGCATAAGATTTGTATAATTTTTTTTATCCAAACTCAAGTGGCAAGATGACACAAACCAAAGTTTTAATTCACATTTCATTTGTCTTCTTTAAAGAAACTCATTAATGATCATATGATTGTGGTTTTTCTAAATTGTAAAAACCAATAGATATTTTGTGCATGTATTGTATTGATTAGTTGGGTTAATAAAAACATCTCAAATTTCCTATTCCTTCATCTTTGCTATGATATACAATGGTTCATAATGGTTTTTTGTAGGATCTCCTCTTTATAAAATAAAATAAGTGGATCTATAGGAGGAGAGGAAGATGTAGAACTAGACTCAATACTTGCCACAAAAACTTGCTAATGTGACATGTCCTCTTTTTATAAATTTTCATCATTATTATCCTTATCACGTGCATCAACATTGTGTGAATGATGTGGAAATCAATTTTTAATTGACTATTAGGGGGTGCAACCCATGAATTTATGTTATCATTAAGCACTTCAATTTTTATTGTCTTGTTATCAATTAGGTCTTGTACCTTATGCTTAAGATCTATGCAAGTTTTTGTGTAATGTCCTTTAACTCTATGATAGTTGCAAAATGCTTGATCATTATATGTTTTAGGAAGTGGTTTATTGGAATCTAATATTGTGTAGCCTTTAGACAACTAAAGGAATCATGTGATTCATCACCATAAGATCCACAAGTCATTTTATTTTCCCCTCTCCCTACCTCCCCACATTAGTAGCAAGCAATATATTCTCTTTTGTGTTTTCCTATACCCCTATTGCCTCTTCTATGATAACCTCCTCTAAATCCTCCTTTATAACCCCCTTGGGATCTATCTCTTGGTGTAAACTATGGGTTATTTTGTAGCTATGATACCATGTTTTATGTATAATTGATCTATCTTGCATCAGGGTTGGGTTGTAATGGTGGGCCACCCTAGATGTGAATGGGTAAAGTAGTTTTTTTTGGCTATTTCCTAGGTATAGTTCATCCTAAATAATATTAATTGGAATTCCATTGCACCATGGTTCACATCTATTATAACTTCCTTTGTTCACTAAAATATCTAGTAGTGGGTAATCATTAATCTCATGGTTGTCCCATTCTTGGCATAAACCACACCATATTTTTCTAGCTTTCTTCTTCTTTACACCAAAATTAGCCCTTAGTGTGGTTGGTCTCTTAGTCCCCTCTATGACTGGGCACTCATTTATAGTATGTCCTTCATTATAGTACTGACTTCACTATAGTTTGGACCTTATAGGAGGAGATGCTCCTTCAACCTCTTCTTTTGCTAATATTTCCTAGTTTAGTTGTAACTACGCTAGTTCATTTTGGAGTTTCTCTATTTCTAATTGGACATTAGTGTTACTCTCCCTCTGCTATGATTATGCTTCAATAATGTATTCCATTTTTAGTACTTCTACAAATGTGGGCCAAAAGTTTATCATCCAACACACTGCTTTGATGTAGTGAATGATGCCTTAGGTGAACCAGTTTATTTGATATCTCTCTATTAATGGTTCCTCCAACTTTTTCACTACACTCTAGAATATTTGATTGTAACCCTACACATTTTCACTTTTCGTTTGGACCATCTCACACATTTCACTTACACTTTGAGATGGGGATTTAAAGGAGTTTGAAATTTATTGACAATTTATTTCTTAAGCTCATCCCATGTCTTGTCATGTTTTGGACAAACCTTCATGTACCACTCAGGGCATCTTCCCTTAATTTACCAAAAAAATCATATAGTTTGGTCTGATCATCATTTATGCACATCCTTCTCCATATAACTCTAGAAAAAAAGGTGTTCCCCTACATCTTTGTGTCCTCCCCAAAGATTGGGAGCTTTGTCCTATTGTTGTTCATGTTGCAAGCATGTGGATTAATCAATCTTGTTTGTTTCTCCTATCTTTTCTCACCCTTTCTTTTTCTAGCCTTATTTTATTACTATGTCATAGTTCTCTAGTTATGTTTATGCCCCTATCTCTTTTATCTTAACTTTCTTTGGTCCTCTCTTCATTTCTTCCCTCTATCCCACTAACCCTCTTCTCCATCCTTTGTCCTTGGCCAATTTAATATCAAAGTATTGTTCACCCAAGATCTCTTCTAGATCTCTCACAAATTCCTTCTCACTCTGACTTCTTCCATCCTTCTCACACTCTCAATATCTATACCTTCCTTCAAAACTCTTTTAGTCTTAAATGACACAAGGAGAAACATTTATTCTAGAGGGATTACATCCTCTTGTGACCTCTTTTGGGTTGGGGATGTGACCTTTTGTAACTTCATTAGTTTTTAAGTTATTGTTATCATTTAAGTTACTACTTTCATTCTCCTCATTGTTGCTGCAATTTTCTCTATGGTATCTTCTTTAAATTATAATCTCTTAGTAATCTCCTTCTTCTTCTTTAAACCAATGTTCCTACTAATCCCAATATCCCAATGGTTTATGTTGTTAGTTAGATTTGTAAATCATGACCTGTTGGCTTTAATAACTCCTCAAATCCCTCAATTGTTTTCAATGTTGGATGTAACAAGTTAGGATTATATTTTGCAATTGACCCTTGGGTTAGAAACTTCACTTTTGGATGAGCCTCTTTAATCTTAAGCCTCTCTCTTTCAACTGTGGTTGCAATTCTCTTCTCCATGTTTCCTCATTGATGCCTCATATTCTCTTAATTGTTCCATCACCAATTTTAAATTTTATTTTTCAATTCTTACAAGGGCTATTCACATTTTAGATTTATTTAGATTGGTAATAGCTATGTTATTTGATGATATAGATAACTCAACCAATCCTAGAGATTTAGTTGCAAACCTTTTGGTTCTACATATTCTCTTTTTCCATCCTTCTCCAATACCTCTCTTCTCTTTCTTGTCTTTGTTTTATTTTTCTTTCTTCTTCTATTTCCTTCTCAATTAGATCCATTCTCTTTCTCTCTTCAACACATATTTCAATTTTATAAATGACCCCTCTCACTTTTATACATCTCCAATAGTTATGGCTAATTTGACCCAGCATATGCATCTTTTCAAAGTCACTCTCCATTCCTAAGCCATACCCTAGGTACCTACCCCCTTGAGGGATAGGTCTTACTATATCTTTTTGATTAAAATAAGATGGGAAAGAGGGTCCTGGTCCCTTACATAGCCATAGAATTTAAAATTCTGAACATAACAACAACAAAAAACAACACCTTTTCACAATGTTTTCTTTCATCTTATATCAGAAATTTTTTTCCAGATATTATTATCTTTGGTCCATGTTACCACTTTCTTCTCCTTTTGTTAGGTTCTTCCTCCCTAAACACCAAAAACTAAGGTCCCAAGAATAGAACCAAATGTTGACATAAAAAATAAACTAGAGACTAATTTTGTATTATGTTTATGTTGTACCTTGGTGTGATATAATAAGGAAGAAAAACTTATATATGTGAATGATTAACATACCAAATCAAAATAATATATACACCCGTAGACATCATATGATTAATATTGGGTATATTTATTCCTTAAATCTCATAAACAATATCTCTTACATAATGTTCTCATATATTCATTGTTCTTATTACATTCATGTATTCTCTCTTATTCCACACATAGACATCATATGATAAGATCAATATATATATATATATATATATATATATATATATATATATATATATATATATATATATATATATATATATATATATTCAACTCTTATACAATATCTCTTACACAATGTTCTCATATAGTCATTATTCTCATTACATCCATACATCTCTTCCATACATTCTCTCTTATTCAATTTGTTTATCTCTATATTCACTTATATCTACTTATTATCTCTTGCATATATCTCTCACATATCTTCCACACTTACTTATGCTGACTCATTTGTCTCTCATGATTCATGCTCTTATCTCCCCTTCTCCTCCTCCTTATAAATCCCCTTTATACCTCTTCATGGTGCCTCTTCCTCACATCATTTCATAATGACTCATAATCACTCTCTTCCCATGTGGTTGTCCCTTCCTTTATGAAATTAACTTTTTAAAGTGTGTTTACTCATGTAGTGAGTGATTAGGGTTGTTTAAGTGCTACTAACCCACGTATGGGTCTAAATATGACCCTAATGACATGCACGATACTATACAAATCCCCTATGTGTCTTTACCAGGTTTCTAACTCTCTTGTGTAGTACTAAGAGATTACTATTGTGGCCTCTAATGTAGTGTGTGGTATTGCACAACCTATTGTATGTCTTTACTAAAGGTTGCACTCTCTTGTGTGATATTTCTATGGCCTTTGCAACACACACGACGATTAGATTTACGTATCAATCCTACCAATAATGAGCACTCCTTCACAATAGAATATTAGGATCTAAAATAGTTTTTGACATAAATAAAACATAAGAAAATAAAGCTCAAAACCACACTAATAGATTGAAAACTAGAGATATTGGTGAGGTAACATGTAAGGCCCATAGGCATATGTGCCCTATTTGCTTTTCAATTTTAATACTTTCAATATTATCAATGATGTTTTGTATTTCCATCTAGATATTTGATAGTATATTTTTGGATGTATATGTTGTGATTATATATGTTTAACTCTAGTAGTGTTTCATCTTCACTATTTTCACTATATAGTGATTAGTGATTATATTATTTGGTTTGGCATTATGCTAATATGGGTTGTTGATTTTGCATTTGTGATATCTAAATCATGTTAGCCTTTGATGATTTTTAGTTATATGTATTTATTTGATATTGTCTTATTAGATCATTTCATGTTGGATGTTTTAAGTTGTGCTTTGAGTATACTTGTGTTGTGTAGATACTTTGATGTTTTAACTAGAAGTGTGTAGGCACAAGTTCCCCAATGATGATTAATATAGAGACAATTAGATTGGGTAAATATGATGCTTTAATTCCTCATCTCACTTGATTCAAGTTGTGAGATGATTCCTATGCAGTCTTATGAAACCTTGATTTGAATTGGTGTTGATTGTATATTCTTGTATCGTGAATAAACCCATAAAGTGGGTGTTTTCTTTGTGTGAGTTATTTAGCTCTTATTGTATTTTCATTTATTTGGTCTTCAAAATGCTTGTTTAAGTGTTTTTGGAACATTTAATATGTTGTTGAATTAAAAATATTTTTATTGATTAATGCCTTAGTGAAAAGGTCTTTTGCAATTTAAATATTGTATGTTGAAAAGAGATTGCTATTATCAAATACCTTACTAAATTTAGTGTTGTGCAATTTAATAAATTATTTTATTGACAAGAAAAATTGAAAGGTTAAATAGATCCATTTAAAAAGGCTATGCATTAGTCATTAAAATAAAAATACTTTTATGCATAAATGATTGGAAAGGTATTAGTCATTTGAGATTTATGAAAATGCTGAATTGTGGAAAATAACTAGTTTGAATGTGAAAGGAGGGCAAAATTGAATTAGAGGTTAGGGATTTTTTAGAGAAAAGGAAAAGCAAAGTCATTTTCTAAACACTTGTTCATTTTTCTTATTTCTCTCTTTGCCCTCCTCCATGGTGTGAGTTATTGTTTTGCAAAAAGATTGTTTACAACTTGCTTGTGGATTGGGAACTTTGGGTTGGATCTATTGTGATTATTAAAATGTAATTGAGACATTATCACAATATATTTATGATTTTTTGAATGTCATTGAGGATCTCCCATTATGAATGGAGGCACTCTTTAGATCCATGTGGATTTAAACACTATCGTGATGACACTCTACACCCTACATCTAGTAGCCTCTTCCTTTTAGATTGTTGGGTTGTTTACATTCAATGTGTCTATGTAAATATAATTTCATTATTATTGGTGGTTATTTCCATTCTCATTGCATGTTATTGGTGGTTATTTCCATTTCCATTAGATGATTATTGGTGGTTATTTCCATTTCTATTGTGTTATTAATGGTTATCACCATTTCCTTTGTATGTTATTGGTGGTTATTGTCATTTCCTTTGTTTGTTATTAGTGGTTAACACCATTACCATTTCATGCTATTGTTTGATATTGTGTTTACAATATGTATTCTATTAGATGCCTCATGTATGAGATGTGATTGGTATGTGTGATTATTCAAGTTCTACTTTATTTTGTGTGAGTGTTGATGGACTACCTAGTCAATGGTCTCCTAGTACAAAGGGGTGGGCCTTAGGGTCCCACATGATTGGGTGGTGTTGATCACTATAAGTGATATATGGATCCTTGGAGATGCTAATTGGAGGGTATCCAATTATCTTGTTGCATCTTGTTAGTTGTATATTTCCATTTCTATTTTCTTGGAAAAATTGTAATGAGGGATCTTGTGATCCTTGATTAAAGTGCTAATTTGTATATTATTGAATTTGAACGTATTAACATTGAACCATCCATATTTGGACTGCAAATTACAATGTAATATGTATATGTCATAATTTGAGTTTGTTTGGCATCTCATCTTGTAAGGATTTATTATGAAGTGAAAGTTCCCAATTCTAAGATGTGTAAGCTTAGTTCACTTGGATCTTGAAATGCCACTTATTGCTTATGTTATGCTTATAATGGATGTTGTGTTCATGTTGAAATCACTAGTATGATGTGGTACACTTAGTGCTATGGTTAGGAGTTGGGATCATTCATGTGTTTTCTTTTGTTGCATTGTTTGAAAGGCACCTTTGCTCATGAATAGTAATTATGTTTTTGGTTAAAATGAATTTATGTTTCTATGGGTTTTAGATACATTAAATTGAATCCTAAATGTCTTGGAAATGATTGGATCAAACCATTCTTAAACAATAATTAAATCAAGTTGTTCACACCTTGTCTAGTGTTAGAGGTGTAATACTAGCATGTGCCTAGTTATACTCTTCTCTTCTTGATTTTTGACCTTGGTTCATGTCTTTAGAGATTGAACCTTTGTTTTTAGGATTAAGTATGTTAGTAGTCTTGTTGAGGAGTCTTTAGACACCTTCAAAATCAATTTCAGAGCCTCTAGGAACCTTGTGCATTTTGGTCTTGTGCAAGTTATCCAAAATTACCCATTTTGGAAACGGGTGATTTGCACTTGTAAAAGGGACCTAATCTAGGATAGTCAAGGGCAATTTCAACTAGTAAAAAGAGTGATTTAGGTTTGAAAGGGGTAATCCCAAAACATTAGATAGTTACCAACCATTTATGAAAAAGTTTCCTAAATGAAAGTTATTCCCTAAGGCATGCCTTCCATGCCTATCATCTTGGTTTGGTGATATTTTACATCCTTTTTTATTTGTGATTCCTTTTGTGTTGAAGTTTGTGCCTCAAGAGGAAACAAGTAGCCTCTTACAAGACTAAGTTGAGATAGTGACTCACCTTACCATCAACCTCTCAGTCTGACATTCCTTATATTTGGATGTCATTTCCACATTGTTTAGATCTTTGTGTATGTGTGTGTGCATAGACCATGGTTTGTATTAAAGGATATAATGATGGTTAGGTATCCTTGGACCAAGAAACAAAGCTCTAGATTCTCATTCGTTTCTTATTTGTTTGTAAGAGATGGGGGTTAGTGGTCTTGTACCCTTTCACTATGGTTAGAGGAAACTCTAACCTCTCATATAATCATCATGTTGAGGTTGTCACATGACAATTTTAAGCCTTTTGCTTGCATATTCATGCTTTACGCATTGATGTTGTGCTTAATGGTGTTTTTGTGTTGTGTCATGACATCTCTAGTGCATAAGCATGCATTGTGGTACATTTATGTCACACTTGTAAAGAAAAGAATTGTTCATTTGTTTTTTATTGTTAATGTCTTGGGCAAAAGCTTGGGGCATTACATAACATATTTGAAAGCAAAACCCTAATGTGATAGACAAGGGTGGGTTAAAAGTATCATAATAAAGATCACAAACCCTAATAGGAAATGATGTAACCATGTGAAATCAATGAAGAAAAAGAAAAATAAAGAGTCAGATATAAAAATGAGACATAAATATTGGAAAAGTGCAGACTTGAAAAACCTTAATAGGAAGAAGAAATCCTAGAAGCAAACTAGGTCATGTAGGATATGTCACGTTCACCAAAAATGTGAAGGAAAATAAACTTTCCTTAGGGTTAACCAAGGCTAATGAAGTGAATGCAATCAAATAAGCACAAATTAACCTAGATTAGATAAATATAGTTGGGATTAATAAATATGATTTAATTGCAACAACTAAATTTGGAAAGTAAATGCCAAGGAGGTGGTACTTAGCTCTATGCTCGAAGAGTGTGTGTTCCAATAATGAAGATTCTAGTAAATTAGATTAGAATATGCTTGGAAAACGAGACTTCTTTGTTAGATGAATGTTTCAAACTTTGTGCTAACCATGTGCTTTGTCTAGGGTTAAGTTAGGCAGTTTGGGTTGTGATTGCTAAATTGTCTTGTAGCTCTAGATTTGACCTTATGCAGTTGTACACTTTACTCCTTTGTTTGCTTGATATATATTTGTTTGCTCCACTCCTTCTATTGATTTGAGGACTAGTGACATTTAAAAATACCTAGAAAGGGTTGTTATTTTGCCACAAGGAGATAAGATTGCCTAGGTTAACCATTGAGAATGCGCACAAAAGTTTGAAGACAACAAGCCAGTACCCTAGAATGATGTATGCAAATTCTTTTCTCTTTTTAAAGAACTAAAATCAAAATTTGTTTCTAGTGATTACTCCTTTAATGCTCTTAAATGCTTGAGAATTGAGATCTCATTGGATGATTAGAATGAATACATTGAATGTCTTTAAATACTAGCACATAGCATTAAATTTTGTAAAACGTGTGTTTAGTTGGCTTATGGTAGGAAAACAAATGGGGCCACTAGGCCAAATTTGAATTTTAAGTTTTGCAAAGGATAAGGCCAAGATTGTGCAACTGGGTCAACCTTACAACTACAAAAATGCCCTAAGTGGTGGAATGATTAGATCTAGGTGGCTAACAACTATCTCAGTGTAGGTGCATGAATAAATGTGATAATTGGGTGGATAAGACGAATGTAGTTGATAATAAAGTGGGACTAAGTGTGTAAGGATATGTGTGTATATAATGGATAAAGGCTATAAGATGAACCTAACATCACACAAGATTATGCTATTTATTATACGCGTAGCAAGTCATTTCCTCAAAATGAATGCAAAACTAAATGGAAAATGACATGTTCACATTACAATTGGGTGGATAAGGCTAACATAGGTGATAATAAAGTGGGACTAAGTGTGTAAGGATAGGTGTGTATATAATGGATAAATGTTACAGGATGAATCTAATATCGCACAAGATTATGCAATTTATTATACACGTAGCAAGTCATTTCCTCAAAATGAATGCAAAACTAAATGGAAAATGACATGTTCACATTACAATTGAGTGCATAAGGCCAATGCAGGTGATAAAAAAGTGGGACTAAGTGTGTAAGGATATGTGTGTATATAATGGATAAAGGCTATAGGATGAACCTGAAATCACACAAGTAGCAAGTCATTTCCTCAAAATGAATGCAAAACTAAATGGAAAATGACATGTTTACATTACAATTGGGTGGATAAGGCCAATGTAGGTGATAAAAAAGTGGGAATAAGTGTGTAAGGACATGTGTGTATATAATGGATAAAGGCTATAAGATGAACCTAATATCACACAAGATTATGTCATTTATTATACCCGTAGCAAGTCATTTCCTCAAAATGAATGCAAAACTAAATGGAAAATGACATTTTCACATTACAATTGGGTGGATAAGACGAATGAAGATAATAATAAAGTGGGACTAAGTATGTAAAGATAGGTGTGTATATAATGAATAAAGGCTATAGGATGAACCTAATATCACACAAGATTATGCCATTTATTATACACATATTAAGTCATTAATGGAAAATGACATCCAAATTTCACATTACAATGAAAACTAACTTGAATAACTAACTTGAAATCTAACAATTAAATCCCAATAAATAATTTAACAACTCTGGAAAAATTCTCTCCTCATATGGAAAATTCTCGGATCAGGTATTTGTCATTTTCCATCGCACTTTTTTCTGAAATTAAGTCAGAGACTCGGAAGGTTTCCAATGCTGCCATAGCTTCTTTTATGCCATGCGATCCTCGGGGAAAATTTGGAATTAGTGAATCTTTTTGCTAGATCTCTCTCTTTTTGGTATAATGTGTCGATTACCTCCCATAATGATTGACTATTAAAAGATTATATGGTTTCAACTTTCAACCAGGTGGGAATCATGTCATCATTTTCCACAGGCATGCAGAGCGTTGTTACGGATTAACCCCCGTGTTTGGAACTTTCTCCTTAATAGTTTTGTGTCAGATCTGCTTACCCGGACAAAACCAAAAAAGGAGATAGGTGAAGTTATCAATTATGCAGAGGAATGTTTGGACGCTTAGATAGTATGGAACATGTGGTTGTCCCTGTGAATTGCTGTCAAGAGTAATTTGAGAGTTGGGCATGCTTCAAACCAGATTTCAGCAAGTGGGCTGATGCCACAATGTTGCCTTGTGCTGTTCCACAAATGGGTTTAATGGCAATTTTGAGATTATTTAGTTAAGTAGATTGTTGATGCTGATTATCACAGACAGTGACAATGGAGCCATGGGCTAGTAAGAAATCTTCAATGGGCTGGTAAGGACTCTTCAAGTCATGTTTTTCACTTGAGTCTTGGGGGTACTGTTGGAAGCTGGCATGGAGGCTGGCTAGATGCTAGCTGTGTTCTTGTTTTGATAACTTACAAAACAATGAATAAATCAGTTGCATCAATGGATGTGAAGTCAAAAGAGCTGTACCAGGAGATTTTTGGTTTCTTGTCATCACTATGGAGGAGTCCAATTTACGTGGTTTATTTTGTCTATTTTGGCCCTCAATTGCTTAGAATGGTAATGTTCTTCTGTCCCCTGCTCATCTCTACTTGTTTGCTAATGTTAATAATCTTTAGTGTGGGTCCTCAACTGGAGAGAATCAGGGTAGAGGGTCATTTACAGTGGCTTAGGTTCAGAGAGGCTAGTTTGAGACATGATAAAGGATTTAATGTCATGTCAGGGGTGAAAAGGCCTCTGATATGCTGTAGGGATCTTTGGGCTGATTTGTTTAGAGGGGTGCATGGTGGTTCCCAAGAACCTGTTTTGGTTTCAGAAAACTCATCAATGGTGAATATGTTTGAAGGGGAAGGACTCAATGTTGAGTTTGAGAAGTGTGGGGGTTTTGTCACTTCAATGGCAGAGGGAAAAACTGTGGATCCAAGCCAGAGTGTTATTCTGAGTAAAATAGGAGAGGTCATGGACAAGCTGGTTGCTGAGCTAGGCGGTGAGGTACAGTGTGATATCTTGAATGCATTAGAAGTCATTACCGAAGCACTCATTCAAACAACACAAAGTCCATATGGAGAAGACACAATAAATTCAAGCAGTTCAGCACTTGGAACAGCAAATGATAGAAAATCATCTGACAAGTCACTGGAAGAAGTCAAGGCCCTGGAAGATTTCCCTGACAAGTTGGTTGATCTTAATGGCAGAAATGTCGACATTCAAGGTGAATTCCCATTAATTGACAAAGAGAACATGGACAGCCTAACTCAAGTTGTAGTACCCCTTATCAATGAAAATGTTCCTCACAGGATAGATCTAGAGGCCTGTGAAAATGAGGTTGATGCCAGCACTGTTCATGGTAATGCATTTGAGACCTCTATGGTGGTTCCGGAGTCTTTCCATAAAGAATCATGCACTGCAAAACTTACAGACGTTTCACAAGTTTCAGGGCAAGACAATGGAATCTTAGATAGCGATCAAACACACCCATCTGAGAGTGAAAAAGGACTCCCTAGTCTTAAAAATTGTGTTTTTAGGTCCTGCAGGATCTTTCCTCTGGATAACCCTGGTGAGGAGTTCCTTGCCATGGATAGATTATGGGAACAGGATGATCACCATACAGGTCTATTGGCATTTGAGAAAACCCCTGCAGCCAGGAAAGAAAAAGATTGGAAACGGACACTTGCATGTAAGCTCCATGAAGAGCAGCAAAATCAGTGGAGGGGAACACTTGTAGGCAAGTTTTGTGAGGAGCGTTCAAGTATATTTCACAGCCAGCTTTCACCTTCAGTGAAAATTCCTGAAAACCAGAGCTATACAGATTTTTTCGGTTCAAAGTCTACAAGCAGTTCTTCAGATAGTCCTGTGTTCACCTCCTCAGAAAGTCCCTTGATTGCAGAAGAAATGGATCTCTTGTGGGAAGAATATAATGATGTGAAGAACTATGACCCAGAATCTAATATCAAGGGCCTCGCCAAGAGCCTTGCCAAACTTCGAAGCTTTAGAGGAAATGTTGATTCTGATACAGATGAGGGTCCAGAAACCCCTAAGCTTTGTTGTCTAAAAGCCTTCAGATTCTCCACAGGAAAAATTCCTTTAAGAAAACCTAATTTGGTGAAATTTTCAAAGGCTCTGAAGAATTTTGGTTTCATCCAACATATTCGAGGGCCGAAACAGCATTCCAGTTAGAAGCATTTGGGAATCCCTTGTTGGTAAGTACCAGTGAAAGCTACATGTCTTTGGTTAACAATAAAGTTCTTAGTTTATTACTCAGAGAACTGTTAAAGAATTGTCTATAAGAAACATGATTTTGCATTTTTTTTTCCCAAGACAAACAGTGATCTTAATTTGCATCCTTTCATCATGTTTCCTTCTCATGCCTGCAATAGATTTAAGGACCAGTTCTCACATTGGCTCTTAGAGCATAGTTCCAATTTGCCATCATTTTATTTTCATCTAGTAGATAAGAAGCTTCTCCTGTAGTCATGTTTTTAAAGTTCTGATTAATGTGATTAGATGCACTTAGTTTTCTATGTAAGTGAATTAATTCCCTATAAGTTATCCTGTGTTGCAGCAAACATCTTCAATGCTTCTCTGGGAGACTGGGACTACTAATCATGATGTTGACAACACTGATGTTAGTTTAAACTATTGATTTGTGCATTATGCCTCTGAAACAGATCAGGATGAGTTCATTCATATTGATCTACATTTTAAATAGCTTTTGGGGATCCATACAAATCCAAACAAGTGCAATAGTTTTTCTTGTGGGCTGCTTTACAATCCCTTTCTGCACTGCATCTTGATGAGGTCTCTTTCCACTGTTTGATGGTTCAACCATTAAATGACAACAGGAGATAGCTGTTTCTCTATTATTTGTATTACTCCTTCCAGGCTCCAGCTAACTTTTCTTCCTTGTACAAGCTAACTTTTAGAGATGAATCCTCTTCAAAATATCCATGTAATGCTATATCTCAAGTTAGCTTAATTGGAGGATATACATATCTGTTATGTTTTAAATCTCAATGATTTCATCTATTAGCAAGCATTGTTGTCAGCAACCAGGTATGTGCCTTCATCTAATCTACCAGTATCTTAGAATATTGGACCCATTTTTTCTTTTTCCTGGCTGATCATTTAGTTTTGAGCAAGGTAGCAATTTTCTTACAGAATGGTTTATAGATATACTAAAACAAAAAAAATTATTGTAAAAATGTAATCTGTCTTTTGAGTGGTTTTTAACCCCAGGACTTCATAGTCTGCTTGGTTCAGGCTGTCTTATTTCCAGATCTAAACTCAGTCACTCTATATTTTTTCATTATTATTAATATATATTTTTTCCAAAAAAAATAGTAAATAATATATTTAAAAATATACTAATTTTTAATTTTTAAAGAAAAGACAAAATTTTATGAAGTTTTTAAGCAATATTGCTGCCACCCTAAAATTTTAATCTTTTATTTATAATAATTTAATAAAATAATAAAATAAAAAACTTCACCATATTTTATTTGGCTAGGTAAAAGAGCAGAAAAAATACTGTGGATTTGCTGAAATCCACCGTATTTGGTAACTATGGTTTGGAGTAGGGAATGATCTTCAGAAAGACAACTCACTCTGAAGATTTTCTCGTGTGTTTTGACATCTTTGAGAAGTTGTTTTAGAAGCAGAACTGTATTTGATCTCTGAGATTAGCCCCTAAAATAGTTTTTAAAAGCGTAATAACAATTTCGTTTCTGGCTTTTTTTGTCTGAGAAAATAGATAGATCCATTCATTTTGTATATTGCGGCATGGTTTATATTCCAAAAACCCAATGTTGAGGATTTATCATTATTACGACAGTTAGGAAGATATCTATTCTTTGATCCAAATCTTATAACAACCACTTATTCTTGTAACGTATATTCCATCTCCAATAAAATTTTTCAAGCTCTGCTCTTAATCTTAGAAAGGGGATTACGGTGGGCATCTCTAGTGAAGGAATTCAATTGAAATATAGCCACCTGTATAGTGTTGAATTATTCTGAGAAGACTTTTTTCTTACACCTGTCACTTAATTCAAATTGAAAATCAATATTGCTGGTATACTTTTGTTCCAAAAGATAGATATCAATGCTAGGGAATACTTATTGCCATGGACAATGTTACCAAAAGTAGAAAATGGCTCATATACACAAGGTTTTGTGTTAATGTGTTGGTTGATAAGGTGCTCCCTTCTTCAATCACCTTATCATTTAAACTTGGCGACTAGGCTTAACAGATCAATTATGAGGATTCCATGGTTTTCTGTAACTATTGCCACGAGGTTCTGTGTTAATGTGTTGGTTGATAAGGTGCTCCATTCTTCAATCACTTTATCATTTAAACTTGGCGATTGGGTTCAGCAGATTAATTATGAGGATTCCATGGTTTTTTGTAACCATTGCCTCGCACTTGGCCATGCTTCGCATGGTTGTAGGGTTGCCAAGGGCAAGCAACTTCATAAAGAGGACTGGTGTGCTCCTTTGGCTATGGATGGTGGAGTGGTTGATGGGTCACTTGCAGATATGACTAATCATTATTATTTTGAGGAAAAAGGCTCACATGAGCTTCGAAAAGGGAAGTCGGCGGATGTTGCTGAGGCCTCTTCCAAAAGACAACAAACTATTCCCAACAGGGAAAACAGGTAGGAGACTCAGAGGGAAAACTACCCTCTTATCTCAATCTTGCATTCGGCTTCCAAATCTGGATTTATACCTAAGGACAAGGCTGTTGTCCAAAGCTCCTTGATGAAGTTTGGCTTTAAGCCACCTTGAGCGGCAGTTTCGTTTGTTGTTCCCGGGCTTTGACCCAGTCTTGTCTTGCTAACCCAGCTAACTGGGGGGTGTTGCTAGTCGGTAGCTATTTGTTGTTCTTTGTTGTTTGTTTTTTGCTATTCCTCTTGGCTTTGGGCCTGTTTGTTCTTTTGTGGCATTTTGTTGTTCAAGGGTGGGGCCCTTTCAGAACCCCTTTGTTTGGTTCATAGATCCATTTAAAAGCATTTACCAATACCAAAAACACATGGAGCATGTGAGATGACAAATAAAGACATTGGTGAATTGAATAGCCTCTTCCTTTCTATCTATGAGCAAATGAAGACAATATATATCAAATTTATATATTGGCAATTTGCTTGAGCGAAAAGAATTTGCCATCCTTTCGCAAACTTTCATTCAAGACAAAATGTTGATCTTTACCAAATATTTTTTTGTCTAGTTAAACTTCAATGGAGATAAGATAATGATATCAATGTTTATGTAAAGTCAAAGTTTGTTTATGGGATTGTAAAAGTACAATGAAAAATAAGGAACAGGGAGTGCAAGTGCAACTTCACCAAACCCAAAAGAAAACAAAAATAGAAGACATGCATTAAAGAGGAAGCATATGAAAAAAATCATATCCTTCAATGCTCGTCATATCTATAAGCTTGTCATGAGACCACTTCCTACTCAATATTGAAAAAGATACAAGGTGAATGAAAGAAACGATCCTCCAAATATGTAGGATTGTGGAAGCAAAGTCTTTGGCCAAATGTTAGCGAAGATCAAACATTTCTCAAAAGAAAAGAGCTAATCATCTTTGATCCTTGTAAGCCATGAAGGTTTAGACATAGTTATATGAGTCTTTGAAGAGACAAAAGAATTGCCCCCTAATCTCATAGTAAGGAGAGCATCTAGAAACACAATGATTCTCCATTCCAGGGTCCATCGAACAATTATGAGAAACATGATGCACCTAAAGATATGGCGATCAGTCTCTATGTGGAGGTGACCCAAATTGGATTATGAAGACTTAATAAAACCTGTACAACCATGAACAAATTAGAACTTGAATAAAAAGGTAAATTTAGATGTAGGGATAGATACAAAATAGGAATTAGGTAAAAGTACCTAGGCTTTTATACATTTGCAAAAGCTTCCTTGATTGTGTAGAATGGAATATAAAATGAATAGGTGATTGTATGACTTCCAGTGTCCCAAGGGATTATTCCAACATAAACAATAGTTATGAAAAGAGGATGAAAGCATAGTGTCCCAAGGGATTATTCCAACATAAACAATAGTTATGAAAAGAGGATGAAAGCATAGTTTGATCAAGCAAGGAGGACAATTGCATGTTGTATCTTCTTGGATAAAAGAAGGAAAGAAAATCACATGTATCCTCTCCTTCCAAAATTAATGGAGAACAACTATATGTTGTATTATCTAGAGAGAGGCTGAAGCAACCACATTTTGACAAAGGATCAAATTACCTTTGTACTTGTCCATTTAGGAGTAATATACTCAGGTAGAAGAGTAGTTGCCTCTACCAACTGAGTTGTTTTGCCCCATCTTGGGGTTTCCCTAGCTCATATATTGTGTTATGTTGCAATACTTTCTTTTCTATGTGGAGAAGCATAATAATTTATTCGTTAATGAGTGATATTTAATTATTAATTAAGTAGCACAATAGAAATTCTTGGTTTTCGGGTTTCTACAAGTATAGATTTTGAGAAATTATAGAATAATTGGTATGAAAGTAGCAAGCTCTATTGCCAGGCTTGTAGAGGATTTTGGTAACACAGGGTTTCTGGACATATATCTATTTTGCAATTAATCTTAGGGCATGCAGGTTGCAAAGAATCAACCATGACTAAATTTGTGAAGAAGAAACTTGAAGATCTCCAAGAAAGTGATGAGTTGGTTTTGGGAGAAAATAAAGCTCTTTGAGAAGAAATTTGTCATTTAAATGAGAAGATTGAAGAATTGCAACAAGAGATGAAAGAGAATGATGCACTTCTATGAAATCTTCAAGAGAAGAAGAAGAAGAAGAAACTATGAAAAAGGTATGTAAGAGCATCCATGAATCAATTTTATTCAATAATTTGAAAATGAATAATTGCAATTTGTAATTTTGAAGAGCAGACAATGGGTGTAGGTTCAAGATTACTTGCAAGGATGGGATGTGATGGAAGAGGACTTGGTAAAGATGGCCAAGAATATTCCAACCCATCATAGTTGGGGGAAGGCTATCATTTGAAGGACTTGGCTATGGAAACATGGAGATTGGGGAAAACTTGAAGGGATCTTCACTATGCACAAATCCTTAGATAACTCATGAGAGGTAAAATTTCCTCTAATATTGTTTTTGTTCAACCTCAAGATGATTGTAGAATGTCTTCATAGAAAGAGCATCAGTCAAAGGAAGAGGAGAGTAAAACTCCACTTCAAGAGAGCAAATAAGAAAATAAGAATTGGGGAAATTGCACTTCACCTACTTTCAAATACTAGCCAAGACTGGTGATATATTTGAGCATATGGATAAGAATTCCATCTTTTGTTTGAATTGCATAATGAATTGACTTTGAGCACAAGGTTACAAATTACAAGTTCCATGCATGGTTTGTGGAAGAAATAACCATTGTGGTTTTATGTACAAAATAAATGCCACCACTAAAGAGCACAAGTCTCATAGTATGGATGGAAAAAGCATCCACTAACCTAAGTCAAGGCAAGGGAAGGGCAAAGGTACGTTCAAGGAAGGTAATGAGAAATCTGATTTTAGCGTGTGTAAAGCTAACAATTGTTGTTCCCATTGCAATATTAGAGGGCATTGGGATGGCAAGTGTTGGAGGCTCCATCCCAAACTTCAACCAAAGAATGGCCAAAGCAAGAAAGAGCAGCCACTTGGGCAAGAGAAGAATAACAAAGCACCAAGTAATAAGAAGGAGCAACCTTTTCATGAGTCTACATCACCAATGTATAGTAAGGGGTTGCCTTATGATGCTTGGATAGAGTATTTACTTCATTACATAAGAGATGAAAGAGTATTGTTGTCATGTGTATAGGCATGTGGTGGCATCCCATGTTTCTCTTGTAAATTGGGTTTTATTCAAGCTAACTCCACTTAGTTGTAGTAATAAAGGAATACATCTCACTCACCAATGGGAAAGTATGAACAAGCAAATCCACTTGAGAGTAACCAAGGGCAATAAAGAAAAATATATGAGGTAATGCATGTTTTCAGCCCTCATATTTCTTGAAAAATGTAAAGGTGCACATCTATTGTTGTTAGTAGCAAGCATGGGTAGTGTAGATAATAGTTGCACATGAAGGATCATTCTTCTAGTAATAAAAAAAACATGTAAAAGCAACATAGGTAGCTTGTAGCAATTTGTTTCCACATGTTGTAAGCCACATTTGTGAAGAGGAAAAGTGTAGTTTTGCTTTGTTTGCATGAGCAAGGGACATGAAGCATGTATGGGTAACATAGGAAACACTAATGCATGTTCTTAGGTGTTGTATCACATGTATACTTGTTAAGAGTATGGCTAACACTATAGGTCTTTTTGGGTGTTGTAAATATGTCATCTTCATTGTTGCATGAAGGCAAGAGGTTTCTAGCAAGATCTGCAAGTTTTGGTAACATGGACAACATTATTTCTAGTTCTTGGGTGTTATGAAAAACATGTATACTTCTTGATATAGGACATGAGCAACACTATGAGCATATGCTTGAGTGTTCTAAGCAAGTATATTTGTATTCCATTACAATGTAATTCATTGTAGCATGTAAAAATTATACCACTTGTTATAAGCAAGTAGGAAGGAAATTTTATAATCCATTGTAGCATGTTATGAACATCAAAAGAAGTTGTAGTTTTAGCACAAGCCAATACACATGAATCTCATAAATGGGAGGAATTTTTTGATCTCCTTAATGTAAACTTTTGTAAGACCAAAAGCTCCTTTGAGAAAGTAGGTGTGATTTGAATTGGATCATGAAGATTTAATAAAACTTGTATAGTCATTAACAAATTAGAATAACTTGAATAAAAAGGAAAATTCAGATGCAAGGATAGGTATAGACAAAGAACATAGGGTAAAAGTACCTGAACTGCTATGTGTTTGTTGGAGCATCCTTGAATTCTATGCATTTGTGGAAGTGTCCTTGACTAAACATGTGATTGTACATATTCCAACATCCCAAGGGATTATTCTAACATAAACAACAATTATAAAAAGATGAGGAAAGCATAATTTTGATCAAACAAGGAGGACAATTGCTTGTTGTATCTTCTTGGATAAAAGAACGAAAGATAATTTTGTGTTGTATTTTCTCCTTTTAGAATTAATGGAGAGCAATTATATGTTGTATCATCCAAAGAGAGGCTAAAGCAACTACCAACTAACAAATGATCAAATTATGTTTATATTTATCCATTTATGAGTAATATGCTTAGGTGGAAGAGAAATTACCTCTACCAACTGGGTTTTTCACCCCACATTAGGGTTTTCCTAGCTCATTTATTGTATTATGTTGCAACATATTCATTTTTGTGTAGAGCAACATATTAATTTCTTCATTAATGGCTATCATTTAATTGTTAATTAAGTAGCATAGTACAAAATTTTAGTTTTATAATTTCTATAAACATAGGTTTTGAGAAATTACAAATCAATAGGGGGTGTTCAAACAAACTTTAAACTATTCCAAAGGGACTTCAAATAATAGGGCAATTGTATATTAGTATAATCTAGAGGTTGAATAATATGAATCTCAAAGTGAAGATATGTTTATAGTAGTATTGAAGCTTTGAAGAAAGAGGTTCTCAAGGCTCCAAATGTTTGGACTATAGGTAGGCTCTATAGATCTCATGTCTGATACCCCTATTTATCTCCCTTGTAAAAAGATATGGTTCATCAATTGAACACATATATGGAGGAAGTCTGTCCATGTCAATGCCTACAATGCCTAACATACTAGAATCCTTGGCATGTGAACCAAAGTAGATCCCTTATTATGCTAGTTGCATATAGGATTTGATTGCTTGAAATGGTTATTTGGAGAAATCAACCAAAGTATTGGTCAGTCGTCTAAACCTATGTATCATAGTTACCACTTAAAAGATCACCACAGTAATGAGTAGGGAAATACCAAATTCAATGAAAATGATGTCTTGAGGAGCCAATCTTTTAGCATGAAGTTGCACACATAACATAGAAGTTTGAACTACAAATAGATTACATAGATATTAACACCATAACTATAATTCATGATATTCTTATCATAATGTTCCTATAAATTTTAAGATAGTAGGGTAAGAACTACACCTTATCTACATAAAAAGAAATGGTTTTTCACTAAGTTGGATGAAATAAGGAAAAGATCATCAAACTTGTAGGTCCAATCCTAAAATTACATTATACTAAAATAATATATGTCTTGGATCATTTCCAATATTGATTCCTCTAACACTAGGATTTAAAGAAAAAATCTCTAGAGTAGCCTCTCCACCTTCAGGCAAATACATCCAAATTTTAAGTGGCTTGTCATGGGATACTTTAATGCTCCATTAAAAGAAAATAAGAAGAAAGGGGTTTCCCAAATCTCCACAGAAAGAAAAGATGATCTAGTGGAATTCATCAATGATAATGATCTAATGGATTTGGATTTGGAGGGAGATCTTCCCTAATTTAGGTAAGGTTGGATTGTTTCTTAATCACTCTAGATTGGCTGACTTCCTACTACTATTCTCTTTCTTCTCTTACAAGCATAGGGTATGTCCACTCTCCTATAAACATGTATGTGAAAAATAGGTAAAATAAAAGGTTTTCCTTTTAGATTAAAAAATGTGGACCCATCATCCTAAGCTCATAGATAAAATTATTGAACGATGGAACATTAGAGTGGATGGTTTAGCTATGTACTAGATTGTGAAAAAGCTAAACAATGTGAAAATCAACATCAAGAAATGGAACAAAACATCCTTTGGGAATAATTTTAAGAAAAATTATGTAGTTAGAAAGAAACTTGATAAGATCCAAGAGGAAATCCAAAATAAGGGATCAAACTAAGACCTAATACTAAAAGAAAAGGAGATTTTGTGTGAAATGCACTCTATAATTGCAAAGGAAGAAGACTTTTGGAAATAGTGCTCTAGGGCTATTTGCTTGAAGGAGGGAGATAGGAATAGTAAGCTCTTTCACTTGAGGATATTGAAGCACATGTCCTCTAATAGAATTAAAGAGATTTGGAAAGATGTCATCCAAAGAATGTAAGAAAGTGACATTAGAAATAAAGCTACAAACTTCTTCTCAAATCTCCTTACTGATAATAATGATATTGACTTGATGACCCAACAAGATATCTTAGAGGAGATTCTAAAACTAATTGATGAGCAAGATAATATGGAGCTCATGAAGCCCCTCTCAAAGGAAGAAATAAAATTTTCTTCCTTTTATTTTGAAGGAAACAAAGCCCATAGTTTGGATGCCTTTCCTCATTTCTTCTTTCAAATGTATTGGGACATCATGAGCAAGGATGTTGTGGTTGTTGTGAGGGAATTCTTTGGTAGTGGAAGGGTATTGAAGGAATTAAACTCTACTTTCTTGGTGTAGACACTTAAAATTGATCATATCTTTTTGCCATATCTTAACATCACCTTGCGACAGCTTACAACACATTCATCCTAGGACTTCCTTTAACATTTCCCCCTCCATCATTCAAATTGATTAATTAAATTATTTTATTTAATTAATCAGGATTATCTTATTTCCCAAGTTAATTAAATAAATTGTATTTATTTAATTAATTAATTTAAATCCATTTTCTCCGTCATCAAATCAATTAAATAAATTATATTAATTTAATTAATTTTAATCCATTATCTCTTTAGTCAAATTAATTAAATAAATTATATTTATTTAATTAATGCATTTTTTCCTACATCATCCTTGTCCAATAATTAATTTAATAATTTTATTATTTGATTAATTATTTTCCATTTGTCCTAATCCTCATCCATTTTCCACAAATAATAAATAAGAGTCACATGTCTAGCTAAAGTTAGTTATCCAGATTCATTGAACCTAGACACTTGCACAAAATTCAAACTAACTTTACATCTCCACCATCAATTTCACACTACACCTCTTAATCCTAGCCATTAACATAAGGATAAGCTCTAGAAGCCGCCATCATTTCCCTAGTTTTCTCTCACTTAATCTTTAATCTCAACCGTTCACATAAGGATATGCCCTAGAAGCCTCTATTCTTTCCCTAAAGTTGTCTCATCAAATCCTAGCCATCCATCCTATCATCCAAAAATCTATAAATGAAACATCAATCAAGTCATTTTCATTACAAAAAGGAGTAATGTTATGATGCTAGAGTGAGAAATCAACAATCAAATCATTATAAAAAATCAATGGAGCAAAACCACCATTATCTTGGTACAAGGGCTAATTTGGTAAGAACTTTCTATGTTTTTCCTTTGATTTTTGTTAGCTCTTTGCTCAATTGGAGGTGATGTTGAGTATGAAATAGGATCTTTCATTTATGTATTGTTTCTAATTTTAATTCCATATTTCTACATACACACCTAGTTCTCAATTGATTTCATGCCTATAAGTCTATGTAATTCGATCCATAAAATCTTTTCTAAGATTTTGGCCTTGACAATGTAGCAGGTATTGCCTAAACTAATCTCTCCTCAACATAGTGGTTTTGATCATGGAAAATAGATTGTAAGAGATAATTGATGAGCTTTGATGCCATGTAAGAATTATCAATGGACTCAAGCTCCTAAGATCGCCTACAAAAATAGATATTTCCTTCTAGAAGAGAAAAAGTAAAGAGGATAAATTTGCATGATAAGAATGCAATAATGATATTAGGTTGATTAATTACATATGAGATATTTCTTTTATAAATTTTGCAAGATAGAAAACCATAAGGAAATCTATAAAAAGCCCTAAATAAACTTAATAAAGTGTAATTTAATAAATAATTATACCAACACCCCCCTTAAGTGCAACTTAGGGAGAAGAAAATGCAAATGACCTAAAGATGGGTCCCAGCTACAAGGCCATATTAGGTACCCATGTACAAAAAGTCTCTCAGAAATAGAGAAGGAGAAAATCACATGGGAGAAGACTCCTCCCCAAAAGAGAGAAAACATGAAGAATGTATAAGTGATGGATCACGAACATCCAAGTCCATCACTAATACACAATGAATACCCCCCATAGGAGAGAGTGAAATAACGAGATGATAGATCCCCCCATGAAGAAGTAGCTCATGTGCCAATGGTGAATTCCTAAAGACTGTAAAACATAATCCACTACTTGCCAACAAAATTTCTCCCTTTCGGAAGAAACATATCCACTGGTGTATGTAGAAGAAAATCCCACAATTTGGATGAAAAGGGAGTCTAGATCCAAATGTGTGTCTCAAAATATAATTCTAGTGTCCCCATGTTGGAAAGAGATGTCTCCCCCAAACTAGGAATTTGATGGCCAATCAAAGAAGTAGAACTAGGAAAGCTAAGATACCAAATTGCATCTTAAAACACTAAAGATGTGATGACATCGCTGCCATCAAAGAGGAGAGATTTAACCCCTCAAATATGTCCTCCAAATCAACAATGTGAGACTCTACAAAAAAGCATGATATGTTTGGTAGATATGTGTCCCAATGTGGCAGATCTAGAAAAGTGAAATTGTCCTGCTGCAAGGAATCACTGGAAGCTCTTGAAGAAGCAACATTGGAATCTATAATAGAAATAGGTGATGATGGGGAAATGTATACACATGCTAGGTTATAAGAATTTGGAAAATTGAATAATATAAGAATGGCGAATGCCTAGAGATCTCATGGAGGACTAGCACGATCATCCAGGTCAGAGTTGTAGAATGGTTGGTGCCATCAGAAGAAGGGAGCTCAGAAGATGATCAATGAAAACTTGCCCTCTTTTCTTTTTGGTGCAAAAAAAGTTCCATTAGGGAAAAGGAATTTTGGGGTGTCTTCCCAAGATTTTTTGAGGCCTTCAGCTAGGGCACAACAAAAATGGAGGTTGCGTCCAAATGGGCTTCGGAGGATTCAATTTTTAGAGAAGGCTGGGAACGAAAAAGTGGATTCTGCACATTTTCAAATGCCTCAAACCAAAGCGATTATTATCCCTTCCAAGTTCATTGATCTGAATAGAGAAAGGCTAAAGAAGAGGGCTTTCTTTGTGAAATGGGTTGGGGATGGCGTCTCGTAGAGAGAAATTCAAGAATAGTGGGAAGCAAGCTAGAGTAATGGGAGCAAGGTGAGATATATTGGGAACAACTTCTTTCTGGTAGAATGCATATCGAAAGAGCAGAAATCAGATTTTTTGAATGGTGGGCCTTTGATGATGGGTGAGGTGGGATTTTTTGTCAAAGACTGGGAACTGAATTTTAACTCCTATGCTTAGAAATTGGGGAAAACACCAATGTGGATAAGTCTCAAAAACCTATCCACAGAATACTGGAGCGATGAAATTTTGAAAATAATAGGGGATGAGATAGACACATTCATTAAATCGAATAAGGGCTTGGAGCAAGGAGCAGAGATGTCCAATGCTAGAGTTTGTACAATGATAGATGTGGAAAGCAGCTGCTGGGATGAGCTAGAAATTGTTACAGAAGTAGGGGTGTGGAAACATAAACTAGTTCCAAGGAAGCCAGGAAATATATTGTTTGGATGCAGGGTGACATCTTTGGATCAAGTAGGGGATACTAGACTTAAATCTAGGGTTGGAAGGAAAATACGAGATCTTTGTAGAGATGGTAAAGAAACATGGAGATTCTCCCTCTAAGAGGCCGTCTGGAGTAGTAGGCAGCATTGATGGGAGTCTCAAGGATGAGAGCATCTGAGGTGAGGTTGTGAAAGAAGGTGGCAGAGAAAGTCATGGGGAGGTTAAGGGAAGTTCAGTGGTTGTGGTCTCAACTCAGACTAATCTAGAAAGAAATGTTCAAACTATGGAACAAAGCAGAGATGAAGTTTCTATTTTTCCTCCCAAGGTGAATGGTAGGGTAGAAACTCCTAAGGGGTTTGAGGAAGATTGGTTAGAAGAAGACAACTTGCCAGCAAGTACCGAGAACCAGTTAATGGATCTGATGGTTGGATCTGATTGCCAACATTTAGATATGAACAAAGTAGCCCTAGAAATAGCCAGATATTTATTTGGTGACTCTAGTTTTCAGGAGGATGTTTTCAAAACAACTGTTGAGGATAATGAGGTGACAACAAAAGAAGAAACCCCTGGGGAAGATCGGAAGGAAGTAGTGGTAGGTTTGTGTGGGGATAGGGCTACTATCATAGAGAAAGAGAATGGAAGTTACAAGAATCTAGATAGGTGCATGGAAAAATTGGGTTTATCCCTTAGGTAGTTAACAAAGGTGGAGCCAGATTGTGGTGAAAGGAAGAAGTTTGGGAGGAAATCTAACCTAGAAAAGCATGGCATTGATGGAGATGTAGAAGGTCAAGTTAAGATTACAAGATTGATGAGATTAGGGAAGGGAATCACCCTTCCCAAGGGATAATGAAGCTCCTTTTGTGGAATGTTAGGGGTTTAAATGCCCCTAACAAACAATGGGTGGTTAAGAGCCACCTGGTTTGAGAAGAGGTAGACATTTTCCTCTTGCAAGAAACTAAATTGTCCATGGCAGAAGGGGAACAATTCAAGCAGAAATTAAAATTTTGGCAAGGAGAGTGGGTGCAAGCTGATGGTGCCTCTAGAGGTTTGGCTATTCTTTAGAGGCCTCAAGTAGTGCTAGTGGAAGAGTAGATGAAGGCAAATAGTGGTTGAGTTGCAAGGTAAGGAACCTTACTTCCAATCTGCAATTTTTGCTCACAAACATTTATAACCCAGTGGACTGTATCAACAAGAGGGCTACTTGGTCAGAATTAGAAATTTTTTTTTATCTTGGCCAAATGATTTTCATGTCTTGGAAGGTAACTTCAACTCCATCTTACAGAGTAGTGATAAGAGGGGGTCAAGAGAAGACTTCAATCCCAGTTAGATTTTGAAGATTGGGTAGAGAGATGTCAATTAATGGAATTGGAGACAAGTAATGACACATTCACATGGTCTAATAGGAGGCTATGTTTTAGCAATATAGCAGAGAAATTAGACAGATACTTCTAGAAAGGTGACTTGGGTATTTTCCCCTTTGAGTTGGAGTGTTGCATTAGGCCTTGGTCTAGATCAGGCCATTTTCCTATTGAATTAAATATTGTGGGAGACAAAAGGGTAGCGAGATGTCCATTTAAATTCAAAAATATGCGGTTTCAACATCCAAATTTGTTAGGCTTAATAGAAAAATGGTGGGGGGAGGGGCCCCTGATGGGCTCAAGTTGTTTAAAGTTATTACCAAGTTAAAGTTGATCAAACAACACTTAAGAGATTGGAATATAGATCACTCTAAGAACATTTCCGTTTCAAAGAGAGCTTTAGAAGCAAAAATGGAGGATCTTAATGAGGCTGTGTGGGCTCAGGAAATGAATGATGCTAGGTTCTTAAAAGAAAAGCAGCTGATGGGAGACTATGAAGATATTATGGTAAAGGAGGAAACCTTTTGGTGGCAGAAGTGATGCGGGAGCATCTCAGGTTGTAGAGTAATCTTGCATCAACCAAAAAACATTTACATTCATTCTTTCTTTTAGTTCAGTTAGTTGCAGTTTCAGCATTTTGTATCGCCTTTTGCCTCATCTTCACATCAGAGCTCGCAGAGCACAACTTAGCATCTACATATCGTCATCTACATCATATCCATATTTTAGGTCATTTGGTCTTGTGTGCTAAAAGTTATCGCTATCAGAAGATCATCAGCTTTCACATAGTAGAGCATTCAGACAATTAGTTGAAGGAGAAGGTTTGTAGAGCACTTCCATGACTTGCGGAGCCAAATGAAACATATCACAAGGCACATATGGATCAGATAGACCTTCCTTGAGGTCCGCACCAAGTTTCATGAATTTGTGGAGCATTACCAAATGTTGTAGGCCGACCTACCTTGTTTCTACACGTTACATCCTTCATTGGAGTTTGTAACCTCTTTTGGTCGACGCTGAGGATTTCATGAGCTTGGAGTTGATATATATATATATCATAAGATAGATAGTTAGATTCTTTTCAAGAAGGTGCTTCAATGCCATATCTTGCATATTTGTTGTAACCCGAAAAGCAAGCATGTGAGCCCTTCGATTGTAGCTTGCATGTTATCGACATATGAGCTTTGTAATTCTTTGATATTCTAAATATTTGAATCTTCCATTGCATTCTACATTTGTGTTGTTTCCATTGTGTTTACTCTAGCTGCATGGTTTGGACAGTTCATTCTGTGAACCCTCCGACCATGACTGCACCAAGTGGTATCAGAGCGAAGTTTTGAATCCTTTGGGAAGTGAAGGCATTCCGGAAGATCTCGTGGTGAACCAATCATTGACCTGAGACAGTCTACTTTTATTTGTCAATAGAGTGCCAAGTGTGAGGCAGTTGCTACATTGTAGTTAGATCTCAGAATTGAGGCAATTACACTAAATCCTAGGAAGAGAGGCTGCCGAGAAGGATGCCTACTATGGGCCCTATTGCTAGAAGAATGGAAGAAATGATGGAGATGATGAAAACAATGAAAATTAGATTGGATGCTATAGAAGAAGATAGAAGAAGAGGACTAACCCCTAGACATGATGTTGAAAGTGATGATGAAGAATTTCAATCTGTTGATCAAAATGAAGAAACCCTAGAAGGAGAAGAATCAGATCAAGTTAAGATGTTGAAAGCTATTTTGAAGATTGGAAAGAGACCTAGAGTGGAAGTACTGAATTACACTCAAAATTTGAATCCAAAAGAATTGATTGATTGGATAAATGACTTGGAGGAATACTTTGAATATGAGGAGATTGAAGATCCGGAGAAGGTGAGATTTGCAAAGACTAAGTTGAAAGGACATGCTACTATTTGGTGGAAAGTTCAATTGGAGAGAAATAGAAGAGGAAAAGAAAAGATCATAAAATGGGATAGAATGGTGACAAAGTTGAAGAATCAGTTTATACTTGCTGACTATGAGTTGGAACTGTTGAAGAGATTGCAAAACCTGAAACAAAAGGAAAAATCTGTGGAGTATAATGAAGAATTTCATAAGATTATCATAAGGACTAGACATAGTGAAGCAAGCAAGGAGAAAGTGGCAAGATACATAAATGGATTGAGGTTGAACATTCAAGAAGAATTGAGTCTGGTAAGGATGACAACAATAGAAGAAGCATATCAGTTTGCCCTAAAATTTGAAGACAAGTTGAATAAGAAGCATAAGCAGAGACAGAGAGGTAGAGGATGTAAATTTCAAAGAGGTAGAACATATTCCAGAGGAGAAAGATCTTATGTGGAGTAGAACAAAGAGAGTAGTCCATTCAAAAAGGAAGATAGAGATAACAATTCATACTAGAGAGATGATAGAAATTTCTACTACAGAGGGAATCATAATTCTTACTGCAATGAAGGGTACATGAGAGAAGAAAGTGGGTTTGATAAGAGAACATTCAGAGGAACTTGTTTTAAGTGTGGAGGTGAAGGACATAGAGCATTTAGATGTCATCAGGGAAGTACAAGCAAGAAGACAGAGAATGGTGCAAGAGCAACTTATGTAGAGGAAGAACCTATTGGATCACCTAATTCAGTTGAAAAACCAGATAAAGGAGAATCATTAGTCATGAGAAGAGCACTATTTCAAGCACAGACAACTGAAGAACCACCACAAAGGAAAAGTTTGTTTTGGACCAGATGTAAATCAAGAGGTAAATTTTGTAAGGTTATCATTAATAGTGGTAATACTGATAATTTGGTTTCAGAGGAGATGGTGACTAAGTTGAACCTAGAGAGATTGAAACACCCTAAGCCCTACAAGATGGCATGGATTCAAGATGAACACAAGGTACTAGTGAGTGAACAATGTTTGGTGAAATTTCATATAGGATCTTATAGTGATGAAGTATTGTGTGATATTATGCGAATAGATGTATGTCATATATTGTTGGGTAGACCATGGCAATATAATAGAAATTCTATACATGATGGGAGAACGAATACTTATACTATAACATCTAATGGAAAGAAAATTACCTTGATACCTTTTGAAGATGAGCCTAAGAGTGAAGTATGTGGGAATGCTAGAATTTGTTTGGTCGATGGAAGGAAATTTCTGGATGGATTGAGACATGAGAACATGTGTTTTGCTTTGATCCCTAAGAAGCATGGAACCCTAAGTACAGAGACTAAAGAATCACAACCAGAGGAGATAACTGAATTGTTGACAGAGTATAAAGACATCATATCAGATAATGTATTTGAAGGATTGCCACCAATCCAAAGTATCAATCATCATATGGACCTTACACCTAGAGCTAGTTTGCCTAACAAAACAACTCACTAGATGACACCAGTAGAGAATGTAGAGATGAATAGAAAGATACAGGACTTGTTGAGGAAAAGATTGATCAGATAAAGCTTAATCCCATGTGTGGTACCTACAGTACTAGCACCGAAGAAAGATGGAGAATAGAGGATGTGTACAGACTCTAGAGCAATCAATAAGATCACAGTTAAGTATAGATTTCCATTTCCAAGGATGGATGACATTATGGACTATTTGAGTGGAGCAAAGTATTTTACAAAGATAGACTTGAAGAGTGGATACCATCAGATCAGAATCAAAGAAGGAGATGAATGGAAGATTGCATTTAAGACAAATGAAGTACTTTATGAATGGTTAGTGATGCCTTTTGGATTGACAAATGCATCGAGTACTTTCATAAGGTTTTAAATAAATTCTTGGGTAAGTTTGTTATTGTATACTTGGATGATATTATGATTTTCAGTAAGACAAAAGAAAAACATTTGTGGCACCATAGACAAGTATTGCAAAGATTGAGAGAAGATAAGATTTTGATAAACATCAAGAAATGTAGTTTCATGAAGGAAGAATTGGTATATTTGGGATTTGTGATTTCTGCGGAAGAATTGAAGATGGACCTTAAGAAAGTTAGAGCAATTGTTGAGTGGCCAACATCGGAGAGCATTGGAGAAGTCAGATCATTTTATGGATTAACTAGTTCCTACCAGAAGATCATCAGAAATTTTAGTTCGGTATGCACACTTATGACAGAGACAATGAGAGGTGACAGAAAGGATTTTAAGTGGACATCAAGAGCAAATAAATTTTTTGAATTATTGAAGCAGAAAGTGACAAGGCAACCAATGTTAGCATTACCAAATTTCAACAAAGTATTTCAAGTAGATTGTGATGCAAGTGTAAATGCAATTGTAGTGTTAAGTCAAGAAGGTAGACTAGTAGCATATTTCAGTGAGAAGTTGAATAATGCAAGAGAAGATATTCAGTTTATGATTAGGAGTTTTATGCCATAATTCAAGCTTTGAAGAAGTGGAGACATTACTTGTTGCCTAAGGAATTTGTGTTGTATATAGATCATCAAGCTTTACAATATTTGAATAGTCAAGGAAAGTTGAATTAGAGACATATGAGATGGGTAGAGTTCATGCAGAGCTACACATTTGTATTGAAGCATAGGAGTGGGAAGTCAAACAAAGTTGTAGATGCATTGAGTAGAAGAAGGAATTTGTTGACAGAGATGAGAGTTGAAGTATTAGGTTTTAAAGAACTAAAGCACATGTATGAAGAAGATCTTGATTTTGAAGAACCATGGAAAGCATGCAAGGAACCTGTTGTGATAGATAGAAGTAAGTGGTTAAACTATTTCGTTCAGGAGGATATGTTGTTCAAAGGAAATCATTTGTGTACCTAGGACTTCAATGAGAGATAACTTGATCAAGGAGAAGCATAGTGGTGGATTGGTAAGACATTTTGGATTTGACAAGACAGTGGCTTTGGTAAGTGAACATTACTTTTGGCCTCAGATATATAAGGATATAAGGAAGTTTGTGCAGAGTTGTAGAGTATGTCAAGTTACAAAAGGGAGTAGTCAAAATACTGAATTATACAAATCTTTGAAATTATCAGATAGACCTTGGGAAGATATAAACATGGATTTCATATTAGGATTTCCAATAACACAAAGAGGACATGATTCTATATTTGTAGTGGTGGATAGACTTTCAAAGATGTCACATTTCATACCTTGTAAGAAGACAAATGATGTAGTGCATGTTGCTGACCTATTTTTCAAGGAAATTGTGAGATTGCATGGATTACCTAAGAGTATAATTTCAGATAAAGACACAAGATTCATTGGATACTTTTGGAGGACATTGTGGAAGAAGATGAAGACAAACCTAAAGTTCAGTTCAACATTTCATCCACAGACAGATGGACAAATAGAAGCGGTAAATAGGAGTTTGGGTAACTTGTTGAGATGTTTGGTAGGAGATAAGGTAGGAAATTGGGATCTATTTCTACTGCAAGCAAAGTTTGCATACAATAATTCAGTGAATTGGAGTACAGGGAAGACACCATTTGAGATTGTGACTGGAATGAAACCTAGAGGAGTTACAGAGTTGAGAGACATCAGTATGGAGAATAAAAGAAGTGTAGAGGCAGAAGAATTTGCATGATACATGGAGACAATACATAATCAAGTCAGAAAGCATTTGGAGGAGATGAAAAATAAGTACAAGGAACAAGCATATGAGAGGAGGAGGCATAAAGAATTTTCAGCTGGAGATGAAGTAATGGTATATCTGAGAAAAGAGAGATTTCTAGTAGGGACATATAACAAGCTACGTATGAAGAAGTTTGGACCATGTAGGATAGTTAGAAAATTTTATTTAGGAAATGCATATGAAGTGGAACTACTGGAGACATTGGGTATATCACCTATATTCAACATTGCAAACTTATATCAGTATCATGAAGGAGAATCAAGTGACAACATTGAAGACGGTTTGAAGAATCAGTTACCACAACAACAACTAGAGAAGATAGAGGACATCTTGGATAATAGAGTTGGACACAACACCAGAGGCAAGCAATACAAAGAATATTTGGTAAAGTGGAAAGGCAGACAGGAAGAAGATTCGACGTGGATTTCTCAGGCTGAGGTAGACCACCTTGGTTTTCCTCTAGCCCCAGCAAGGTGAGGGACTCACTTTTTCAACAACCTCAAGTGTCTGATGTAGGAGCATCCTAGGTTGCAGAGCAATCTTGCATCAACCAAAAAAATTTGCATTCATTCTTTCTTTTAGTTCAGTCAGTTGTAGTTTTAGCATTTTATACCACATTTTGTCGCATATTCATATCAGAGCTCACAGAATAGGACTTAGTATCTACATATCATCATCTACATCATATCCAAATTTTAGGTCATTTGAACTTGTCTGCTAAAAGTTATCGCTATCAGAAGATCATCAGCTTTCACAGAGTAGAGCATTTAGACAATTAGTTGAAGGAGAAGGTTTACGGAGCACTTTCGTGACTTGTGGAGCCAAATGAAACATATCACAAGGCACATATGGATTAGATAGACCTTCTTTGAGGTCCACACCAAGTTTCATGCATTTTTGGAGCATTAACAGATGTTATAGGCTGACCTACCTTCTTTCTACACATTACATCCTTCATTGGAGTTTGTAGCCTCTTTTGGCTGACGTGGAGGATCTCATGAGCTTGGAGTTGATATATATAGATCTCTTAGATGTATTAGGAAGCAAGTTAGTTGATTTCATAAGATAGATTCTTTTTGGGAAGGTGCTTCAATGCCATATCTTGCATAACTGTTATACCCTGGAAAGCAGGCCTGTGATCCCTTTGATTGTAGCCTGCATGTTTCCGGAATATGAGATTTGTAATTCTTTGATATTATTAATATTTGAATCTTCCATTGCATTCTACATTTGTGTTGTTTCCATTGTGTTTACTCTAGCTGCATGGTTTGGACAGTTCATTCTATGAACCCTCCGACTGTGACTACACCAAGAAGTCAAGAGAAACGTGGCTGAAGGATGGTGACAATAATACTAAATTTCATCATAATAATGTTAAATGTCAAAGGATTGTCAATAGAATTTCAAAACTGCAGTTGAACAATGGGGAAATAGTGGACTTGATCTATGGAGGATTAAGGATTTATCTATTTCCTATTTCAAGGATCTGCTCAATAATTGGGAAGGTTTAGGCTTGTTGCTCCAAAGAGAAATTTTGCAATTCATTCCAAGTTTGGTCATCGAAGAGAAAAACGTGATGTTAATGGAGCCTTTTTTAGAAGCTGAAATAAAGAGGGTTGTGGATCAATTACATCCCGACAAGGCTCCAGGTCTAGATGAGTTTCCTGCTACCATTTTTTTAAAATGTTGGCATATCATTGGGAAAGAGGTAACAAAGGCAATGAGGACTCCAGAATTCATGGAAAAGTGTTAAAGGAAATAGGTAACACTCTTTTGTTCCTCATTCCCAAGAAGGAGCAAGCCTCCTCTTTAGGCAACTTTAGACCTATTTCTCTTTGTAACACATTGTATAAAATAATAACTAAGGCAATAGCAGATAGGCTGAAGGTGATCCTTCCAGCCATCATATCGGAAGAGCAGACTAGCTTTGTTCCCAGGTGGTCTATCTTAGATGGGGCAATTATTGCCCAAAAAGCTATTCATTCTCTTCAAAAAAGCAAAAACTCCCAACATGATGCTAAAGTTGGATATTAAGAAGGTGTATGACAAGTTGGACTGGAGGTTCCTCATGAAGGTCTTAGAGGCATTTGGTTTTATTAATCAATGGATTGACTGGATTTTCCAATGTATCTCTAGCTCAAGATTTTAAGTGATTATCAATGGGTCTCCTGAAGGTTTCTTTGAAGCTTCTAGGGGTCTCTAACAGGGAGACTCGTTATCTCCTTTTCTTTTCATCATTATGGCCAAAGCTTTGGGCAGGACTATAAGTAATGCAACAAAGAATAACATCATCCAAGGAGTGCAGATCAGTAGTTCCCTTCCTCACATCTCACATCAATAATTTGTTGATGATATGATGCTCTTTGGGGTAGCCAAGAGATAAGAGGCTAGTACTTACAAAGAAATTTTACATATATATTCAGCTTCCTCAAGGCAAGTTGTGGGTAAGAAAAAGTTAGAGGTATTATTTTTCTACACTCCAGCGAGTAAGGAAGAAGAGATTATCAGATTGTTAGAATTTAAAAAGGGACAACTACCTTGCTCTTATTTAGGGATGCCTCTAGCCAAAGGCATTAGAACAAATAGACTTTGGGATTCATTGATAAAAAGGATTTTGGGCAAGCTAGAGTATTGGAAAGGGAGGTGGCTTTCATGGGCGGGAAAATTTGCTTTGTTGAAGGTTGTTATTGCGGCAATTCCCATATACCTTGTCTTGCCTCCCACTCTCTGTTGAGTGAAATCCAAAATTGAACCAACAAATGTGAAGTTTTTTTGGCAAGGCAATGTATAGAAAGATAAGATAGCACTAGTAGCTTGGGATAAAGTGTGTTAGTCCAGGGCTAAAGATGGTGTTGGGTTTTGAAAACAACTACTGCAAAACAAAGCCCTGGGGGTAAAACTAGTGTGGAGAATGTTCAAACAACCGAATGCTAAGTGGGCCAAGATTCTTCAAAGCAAGTATCTAGATGATGCCAAGGAGTCAAGTATTCTAGTCACCACAAATACTCCCAAAGGATCAAGATTTTAGAACTTTATGAGAGAGTGTAGGCAATTGATTTTAGACTTCTTAACATGGGATATTCATGATGGTAGATCTGCCCTATTTTGGGAGGATTCATGGGGTGGACATGTTTTCTTAGACAAAGTGCTGGTTGGTTTTGCATCTAAGGAATCTCTAAAACTTAGATGGGGGGATCAAGTTAGAGACTATTTGTAGGAGCATGGGACAACAGAGGCATGCTATTAGTATTGAAAGTCTTTAGAAGATTTGGATTTGCCTAGGGAAGATGTGTTCTTATTGTAAGGGGCTCTCAAAGAGAGGACAATGTATCTCAAAGAAGGACAAGATGTTATCCTTTGGAACGGGTCGAAGATAGGGCACTACAATGTGAGAGATGGCTATAGATGTTTGGAATTAGATTTACAGTTGGCTGAGATAGAGTTGTCGGTGAGGTTTTACTGGAATAAGCTTTGTTTTCCTAAAGCTGGAACATTCACATGGGTAGCTTTGTAGAAGAGAATTATAATAGAAGATAGGTTTGCAAGGTTGGGCTTTTGTGGGCTATCTCATTGCCCACTCTATAAGAACGCTGAAGAGATTGCAGATCACTTACTATTGGGTTGTTCTTTTGCCCAAGAGTGCTGGAGATGGTTGTGTGCAAGACTGGGGTGTGTTAGTGCCCTTCCAAACGACATTCTAAATTTGTTTAAATCTTGGCCAGTCTTAAACAATTCAGCCATGTTTTCCTATCTGTGGACAATTTCACCCTCCATTTTAATCTGGGAAATCTGGAAAGAAAGAAATCGAAGAATCTTTCAAGAGAAAAAAATGTGTTTGTTGACTTTTCTCAACAAAGTAGAGGCAACAATGGTAGAAGTAGAAAATAGTAGGATCAAAGAACTTCCCTCTTGCCATGCCATTTTCACTGAATGGGATATGTGTATGAGGAAATGGTGGTTTGGTTTAAAGATTCCTTTGACAGTGGGACTTGGGGGGGGGGGGGTGATTCTCAGAAACTAAGAGATGAGGCAATCTGACAAGCTCCTTAGCTGAGGTGGTTTAAATTAAATTATGATGGTGTTTCTAGGGGTAATCCAGGGGTCTTAGGTGTTGGATGTATAATCAGAGGGGGGGATGGCAAGCCCCTTTGCAGGATTGCAAAGCCCTTAGTCAAGGGCACCAATAATGAAGTAGAGCTTCAGGCTTTAATCTTGGTCCTGAGGAAGGGATTAGAATTGAGGATTGATCATTTAGCGGTGGAAGGTGATTCCATGCTAGTCATAAATGCCCTTAGAAAGGGCCAAATTCCAACTTGGAAGCTTTAGGCATCTTTAGATGTTTCTCTAGAGTTATATAGGAAATTCAATTTGTTTGTTGCTAATCATATCTATAGGGAAGCTAACTCTGAGGAAGATAGGTTGGCTAATCAGGTGGTGGATGGAATGGATTTCTGCGAGATATATGGGGAGTGCGAATGTTTGCAGGTTGAGCCTAGAAGGAGGTTAGTGTTCACTTTGTCCCCAAGGTGCAAAGTGTGAGTGGAGTGCTCAGTTGAAGGAGGATTCGATATGTTTAGCCTATGTCAGAGATAGCTCATTGGCTTCTATTCTTAAAGCAAACCAAGTGCTTTGGTTTAGATAGAGGAGGTTGGTTTTAATTTTTCAAAAGATTTTCCGCTGGGGTTGTGGCAATGGCGTGTAAGTTTTTAAGCTTGCTGTTCTTTTTGCCACCCTTTTTGACGGGGTTGGCAGACTTCAAATTTGGGCATGAAGGATTTCTTGAAGCTTCAATGTCAATGCTTGTTTGCTTTTAGCCCGTTTTGGCCCGAGATGGGAGGTATCATTTATAGAGGGGCTTCGTCTAGTCCTATGTGACCATCGACAGGAAGAGACAGAGGATTATACCTGCACTCTATTTGTAACACTTTGTCTAAACTAATAAAATTATTATTACAGATAAAAAATAATTTGGAAAATTGATGCCACTAGTAATGTGCAACTGTCTCAACTGATGAAGTTCAAAAAGAAGTTTCAAATCATTAAGTTCTTTTAGCATGCAATCATCTATAGTATGCATTTTCTTCCCACAATAATCACATTTTAATTTTCATAATTTTGGAGACATGATTAAACTAGCAAGCTAAAATGTAGAAATGAAGAAGAGATGAAGCCCGCCTAAAAAATAAAACTTCTCTAGGTGCTAGTATGTCGAAGTTATCAAATAGAAAGCGCAAAATTGACAAACTAAATAAAATAAACCTAGGGCTAAGTCTAGAAAAATCACATGGGTGATTATGTAGAGCTTGTCAATACCTTTATAATGCCACATGACAAATCATGAAAATTAGAGATTGTGGCAAAAGGTTATGAGCTTGAAAGCCAAAAAATATGACTGGACTTCAAACTACAATAAATTGTACTAGCAACAAATTATAGAAAAAATACCATCACTCGTGGATTGGACTTTGATGTCTATTCATTTCCAACTTCGTATGCCCAAGCTATGCCAAAAAGAAAAACAATACCTCTTTAGGGAAAAAAAGAGCCAAAAGGGCCTTGGTTAGTGGTGGGATGGTGGTCCTTTGGTAGCAGATTGATGACTGGCCAGATTGGGGTGGCTTGATTGGGTGGCGCGACTAACTGGGGTAGTGTATTGGTGATCGATGGGCAGAGTTTAGGTAGCACTTTGTTTGGTCTGGTAGTGGCCTATTTCAAGGGTCACATAGACTGATTTGTTGTCCAAGGCATCCAATATGCAATCTGTCGAGCTTGAAATAATTCTGCAGGGCCCTAGAAGACTATGCATAGTGTCCAATTTTGGGCTTAATGGGGCTTGGATTAGGGCAATTGGGCTAGATTTTGGGCCCAAAACCTTGTCTAGTGGTCAGCTCAGCCTAAAAAAAGGGTTCGTGTGCCCCTTTGATTTTTTTATTATTTTTTTGAAATCGTACAGTACAATACATAGGGGGCCATAAGGTCTAGAAAACTAAAAAATCCTCTAAAAATTCTAAGCTTGATTTTGATGATTCAATAGTTGATCTTAGGGTTTTTTGGCCTTCTAAGTGTGATGGAAGGGTCAGATTTGACCCAAACTGCTCTAAAATTGTAGCTTCCCTCTTGATCTAGGAAAAAGACACACACTTCAAACTCTCACAGATATGGCCTCCAGTGCTCAAATCGAGCCAAATAAAAGGCTAATTTGACTTTATCGACTACTCTGAATCCAATAAAGAGGTCTATTTTACATATAAATACACCCAACAAATGGATTTTGCTTGATTTTCTCTGGATCTGAGAAGGGGCTTGTAGATTTGGATGCTCTGATACCACATAAGAGCTAATTGATGATCTTTAATACCATGTAAGAGTCACCAATGGACTCAAGCTCCCAAGGTCACCTGCAAAACCAAATATTTCCTTCTACAAGAGAAAAAATCAAAGACGATAAATTTGCATGATAAGGATACAATAATGATATTGGATTGATTAATTACATATGAGATCTTGCTTTTATAGAAAACTCTAAGGAGATCTTTAAAAAGCCCTAAATAAACTTAATAAAGTGTAATTCAATAAATAATTACACCAACACATGTCTTGTGTTAGAAATGAAAGCAACACTACTTCAATGGAAATCTGATTTGAGATAAATTTCAATAAACTTTAACTGTGTGTTATTAACAATGGAGATTGTAACAAAACATAAACCCACAATATAGAAATATACTAGAAGCAGAATGAAGCACATAACACAAGTATTTAATGTGGAGAAAACCCTTTTGGGTAAAAAACTCCACCAAGAAAAGAGGTCAAGTTGTATTATCTTCACAAAAGGAGATTACAAATACATTCACTTCCTCTATCCTCCAACCTTCACTCTAGCAAAACCTAGGTACCTGTAAACTATTATATTCATCTCATCTACTATGCTATGGTTTATATAGAATTTACACAATCTCAAGACATTAAATGACTTCTTACAAGCCCATAACACTTGTCAAGAGTCAACAACACAACCTTGGGCGTCCATGGCCAAGAATAGGCTCTTACGGGGTCACAAATGATGTCACACATGCATCCTACACTTGGGAAAAAGTGTCCATTCAAGCTTGAACACCTTGGGGCTAAAAATAGCCACTTAAAACATCTTATGACACGTCATATGCTATTATTAGTGTCATAGATTCTTATGACAACTTATAGTTGTTATAGAATCTCTTACACCTTACAACATCTATGACATGCGTCATAATACTAAAAATAGATTATTCCTCCACATGTGCACCCCACTTTGACCAATTACCATTTACCATAGTAAATGAAATTCCATAACTACCGCCAGTAACATTCTCCCACTTAACATTATACATTGTAAATCAACCCATAGGAAATCAAATAAAAAATAATTAGGCACTAGAAACAAGGTCCATGGCCTCTCTGCACCACACAAACTTCTCTGTGCTCACAAGCTTGGTCAATGAATCTGCAACATTCTCTTGAGTGTCTATCTTCTTTAGCTCAATCTCTCCATTTGCAATCAACTCTCGAACAAAATGATACTGAATATCAACATGCTTAGTCTGAGCATGATACATGGGATTCTTGGCCAAACAGATAGCATTCTAGCTATCACAACCAATCTGAATATTCCTGCAATCAAAACCAATACCTATAAACAGTCTCCTCAACCAAACTGCCTCCTTAGAGACATGAGTTGCAGCCATATACTATGCTTTTGTGGTGGCCAAAGCAACTGTGGGATGCCTCTTACTCATCGAACTCACTGCACCTCCAAACAGAGTAAACACATAGCCATTAGTGGACCTTTGACCATCTAAGTCACCTGCCCAATCTACATCAACAAAACCCTGTATGTCCAAAGATTTATCAGCACTATCAGTACCATAATAAACCAAACAATGATCACGAGTACCTACAAGATATTTATACACCCTCTTCACATAGTTCCAATGCTATTTACCAGGGTTAAACATAAATCTGCTCAAAACTCCCACTGCTTGGGCAATATCTGGTCTAGTGCAAACCATTGCATACATCAAACTCCCTATAACACTAGCATATGGCACATTAGACATATCCTCAAGATCATCCTTAGTCTTTGGACACATATCTAATGAAAGCTTAGTACCAATGGGTAAAGGAACTCTAACTGGATTACAGTCCTGCAAACTAAACCTCTGCAAAATAGTATTCACATACTTTGTGAAAACCAAAGCTTTCTATTAACTCTGTCCCTCCTGATCTCCATTCCCAAAATATACCTTGCAGCACCAAGATCCTTCATCTCAAATGCACCTAAAAGTTGGACTTTAAGTTCACTGACCATACCCTTAGTATTGCTGAAAAACATGTCATCAACATACAAAGCAATAACCAATATAGAATCATCAACACAATGAATGTAAACACAATGATCCTCCTCGCTTCTAACAAAACCCAATTTCAAAACAAATGAATCAAACTTTTGATACCACATTCTGGGGGAGTGTTTCAGACCATAAAGAGACCTCTTTAACCTGCAAACCCAATGTTCTTTTCCTTTTACCTCAAAACCTGTAGGCTGTTGCATATAAATTTCTTCTTCAAGATCTGCATGCAAAATGTAGTCTTAACATCCATTTGCTTAATCTCCCAATCATAAGCTGCAACAATGGATAAGAGAAATCTAATAGAAGTCAATTTAGCAACAAGAGAGAATATCTCCCCAAAATCAATTCCCCCTCTCTGGGAGTAGCCCTTGGCTACCAATCTAGCCTTGTACTTCTCCAATGACCCATCTACTCCAAACTTCTTCTTGAAGACCCACTTACATCCTATGGCCTTTCTTCCTTTGGGAAAACAAACAAGATCCCAAGTATTACAAGAGTCTAAAGCCATCATCTCCTCCTGCATGGCTAGCTGCCAAGACTCACTATCATCTACAGAAATAGATTTCCTATAGGATCTAGGTTCATCGTTAGTACTCAATAAAGCATAAACACTATAGAAATCTGGTGGGCTATACTTGTCAACTGGATTCCGTCGTCTTGTGGATTTCCTCAAGGGTGGAGTAAGAGACTCTACTTGTTCTTCTACATGATCATCTGCACCAACTTCTTCTGTAACAACAGATTCATCTTCATCAGAACTACTTGAATCTTCTTCTTCTTCTTCTTCTTCACCCCCAATCTATCATTTTGGTCTTCCTGAGGTGCATCTTTCTACTCTAAATCAAAGTGCACCTTCTTTACCTTTTCATCTTTTTCTTTTGGCTGCTCAGGTTCAGAAATAACTCTAAGTTCCCTGAAAATAACATCTCTAGAAAAGATAATCTTGCAGATTAGTGGATTCCAAAGCTTATAACCTTTCACATTATCACCATATCCAATGAATGTACACTTTTCAGCCTTTGGATCAAACTTAGATCAGTTTTCCTTAGGCACATGAACAAAATCCTCACAACTAAAAACCCTTAAATGTGAAACAGAAGGTTTCTTACATGTCCACACTTCATAAGGTGTCGAATCAAGAGCCTTACAAGGAGATCTATTTATCAAGTAGCAAGCAGTACACACAACCTCTACCCAAAAGCATTTATCCAACTGTGCATCACTAAGCATACTTCTGGCCCTTTCCATAATTGTTCGGTTCATCCTTTCTGCAACACCATTCTATTGTGGTGTATACAAAGTTGTCTTTTGTCTGATTATACCTGTATGCTTACAAAACTCATCAAATTCCTTATAGCAATATTCCCCTCCATTGTCAGATCTTAATATTTTTATCTTTAAACCTGATTGGTTCTCTACTAAGACTTTGAATTCCTTAAACTTAGTGAAAACTTTAGATTTATGCTTCATAAAATAAATCCATGTAAATCTGGATACATCATCAATGAAGGTTACAAAATAACAAGATTTTCCAATAGATTCATTATCCATAGGTCCAAACACATATGTATGAATAATTTCTAACTTCTCTTTTTCTCTATTGCTTCCTAAAGAAAATGATTTTATGTTTTGTTTACCAAACACACAATGCTCACAGAAATCAAAGTGCTCATCAGAATAAGAGAAATCGTCCAACAAATTTTTATTCTTAATAGTTTTCAATACATTATTGCTTGTGTGGCCCAATCTACGGTACCACAACATACATGTATTTTTAGTAGTGGCCTCAGATACATAGGAGGCATTACAAACTGTAGTGGCTTCAAGCTTAAACAAGTTCCTGAATCTCTTTCCTTTCGCTACCACCAAGTTCTGTCTCACCAATCTGCAGCCATGCTTGTCAAATGTCATATGCATTCCCAAATCATTCAACTTCGAAACTAAAATCAAATTTCTAGCTAATCTAGGAACATGCAAAACACCAGGGAGGGTTTTAATCCTCCCATCACTGAAACACAACAATACCTTTCCTTTCCTGACAATCGGATATGTAGAGTTGTCACCAAGGTAGATATTACCTCCATCATATTATTCATATGAGGAGAACCATTCCTTATGTGGGGTCATAAGAAATGAGCATCCTGAGTCATATGCATTCCCAAATCATTCAACTTCGAAACTAAAATCAAATTTCTAGCTAATCTAGGAACATGCAAAACACCAGGGAGGGTTTTAATCCTCCCATCACTGAAACACAACAATACCTTTCCTTTCCTGACAATCGGATATGTAGAGTTGTCACCAAGGTAGATATTACCTCCATCATATTATTCATATGAGGAGAACCATTCCTTATGTGGGGTCATAAGAAATGAGCATCCTGAGTCAATCAACTAATGATCATTAGAAACAAGATTACACGCAGAAAGTAAAACTTCTTCACCTGCATTTGAGGACTTATCCAAAGCACTCTCCCACTATTTCTTGGGATTTTTGCACTCCTTCTTCACATGTCCCCTTTTACCACAATTCCAACACTTAACTCTGTTGTTTTTACCAGGAGTCTTAGACTAGCCCTTGGACTTGTCCTTAGCCCCTTTCTGATCTCCTTTAGGTCCTTTTTCCTTAGACCTTCCCCTAACACTGAGAGTATCCCCTGAACTATCTAAACTCTTCTTCCTCAATTCCTGTGACAGTAGCACTAAAACAAGAGCATCCAACTTCGGATCCACAAGGTTAGTAGTGATAGAAAGGATAACATTCTCCCAAGGCTTAGGTAAAGAACAAAGAAGTAAGATACATTTATCTTCCTCACTAACCTCAACATCTACTGAATCAAGATGACTCACTAACAAATTAAAAGAATTTAAATGCTCTACAACTGATTCACCTTCTCGCATTTTCCTGGAAAACATTTTTTTTTTAAATAAAGTTTATTACCATACTCTTGGCTTGATAGATCTCACCCAACCATTTCCACAACTTGTATGCAGTCTCTTCCTTTATGACATTCAATAGGATAGAGTCTGAAAGACACAACCGGATGGTTCCCCGTGCCTTCTTATCCAGTCTATCCCACTCATCTTGAGAGACATCATCAAGTTTATTCTCTTTTGGACAGCCAACCATTAGTTTCTTTCATCTAACAAATCTTCCATTTTCAGCTTCCACAACTCATACCCCGTTCCGTTGAACTTCTTAATGTCCATTCAAGAGGTTGATGCAACGGTGGATGCAGCCATAATAACAACACAATATCTGCAAAACAAATGTAATCAAATCTCCCACTGCAGCTACAACTTCCACACTACCACCCAGGAGTCAAAGCTGGCTAGGCTCTAATACCAAATGTTAGAAATGAAAGCAACACTACTTCAATGGAAATCTGATTCGAGATAATATTCAGCAAACTTTAACTGTGTGTTATTAACAATGGAGATTGTAACAAAACATAAACCCACAATACAGAAATATACCAAAAGCAGAATGAAGCACATAACACAAGTGTTTAACATGGAGAAAACCCTTTCGTGTAAAAAACTCCACCAAGAAAAGAGGTCAAGTTGTATTATCTTCATAAAACGAGATTACAAATACATTCACTTCCTCTGTCCTCCAACCTTCACTCCAGCAGAACCTAGGTACCTATAAACTGTTATATTCATCTCATCTACTATGCTATGGTTTATATAGAATTTACACAACCTCAAGACATTAAATGACTTCTTACAAGCCCATAACACTTGTCAAGAGTCAACAACACAACCTTGGGCGTCCATGGCCAAGAATAGGCTCTTACGGGGTCACAAATGCTGTCATACATGCATCCTACACTTGGGAAAAAGTGCCCATGCAAGCTTGAATGCCTTGGGGCTAAAAATAGCCACTTACAACATCTTATGACACGTCATATGCTATTATTAGTGTCATAGATTCTTATGACAACTTACAGTTGTCATAGAATCTCTTACACCTTCTTACAACATCTATGACGTGCATCATAACACTAAAAATAGATTATTCCTCCACATGTGCACCCCACTTTGACCAATTACCATTTACCATAGTAAATGGCATCCCATAACTACCGCCAGTAACTCCGAGACTTACCATGTAGTAACTCTGTAATTACTGTGGACAATAAATAATTTTTACCACTGTCGGTGAAACTTGTACATCCCTTATGGGTAATTACAAATAATAAATGGAATAATACAATAATGGGATTTACAAGGTTAATAGCACCTTATCCCAACATCTTGGACTCAATTATCTCTATTCATGAGGTTCTCTATTCTTTGATGGTAAGTAAAAAGGTTAGATTTATCTTGAAGTTGAATTTAATAAAGGCTTATGATAGGGTAGCTTGGGATTTCCTTCTCAACATTCTAAGAAGATCTAGCTTCAAGGGTAAGTTTCATAGAATTATACTGGATCTAATTTCTACTCCTAAGTTCTTAGTTATTACCAATGGTCTTCCTTCTAGTTTCCTTAAAAGCTCTAGAGGTATTCACTAGGGTGACTGTTATCACGTGAAATTGCACCCTACTTGAATTGGGTTCAGGCATTCCAATGACACAATGGGATTGATCTCAAGGTGTGAGACCTTGTAGATGAGATCAAACCTCTAGAGAAGGTTGGTTTCTCTTTCTAGACTTACGGTCCAGAGGAAATAACTAAACCTAATGCTTACGGTTACCAGGGAAAAGGCGAGAGAGAAACTGAAATTAAAGGGGGTGATGCACCAGATTTAGAGTGTTCGGTTGGGGCTGACATAACACAAAAATGATCTCAAAATAGAAGAACTCACACAAACTCGTGCAATCCTAGCAAAGGTTCAAATAGAAAAATACAACTAAGGAGCGATCATTTCATCCACAGTATAAGTGTGTAGCTTTCAAATAAACATAGTGTAGAAATGAAAAGAGAGGCAATATCAATAATTTTTATTGATCATGAAGGCTAAATAGCCATTACAAAGGAAGAATAGCTTGATACAGATCAAAAAAGACACAAAATGAAAACCTTCCCTTCATAGTTGAACTGGAAATGAAGACAAGAGAGGTCCAAGAGAGAACACAATCCATCAAATTCATTCAGTTCTAGGAAATATCATGAGGTCATGATCAAACATCAAACACTTCAACCTAGATAAGGACCTAGCAACCAACCAACCTTTTAAAAATATATCTTAACATGCTTATATATCTTTTACAAATCATTGTTGCATCTCTGGGCATGAGAAAAATGGTCAACAAGAAACTTCCAGGTTCCCATGCTGCAATAAATTCAACCCATGACCCATGTCAAAGAACCTGTTGATTTGAAGTGTCGCCCATGTCCTACAAGTCCTTTAGGATGATCGTCCATGTTATTAGTACTTGCACGTACTGATGGCATGCTCAAATTCATCTATACGTCCTCACTCTTGGCACGACATTAACCATTGACACTATTTCACCGACTTGCAAATTCCCGCAACCAATACTAATGGTTCCTTTGCGAGAACTGCGGGTGTTTCTTTGACTTTTGTGCACCTTTGGCAGGGTTAGGGAGCCAACCAGGCATGAGGAATATGTCTGCCCTAAGCTATTGATTTTTTGCATTGACTGAATCAAATACCCCATCATTCATGATATATCGGTCTCTTGCACATTGAGAATTAATAGGATCTAGCCATTGCTTCTGGTTGCATTGTTGATTTTTCAAACAAACATGTAGATGACAATATGTCTCAAAGGGACATATCGACATATAGATGTGTTCTATATTATGCTTTATCCTGATCCAAATCTGCTTCTTGATGTTCTTCTTAATGTTGACCATTTAGATGTTGATCCTTTATATGCATACCATGCGCTCCAAGCGCATTCTTGTGTTCAACCAAATGTTGGGAAACATCAGGTTGAATTTTCACTTGCTAAGGCCCTTTTTCCTTTTGACCATTTGGAAGATATCCAGTTGGAAGATGTGCTTGAGAAATTTTTGGTTGGAAAGTCCACTTGGAAGATATCTGGTTGGAAAGTCAAAAGTCAACCAAAAATTGAAAAGTCAACTGGATGTTGAACCGGATTTGGAACACAACCCAATCTTGCACAATAGAAATACGGTTTATCCCATGTTCCACATCTAGTTAGAAATATAAAGGAACCTCAACATCTAATAGTGCTCAGATGACATCACAATCAAGCCTGACATTCCAATTTAACATATGATAAGTGCAACCGGAACTTGAAAAGTCAATCAGATATGAAAAAGTCAACTAGATCTGGAAAAGTTAACCAAATCTAGGACACTAACCTGAACCCAATCTTACACAATGGGCATTTGGTTCATCTCATGTTCCACATCCGGTCAGAAATACAAAGGAACTTCAAAATCTGATACAAATACGAAGAAGTTCAACTGGATATCGAAGTGTAACTGGATGTGGATGTGGAATATCCAGATGGAAATGTTTGGTTGGAGCTAGAGTTCTGTAGAAACATAACTTAGTTAATTTTCCTTAGATCTTCATCAAATTTGAATTGTGAATATCCATTTGGCTCCTTAGTAAGATACACTAAGATGCGACTGGATCTGGACATGAAATACAACCTGATAGAAATAAGGCAATTGGATCTGGATGTCTGGATATCTGGTTGGAGCGATGAGCATAACTTAGCTAAAATTCATCAGATCTTCGCCAGATTTGAACTGTGAATACCTATTTGGCTCCTTAGCAAGATGCACTCATCATTTGGCCATGATTCTAACTTTTTTTTGTATTCATGGGTAAATGCTTTTGACCGGAGCTATGAACCAGTTACAATTATCAGGTGGGCAGGGGGGAGACTGGACCTCGTGACCATCTTTACCGCAACGGAATTACTTAGCCAATCGAGCCAGGGCCCCTGCCCTTAAATATTATTATTATTATTATTTTGGTTTCGTAAGCCTTGGAGGTCACAAGGGGGACCTCCTCCCCATCAACATATCCGCTTATCCAACTTAATCAACTTAGAGGCCACATAGAAACCACATGTTACTTGGGGGATTCGAACTTGGATCTCCATCGTGAGAGCCATTTGGCCTATGCCATTCAACCACAACCCCGTTCACGGCCATGATTCTAACTAGATCTATTGGAATTTTTAACATTTTTACAGGATTTTCATAAGGCATAACACTTTGGATTTTTTAGGATTTAAGGCGATTTCTTCCATTTAGGTATCCCAGAGCAGATATTTGAAGGAAGAAGTACAAGATTTTCATAGGGGGGCAAAGCACTTAGGATTTGACAATATTTTTGTAGATCTGAAGATGGGCTATTTTGGCCTGGGGCAAAATAAGACAACATTTTGGTGACTATGTAGGGGTGTTTGTCTGCTAAACACAATGAGAGCAAGTGGCCTTATAAATAAATTAGGTACAGATTCAAAGGGGGACTGCAACATATCTGAAATAGGGGTTGGCCAGACCAACATAAAACTAAACATGCCCTCACCAACAACACAAGAAAAAATGGAACACACAAAGCAAACAAGGCGAACAACCTCCTAATGAGGGTCCAACCTGTACAAGTGTTGTTATATGGAGCCTAATCAGACTCAGAGGTTAAATTTTCCCCACTTTTATCGGTGCGGTTTCCCCCAAATTATTTAATGGGGGTTTGGGGGAAGTGCCCCCAAGACAGAGTCAAGGGGCAGCACCCCTTGCGGGGTCTAGGGGCAACGCCCCTGGCGCACTCCATGTTGTGATACAGGGTGGGGTCAAGGGGCAGTGCCCTTGAAACCTCAAATGATTTTTATTATTTTATAAAGGCGTTGGGAGTTATTTTTCTATTGGCCGACATAAAAAAACCCTATTTTGTAACCAACATAAGGCTTGATAAAAGCGGCTAAGGGTTAGGGTTTCTGTTGATATTGTATTGTAGCATTTGCATCAGTATTGAGTTGTAAGGATTATTGGTTGTAATCGGTTCAATTGCTGGATAATAATATTGGACTCTCTATTGGTGGATGTAGCCCAAGTTTGGGTGAACCATGTTAAAAATTATCTCTCGCTGTTATTATTTCTGTGTATTTTTCATTCCTCTGTTTAATCTTTATTTGCATTTAATTGATATCTTCTCCATGCAATTCCTAACAAGTGGTATAAGAGCGGGTTGTGTTCGATTATCGTCTGTAGGAAGGTCTCATGGTTGAGTAAGAGTCTCACGGTTCAATGGGAACAATGGCAGACAAGGGTAAATTGAAGGTAGATAAATTTAATGGGCAGAACTATTAGTTATGGAAGATGCAGATGGAGGATTATCTCTATCAGAAGGATTTATGGAGGCCTTTGGAAGGAATAGTGAAGAAACCAGCAACAATGACTGATGAGGATTAGAATCTTCTGGACATAAAGACATTAGGAACCATTCGGTTGTGCTTGGCACCATCTGCGACGTTCAATATAATAGAAGCAAAGGCAATAGATGAACTGATGAAAGATTTGGCTAAATTGTATGAAAAACCGTCAGCCTCAAATAAGGTATTTCTCATGAAGCGTTTGTTTAATCAGAAAATGATTGAAAGTGGATCTATCACAGATCATTTAAATGAGTTTAATATGATTACCAGTCAGTTAACTTATGTAAAAGTGAAATTTGATGAAGAGGTGAGGGCTCTCTTAGTTTTATGTTCTTTTCCAGAAAGCTATAATAGCTTGGTAATGGTTGTAGGTAACTCTGTCTCTAGTTCAAATACTTTGAAATTTGATGATGTTGTTGGTGTTATCCTTAGCGAGGAAATGCAACGGAAAAGCTCAGGAGGGTCCACATCAGGTAGTGTTTTGAATGCAGAAAGCAGAGGCAGATCAAAGGAGAGAGGAAAAGGTTCTGGAGGTCATGGGAAGTCACAAGGAAAATAAAAGGATAAGAGGTCCCAATCTAGAGGACAGAAGGATTGCTGGTACTGTGGGAAACTAAGTCATTTGAAGAAAGATTGCTGGTCTCGAAAGAATAAAGAAGGAGACAAATAAGAAGGTAATAAGGAGGCAAATGTAGTAAGTAATAAATCTGAAGATGATGCTTTGATTCTTTCCCTAGATAATGTTGATGATTCATGAGTTTTAGATTCAGGGGCCTCATTTCATGCTACGCCCCATAGAAGTTATTTTCTGGATTATGTCCAAGGGGATTTTGGGCTGGTTTATTTGGGAGATAACAAACCTTGTCAAATTGTTGGAAAGGGAAGAATCAAGATTAAGTTGTAGAATGGGAATCATTGGCTACTACAAGATGTAAGGCACATTCTAAGGCTAAGTAGGAATTTAATTTCAGCAGGGCAGCTAGCTAATGAAGGTTGCATAGTTACTTTTAGTGATAAAAATTGGAAGGTTTCAAGAGGTGCCTTAATAGTAGAAAAATGTGTGAAAGTAGGCACCTTATATCTTTGTACAAGTCATACTATTCCTTGTACTTTAGTTGTTGCAGAGAAGAATCAAATAGGTTCAGGAACAGTTGTTGTGGGTTCGCAGGAAGAGATTGAAACAGTTGTTGCAAGTTCTGAGACAACACTGTGGCATAACAAACTTGGGCATATGAGTAAAAAAGGTATGAAAGTACTTCATTCTAAGAAAGTTTTACCAGGTCTGAAATGTATTAATATGGATTTCTGTGAAAGTTGTGTGTATGGCAAACAAAAGAGAGTTAGTTTTCTCAAGGATGGGAAGCAAAAGAAAGATAAAAAGTTGGAGCTTGTGTATATAGATATATGGGGACCGGCTCAGGTATCTTCTCTTGGTGGCTCTTGGTATTATGTTACATTCATAGATGATGCAACTAGGAAGGTTTATATTTATTTCCTTAGGCAGAAATCTGATGTATTTCAAACATTTAAAAAATGGAGAAGCTTGGTTGAGAATGAGATGGGTAAAAGATTAAAATGTCTCATATCTGATAATGGTGGTGAGTATTGTAGCAAAGAATTTGAGGATTATTGTTCTTTTAATGGAATTCGTAGGTAGAAAACGGTTCTAGGAACTCCACAGGAGAATGGAGTCAATGAGTGCATGAACATGACAACAATGGAGCGTGCAAGGAGCATGCGATTGCATTCTGGGCTACCTTTAAACATGTGGGCAGAGGTTGTCAATACCGCTGTATATTTAATTAATAGAGGTCCTTTAGTTCCTTTGGGCTGTGGTATTCCAGAGGAAGCATGGACAAGTAAGAAGGTGAGTTATTCTTTTCTCAAAACCTTCAGATGTGAAGCATTTGCACACATAGATTCTAAAAATATAACCAATCTGGATGCAAAATCAAAAAAGTGTATCTTCATTGGATATGACATTGATGAATTTGGTTATAGGCTTTGGCATGTTGAAATCTAAAAATTGTGAGAAGCAGGGATGTTGTATTCAATGAGAAGGTGTTGTACAAAGATCAGTTGCAGTAGCATGAGAAGAAAGAAAAGGATTATGTGGTGTTGGATGATACTCTAGATAATCATGTTCTAGTGGTTCCTTATGCTCTGCAACAGCAACAAGAAATACCACAAACTCCAGTGAACGTTAGATGGTCAACAAGGCTAAGTAGACCTCCTGAAAGGTTTTCTCCTTCTTTGTATTCTATTTTGTTAACAGATGCTGGTGAACCAAAAGGGTATGATGAAGCTATGCAGGTGGATACAAAGGTTCAGTGGGAGCTTGCAATAAAAGAAGAAATGGACTCCTTGCTGAAAAATTAGACTTGGAGTTGCCTGCAGGTAAAAAGGCTTTACCAAACAAATAGGTTTATAGGCTAAAAGAGGAAGATGGATGTAAGAAAAGATTTAAAGCCAGGTTAGTTGTAAAAGGATTTGCATAAAAAAGGGCATTAATTTTGATGAGATTTTTCTCTAATTGTTAAGATAACTTCTATTTGTACTATTTTAAGTATTGTGGTTGCTGAAGATTTGCATTTAGAACAGCTAGATGTGAAAACTGCCTTTCTCCATGGTGATTTGGAGGAGGAGATATATATGGAACAACCCCAAGGATTTGAGGTCAAAGGTAAGGAGAAACTAGTGTGCAGATTGAAGAAGAGCTTATATGGCTTGAAACAGGCACCTCAACAATGGTACTTGAAATTTGATAGTTTTATGGCTGAGCAAGGCTACAGCCGGTGTAATTCTAACCATTGTGTTTATTTTAAGAGGTTGGATAATGACAGCTATATTATTTTATGTTTATATGTTGATGACATGCTTGTAGCAGGGTCTAACATGGATGACATAAGAGAGTTAAAACAACAATTAGCACAATCATTTGCTATGAAGGATTTGGGGGCAGCAAAATAAATCCTTGGTATGAAAATTTGCAGAGATAGGAAGAATAGAAAATTGACTCTATCTCAGGCTGATTATGTTGAAAAGGTGTTGCAGAGATTTCATATGAAGAATGTAAAAGTTGTCAGAACACCTTTGCCTAGTCATTTGAAATTGACTAAGGAGATGTGTCCAAAGACATAAGAGGAGGAAGACAAAATGTCCAAGGTACCATATGCTTCAGTTGTAGGAAGCTTAATGTATGCCATGGTATGCATGAGACCAGATATTGCACATGTTGTAGGAGTCATAAGAAGGTATTTGAATCATCCTGGATTAGAGCATTGGAATGCGGTAAAATAGATTCTCAGATATTTGAGAGGTACATCCAATAAACACTTATATTTTGGGGGCTCTAATACTGATTTAGCAGGTTATGTAGACTCAAATTTGGCAGGGGATATTGATACCAGGTAGAGTACTATAGGTTATGTCTTTATTGTAGGTAGGACAATAGTGAGTTGGATCTCACAGTTGCAAAAGGTGGTTTCTTTATCGACCACGGAGGTAGAGTATGTAGATGCAACAAAGGCAAACAAGGAGATAATATGGCTGCAATCTTTTATGGAAGAATTGGGCAAACAATAGGCTAATAATTATTTGTTTATGGACAACTAGAGTGCCATACATCTTGCAAAGAATTCTGCCTTGCATTCAAAGACAAAACACATATAGTTGAGGTATCACTTCATTCGATCGGTGTTGGATGATGGAAAGTTATGGCTGAAAAAGATACATACAGGTAAAAATCTAACAGATATGTTTACAAAGGCCATGACAAGGGAGAACCTAAGCTCCTCTTCATCTTCAGTTGGTCTTCAAGACTAAAAACATAAAATCAGAACAAGGTCCAGGGTGCTTATTTCCAGTGGGAGCTACAGGTTCAACGGTGTTATGATCAGTCTCCAAGTGGGAGGTGATATGGTGTGGAGTCTGATTAGTCTCCAAGTGGGAGATTGTTGTTATATGGAGCCTAATTAGACTCAAAGGTTAAATTTTCCCCACTTTTATCAGCGCGGTTTTCCCCCAAATTATTTAACGGGGGTTTGGGAGAGTGCCCCTTGCGAGGTCTAGGGGCAATGCTCTTGGCACGCTCCCTGTCGCAATATAGGGTGGGGTCGAGGGGCAGTGTCCCCAAAACCTCAAACAATTTTTATTATTTTATAGAGGCATCTGGAGTTATTTTCTATTGGTTGACATAAAAAAACCCTATTTTGTAACTGACATAAGGCTTGATAAAAGCGACTAAGGGTTAGGGTTTCCGTTGATATTGTATTGTAGCATTTGCAATGGTATTGAGTTGCCAGGATTGCTAGTTGTAATTGGTTTGATTGCTGGATAATAATATTGGACTCTCTGTTGGTGGATGTAGCCTGAGTTTGGGTGAACCATGTTAAAAATTGTCTCTCATTGTTATTATTTCTGTGTATTTTTCATTCCTCTATTTAATATTTATTTGCATTTAATTGATATTTTCTACATGCAATTCCTAACAACAAGAGCACTTGGATGAAAGGAAAACTACACAAAAAAACCTATCCTAAACCTAAACTAATCAACTAGAAGAGAACTTAAACAAATCCATTAACTGGTTTTCAAAATAACTACCCTTCCTTAACAATTTACAATACTTTACATGTGTATGGGAAGTTGAAAAGAGGTGGGGAAGGGATGGGCATACAACAAAGTGGTGAAATGATTCCCCAAGGACAAAGAAAAACTCACTTAACCACCTAAGCTGATTGGAGATGCAACTACCTAGAAGTGGATAAATGGACTGATATAACCCTTCTTGATGTCCAACCTCATGCTTTGAAGTAAGCATGATAGGTAGGGACTCCTCATATGTCTCTAACTAGGCCACATGCCTGATAGGACATCCCCTTGAAATAATGCATGAATAATCAATGGAGACTTCTTGCTTTGGATCTGACTCCTCATTGGTTTTCTGCTACTGATCTAAAAGTTATAGCTCCTATGGGACAACTGGGAATGTGAGTACTTCTTTCTCAGATGCATATTTCTCATGATGGCTATCAAAAATAGGCTCAGAAAATGAGCCCCAAACCTGCTCAATGGTGAAATCTTCTTCACCAAGGAGTTGATATCCCTACTAGATAATCAAGAACAAATCTTCAATTTGTACTTGCCCATGCTCAATCTCCACATATTATCTTCTATGAAATATGGGAGTTCCCCAAATAGGTCCGTATCAACAACCTTTGAACTTCCCAATATATGTTTTCCCTCACTCTTTTCTTCATGAGATGAGACCTCATTCTGACACTTGTCTACACATACCAACAACTCACCATGGCCTTCAACATCCTCATGTTGTTCCAAAACTGCAGCTCATGTTGGCATTTGCATGCCTTCTTCATCCTCAATGAAACTAGGCAGTTCATGAAACAAGGTGGCATCATCAACCTTTGGAGCTACCACAACAATCTCCTTCTCAATGCCCTCATCATTTGATTGCAACTCCACTAGATTTTGCACAAGTTGTCTTTGTAGCTTAAGATTCTCACCATGCAATATGTGCATTTCCTTCTTGTTTTATTGGTTGGATGCGTGAGAAAATGCTTCAAAAGAACTAAAATACAGAGGATTTAGCCCTTCTTGTGAATCAACAATACTCATGGGTGCACGATCTTCAATGAATTCCATCTTTATGAGCATAGGAACAACATACTGTTCCTCATTAATTTCTTTCTCTTCCACCTCCTCCTTTGGCTAAACTAACCAACTAGCCCAATAGACAAGTCCACCTCTGAAAAGTGAAATAGTGTTAGGGAACGAAGAATGATATAGAATGGGAGCCTGAATAGTCTCTTAAATTTCTTGGAGGGGAGAGGGTTCTTGAAAAAATTGTTCCTAGGGGGAAATAGGTTGGGTTTGCACAAGAACAAGCTTTTGCGTATGATGGGGATCTTTAAAGCTTAGAAATTTGAAGCATCAAGGCTGATCTAGGGTTTTAGAGGGGTTTTGCACAAGATGTAGTTCCTTAAAGCTAGGGATTTTGAATTGAGGAGATTACTGTGGGGCTTTAGGAGGATTCCCCTGCCTAAAGCTTGGGACCTTGAAAGTGGAAGCTCGCTCTATGATAGGTGGGTTTGCAACTGCAGGAGGGGGTTGCTTGAAACTAGAAATGGAAGGTGTTGATTGGGATCCCATTCTCTAGACTTTGGAAAACAATTGCCTCATCTATTCTTCTTTAGCTATAATCTGCATTGCAAGGTTTTCTTCAAAAGCCCTCTCCTATGCCTCCATATGCTACTGGTGAAGGAAGGCTTGATGAGCAAGCTCATCTTGTTGTTGTTCATACTCCTGCTCCTTAATTTAATCTAGCTCCCTTTGGAAGTTCAACCTAATACCTTTGATACTCATATTGCTGACATCTTGAGGTTGCTCAGTAGGGTAAATATGTTGATTTGGAGCAAAATAGGCCTCTTGAGGCTGATAGTAAGCATGAGCAAGGGCGGGAGGGAGGTAAGAATCATGAGGATGCTGATAACCTACTGAAGCATGAGAGTTTTGCATAAAACAAGAGGTATTTTGAGTTTGGTATAGATGATATGGAGGCCAACGACTCATATTTTAACAAGGTGGAGGGAAATAACCATAGTTTATGTAGAAGTTTGACATCATATAACATGAAAACTCATTCAAATATTCTTTTTAAAATGTGGGCTAATAGGTCTGAATCTTTGAGAAACCAAGTACATACCAGAAGAGAGTCAGTAGTTGATCAAAATGCTTCTGAAAGCAAGTGAGACTAAGAATATCACCGAAATCCTAATCTTTGAAGTTATTTTAAAGACTTAGGCTGCTTAAACTAGCAGATCTAAGTCTTGGAGTTGCCATGGTGTTGAAGAAGCTACCCTAGATGGAAAAATACACTGAAGAACACACCAAATCCTTCAATGGATGATAAGGATCATCAAACTGGTCCCATTGAGCATGCCAGAAACTATTTTCACGTGGAATTGCACCTTGCCTGAACTGGCTTTAGGAATTCCATTGACATAATGGGATTGACCTCAAGGTGTGAGACCTTATAGATGAGATCAAACTTCCAAAGAAGGTTGGTTCCTCTTTGTGGACTTAAGGTCCAGAGAAAATAACTAAACCTTAATGCCAACGGTTACTAGGGAAAAGGGGAGAGAGAGAAACGAAAATTAAAGGGGGTGATGCACCAGATTTAGAGTGTTCAGTTGGGGTTGACATAACACAACAATGATATTAAAATAGAAGAACTCACACAAACTCATGCAATCCCAACAGAGGTTCAAACATAAAATTACAACTAAGGAGGGACCATTTTATCCACAGCATAAGTGTGCAACTTTCAAATGAACACAATGCAGAAATAAAGAGAGAGGTAATATCAGTAATTTTTATTGATCATGAAGGCTAAATAGCCATTACAAAGGAAGAATAGATCAATACAAATAAAAAAGACACAGAATGACAACCTTCCCTTCATAGTTGAACTAGAAATGAAGACAAGAGAGGTCCAAGAGAGGACATAGTCCATCAGATTCACCCAATTCTAGGAAATATCATGAGGTCATGATCAAACATCAAACACTTCAGCTTGGATAAGGACCCAACGGCTAACCAAACTTTAAAAAATACATCTTAACATGCTTATAAAGCTTTTACAAATCACCATTGCATCCCTGGGCATGAGAAAAGTGGTCAACAAGAAACTTTTGGTCGCCCATGCTATAGTAAATTTAACCCATGGCCCATGTCAGAGAACTTGCAGATTTGGAGTATCACCCATGTCCTGTAAGTCCTTTAGGATGATCACCCATGTTCTTAGGTACTTGCACATATTGATCGCATGCTCAAATTCATTTGTTTGTCCTCACTCCTGGCGTGACACTAACGATTGACATTATTTCACCAACCTGCAATTGCCCACGACCAATACTAATGGTGCCTTGGCGAGAATTGTGGGCGTTTCTTTGACTTTCATGTGCCTTTGCAGGGGTTAGGGAGCCAACCAGACATGAGGAATATGTCTTCCCTGAGCTATTTATTTTCTGCATTGACTTAATCAAATCCCCCATCATTTGTGATATATCAGGTTCCTACACATTGAGAATCAATAGGATCTAGCCATCACTTCTGGTTGCATTGTTGATTTTTCAAATGGACATGTGGATGATTGGATATGTCAAAGGGACATATCGACATATGGATGTGTTCTATATTCTACCTTTATCCTAATCCACATCTTCTTCTTGATGTTCTTTTTAATGTTGACCATCTGAATGTTGATCCTTTATATGCATACCTCGCGCTCCAAGCGCATTCTCCTGTTCAACTAGATGTTGGGAAACATCAGGTTGAATGTTCACTTGAGGCCCTTTTTCCTTTTGACCATTTAGAATATATCTGGTTGGAAGACTTTCTTGAGAAATTTTTGGTTGGAAAGTCCGCTTGGAAGATATCCAGTTGGAAATTTAAAAGTCAACTGAATATTGAAAATTCAATTGGATGTTGAACCAGATCTGGAACACAACTCAATCAAATGAACATTTGGTTCATCATGTGTTCCACATCTGGTTAGAAATATAAAGGAACCTCAACATTTTATAGCGCTTGGATGAGATCACACTCCAACCCAACATATTCCACTTTAACATATGATAAGTGCAACTGGAACTTGAAAATTCAACTAGATATGGAAAAGTCAATTGGATCTAGAAAAGTCAACCAAATTTGGAACACTAACCGGAACCCTATCTTGCACAATGGGCATTCAGTTCATCCCATGTTCCACATCTGGTGAGAAATACAAAGGAACTTCAACATCTGATGAAATACAAAGAAGTGCAACTGGATGTCAAAGCATACCTGGATGTGGATGTGGAATATCTGGATGGAAATGTTTGGTTGGAGCTAGAGTCTTGTAGAAACATGACTTAGTCAGTTTTCCTTGGATCTTCATCAAATTTGAACTATGAATAGCTATTTGGCTCCTTAGCATGATGCACTATGATGCGACTGGATCTGGACATGAAATACAACCTGATAGAAGTAAGGCAACTAGATCTGGATGTCCAGATATCTAGTTGGAGCAATGAGCATAACTTAGCAAAAATTCATCGGATCCTCACCGGATTTGAACTGTGAATACCCATTTGGCTCCTTAGCAAGATGCACTCATGATTTGGCATGATTCCAACTGGATCTATCAGAATTTTCAACATTTTTACAAGGCAAAACACTTAGGATTTTGAGGGGATTTCTTCCATTAAGGATATCTCAAATCAAATATATTTGAAGGAAGAAGTGCAAGATTTTCATAGGGGGGAAAAGCACTTATAATTTGGCAACATTTTTTCTGATCTAAAGATGGGCTATTTTGGCCTAGGGAAAAATAGGACAACAGTGACCCCATCTCCCCATTTTTATTTACCATTATGGTAGAGGTACTTGGTAGAAGCTTGCAGAAAGCTGCTAGTAAGGGAAGTCTGAAAAGGATCAATCCTTACTCTTCCAATGTCCCTTATTCCCATCATTAGTTTGTTGATGACATTATCATCACTAGGGAAGCTTCAGTTTTGGAGGCAAAAAAGATGAAGAGGATCCTCTCTTACTAGGAAAAAAGGGCTTTATGGTAGAAAATTAGCCTTCCCAAAAGTACAATATTCTTTGTGAATACTCCTTTGAAGAGATAACAAAATAATACAAATATCCTAGGGTGCTAAGTGGATTCCCTGCCATCCAAATATCTTGTCTTGTCACTTTTCTAGGGTGTTGTTTTAGATTCCTTTTGGAGTGAACTTTTGGATAGATTTCAGTGTAATTTGGTGGGTTGGAAGAGTACTCTCCTTAGTCAAGCAAGTACAATTTAGTTAATCATTTAGCCTCACTACAAAACCTCCCTATGTAATATATGAGTTTACTAATCCTCGCTAAGGTCATAGATAAGATTGAACAAATTCAAAAAAATTTATGTGGGATGGTACATAGGATAAGAAAAGCAACTTAGTCTGTAACCCTAGAAGAAAGGGAGGGTTAGGTATAGGGAAGGTTAGAGAATTAAACCTAGCCCTAAATTCCAAAATTACTTAGAGGTTGTTAAATGAGAAGAAAGAATGGACAAATATTACAAAGAAAAATTACCTTTCGTATAGTGGGGATATCGTGATTGGTAGTGATCTTCCCCAACATTCTTTCTTTTGAAAAAACATGATCTCTAGTAGATTTATTCTCAACAAAGGCACAAAATAGAAATTAGGTGATGGGTCCAATATTAATTTTTGGGAATAAAAATGGTTTCTTAACTCCCCCCTTAGAGATGTTGATTGGGCTGCCCCTATTATGGCCCCATGCAAAAATTCCTTTGAAACTAAAGTTAGAGAGTATTTTGAAGAAATTGATGGTTTCAAATCTTGGAATATCTTGTCCATTTCATCCTCTTCCCCTAAGTCTATCATGGACCTTTCTAGATTGTCATCCTTGTTGTCTTATCATAATCCATAAGTTACTAGAAGTGATGAGTTGATTTGGGAAACAACCCCCACAAGGAGTGATTTAGTTACCTCAGGTTTTGATTCAATGTTGGATTAGAATGCCTCTCATTTTTGGGCCAAGTTATGGATGCCCCAACTAATTGGTAAAGTTAACATTTTTCTTTGCTTGCAAGCTCAAAATAAAATTCTCACCTTAGACAATCTTGCTAAAAGGGGATTTTATCTCCCTAACAAGTGCTCCCTTTGTGAATAGGTGGAAGAAAGTGTTCTTCATTTGTTGTTGGAATGCTCCCTCTCTAAAGAGGTGTGGGACTTCTTACTTTCTCTCTTCAAGGTTAGCTAGGTATTTCCTAATCATATTCAAGGTTTGATTGAACAATGGGTCTCCCTGACTCATAATCCATCTCTCAGACTCCTTTCGTCTCTTACTTTACCTCATGTGGATTGGGGCTCATGAAAGGAGAGAAATAAAAAAAATTTAGGGAAAAGAAAGCCTTAGCTAGTAGGGCGACTTATAGAATATGCATGACTATTAAAGAGAACTTTCTTTTTGGGGAGAGAAAATGTCTTCTACCCATAAGATTGGGGTTTCCAATTCAAATTTAGAGATTGTTGTAGCCTAGAACTTGGATTTTGATATATCAATCTCGTTCAAAGCCTCTAAATCCAAAAGAAAGAACATTACTTAGATCCCTCTATTAGTGTAGGTTTCTTTATTTTCCTTATGTTAGGTGATATTTATTTTTCTTACACATATTATTAAGCTTTCTTAGGTTAATTAGGCATCGTTATTATGAGACCACATGGCATAATCCATCAATTAAATGTGTTGCTCTCACCCACTTTTGGTTAGTTGAGTTTCACACTCTCTTTTGGACTTTTATGCCACCTTTCATAACCATTTATTTGTCTTTATCTAAGTAGGTGCAACCATGTAATTTTGCATTTACCAAGTAGGTAAAACTTTCACCTATTTTGAGTAGTTGGAGTTATTACACCTCTTGGATGTATATGCCCATATTTTTCTATATATAAAACACTCACCTTTTCTAGTCAGTGAGAGTAATGTGAACATTCTCTAAATTATCTTGCAGTTTGTCTCCTGAGTTCTCTCTCTTAGGAAAATCTCTCCATTTCACTATTTTGATCTTTGATCATCTGTCAATTGGAGTGCGTGTGATCTATGACCAACAACAAATCTTGGATATGATTCTTGCTTCTTGTAGAATCTAACATGGTATCAGACCCTGTTTGTATGGTATAACTCATTTTTATTGTCCAATTTTTGAGGGATTAGAATAATATTTGTTAATATTTTTCTCAAAAACCTAGTATTCTCTTCTCTTGCATCCTTGAATGATCTGGAGAATCAGAAAAATTTAGAAGCAAGATAAGCATTTATATTACTTTGGTTTGCATATATGTGTTCTTGTGAGACTTGGGTGATTGTAACTTTTTAGTAATCTTGGCGGCATTTTTAACTATTCCATAGTGCTAGAAGTCTCAAGAAAGTCACGATTGGCTTTCGTTTTACCAAAATCAGAGATCACAGGATAGAATTGCAAATAGAGGTTTAAACAAATTGGAGCATTTTCAGCCTAAACAGACCTTTCCTTTACGCTCAGAAGGCCCAAAAACCTAAAGATCAACTGTCAAATTATTGAAATTAGAGTTGGGAGCCTGTGAGGCAAATTCTTTTTGCCTCCCAAGTCGTACGACGACTATACTGTATGGAATTCGTGCAAAAAATATTAATTCTTTTAAAAAATTCATAGTGCACAGTACATGCAGGCACTATAGCAGTGGCACTGCTAGTGCTAGCCATTGCAACCAGTGCACAATGCAGCCACCACCACCTCCTGCAGCCATGACACTGGTGGAGCCACTAGGTTTGCAACCCACCTCTGCCTCTTGGAATAGTTAGGAGAATATTCCACTAAAAACAACTATTTTGCACATTAGTGGTTTCCCGTCCACCTTTAGTAGTTTCTAAGAAAATTTTGGTGGTTTTGTGGAAAGATGATGGTTTTGTGGCAAGATGAGGGTTTTATGGAAAGTCAGTGATGGTTTCAAAATATTCTAACCAAAGAGAATATTCCAAGAAATTTTTGGCATATTTCATTGATGACATCATCATGATGTCATGTTGACATCAACACGCCTTGCCATTGCAACTTTTGTTTTAGCAGTCTAACTTTGAAGGTTAATAACTTGAGTGTACGAACTCCTTTTCTGGCAAAATGTTTTTTGTTTTGGGGTATAATTTCATGCTCTATGCTATGACGAAATTGGTTTTATAATTTGATACTCCATTTTTTCATAAATTGAAGATTCTTCCAGAATTTACTACACAGTTCTCATTTTGAGACCTTTTGGGAGCCATAACTTGTGCAAACAGACTCCTTTTTGGGTGCCCTTTTTTTAGAGTTCATATTTTTCTATGTACTCTACATTGGTTCTCTCAAATTAATCATGTATTCTACTTGAGATGTAGTTTCATTATTTTTGGTCATTTTGGGCCCTATAAGAAGTCTAAAAATCTAATATTTGCATTATAAATCACACTAATTATAAAGTACCTAATAGTAGGTGTCTACAGTGGTTATGTTGTTAAGTAGTTGTGTGTAAAGGGTTTCAAGGGCCCTTCAAAACCTATTTTACCTAATATAACTAAAAAACATTAAATCTATCATATAGGCAAAACATGTAGATTAAGGTTAGCATTAACATATAATCATAATTCATTTAAATTAAATCAATAAAGATCAAATCGAATTAGAAATATTATTTGTTAATAAATCAAATTTACAACTACTAATTTAAATTTTACTAAAAGAGGGGTAAAAATTTATTCAAACTAAAACAAAAGAAGTACAAAGCAAGGGCATTACACAACCCTGTCAATCTCCACTAAGTGGTCCAACTTTTGAGACAAATTCGGGGGTAATTGAGCCCTATCTACAATGTTCCAATTTTGCATTCGATCAGAGGCCCATTTGGCCAAACAATCCACTACTCCATTCCTCTAGGAATGTGACTGAAAGTAACAGATTCCAAAGAAGCACACAAATTAAGAATTTGTTTAATAATAAAAGCTAAATGCCAATTAACATCTTCTAATTTCTGCCTATTCAACAAAGTCACCACCACCTGAGAATCAGATTCACAAATGATCCTTCTCCACCCAAGATTGCAACCATGCTCCATAGCATATAAAATGGCAAGGGCCTCCATCAAATTGTTAGTATGTAGACCCTTATAAACAGAAAAGATACAATGAATAGTCCCAGAACTATCCCACCCAACTCCACCAATACCAGCATGACCAAGATTTCCATGAGAAGAGCCATCAATGTTGATTTTCAACACCCCTTGTGGAGGAGGACACCAACGCCCCTCCATATTTGTCTTCTGAAGAGGATGTCTACACCTATTTCTCATGACTTGACTAGCACCCTTCGAAGCACCACTCTGAAGAGGAAGATTGAATGATTGCAACAAACAACATCTCTCAGATCCACACCCTCAACCAAGTCACACTTTGTCAAAACAGTTTCTCCCAAATAATGAAGAATTTTCCACCACAAGTGTTGGACACCCAACTTCACATCTTGAATAATCTTGTGATTCCTCTCCAACCAAATATTCCAAATAATAAAGATCAGTCCAAGAGCCCAAGTAACTTGAAGAAAACAGGTCTTAACTAGGGCCTTGCCCCAACGAGAAAAAAACTTTACCAAAGAGGAGACATGCCAACAAGCCTAGTTCCACACACCCCACCAGAAGTGCCATATATCCCTAGAGAAGGAACATTGGAAGAAGAGATGAGAAACACCCTCCTCACTATTATGACACAAAACACACATCGAGGGACCCTGGAACCCACGCTTGCACAAATTATCCCAAGTAAGACACCGCTTTTGAACCACCAACCACATTAAAAAGTTGCACTTGGGCCAAGAAAAATTATTCCACACTTGTTTCCACCAAGGAAACTCAGTGTCCCCAAACATCTACCTAACAAGCTCCTCATATCTTGCTGAAACAGAGTACTTACCAGGCAAATCACTGCTACCCCAAGCCAAAACATCATGCCCCATCAAAGTATTACATTCAGGAGAGGCAAGAATCTGAGCCAACTCTTGCCTATCCTCCTCCAACCCTCCTGGCAGCCAATTGGAAGAGTGTTTCCATCTAAAAGTAGCAGCCAACCCAAAATTTTGAGCAACCTTATAATGCTCAATTGTATTCCAACCCGCAGCAGTAAAATGATCACTAAGGGACTGGAGGTGAGGATAAGCATAGAGGATAGTAGGATGACCATCCCAAGAATCCCACCAAAAAAGAGCCTGTGAACCCGAATGACAGATCCAAAATAACCCATTCTTAACCAATTGAGCTCCCGTTTTCAGAGTATGCTAGATCATAGATCCCCTTCCCTCCAAAGGGAAGTGAGGAACATCGAAGATATTAACATCTTTAAGATACTTATGGGTGAGAATACGGGCCCAAAGCTGATGTTGACTAGTACACCAACGCCAATATAACTTGGCTGCAAGAACTTGCCCATTCAAAATAGCATATCTTAAACCAAGGCCCCCCTCTTTCTTAGGTCTACACACAGTTTCCCACTTAACAAGACTCAACTTAGTAGTCTGTAAGGTACCACTCCAAAGAAATTCTCGTGAGATGCCATCAAATTCCCTAAGGAAATACATAGGAGCAGCCTGAACAAAACACTTGTAAATAGGGAGAGCATGAATAACAGACTTTAGAAGAGTCACTCGAGCAGCAGTAGATAACCAAGGATGAGTCCAATGAGTGACCTTACTATGCAATTTATCTGGTAAGTTCTGCCAGGAAGACCTGGGTTGCCTACCAACAACAAGAGAAATGCCCAGATAGACAAAGGGAAGAGACCCAATCTGAAACCTCAAAATATTTGCAATCCACTATTGAATAGCTTGAGGAGTATTAAAAAAGAAGATAGACGACTTGTGCTTATTGACTTTCTGACCTGAAGCAGCAAGGTAGGTATCCAAAGCCTGCCTAAAATAAACAGCTTCCTAAAGATGAGCCATACCCACAAGAGTAGTGTCATCAACAAACTAAAGATGATAAAGCTTTGGCAGCCCATTGCCCCAAATCCAACCTTGAATCCTACCCTGGGAAACCTAAGACTTAAGAAATCAGCCTAGACCCTTAGCCATAATAATAAACAGATAGGGGGAAAGAGGATCCCCTTGGCAAAGGCCCCTGGAGGCTTCAAAAAGCTCAGAAGATTCCCCATTCATGATAACAAAGAAAGATGAAGAGGTAACACAACTTAGATGTACCATAATCCTGAATTAAGGCTAGTAATCTCATCAAGGTGCACTAAAGAATTCCTCTTAATAGCCTTAAGGTTGTCAAAACACAATCTATTCCATCTCTTAAGGTGATATTTGACATATTGTAGTTTCTTAACAAAGGAGTACATAGATGTACCATAAGCAGAGCCTCCATATTTCCACCACTGAGCCATTAGATCATGTAGGGAAGAATCCCAAAGCCACATAAGCTGAAACTTAAAAGGAGGATTCTTAGGAACATAAAAAGAAGTTGCTGAAAATTTAATTGGCCAATGATTCGAACCCCTCCTGTTAAGAATCTCAGAACTAGTAACCAGGCTACCTCCCATCCAAAAACATGAGACAAGAAATCTATCCAGCCGTTTAGAAATCACTTCCTCTCCACTCCGTCTATTATTCCAAGTGAAAATCCCATTAGAAGTCTTAATATCAATTAAAGTGAGAGAATCCATATTTACTCGAAAAAGATCAAAAACAGGACCCAACCTAGGCAACACACCTCTTTTCTCCTCCAAACTCAACACGGAATTGAAATCACCAGCTAAGACCCAAGGAAGATATGGATCACATGATCTAACATACCTTATATGAGCCCAAAGATGAATTTTTCCACAAATATTAGAGCATAAACATTAGTAACCAAAATAGTCTCACCTAATTCCAAAGTGGAGGCAACCATGGAGATAGTAGAATGACTAGAAATCCACCAAAGTGGAGCAATCTTTCCTGGATCCCAAAAAAGAGCCAAACCTCTGGAGCATCCTTGAGAACCAATGCACTAACACTGACCAAAACACCAGATACAAGAAGCACACTGAAGCATGAAGTTGACTGAAAGCTTAGTCTCCTGAACACAAAAGATGTCCGAAGAGTGAACTACAACCAAATCATGAATAGCCTTTTGATGGGAGGTGCTATTCAACCCCCTTACATTCTAGGAGAGAATAATCATGGAGGAGATTGGGAAAAGTGAACATTAATGGGTTTAACAAACCCAGATTCCACCAACAAATCTCCAGTAAGTTTAATCTTCTCAAGATCCTTCTTGCTGCCACTTTTAGAAGAGTTCTCAGATGGACCCTTCTTAAGGGGTCGTTGTTGCACCCCCAAGGCCAGAGAAGATCCCTTGCTCTTGCCAGAAGCTAGCCCCTCCTTAGCCTAATTTGCCAAAACAATATCATCATCATCCTGCATAGGACAATTGGGGGACACCAGATGATTTGGCACACCCTGTGAGAATTGAAGATCGTGACTGGATCCCCATTCCTGCACAACATCAATACCCATACCAGCAGCTCTAGAAGTCACATCTGCCAGAATTCCTTCCTCTAAGGCCAAAGTGTCCAACATCTCAAACCAATTAAAGCCCTCTTCAGTCTGCCTATCCTTTGAAGATCTCTTCTGACCATGTCCCTTAGTCTAAGACTTAATTGGCACAAAACCTTCCTTCTTCGAATCACCATCCTTCATGGAAGATTTCCCTTTATCTTCTTTAACCACTTTCGATGCCGAAGAAGAAGGGGAATTATTAGAATTAGGAGCTTTATTTATCCTAGGACATTGCCACTGAAGATGTCCATACTCATGAAAAATCCAACAACAAAAAGGAAGGGATTTGTAATCTAGCTGCTGAACCCAAGACAAAGAGCCAAGACAAATTTCTAGAGAATCCGGCAAGGGATTACTCAAATCTATCTCCACACAAATACGAGCAAAAGAAATAACCTTTTTTTCAAGGGTTTGTTGAGCAACTACATCAGGCTTTCCAAGAAGAGCAGCAATACGTTGTAAAATATCTTCTCTCCAAAACTCTAGGGGAAGCGACGACAAGCAAACCCAAAAAGGAACCCTCGAAGGCAATTCTTCAGCTAAATTAAAACCCATATGCCAAGGTTTGATAAACAATCCAACATGATTATAAAAGTAGGGTCCTACCTTAAAAACTTGATTCCTATAAGCCAAATTAGAAAAAAAACAACCAAAAAATAACTATTCACAGCCAACATAAGCTCCATGTCTCCCTCATCCTCCCACGAACGCCTGATCCAAGCTTCTAATGTTGATAGAGGAATATGGATCCCAAGAAATTTGCAGATTAGAGCATGTTTGCTCCAATAAGAGACATCCTCAACAACCGATTCAGGAGAGATAACCAAAACTAGATGATCCTGACTTTTGGGCAAACAACCATTCACTTTCTTCAATTTGGGGCCCTCCCCCACAAAAAATGACTCTAAGTACTGTGCATGTGTACTTGATGATGAGCCATTATGAGACACACCACCTCCAACCACCACCAAATTGGTAGAAACCTGATGCTCCACCATAATCTGAAAAAACCCACCACCAAACCACACACCAAACACCAAGCAACAACCCAACACCACAAAAGCGAGCTTTCCCAAAACCCTAAAACAGACACTACCCCACACAGACCCCTAGAAGCACAAAAAAGACCCCACCGAAACTCCTCCAAGCTACAACTGAAATGAACAGCTTCCCAACATAGAAAAACAAAAGAAGATATCACAGCTAGGGTAGCGCACAGGCCCGCCCTAGCCTGCTAAGGCTCTCCCCGCGTGACACCATTCTTTTTTCCCACTGCTTTACCTACTAATTTAAATTAATTTCCCTTACTCGTATTTTAATTTATCATTCATTAATATCAAATTAAACATTAATGAATAGTTAAGCAACTGCATAGTAAATCTTAATATTGTCAAACATTATTAACATAAAATCCATGAACCAAAAGGTAAAAATTACATGCAAAGTCCCAAACTTAGGTAGAGTTTTAAAAGCCATTAACCACGAACAATGTGATTAGAGTCACAATATAGTTGGGCCTTATAATAACCATCCATATACTTTTTATGTCATTCACAATCTCAAAACCCTACTTTGATACCACTCTATCTATAAAATGTAGGTATTTTTTAAACAATCACTAGTTACATATTTTTCCACACAACCCATAATCATTTGAATTCTTACTACAAAATTCTTATATAAGTTCAATTTGAATGTTTAAAAATGAAATGAAAGAAACATAGAAAATAGTATAAAATCTCTCGACAAGTGCAAACATACAATTCAAGAGACTAAACACATAGATACACCTAGAGAAACCTTTAGAAAGGAAGATAATTCTAGAAGATTATATCCAACTTTATACAAGTGTTTACAATGCCCAATGGATAAATACGAACTATTGTTCAACAAGCGTACAACAAGTTCAACAAGCTCCAAACACTAGCAAATCGTCATTACACCATGCAAACCCAAACAATCTAAATTTGTATCTATATTGTCTTGAGTAAGAGAAGTTTTGAATTTGAATGTTTTAGTTGTATTTCAAATATATAATTTAAATTTCCAAACATGAAAAGTGCAGATTCAATCCAAAAAAGTATGGAGTGCATTCCATGGGGCTTGGAGTGCATGTACACCATCCCATATAATATTTTTGATAGAAAATTTGTGTAACTTTAGGAGCAACTTTAGGCAATTCTGTTAACATATAAACCAAAGTGGATGGTTTCTTGTCAGCAATTTTAGTCTTTCAATTTTTATTTATTCTTTTTAAGGAAATAACTGGATTACATAGATATTGGCATATGTGTTTTTATATAGTAGATTACAATTTATGAATGAACATATATTTAAACTAGCACTTGCACCCATAGGAGGTTCAAGGAATACGCCATAGGAACAACCAACGAGTTTAGAAAATTTTCGGGCATGAATTTTTTTTTACAGTGTGACAATTCTGAGCACTATAATGCTCACATATAAAAACCTATCGACTAACAAGAAATTAACTTTTAACTAAGCTACCACAAATAAGGAATCTAATCCAACACAAATCACCCAGAAGTTGATCCTAACCCATTGTAGAGGGATTTGAACCAGTCCTTCAATTTTAATAAAAAACTGCAGACAGTAAATGCTCTGGACATCATTATTTATGAGCAGAAAGTTTTTATAATCTCCATGATATTATATAGTAAGAAAATAAATTTAGTCATTAGATCCTATGAGGTTAAGATGCAAAAGGCAAATTCTTGGATTTCTGGCGTATAGTTCCTAGTGCATGTGTAAGTACATATGCTTGTGCTGCTCTTAGCTAATCTCTGCTCACAATCCCCTATTTCCTGGGAACTGTTTCTGGTAAACTTTAAAGGGGACTAGACTCAATTTCCTGATCTCTACAAAATATCTATAAGAAAACATACATACGATAAGCTTAGTGTATAACTAACTGATTTCACATACTATTTTCTTACATATTTACCATCCTGGTCTTCCTCTCTAAGTGCTCATCCTTCACCGATTTGGAATTAATTTGTGTGGAGGTTGTTTGAAAGAAGGAGAAGGATCATACGAACGATAGTCCTGAGTCTCAAACTCTTTAGAATCTTGCTCCTTTGTTGATTTTCTATTCATAGCTTGATTTTCCACATCCATTGAATTTTCAGTTTTGTCGCTGTTATCATTGCTATGATGGGACATGCTTGCTACTGCAGATGAATGGTTATGAATACCCTCCTGCAACAATACAAGTATCATCATAAATTCATTATCTTTAACTGGATGAATTAAGAATTTTACATTGTCAGTAGAAATACCTTAGATTTTGCATCAGAGTGCAAATCAGACTTCAAACAATGTCCACCTGTTCTTCACACGAGTACATCAACATGTCAAAATGATTGATAGAACCATATACATCTGTGGATGGAACACATATCATGACATATATATTTATGAGATTGACATTTTATGTGAGTGTAATAAAATGGAATCTTAGGTCATTTACCTGCACAACTAGAGGATTCAGCAACCAGCAAAGAGCTGAAAATGATGAATCCAATTAGTGCAACCTCAACTCCAAGCTTCATTGCCTTAGACAGTAAACCTTTTCACTTTTAATCTATCCAAGCTTCAAGCTTCTTGTCATTTTCAAGCCACCACTTCACATCTATTCTTAAGCCTGTCCTTTCATGCTTGAGGAGTTTGCATTCCTTGTTGGGTATTATTTGCCACCACTTCACATCTATTCTTAAGCCTCTCCTTTCATGCTTGAGGAGTTTGCATTCCTTGTTTGGTATTATTTGCAGAGGAATATGATCCCATATACCAAAAATGACGAGTAAAATTTTAGTTGATACCAATGATGAATTTATGCCTAGGACTCAGCTACAAGAATGATGACCCACAACAATCAATGTCAAACATTTCTTGACTGTAAACTCAGCATGCAAAAAGAGATGATTCCTGAGTGGCAGATTGTGCCATGCCTTGATGGTATTGGTGCTTATAAAAGTTAGCTTAATATTCCATCTACTGTGGCCATTAACATCTCCATTTGAGAAGGGAAAGTCAGTACTCATCTTCAATGGGGTCAGTATCACTCTCATTTTCATCTTCTCTTTTTGTACATCCTTTCATCTGGATTTTAAAATCAATACACATCGACCAAGGAGGAAATTTATAGGGTAGGTGAATATGCTCCTCACTTTTCTTCTAGTCCTGTGCATACCACTAACCCAATACACTATTCACTTTTCATGTATTATATCGTTAAGATAATTAGTGCCCTTAGAAAGGGGATAGTCATATAACTTGATTATGAATGGTACTGAAATATATATAATATCAATCTGAGGATCTAAATGTCAATTGGTGGCTGTCTATTATCAGCTTAATTGGGTACACCTCATAACATATAAATATGTTGTTAGTGCCTCCCTTATTCCTGCTCATTGTCTTCATTGTCAACATGCCCCCACTCACTGTCTTATCAATTTTCTCTCGTACTATGCAGCATTTGGCATTTACCGTACCACCAAAGTTTTTTTAAAATAGTGTAGATTTTTTGTGGCCCAAATAGTAATGATTCGAATCCTTTTGCTTTTCTTGCTGGAACTTGAGATGGGAAGGCATAATCATTCAATGGAGTAGGCATTTAATATTATTATTTTTAGTTTTTGTGGGGATAATGCCAGATCTGTGCTGTGTAGAAGATTTAGACAACAAAACTAAACAAGAGGACAATGGTGGAGAATAATCGAGACCTATGATGGAGCTCCTACTTTAGATGTAATAAATTCCTGCAGGACAAAAGTCAAAAAGGAAGATGATATGTGGAAGATAATTTTGATTTTAGGCGTCGGTGGGTAAATTGAATTGATTATATAAAACATTAAACTAGTACATTAAAAATATTAATGATTTGAAATCAATGTAAAGAAGAATTATGGTATTACAATAATAATGATTTGAAATCAATGTATTGAAGAATTATGGTATTACAAACAAGATCTAGAGGTATAATTGAATGGTTGATTTGCACTCATAGTCATAGGTTTACTGTTGTGGTGGTTCACATTTTAGTTTACTAAGGTTGATGAGTATGATTTTATATTGACCATTTAATTGTAGTTTTTTAAATATTGTTTTTTAGTAGGTCGGAGAATAAATTTTAGATGTTTATTTTTTTAATAGTGTTTATTTTAGAAAATTGTTTTATTTCTTAATTTTTAATTGTACTTATTAATGAAATAAAATAAATTATTGACATGTTTTAGATTTTAACAATTTAATTTGATTTAAATGATAAGTATAGAGTTGGAAATGAAACTAGATTACAAAAAGAAAATTGAGAAATGAAGTAGAAATATTTGGAAAATGTGAAATATGAGATTGGAAATGGGTCTAAGAGGTCTTTGGGAAGGTTCCTAGCGATTTTAGCCTAATTTTAAGCACTTTGACTTTCTAGTCATTACTGGTTAATAAGGGGCATTGCTGCTTGCTCGAAATGTTGGTGTCCTCCTAGGTGCTAGTGATTGCTAACCTTCAAAATTTTAGGAAACACTTGCCAAAATTCATTCATGCTTCTCCAACTTGCAAAATGTGAATGTGATTTTGTGTAAGAGAGATCTAGCTAGTTGATGTTGGGGAAAAAAAATATGTTTGTGCTTTAAAGAGACTACCTTAGTTAGTTTTCTATTTGGTCTCTTTAAACCTCAACAACAACACATGGGAATGTTCTAAGTATGTGTATCCTAGTGATTTAAACAAAGAAATGGATGCCGAGAATATCAATCTTAGAAGATGTTCTAAGCTATTGTGGTGTGTGAATGTGATGAAGGACAAGTGGGTAGTGGAGATCAAAGAAATGAGAAAATGGAAATAATATGAATGAAAAAGAGCTCTAAATCTACAACATGAAGGCTATGACAAAAGAAATTTGACCATGACTTCACAAGGGGATGAGCAATAGGAGAACAATGGCTCAAAGAGGAAAATGGGAGGATTAAAAGGGAAGGAAATGGAGAGATGAGAAGGATCTAAGGAACTTGTATGGATTTTATGACACAATGAGCTTTGAATCTACAGTCTTCAAACCTTCAACTTTCTATTCATTATAACATAAAGCTTCAATGGTCACCTGAGATAACTTGCTCGAGTGAAATGAGTGAACAATAAAGTGAGCTTGTGATGGAACTCTAACAAATGAGGGTAAAACTAAGTTATATGTTAAACTATGTGAGATGACCATTAAAAATGTAGTAGGGTTTATGGTTAAACTGAAATTGTCAAGGATGCAATTGGTGACCTTACATTTTACCCCCACTTTAGTTGTTTAATGACACTAAGTGAAGAAGTATGCTAAAGTACAATAAAAAAATACATTTCATAAATTATCAAAATAATTGTAAAGAATGTAATAAAAAGAATATATAAGAGCTACATTGTTCTTTGTCTTCACTTCACTTTCCTTCACTTTGTTAGTGCTTCAAAAATTGTTCCTTACAATCCTAAAGAATGTACATTAAAAGGTTAACATTGGAGATATAGTTTGGGTTAAAAATAGGCATGCCTTATAATCAAATCATAATCTATTTGGGCCTATCAAGAAGAGTATAGGTACAATCTGCTCTACTCTTTAAGTTTTGCAAGGCTTAGGAGGGTTTTCCCTTTAGATCTTTCAAAATAAAAAATGATAAAACTTGTAGAAAATAAAGATTAAACCTTAATGACATGAAAAAATTATTAGTTGTCACTAAAACGCTTCAACGTTAATATTTGTGAGTATAATGTTAAAGATCTCTAGATAGAATTTATAACTTCAAAACTGGCCAATGCCTTTAGATAAAGAATTATATGATAAGAATAGTGTATCAATTCTTTATTTTCCTTTGGAATGCTTTGTAGTTTTCTAACAATATAATTTATAGATGTAAAATATTCTTTGATTTAAAGTTTCATTAATATTACTATTTAGGACTTGCATGTTCTTCCTTTAGAGATATAATCTAAATTATAAAGCTAATGCAAAGAAGATGTAAATTCTTATTGCATAGATGGCTTAGATATATTTCATTATTTCCTTTAAGAGTTTATAATCTTATTTAATGAGATAAATCATGTTTTCCATACAAATCCTTAGAAATCCATTACAAATCAACAACATTCCATGGGTTGGATTAAAATCCTCTTACCTAGATATTATCATAGAAGATTAATGAATCATAACAGCTAAGTAGCAAATGTGCTCTCAAAGATATGTAGATCTCATAAAATACTACACCAGTAATATAGAAAAATATATGTAAACAAGTTATCATATATTAATTTCAAAAGAACTTTAACAATCTTTATTTGAAATAGAAAAATTAAGAAAAGGCATACAACACTCAACCCTCTAGACTTCAATTCTAAATTGAATAGTAGTGCAAAACCTAAGATAAACTAAAGCAAAGAATATAACTCCTACTTATGGTAAGATGATTGTAGACACCCAAAAATGTCCTCTTACAACAATTTGTTACAACATTACATCATTTAGGCATCTTGTAGCATGTTTTTCCCTAGGTACCCATGTCGCCACGTAATTAGTTAAATAAATCTTATTTATTTGACTAATTTCATTTATTCCTTTTCTATTCATAACCCCTTTTTCATCCTAGCACTTCCTCTAATAAATTAAATAAATCTAACATTTATTTAATTTATCCAATCCCTTCACATTATTAAATAAATAAATTTTATTTATTTATTTAATCCCCTTTCCTCTTGAATAAAATAAAATAAATATTTTATTTTATTTATCACTTTATGTCTCCCCACTTAAAATAAATAAATAAATAATTTTATTTATTTTATCCTCACATTCCTCATGATTTAAATTATATTAAATTATTAGCTCACCTTCCATTTCCATCTCTCAAGATGACTCAAATCATCTCTCAAGTTAACTTCATTCACCTTTCATTTCTTCTCTCTTGTTGCACGATCAACTTTCTAATTCCACTACCACTCACAAAATGGAAGTTTTATCCCTACATCATCTCACCTTTGCCTATAAATTGAACCCTTCTCTAGTCTTTTTAGGGATCCCATCTCTCGCATGCAACATTATTCTGCCGAAATCTTCTTCCAATTCTCTCATCCATCTCTATCTATCTTCTTCATCCTATCATTATGCTACGTATTTGAGCAATCAACATCAACACAATCTTCATCGATTAATTAGGGTTGCATCCATCATTCAAGATATCAAGGTATTTGGAAGGTTTGGATCAAGGTATTACATTTATTTGTTTTATCTTCTAATTTGTCCAAATTTTTCAGCTACATTTCTGGCACGCCCGGTGGGACCCACTTCTCTTGATCATTTTTTTTGCAAGTTTTTGTTATAAAAGTTTATGTTTTTGTAACCCTTGTTTGGCAAGTTTTGCATGTGATCTATTAAAGGTGACCTCCTCAGCTCAAATTGACCTCACCATTGCATTCGGGAGGCCATTTCCATGAATTTTGACTATAAATTTGCCTAGGTTTCGTGAAGAAAAGTGTGTTTGGTGAAGAAAATAGCGTTTGGTCTGAAGAAACTTGCATTTGGTGGAAAAAATCACCTTTGATCAACAGAAAATTACCTTTGGCTATATCATACACCTTTGGTCTATATCTAGTCACCTTTGGCTATATCTAGTCACTGTTGGTTATATTAGGGTTTTTACTATTTTTTGCAAGATGGAAATAGCTAAGCGCCTTTGCATGACAGTTGATCGCCTTTGATCAGTAGCAGATCGCCTTTGCACAATTTGAAATCACCTTTGAAGGATAGGTAATCACCTTTGGTAAAATTTCTATTGCCTTTGCATTTCAGGAAGTCGCACCTAGTTTTCATCATCGTCTTTGGTTTGCCTTTTGTAAATTTATATTTTATGGAAACTAATATCTATCTGTGCATCTTGTCAATCCATTTGTTGAAGAATGGAGACTCTGAAAAACTATTGATTTATCTTCTACAGGCTTGATTAGTTAAAGAAAAATATCATTTTCCCATTAAATTAGGAACATTTGGAATTAGTGGTGTTATGGCAGAAAAAATGTACCCTTGGGGGCTTTTTCCTTTAAGGTTTATCTCCTAGGTCCTTAGATTGCATTTAGAGCATTTTGCATGATAATTCAGACTCTTGATGAAAAAACTCTTAGATCTTGTGACAAATGGGACCTAAGGGGGTCTAATTTAATGATGCCAGAACAAAGACATGGGGGTAGACAAGAGCACTAGCACCCTAGTCCAACCCTATTTTGGGTTTTTCCTAATTTCAAATGTCGGGTTTGTGACCATTATTTGGTTTCCAGGCCAACATCATAAGTTTCAAATACAAAATTCTTGGCAAGAATCTTAATAGTTGCATATATAAGCATGTGTAGGTTATCATTTAGAAACTAGAGAAGATGATTGGGAACTTTATGCATACTTGAGATTTTTGTGATATCATTATGTTGCAGAGCATAGCATTGTTCTTGTGTTTGTTTTTGTAGGTTGGATTACATCTTCTCCTCATGGCATTGAAGAGCTTCTTCCTTCCATGAGAGCTTCATCATCAAGGAGACATCTATTGTGTTTTATCATCATTATCATTTGGATTTTTGCCTCTCTCCCACAAGGATATGCACTCTCTCCCTGACAACAGTGTTCAGAAGACTTGAATGTCTCTCCAGGGCTTGACTGAGGCAAGCCTCTAAACACTACAACCCCCTCCCACATTCCATGTGTTTGTAGGTTACAGGTTGCGAAAGCAAAAAAAGTGGAGTTACAGGGAACAGGAGGACACTGTGGAGATTCCAAATCCCAAAGAAGGAGCCTGATTGGACTAGGGCGCCATCAACCTTGTCCTCCATTGTTAGATCATGAGAAATAGAAAATATAGTAGAGATCAATGCTGAAAGGAGATCAGGAATCCACAGAAAAATTAGTACCTTGGACTAGGGCGCCATCACCATTGTCCTAGACATTTCCATTTTCCAAACTGTGAAAAATAGTGAGTTAAGGTTCTCTACCCTTTGTCTAATTCCCGTGGCATTTGTCGTAATTCACAGATTTGATTACTGTTTTGCTTAAATTAGGGTTTCAAGAGCATTAAAGCATTAATTGGAAACATTGTGTGATAACTTCTAAATTTCCCAGCAGAAAACCAAGTGGCAACCCAACCTGATAGATGACTCTCCTCTTGATGGGAGAAGCACTTGGTTGAAAAGCCCTTGGAATGTTTTATGGAAAGGAGGATTCAAACTAAAACAACAACCCTGTCATCCATCATTTTCGTATAAAATATTTTGGTGAACCCATGTTTTGAACTTTTTGGCACCTTGCTGAGTGTTGTTTCAATAGATTTACATTCATTCATTGCATTGCATTCAAAAATTTACAAAAAAATTGATATATTTGGAAAAATTGAAAAAAATTGCATTATAGGGTTTGATTGTTGACATAGTTTGCATTCATTCAATTGTATTTCATTAATTGTCTGATTTTTAAATCATATCTAAAAATCATCATCATTCAATTCATTATTTTCAATATTGTATTTGAAAAATTACAAAAAAATTACAAATTTTGGAAAATTTGCAAAAATTGGCATATTAGGCTTGCATTTTTGTAAAATTTAAAGTAATTGGCATCTAATTTCAACTAATTTCTATTATTTACATTATATCTGATACAAAATACATAAATTCATCATTTACAATTCACATGCATTGCACTTGCATGCGTGATTTGTTAGAAATTGCTTGAAATTTTGCACTTTTCATGAAAACCTAGTTTTGCATGAGCTAGGGTTGTAGTCAAAATCTTGCCTCAGATTTCACTACCTTGCTAAAACACTCATTATGCTTTATTTCTAAATTTAGTGTTGCTTCATAGTGGCCTCCTTGTGAAATTTCATGCCTAGGGTTTGAAAAACTTGTATTTTTCACTAGATTTGGCCTTATCATCTCGTTAGACTTGCACTCCAAGCATGTTGTAAGGGATTTTGCAGCACTAATTGTCTGTTATTAGCATTATTATTTTCTCCCCCTTCTCAATTTCCTTACAACACCTTTTATTTCGGGCCTTTGCATTGAAATTTTGTGAAAATTTGCATATTTTCGCTATTTTTGCACTAGGGTTTGATCTAGAATGGCACTATAGGCATGTTGTAACAGATTTTTTGGAATTAGGTGGATTTTATTACTGTTACAAGTTTCCATCCATCATAATTTTCTTTACAACACCCGTTGCCCTACTCTTTTGCATTGAGATTTGGTGAAAAATCGCATATTTTGGCCTATTTTAACTAGGTTTTGGCTTACCAACTCTCTAGAATTACTTCAAAAGCATGTTGTGAAAGGTATTATTGCATTAGTAGACTACTACTAGATATATCATTTTTTGTCCCTCTTGAAAATTTTCACAACACCGCTTCTTTCACTAGTTTGCACTGTGAAAAGTTGAAAAATCAAGCATTTTTACCTTCAAACATATATTTCTCCTAGGGTTTATTCTATTAGTTTGTGCATGCTATTGCATGAGTATTATAACTCTCCACCCTAATAGAAATATCCCTTTAAGAAGAAGCATAAGACTCATGGGATCTAGTGCTCTTGTAGAAATTGGTACACTGAACACCTTCTTTACAAAAGGAGAGACACAAATGTTACAATGCACTATACCTATCAGAAGTACAATGGAAGGACAAAATTTTTATGATGTTGATGATACTATTGAGGTGGTAGGACACATATTTGACGAACAAATAGATAAACTTGATAAAGAGTTAGCCGAATTCCAAACATTTATGGAAAATGAGAGAATAGTTGAAGAAGCTATTCCTGCAATTCATAACATGAGAGAATTGATCAAAGAAGGACAAGATGGTGTTAATGCAATCTGTGGTTTAGCACATATTGTATAAACCACTATCATTATAGTCATTGAATGTGCAAAAGTGATAAATAACACTTTGTCACCATCTCATACACAAGTATCAGTACCTATACCGACCACGAGAATATCTACATAAATACATCGAATATTTTGACAACTAATGCAAATGCTTGTAGTAACGTCACCACTGGTATTGGAGTATCTAATGGAACTAATTCTCAAAATTATAGAGCTGTCGGATTCAACTATAAAAACCTTGCCCCTAAGGTGTCTTCATATCACTCTTAACCACCCATTTAATCTGTTTATTCTCAACCATTTTCCACCTATCGCTATGTCCAATCACCATCCAATTATTTGCAACCTCCACTTGTCACTACCCATGTTCAATCTCCTCCACACTTTGGTTCCAATTGCTCGCCACAAGCTGCATCTCCTAATGATACCATTCTAAATCAACTTTTGCAAGGCATGACCTCTTTACAACAAAAAGTGACAAGCTTGTCAAATGGTTCACAACCTAATATATCGAATTACCATGCTCATAATCCCTTATCCTATCCAATTTTGAGAACTCCTATGCCTGAGAAGTTTGAAACTCCTCACTTTGAAAAATATGGTGGAAAAGGTGATCCTAATACTCATGTGGCAGCGTTCACAGCTATGTGTAGTGATTTCTACTTTGAAGAGGACTTGTTAGTGAAGATTTTCTGGCGATCTCTCAAAGATATTGCTTTGGAATGGTTTTGCTCATTGCCTCCAAATTCAATACATTCCTTTTCATAGTTAATTGATCAATTTCTACAAAATTTTCAAGCAAACATTAGACCCCAAGTCCCTCTAATTGATTTGGTTCATTGCAAGCAAGGTCCAAAAGAGAAGTTGACTGAGTTTATTAGCCGATATGAAGGACTTTATGCACAAACTCAATATTAAATGAAAGATGATGATGTTTAGAAGATATTTATAACAAATTTGTAGCCTAACATCCGCGATAATATCCTCTTGATGAAGTATAACTCTTTTCAACACCTATGTACCACCCTTCGTGACTACCAACTTTCTTCTAGTCAATATGAAAATCACAATTCATCGGCTCAAGTTGGTCAATCTAAGGGTGGATCATCACAAAACAACTTTAAGAGGAATAATAAGAGTTTCATCAAGGTTAATGGACTGAATAACTTTTCTCAAGTGTCTACTATCACTAATCTGAAGAAGGCACTGTACCAACATAGAAAGTTCATCCGATATCTGAGTCCTATAATTCTATCATGAATCAAGATTTGAGTAATAATCTCTTGAAGTTTCCCCCAATTAAACCAGTGGATCCTAACAGAATGCAAGGACCTTATTTTGATACTAATGCCTTTTGTCACTATCATCAGACACAAGGACATGATACTAAATGATGTATGTGTCTTAAACATGAAATACAAGACCTCATTGACTCGAATGTTATGCAGGTATCTGGTGTGAATGATAATGGGAATAAGTTGGTTGCTCCGCCAAATCAAAATTTACAGATCTTCACTAATCCTTTCCCTAAGCGTATGGATAACAATTTGATGGAACAAAATATAATACAGGTAGAAGAGGATTATTTAGATTATGATGAGATAATTGCTACAATTGAAGTGGATAAGCAAAATACTCAAGTATCACCTCGTCCATGAAGAAGAGGTATCTACTCTGAAGTTCCTCTTCCATTATCCCTTTAGGGATTAGGAGAGAATCAACATATACCAAAAAGACAAATGGAAAAACCGAAGCAAGAGATTATGACAATAGAAAAGGTTGAAATAGTACAAGACAGTCCTTGTCATTATGATAGACAGAACCAACAAAACAAGAGAAATAAAAGTTGGAAATGAGCAAGATGATTATCATCAGTTGGAAATAACAATGGTTCTCCTCCTCACAAGCAACACAAGATTTCACATAAACAAGGAAGTGTTGAGAACGTATCACATGGACCCTCTGATAACAAGCAACAACCTAATAAGAACCACTCAAGCTTCTCAAAAAACTTGATTGAATATCTCTCCAAGAGGTTTGCAAGTTCCAAAATTTAGCATGATTTCACTGATAGGTAAGTATCTCTAACCCTTTATCTCTCGTGATGTGCTTCCCCCGTGATGTGCTATGTGTTGTTAGGCCTCCTAGGATGACCCTTGATTCTCTTGTAAGGTCAAGGATACTAGGAGACCGCCTCTATCATGACCTTCTTCTATTTGTATCATCATTCTTCTATATCTCCTCTCCTTTGATTTCATTGTTGTGTGTTGTGTTTTACAGACACATCATTGCAGTTGGTGAATTGGGGGCACCCTCCTACGTGACTATCCCTAAGGCACTTGTTTTCCTCTCTAATTTACTATTTACCTTCCTCTAGTGTTTCCATCCAGCTGGCAGATGATGAAAAAAAAATTATATTGATGCAGACCTAGTGTCCCTTTCGCAAGTAATAAAAAAATGGACCTAGTCCATACATGACAATGGGGTTGTAACAAATTATCTGACGCTTGGCTAGTGGAATCACTCCGTGTGATTTCTCTATCTTGATTTTGATGTTGATGTTATCTTATCTTGCTAACAACAATTTAACAATACTGCTACTTCGTGCACTTTGTTTATCATAAATATCGCCTCGCTTGGCTCTTTCATGTAGTTGATCATATGCATTGTTGTTCATCATAATTATTTGGACACTAACACTTTTCTTGCAGGGATGTGTTTGTGGGAACATTCGGCAATTGTAAAGTACATGTCACCTCTAGTGGGCATGGACTTTGCGAGAGCTCGTGTTCCCTTGTGTGTTTTCTTCCTACCTTAACATGCTTGATATCAGTATGTGATATCAACCACCTTAAGGTGGGGGCATATATAAGGTAAGTCATCTACTTTAGATCATAGTAAAGTGTGTTTGAACAATATAAAAATCAATCACAATCATTTAAACCCTCTACGGAGGCGGGATATCGAGCATATCCTTTTATCTTAAGCCCTCATTGCAAGGTGGGGATGGTGTATTTCTTAGAGAGATTGCATTATCCTATCATTTTCAAAAGTCCTCATCGCGAGGCAGGGAGTGGTTCTGTGACTAACTCAACCCTTAAGCATGTTTTCGATGGTTGTTGTGGCAAAGCCCAATCATTGGTGTGTGCCTATAATGTGCTTGAGATGGTGATGAACCTAGCAATAGTTTCACTCCATCGCTTGTCTGCTATGTTTTCTCTATGCCTTTAGTGTGTGTGTATGGCGTGCTTGTTCTCAAAGTGCAAGACCAGTAGTGATGAGCTCCTCTACACTTTGAGATTTGTTTGGCATGTTTGTTCTCAAGGTGCAAGACTAGTGGTGAACAACTCCTCTACACCTTGGGATTTTGTTTGGTGTGTCTATTCTCAAAAAGTGCAAGACCAGTGGTGAAAAACTCCTCTACACTTTTTGGGATTTGTTTGTTTACTTTTCTTGTACTTGCATCCTATATTTCATATGGAAAAATCAAAAAGAAAATAATCACTACATTCATTGTATCCTTTGTGCTCTGTGTGTCTTCAATGTTGTATTCTCTATGTTTTGCATGACTGTAACTATCTTCTCTGTGTTTTGCGTGCCTGTTATTGTCTTCAATGTGTTTGGCGTGTCTTATCTATGCTTGGCATGTTTGTTGTGTTTGTTGACCTTACTTTAATGCATGTATTGGCCTTGTGTTTAATACATACATTAAAGTGGGGGCTAAATGTTATGTCAGAAAAATGCACCCTTGGGTTTTTCCTTTAAGGTTTAGCTCTCAGGTCCTTAGATTGCATTTAGAGCATTTTGCATACTCCCAATGAGAAAACCCTTGGGTCTTGTGACAAATGGGACCTAAGGGGGTCTAATTTAATGATGCCAGAACAAAGACATAGGGGTGGAAAAGGGCGCTACTGCCCTTGTCCAGCTCTATTTTGGGTCTGCCCTAATTTAAAATGTCAGGTTTGTGACCATTATTTGGTTTCTAGGCTAACATCATAAGTTTCAAATATGAAATTCTTGGCAGGAATCTAAATAGTTGCATAGATACGAATGTGTAGGTTATCATTTAAAAACTAGAGAAGATGATTGGGAACTTTATGCATACTTGAGATTTTTGTGATATCATTGTGTTGCAGAGCATAGCATTGTTATTGTGTTTGTTTTTGCAGATTCGATTACATCTTCTCCTCATGGTATTGAAGAGCTTCTTCCTTCCATGAGAGCTTCATCATCAAGGTGACATCTATTGTGTTTTATCATCATTATCATTTAGATTTTTGCCTCTATCCCACAAGGATACGTACTCTCTCCCTGACAACAGTGTTCAGAAGACTTGAATTTCTCTCCGGGGCTTGACTGAGGCAAGCCTCTAAACACCACAACCCCCTCCCACATTCCATGTGATTGCAGGTTACAGGTTGCGAAAGCAAAAAAAGTGGAGTTGCAGGGAATATGACACTATGGAGATTCTAGATCCTGAAGAAGGAGCCTGATTGGACTAGGGTGCCATCAACCTTGTACTCCATTGTCAGATCATAGGAAATAGAAAATATAACAGAGATTAGTGCCGAAAGGAGATCAGGAATCCACAGAAAAATTAGTACCTTGGACTAGGGCGCCATCACCATTGTCCCCAACATTTCCATTTTCCAGATTGTGAAAAATAGTGAGTTAAGGTTCTCTGCCATTTGTCTAATTCCTATGGTATTTGTCGTAATTCACAGATTTGATTATTGTTTTTCTTAAATTAGGGTTTCAAGAGCATTAAAGCATTAATTGGCAACATTGTGTGATAACTTCTGAATTTCCTAGCAGAAAACCAAGTGGCAACCCAACCTGATAGATGACTCTCCTCTCGATGGGAGAAGCACTTGGTTGAAAAGCCCTTGGAATTTTTTATGGAAAGGAGGATTCAAACTAAAACAACAACCCCGTCATCCATCATTTTCCTATAAGATAGGTGCTTAAAAAGAACCCTTGCTTGCTCCATGTTTGCTTTATCTTTTTTGTTTGCTTTCTATGCATGTTTGAAACCCCAAGTTATAGAACCAATGTATCCTCTCCCCTCACCTTCATAAGGATCTTGGGTGAAGAGAAATGATTCTATTTCCTTCTTAGAGGGCTTGCCTCCCATTGTGAGAGGGAACGACCCAAGTGATAACAAACTAAAGCCAAGCTCATTCAAACCTCTATATAAAAAACATGTTTGTGATGAAAGTCATAAGCAACAGGTGTTGATGTGTCATTCCATCGAATGTATCCCTTAGTATCCTTGTGGTGCGTGAAAACCTATAGAGCTTAATCTCTGCAGGCTGGGAGGCCTCCTAATCAGAGTGAATGACCAAACGTATGGTGACCTGAACAAATGCCCTTACTAAAAAACTTTGTTTAGTATCCAAAATCCTTCTATTTGCTAGTGCAGGAGGTTGGACCTTTGATGCCATCCCAAATTCTTGCAGTTTAAAGTAGAGATAGCAAATTCTCTTTGAGAATTTGAAGTTTGGTATGCCCATAAAGTGTGTGCTGTGTAAGGGGGAGCTAGTGCTACCGAACGTCTAAGCTATCTTCTTTGAATAAGTGCAGTTGGAGCAATCCAAGTGGGAATCCAACAGATATTTTCTTTTCCAGCCTAGGTTGTTCATGTTTGTGTGTGTCTTGCATGTTTGTGTGGTTTCGGTCATCTATTTTCTTATCAAAAACATAAAACATCTTACCAAAAACAATCTCTATAATAGCCGATCACCTTTGTTGCATCCATCTTTGCCTTTGGTTACTTACAGTGTCTCCATTTATCTGGTTCAAAATCACATTCCCAGCCAAATCTTGAGCATCATCATCCAAAATCTTATTCAAGAACTTACTAAAAAATAAATAAAAAGGTCTTAATCTTTAAACACATTTGTCACATCATGCCAATATTAGAAGACCTAGCACCCAAGTTCCAAAACCTCCTCTAAAAACTTTACTGAGAACCACAACCCCTAGACCAAGGAATCATTTAATAGCTACAAGCCTTCATCCAAGAAATTCAACCTCAAGCAAGCCAATCACCTCAAATGCAACATCTCATAGCACAAGCCCAACACCTCATGGCCACCTGCCAAACCCAACAAGCACAACATCAAATCCAATCACCACATCAACAACTTCTACATCATTCCTATGTGTCACCTACATCATCATATCAACCCTATCCATTCACCTATCATGTTAATGGCATATCAACCTACCAATGTCCATCCCAAGATTATCCACTTCCTCATTCCAACCTTCCAACACATCACCCAACCCATCCACAAGGCAACCAAGTGCCCTCATAAGAAGCATATGCAAGTTTAAGTGGCATTTTGTATATAAATCAAGTGAGCCCAATTTATCCTATGCAAGACCTCATATCCTTTGATGAGGGAGATACCAATCTAGTCAATGCATCCTATGAGTCACATCCACCATCCAAGCACATGCCAATACATGAGCCTACTAATCCTATCTTGGCACCACCATGTGATCTTACTCCTAGTCTTCATCCATCTAATCCCCTCATCCTTCCATCTAGCCCAAGTCCTAGCCCATCTAATCCCATTATCCATCTCACAAGCCCTAATCCAGTTATCCTTCCACCTAATCCCAATCATGAGCCTTCAACTTCCATCACCCCCCCACCTACAAAGGATGTGATTCAAGGACTACTAGCAAGGGATAAACCATCCCCATGTCAAGCACCCATTGTTGAGCCTACCAAAGAACCTTTGAATGCCATGTCCACTTCTTCAACCCCATCATGTGGTCCACAACCCATTGAGCCTATTGAAAATTTTCCTCCCATGAGTCCATCATACCCACATGTTGTTGAAGAGTCATCCACTTCTATTCAAGCAAACCAATAGCTATGCCAAGAGTATAATCCAATGCATGTGGAAACATCAATCCCTTGTCTAAATCAAGATCAAAGCATCTCTAAGTTCAATTTATCCATGACCTATGTATTTTCTTTGATCAAGATATTATATATGATCATGACCCTATTCGTGAGCAAATTTATCCCATTCATAGCCAAATTAATCCTATTTATTCTCATGTTTGTGATCAAGATTCTATATATGATCATGAAAACCATGATGATCCTCTTAGCCAAACTTTATGCAATTCATGATCAAGAGCTTATCACCCCACCTACCCATGATCCCCAAACATCCACTTGTCATGATGAGACACATGCCTCCCAAGAACACATAAGTATAGAAGATCAAACAAATACCTTGGATCTACATGCACATAATCAAGATCCTAATGGCCCTTTCACATCCACTATCGACCACATTTCAAATCCACCATCATATCCACTTGGTCTTACCACCCTCATCCATGAATGTTCTTCCTTAGGACAACAACAACCATTGTCCTTCACTTCATCTTCTTCATCCAATAATGAACTCAAGTCTACTTCCCAAACTACACCTAGTCCCATTGTCTATCACATGCTCCAAAACATGAACTACCAAGGTAAAGGCCTAAACCTTCATGAACAAGGTATTTTGGAGCCCATACATGTCAATGTCCCTCCACGCTCACATGGCCTTGGATACACACCCCAAGGACAACAATCTAAAGATGTTGGTACTTCGTCCATGCCTCCTAAGTCCACCACTTTCCATCACAAACCCCATCATACTCCTAAGACATATGTTTCCATTCCACCTCCATCATCTTATAAATGTCAAAATCATGTGACTGTACACCTCCCACCATCCACTTTGCCTCCGCTACTTCCAACTCCTAGTATCCCTCCATCGAATCTACCTCCACTACTTCCAACACCTTATCCATCCATCCATAAATCTTCTAAAATTCCCAATCATGACCAACAAATGTACATATTTTCTAAACATGAAGCTTCCTCTCCTTCCACTCACCCCATGGGATTGAAAAATAAAAACTTGGTTACCTACACGCATAAAGAAAGAAATCCTAAAGATCCTCATGCCTTAGGGTACAAATGCAAAGAATCAAAGCAAAATCCATCCAAAAAGTAATCCAAACCCATACCTTCACAAGCAAAGTCAAAAACTAAAATGGTATGGGTCCCTAAGCAAAAATCCATCAAGTCAAATGAGGCATCCACCTCTCAAAAATCCCAACCATCCACTTTCTCCTCTTCCATCCATTCCATTCAAACATATCCAATTCCTCCATCCCACAAGTCAAGTAAAAATCATAAAAATACTAAGTCTATGTGGGTACCAAAATGCCTAAATCACCCATCTTCTAAGAAAACATCTCCATTGCTTCCTACACCACCTTCCCATAAAAAGCTTCAATGTTTACCATGGTGTGTGCAACCGTTGGTCATAATTCCCTTCCATCCCATAACATTTCCACATACCTCCATCTCCCCATCCTTCATCCATTATCCTACATATCTTCCTCATCACTTCCCTATGGTCCATGCTTTTGCATAAGCCTTCCATCCATAATTCCTACATAATCCACATCATAATCCACTATCATTCTCTCCATAATCCACTATCTACCTATTCCATCTCACTTTCATGCAATCTCCCTTACCAACATCTATGAGCACATTTGACATGGTCCATGTGGCACCTATGTCCAATGAGACTATCACCTTTCTTGGAACTAGACACTTGAGTCGCTTTCATCCATATCCACCTATCTCATCCAAAAAGTAAAAAAAGTCAAAAAAATTGAAAAAAAAATAAAAAAAGTAAAGAGAAATCCCTTCGTCCAATGGTGAAAACCTGGTAAATAGGTGCCTTGGATAAGCACCATGATAAAAACCTGGCAAACATGTGTCATGTGTAGGATGATCTTATGTGTCACATACACTTGGGGGCACGTTGTCTCATTCCTACCACACTATCATTTTCCAACTTATCACTATTCCTCCTATCATATCCTATCCTACCATCCTTATCCATTACACCTATCTGATTTTATCCATTCATCCTATCCTCCCTTCCTCATTTTGATCTTGATAAAGATTGGGGCAAAAATGTTGAAACATGCCTTGGATATCTCTTGATATACCTCATCCTTTCCATCCGATCCTATCACTATCCTATTGTCATGAAAAAGCCTAAGTATTACACATGGAATGGGGCATGCTACTCCTATGCGACATAGCCTTTGGAGATCACATCCTTGCTCTCTTACGTGTACATCCATTCCCTATCTCACATCCTTCTATCCATTCATCCAATTCCATTTCCATCCTTGCACCTAGACTTGGTTCTCCCTTCTCATTGGTATCTAGCGCAAAGGCTATACAAACAACAATCCAATGTCATCCCATAATATCCAAAAAAATACAAAAAAATAATAAAAAGTTTTTAAACAATACAAAAAAATCATAAAAAGTCCTCAAAAAAATAGCAAAAAAAAAAAAATTTCAAAAAACACCAAAAACATCTAAATATTCCCCAAAAAACCAAAAAAAATAACAACATTCCAAAACCAAAAAAAATCGCAACATTCAAAAAATACAAAAAAATCACAACATTCCAAAAACCCAAAAAATAAAAATATTCCCAAAAGTACAAAAAAAATCAAATAGCCAACAAAAATCCAAGCAATAAAATCAATCCATCAAATCACTTTTTCTAACCCAATCATCACTTCATCAAAATCACATCAATCCATTTTCATCATTGCCATCAATAAAACAATAATCAGAACTGCATATCATTTCTATCGCTAAAAGCCTTGATCCCATGGATACAGGGTATGTAGGCAATCTGGGATACGAAGGAAGTACTTAGATTTAGGCATAGGCGATACTACCTCTTCCATCTTCACCAATAATCCTACTTATCTTCCATCTCATCTTCTTCTATCATCTATCTCCATCAATTCATCAATCTTTCAAACCAATTCTTCAAATGAATTCAATTCAATCATCACTTCATCAATCAATTCTCCAATCACTTCTTCCATTTATCCTTATCCAATCAATCCAAGCAATAAACTCAAATGCAAGTCAATCTTTAAACCATACCAATCAAGTAAATCAATCTTGTCAAATTATCCAATCACATCAACGGTCTTGATCCTACTCTTGTCGTAAACCAAATCAACCAATAAATTGATCATCAATCATCCTTGTGTTGATCTAGCGATATATCATTCCTTGTAATGACAACACTATCATCATCAATCAAAAAAACAATTAATCATTGGTTTATAGCTTGGCAGGGGAAATAACTTGTTTGTTTTTTTGTATCATTTGTGCATGCTTGCTTATGTGTGTTATCATTTTTATCTTGCATTTGTATCAAATCCAAATCACTCCCAACTAATATTCATATCTTGTATCTAGAGAAGGTTGTACTATGTTGGGGCATGAGACACATCGCCACCTTGGTCCTCATACCCTGGTGCATAACGTCTAGTGCTATATCAAAATCATGGTTGCTCACTTTCATTGCAGCATAATGCATCATCCTTTCTTCTATCCCTTCCCTAATCTTTTTCAACCAATCCATTTCATTTCAAGAGCCTACCCATGTTCTTCTAACCCATCTATCCTTTCAAGGGGGCATCATCATCATCCTATCATTCCATCATCATTCCATCATCATCCTATCTTTCCATTCTCATCTTATCTTTCCATCATCATCTTATCTTTTGATCATCATCTTTTTTTCTCTATCCATACCTTAGCTTCTTTGAAATGATGTTACTCAACACAAATTTCACATCTCGAACATCATCTCAAAGAGGGACAAAATGTAGACACCCAAAAATTTCCTCTTACAACACTTTGTCACAACATTACATCATTTAGGCATCTTGTAGCATGTTTTGTCCTAGGTACCCATGTCACCACCTAATTAGTTAAATAAATCTTATTTATTTGACTAATTTCATTTATTCCCTTTCTATTCATAACCCCTTCTTCATCATAGCACTTCCTCTAATAAATTAAATAAATCTAAAATTTATTTAATTTATCCCATCCCCACATTATTAAATAAATAAATTGTATTTATTTATTTAATCCCCTTTCCTTTTGAATAAAATAAAATAAATCTTTTATTTTATTTTATTTTAATTTATCACTTTATGTCTCCCCACTTAAAATAAATAAATAAATAATTTTATTTATTTTATCCTCACATTCCTCACAATTTAAATAATATTAAATTATTTAAATTATTAGCTCACCTTCCATTTCCATCTCTCAAGATGACTCAAATCATCTCTCAAGTTAACTTCATTCACCTTCCATTTCTTATCTCTTGTTGCAGGACCAAATTTCTAATTCCACCACCACTCACAAAATGGAAGTTTTATCCCTACATCCTCTCACCTTTGCCTATAAATTGAACTCTTCTCTAGTCTTTTCGGGGATCCCATCTCTCATATGCAACATCATTCTGCCAAAATCTTCTTCCAATCCTCTCATCTATCTCTATATATCTTCTTCATCCTATCATTATGCTGCGTATTTGAGCAATCAACATCAACACAATCTTCATCGATCAATCAGGTTGCATCCATCATTCAAGATATCGAGGTATTCAGAAGGTTTGGATCAAGGTATTGCATTTATTTGTTGTCTTTTGATTTGTTCAAATTTTTTGGTTACAATGATAATGTTCATCTCACTCAAATGATCAACACTCATGTAGTTATCTTGTTGTCATAAAAAATATTACAATAATCCTAGAATAGTTACAACAAGAAAAACCCTACCTTTTCTACTCAAGGATTGAATTTTAATTCCAATGGAAATTTTCTTATATAATTTTCTCACTTTTTCCACATGATGTTGAGCTAGGTGTACTTGATACTCTTTAGTTGCATCAATCTCAACGAATCTCTTCACAACATCTAGTTAATCTCATATAACTTTGAGCTATCACATGCTTTCCATAACATTCATTTCCATGATTTCAAATATTTTTCTCAAGGATATGTTATCTAATTTAATTTCACTTAACTACTCCCTACTCTCTTCAATTTTTTTAAAAATCTTTGCAAGATTAGATTCCTTGATACTAGGAGAGATAGTGGTGCAGGAGCACCTACCTAACAGCTGATCTTGATAAGGCAGTTAGTAGTTTAGGTCCTATTTATGTTTCCAAGAAGGTCTGTTAGACCAATTGCATGTAATAAGGTCAAGCTGATCATGATAAGATCATGCTGACCAGGCTTTGCTATTTTTAGGTAGTTTGTTAAGACAGTTGTCATGATGCGTGTTCGGTGGGATCTCCCAGCCGCTTGGAGAGTTCCCAGCCGCTTGGAGTCAGGTCAGTAGTACTCGTAGGATAATCTATTTAAGCATGAGATCGGTTGATTGTAGATCGATCGATCAGCAGTATAGTCTTGCATCAAGCAGAGGAGTTCGAGTGTGCTGTGTGAGCAGTAGTATATTGTATTTACATCTTTTGAAATCGAATAAAGAGATCCTGTTATTGTTCATCCTCTGGTGAATTCCATTTCTTGTTCGATTGGCTGGTTTGGTTGGCTTCATGGATGTACTGATCCATTCCACCGGTTGATCCGTCTGATCGGTGGAATGGTAATGTATAGTAGGTTAGGTAGTAGGTTGTTTTCTGTTTGCATGCAGGTGTGCAGGATCGCCGTCAAGAGATGTTGAGAAGCCTAGCATCCTCATGTGCTAGGTCAAACTGATAAGACAGAGTGTCGAAGATCACCCTGAGGTTGGATCGGGTCATCCCTGAAGGATCGGCGAAGTGAAATTTCGCTAAGTGAAGAAACTGGTCAAGACGGCATCATCAGGATATCTAGGTGAATATCCTGCAGTCGGGTTAGGCATCGTCATCCGGATAAGTGAAGATGAACATGATGCAGTTGAGCGCATGAAGTGCAAGTGCGTCGGGGTGATCATCATCTGGAGGAGCCGAGGAGGAGTGCATCGGCATCAGGTAGAAGATCGGGTCATGAAACCGTTGGAGTTTTCATGTTGCGAGTGCATCAGGATGTTTTAGGTCGGCATAGACTAAGTGCATGTATCGGCATCAGGATCATCATATCGAAAGTGCCAAACATCCGCATATCGCGAGTAGATGCGGAAGAGAAAGTTCGAGTTTTTTTGACTAAGTGTTGAAGAGGTCATCAGGATATTGGGTGACGTCATCGTCATCAGGATATGACGTCATCGTCATCAGGATATTGAGATATCCCCCCCTGTGCGAGTTTATCCTGCCGTTGTTAAGTGGTTAAGTATCGGCATCGGCAGAAGGTGTATTAGTGTCATCAGGAGGTTTCGAAGAGAACCGGATGAATTAGATCATGATGCTGTTGTTTGTGTCATCGGCTAGCGGAGCATCGAAGGGAAGGTGCTAAAGGTGATCGTCATCAGGATATTTGGATCAACCGGATATTTGATATCCTGCTGACGAAGACAGTGTTGAAGGTCATGATGATGACGATAGTGTTTGGAGCCCGATGAACAGTGCAACTGGAGGATGTGTGCGCCTGTTGAACATCATGATGATGATGTTAGGCGGAAGGCGGAGGAGGTGAACAGTAGTCGGCAGGAGGACAATTGCGAGTGTCCGAAATATGATGATGCTGTTGGTTTTAGGAAACATGATGATGATGCTGACAGTATAAAGCGGAATATGATGATGATGGCGAAGATGATGATGATGAGGTTGGTCTGCAGACATTCATGCTATATGCGAAGGTTATAGTGTGGATGCCTCTGCATCATAGTGGTATCAGAGCTCAGCAAAAGGTCTGGGCTGTAGTGTGTTGATTCTGTCACTGAAAGGGCAGAGGTAGAGTTGATTGTGTTGTGTGTTGATTGAGAGGTTGACAAAATGCCTCCTAAAGGTAGTGGTACTGCAAGGGAACTGCAGGAGATGAAGGAGAAACATGCTAGAGAGATGAGGAAGATGAAGGAGCTTGCTGAAGCACTTCAAGCCAGGCTGACAGCCCTGGAAAAGAACAAAAAGAGGGAAGTGGAAGACAGTGAGTCTGAAGAAGAAGAAAATACTGTTGAAGAGTATGAAGAGGTAGCTGAAGATCTGGATGCTGAAGACCAGAGATTAGCAAAACTGTTAAAGGCAGTACAGAGTGAAAAACCTAAGGTAAAGGTTGATGTTTCCAAATATACTGGAAGCTTGAATGAAGATGAGTTGTTAGATTGGATTGCTGCACTGGATAATCACTTTGAATGTGAAGATGTTGCTGAGGATCAGAAGGTAAAGATTGCAAAGACCAAGTTAGGAGGTCATGCTTTGGTATGGTGGGATTATGTACAATCCGAGAGAAGGAAACAAGGGAAGTCTAAGATCACTTCATGGGATAAGATGGTAGCAAGGATAAAGGGTAAATTCTTGCCAAGGGATTATGAAATCCAGATGTTTAAGAAGCTGCAATTTTTAAAGCAGAAAGACACGGATGTGAAAGCATATACTGAGGAATTTTATCTGTTAAGTATGAGATCTGGTCATCATGAGAATGAGGCAGAAAAGGTGGCTAGGTACTTGGCTGGTTTGAGGTTTAACATACAGGATGAGTTAGTGTTAGCTAGCCCTAAGAATGTGGAGGATTGTTATCAAATGGCAATCAGGATTGAAGAAAAGATGAATAGAGGACATGAGAAGTCCATGAGAGGAAGGGGAAACAGTAGGGGAAGAGGAACAGCCCCTGCACAAAAGCAAACCAATGAGGGTCAGGAAGACACTGGTAAAGGACAGGGACAGTCTGATTTCAGAGGTGGATGGAAAGGTAATAGAGGAAGATTTGGAGGTGGTAGAGGTTCTACTACATTTTCAGGGAAATGTTACACCTGTGGAGAGTTTGGTCATCCATCTTTCAAATGTCCAGAAAACAAAGGTTCATCATCCAAGAATGATAGAACTAGTGATAAGAGAGTACAACTTGTACAAGAAGAGAAAGTAGAAGAAAGTGCACAGAGTTCAAACAAAGGTCCTGAGAATTATGGATATCCAGAGAGTGGAGAATCATTGATGCTAAGGAGAACTAGTTTGCAGGCATCAAAGGATCTGATGCAAAGAAGAGCTCTTTTCAAGACCACATGTAAGAGCAAAGGTAAGGTATGTAAGGTTGTCATTGATACTGGTTCAACAGACAACATGGTATCTCAGGAAATGGTGGATAAACTAAAGTTGGAAAGGATTCCACATCCATACCCTTACAAGGCATCTTGGGTGAGTGATAGTCAATCACTTTTTGTCTCTGAACAGGCATATGTGGATTTCCAGATTGGGCCATATCAGGATAGAATCTTGTGTGATATTTTGCCTATGGAATGTTGTCACCTACTGTTGGGTAGACCATGGCAATTTGACAGAAGGGTACAGTATGATGGGTATGCTAATACCTACACCATCAAGAAGGATGGGAAGATTATTAAGTTGATGCCATTGCAGGCAAAAGCTGCAGTACAGAAGGCAGCCCAAATCATTTTAATGGGAAAGAAGGAGTTTGTGCAGATGCCTAGTGGAGCAGGCATAAAGGCAGTTCAGGACACTGCAGGGAAAGGAGTTGTTACAGACAACAAGCTGAAGAAAGTTTCAGTTGTGACTGACAGAGGTCAGCAGCAGGTTCAGAAACAGGGGTGCCAACAGCAACCAGTTCAGAAGAATGACAAGGATGTTGTCATAGTTGGGACTATTGCTTGTCCTATGAAGATTGACAGGAAGATACAGTTGAACACCACAGAGGTAGTTCAGCCAGAGGTTCTGGTCAGGCAACCTGACAAACACAGAGACAACCTGAGAAAGGCCTACATCAACAGGCATGAGGATTTACTTGCCCGAAAGCAAGTTCCAGTTCAGAAGACTTGGAGAAGCCAAGAGTCAGCAGCAGATAAAGCTGGAGCAGGTCAGACTATTGACAAAGCAAAGTGTAGAGGTGGCAGACTTCCACATGCTAAACTCATGGGACATGAGTTCTTTTCTGTTGGGGAGTATGGTGCAGGAGCACCTACCTAACAGCTGATCTTGATAAGGCAGTTAGTAGTTTAGGTCCTGTTTATGTTTCCAAGAAGGTCTGTTAGACCAATTGCATGTAATAAGGTCAAGCTGATCATGATAAGATCATGCTGACCAGGCTTTGCTATTTTTAGGTAGTTTGTTAAGACAGTTGTCATGATGCGTGTTCGGTGGGATCTCCCAGCCGCTTGGAGAGTTCCCAGCCGCTTGGAGTCGGGTCAGTAGTACTCGTAGGATAATCTATTTAAGCATGAGATCGGTTGATTGTAGATCGATCGATCAGTAGTATAGTCTTGCATCAAGCAGAGGAGTTCGAGTGTGCTGTGTGAGCAGCAGTATATTGTATTTACATCTTTTGAAATCGAATAAAGAGATCCTGTTATTGTTCATCCTCTGGTGAATTCCATTTCTTGTTCGATTGGCTGGTTTGGTTGGCTTCATGGATGTACTGATCCATTCCACCGGTTGATCCGTCTGATCGGTGGAATGGTAATTTATAGTAGGTTAGGTAGTAGGTTGTTTTCTGTTTGCATGCAGGTGTGCAGGATCGCCGTCAAGAGATGTTGAGAAGCCTAGCATCCTCATGTGCTAGGTCAAACTGATAAGACAGAGTGTCGAAGATCACCCTGAGGTTGGATCGGGTCATCCCTGAAGGATCGGCGAAGTGAAATTTCGCTAAGTGAAGAAACTGGTCAAGACGGCATCATCAGGATATCTAGGTGAATATCCTGCAGTCGGGTTAGGCATCGTCATCCGGATAAGTGAAGATGAACATGATGCAGTTGAGCGCATGAAGTGCAAGTGCGTTGGGGTGATCATCATCTGGAGGAGCCGAGGAGGAGTGCATCGGCATCAGGTAGAAGATCGGGTCATGAAACCGTTGGAGTTTTCATGTTGCGAGTGCATCAGGATGTTTTAGGTCGGCATAGACTAAGTGCATGTATCGGCATCAGGATCATCATATCGGAAGTGCCAAACATCCGCATATCGCGAGTAGATGCGGAAGAGAAAGTTTGAGTTTTTTTGACTAAGTGTTGAAGAGGTCATCAGGATATTGGGTGACGTCATCGTCATCAGGATATTGAGATATCCCCCCCTGTGCGAGTTTATCCTGCCGTTGTTAAGTGGTTAAGTATCAGCATCGGCAGAAGGTGTATTAGCGTCATCAGGAGGTTTCGAAGAGAACCGGATGAATTAGATCATGATGCTGTTGTTTGTGTCATCGGCTAGCGGAGCATCGAAGGGAAGGTGCTAAAGGTGATCGTCATCAGGATATTTGGATCAACCGGATATTTGATATCCTGCTGACGAAGACAGTGTTGAAGGTCATGATGATGACGATAGTGTTTGGAGCCCGATGAACAGTGCAACTGGAGGATGTGTGCGCCTGTTGAACATCATGATGATGATGTTAGGCGGAAGGCGGAGGAGGTGAACAGTAGTCGGCAGGAGGACAATTGCGAGTGTCCGAAATATGATGATGCTGTTGGTTTTAGGAAACATGATGATGATGCTGACAGTATAAAGTGGAATATGATGATGATGGTGAAGATGATGATGATGAGGTTGGTCTGCAGACATTCATGCTATATGCGAAGGTTATAGTGTCGATGCCTCTGCATCAGATAGAAGAGCCCGAATTTATTTGCACTTTGAAAATTTGAGGAAATGCTTAGAATAGTGCATAGTATTTTTAATTATAACTTAGATCACATTCATCTTGAGTGACTACATTTATGGAGAGCCCCCTCCTTTAAAAAATTCAAATGCATTATACATCAACTCTATTCTAGTGCCACCTATTTTGATAAACCCAAAAATATGCCCAAAAACCCTCTAAAATGCTACTATGACTTGTTACACTCAATTGCACTTGGATCATATTTTAATTTAATATGTTATCAAATGATTCTTGTAAACATAAAGTGAATGAAAGAATGGACAAAGCTCATTGTAAATCTCATTCCAATCATCCCATTCTTGATTAGTTTGAAGATTGATGTTAATAATCATGTCAACATTGCTTGTTTTATTGTTCCATTTAGCATCTAATAGCTTTTCATTCTCCTTAATGAATTTTTTAATTTTTTTTCTAACATCAAAATTTCATTAAGATATTTACTAATTGTAATAAGAATTACATTAATTGCCCATTTTGGATGAGTTGATCTATAATTTGGATGGAAAAGCCTTGAACTCTTCCTTCCATGTATTTAATGTCTTAAAATTTACCATCTCATTTTTATATCCAATAACTTTAATCTAATTAATCCTTGAAGTTTATCATGCTCAAGTCTTCAAAGAACTTCCCATGTTTTCAACATATATGATAGTAGTAGAAAGAATTTTGCACACATTATATTAGCCACCAAAATCTTGGAAAATTCATCAAGCTTGATATATTTTATTTTAACATATATTTTCTTCATTTGACAAAGTCAGCATATCCACTTCTCTCTTATCTTCAAAATTTTCACCTCCACATTATCTCTTTTGCTATATGCTTTGCTGATTTTCTCATGGGACTTCCATTAGTTATCATACAACCTATAAATGTTTTGAGTTCTAGAATGTTCAAAAATTCCATAGATTATTTATTTTAACCTAGCATTAGAGGCCCTTACTTCTACCTAGGCTTCCATCTTTTCTACTTGAGTATTTTGCAATGAAATATTTATTTCCTTTAGTCACTTTTTTTAAAAAAAAAATCTTCTTCTTCAATAGGGGCTAATTACTAAGGCTTAAGAATTGATGGAAGAAACCTTGATAGAGCAACTTGCAACTAATATTTTATTTTGTCATGGTTTTCTTTGAGATTCATTAACTCACTCGTTAACTTGAAGTTCTCATTTTCTATTTTGTTGAAATCCTCCTATAATTTTTGTTGAACACAAAAGTATTGAGAGGGGGGTGAGTTAGTACATATTCAAATTCTTTTCTGTTAAATGCATTCAATCCAAATTGAACATTTAAACCAAATGAATCATAAAAGCACACACACACACATGACACCAGATTTATGTGGAAACCCAAGATGGGAAAAACCACGGTGAGCAAGATGCTTGGATCTACTGTCCAAATACAACCTCACAAATAAAATTAGATTAACAATGAATTTATGGGGACCAACCCAAAGGAAGCACCAACTCCTTGATACAAAGTTTTATGGGCTCCAACCCAGAGGAAGAAACAACTCCTTGATATAAAGTTTTATGGGATCTAACTCAAAGGAAGAAACAACTCCCTGAAGAACCACAACTCAAAATAAGGCTCCAACCTCTGTTCTAAAACATTCATCTGATTCTGATGGTTCACTTTCCTCTGGAACATCAATTCTGCTATATCTTTGACATCCATGACATATTCTTAATGACTTAACATGTCCACACTATCCTCTTTCCTATCCTCTTGATCATTTGACTGATTCTGATAACTCAGAATCCTCTGCAACATCCATTCTGCTATAGGTTATGCATTATTGCTTACATAGCTACTTATCTCACTTTTTGGATCATTCACCTTTTTCACACTCACTCACACATTGTAACAATATTCTATCCTTCATATATATCCTCTGCAAGTCTCCAAAACATCATCTTTGTTGGCCTAAATGAAACGTGTAACATGAAACATGTAACAGATCTTGCTTATTGGGTCCCAAATCATCTGCGGTAATGTAGGAGTGGAATCCCATAATGCAGTTCATACCAAGAGGTCTAGTGGACCCATTTTACATTTTCCCAACTTTTCTTGCTAGCACACACTTCCATATACATGGCACAATCACTCAAACACACTATGTCGGCACTGCAAACACTTATCCTTTCATACCTTATCTCCAGACCCTATGCGGTACCGAAGAAGTGAGATATCATCATACGAATCATACAATAAGAACTATGGGTCCTAATCATCTTCCTCATAAAATATTCTTTCTGGTTCAAGCAACTTTTTCTGGTGCAAGTGATTAGACATTGAATCTGTTATCTCTACACTTGTCTATCTCATAGTATTACCTTGGAACATTGCTAAACATACTTGTGGTACTTTTTACATTCTAAAATTTGGATATGTTATGAAAGACACCATTATTCATATATGGTTCATACTGCCAAGCTATATGTTCAAGTGTGGAGAAGTGTGGAGCATTCTTTTGTACCTTTGAGACTGCAACAACATTGTAACACCACTATCTTCACTATGCTAACTCTGAAAAGCTTTGTAGTAGTTCTTATGCTCTCAAATCTAAATCACACATTCCTTATAGCTATTTCTAGTTAACTTCCAATCCATAGGTTCATGTCTTCATTTGCAGAGGAATGCGGTACATTTTCTTGAACCTATGACACTGTTCATAACTGTACTTCACTTAGATAGTTTTCTTCAAACTTTTCGCAACTTTCATCATCAAGTGGAAACCATCATGACTTGATATCATCAAAAGAAAATGTATGCAACTAACATTGCTCCATGATATTTGTTATCCAACACACCATACTAAACACATCAAAGACAACACTTCAAGCACTTTGACAACTTTCACCTATTCATGAACTTCAGAAGATAAGCTACGACTATGTACAAATAATATTGATCCCTTATATCTTTCATCATCACTGCTCTTTTGATCATCACTCCTTTGACATCAATGATTACTACTCTTTTGACATCAATGGCAACATACACAACAATCTCTCCCTTTGTCATTGATGGTAACACTAACTTGATATAAAAAAAATTCTCCCCCTTTGACATCAAGGGAAAAGGGCCAGTGGTCTTCCTCTGTATTGAAAAAACATACAAGCTCTCCCTATCTACATTAGCCTCTAATTTTCATTCTACCTGCTCCACTTGAGAGGTAGCCTCTGTCACTCCAAAAACGATATAGAAAAACTTTGTTCTTCATCTTCCTTATAATGTACATAGGTTATATATACATAGTGCCTTGTTCTTACCAAAATAGCACTGTTTATTCTTGTCTTATTCTCCGCCTACCTATTCTACATCAAAATTTTGTCTTACCTTCAAAATATGTTCTATTCACTTTGATGGTAGAACATTCTTATATATGGCTTTCAACTGGACTAGAGTAGTATCCCAATGTCTCTTTTCTGAAGAAAAAATATTTATTTGGCTCTCTAGTTGAAATCTTCTTCTTCTTCCAGTGTCGATGGCACCTTCACCTTCTGGGAAACAATATCTACTTCTAAAAAATTCCAGTCAAAGATGCTAACCATAAACTTACCATTTCCCTCAGCTAATCAATTGCACTTTTGATTTGCTCCATTTGACCCTAAAGTTGCTTCAACTGGGAGTGAAGTTTTTCTACTTGTGCCCTTATAGGTCCATCTTTGTCCTTAACCAGATCATATGTAGTGGCCACTTGTGTGATTTACAACTCAATAGCATCAATTTGATCCTTTATATTTTTGGTTGTTGCAGGCCATTTAAGACAAAAATGATATAGCACTTTTACTTCCTCTAAGAATTTTTGAATGCTTTTTACATTCTCTTGCATTTTAGTATGTGCCTTAGGATATCTTCAGGATGCATTTTGCATTCTCTTTCTATTCATTTCTTCAGATATCTTTAGCTTTGCTTGTTTCTCCAGATATGAGGAATGTGCTTTGAAGGACTCCAACAATTGCTTTATTTGTTGTGTTGGAGGCAAAGATGGATCCCTTTTTTCTGCTAGTAATTCATCTTGTATTATTTTTATTTCTTCTTCTAGCAATTTAGTTCCTTCAACTTGTTGTTGTAAGATCCACTTCCTTGCGATGGATTGCAGAACATCTCCAAGTTGTAGCTTGTGAAGAGGAGATATGTTGGACAAGTTGACTTGTCCATCAAGAACTTGTAGTTGTAGTAGCTAAGGAGTGACCAGGGGTTGAATTTGCATTTGTTGTGCCAAAAACTCCTCAATGGAATCTATAGGAGAGGAGGAAAAAGATATTTCTTGTATTTCTTTAGAACTCTCCCTTGCATCAAGTGAGACCTATTCCTCTTGCTGATCTAGTTTAACCTATTGCTCTATATTATTTGGATGAGGATTCCCTTGCTTAGTATTGTGAGAAGGAGATAATTTCCCTTTAATTGGTGTGACTTGCTCCTCTTGTTACTTTTGTTGATCCTACTGATCTGTATTGTGTGGAGGAGACGTTTGATGTTTTTCCATATTTTTATCAACTTCTTTCACCCCTTCAAACATTTTCTTTGTAACCTCCTTAGTTTCCTTTTGAATTTTGGCTGTGTCATCCTGTTCCATGCTCATTAGGGTATCTACCCTATGTTTGGTTCTTAGTTCTTAAGCCTGCATTTATGACAACTTATCTTTTTCCTCCTAAGAGATTGTAGTTCCAACTCTATCTAAGGCTTGTTGTCTTAGTTATTCATCCATTTCTAGAGCTTTTTCTCTCCTCTATCTCAAGGCTTGAGCTAGACTCTCTAGAACCTTTTCAATGATTTCATTCAAAGGCTTATTGTATATGATCATATACATGATCACAACCTTTTCTATGGTACTCTAGTCTATAAGAGATACTTCTAGATGTAGTTTAGTAGTCTCCATCAACAGTCCATGATGCACAATCCTATTAAAGATGACCTCTAACTGAAGAGGATCTTGTGGAGGGGCCTTCAGAGGTATTTGCTTTGTTTTCTTATTTTTCTTTTGTATCTTAGAGGTTCCTTTCTCCCCTTCTTCCTCTTCAATGACTTCTTCTGTTTGGGCTTTCTTCCTCTTCACTTGCTTCTTTGGCCTTGGATGCTTCTTATTTTCAGTTTTCATCTATGCTAGAGTTTTTGATGCAATCTTCTTTACACTAGAAGCTGTTTGTGTTGATGTGGAGGGTTGCGGAGCACTTGCACTAGCAAAAGTGGATCTACTAGTCCTTCTTGGCACTTGGGATGAGGTGGCAGCTTCTGGATTAGTAGGGATAGATTGAGGATCCTTCGCAGGGGTTTGTGTTGAGGTTTTAGGCTTTGGCAGTACACCCCATTTCTCATATAATTGATCTCTATTTTTCTCAAGATGCTCATCCACACTTTTTTATTCATCTTGTCCATTATTTCTTTGTAAGTTCCAAACCTCTTTGCTGTAGCATCCTTAGGTTTACTGAGAAGGTTATATCATTCATACTTAGGGTTCTCTTATCAAAATTTTCCCCATTCATCTTCGTAACCCTGTCATTCTTGATTGATTTCATTACTGGTATTAGTCCTGTTGATCTTAAATTGGTGATAACCCTAATTAAATCTTTGGTAATTTGATAGGGTTTGTTAAGATGTAAAAATTCATCATGAATTCTACTTAAGGCAATCCTTACCTATTCATGTGCATCACAAAAATTTGGGTAATCTTTCCAAACATCCAGTCTTTTAGTTGCAATATTCACATACTCTGGTTTGTATCTATTATCATCCAAGAGGGTATCTCTCAGCTCCTCAAAATTCATGTGATCAATTTTATTAAGTGGAGAGTGGATGTATATCTTTACATCCTCAGTATAGATGACATTAGCTGGAATGTTTGAGAATGCTCCATCCTTATCCACTTCCATAGCCTTGTATGGACATTTCTTGTACTTTGGTCTTGGTTTCTCTGAAACATCAACCAACTTTGGAGTCACCATTCTTATTTCCTTTACTTCTATAGCTAGGGTTTGGTTTCTCACTTCTCTCAAATCTGTAGCTAGGGCTTCACTTCTTCTCTCAATTTTGCCAAACACTCTAAACGCTAGGGTTTTGCCTTCTAATCTTCTTTGTTGAAGATTGCTAATTGCTCTAAATATGAATGAGGATGAATTGAATGATTAGGAATTAAGTAACTTTCTTTTTTCCCTAACTTTTTGCATTTATTACACCTTTTTCCTGTTGGGTTATTAACTGCTAGTGAGTTCTATAGGTTCACAAGGACCTATCTCCAGCCATAATTCCTCTGCTTTTCATTTTTCCATTCTAGAAATTTGAGACATTAACTTAGCCTTACCTTAATGACATATCCTTCTTTCATATCTCATCAAATCACCTATATGCCTCGCTTCAATAACAGGGGGTTGGAAAATTATGCAGTGGTTAGTTCCCCTTGACCCCATGCCTTTTTCTTAATCTAATATGAAATTCTCTGCATGAGGCACATGCAAAAGTTATTCCATCTTTTTATTGTCTTTCTCTGGTTTCCTTCTCCATATCTTTGTCATTTCCTTCTTTTGTTTGATTAGGCTTTCCTCCATCTTTTTGTGCTGAATAGGTGGTTCCACAAAACCACTTCTACACAAACTAGCTTTATGTCCAAAGTTATTGCACTTATAATATATGAAATTATACACTAGAGGCAAGAAAGAGTTTTTGTTGATATAAGCATTTCTCCTTGTCTCAGTTCTACAATCATTAGCCTTATGACCAAACATATTACAAGAATAACAGTAGCCATTTCTCCTTGTTTTCATTTTACAATCAACACCCTTATGGCCAAACTTAATATGCATGAATAACAATAACCATAAAAGAATTGAGAGTACCTGGTTATAGAAGATTGTCTTGTAGGAGGAGGACCCCTAGATCTATTCTTCAGGTTTCTAACCTTTATGAAGCCATCATCTAATTTCTACTTCTTTAGTCTTCTCAAAGACTTTAGTGTAGGGTTCTTCCTTCTTCATCTCATGCATGCCTTCAGGTATATCTATTTTTGAATTGTGACCTTTCTCAAAACCAAGACCACCGTTATTCTTAAGTGGTCTTTGATTGCTGATTATCTCATCAAGGATATTTGTTCTTTTCTTAAGTTTTAGACTCTTGTCTATCTAATCCTTTGCTTTCTCTAGTTCCTTCCTCAGGGAGACAATTTCTTCTTCAAGTCCAAGGAGCATTCATCTAATTTGGCATTGAGCTTAGCATTTAGGTAATCCACAACTCTTTTACCTTCTTTAATTTGAACTTTCATGTTGTCAATTGCTTCTTCTAATGTTTTAAGCTTAGCCTTATATTCTCTGTTCTCCTTCCTTCCTACTCTCAGATCATCTAGAGAAGAAATGAGTTCTCCTTTAAGATCAACTTTACATTCTTCTTCATCAATGACTGTCATGTCTTCACCATCCTCCATAGGACTCTTATAATTATCTAGAACTTCATTTGCCATAAGTAGGGCTACTTCTCTTTCAATTTCAGATGCACAATGATTGCCTTCATACATGTTATGAAGTTTTTTCCAGATATCCTTAGCACATTTCTAGTGCACTAGTTTGACAAATTCAGACTTTGTCAAACCACATACAATTGTATAAATAGGGAATGATCCTTCTTGACTTGCCATGTGTTCCAATCCAAGATCTACCTCTAGTTGTTAGACATAATCAATGAACCTTGCTCTAATACCAATTGTTGAACACACATAAGTACTGAGAGGGGGGTGAATCAGTACAAATTCAAATTCATTCTTGTTAAATGCATTCAATCCAAACTAAACATTTAAACCAAATGAATCATAAAAGAACACACACACACGCATGACACCATATTTACGTGGAAGCCCAAGATGGGAAAACCCATGGTGAGCAAGCTACTTGGATCTACTATAAAAATCTAGCCTCACAAATAAAATTAGATTTACAATGAATTTTATGGGCACCAACCCAAAGGAAGCACCAACTCACTAATACAAAGTTTTATGAGATCCAACCCAAAGGAAGCAACAACTCCTAGATACAAAGTTTTATGGGCTCCAACCCAAAGGAAGAAACAACTCCCTGATACAGAGTTTTATGAGCTCCAACCTAAAGGAAGAAACAACTCCCTAAAGAACTACAACTCAAAATAAGGCTCCAACCTTTGTTCTGAAACATTCAATTGATTCTGATGGTTCACTTTCCTCTGCAACATCAATTTTTCTAGATCTTTGACATCCTTGACATATTATCAATGACTTAACACTTCCACACTATCCTCTCTGCTATCATCTTGATCATTTGACTGATTCAGATATCTCAAAATCCTTTGCAACATCCATTCTACTATAGGTTATGCATTATTGCTTACATAGTTGTACTTATCTCACTGTCTGAATAATTCACCTTTTTCACACTCATTGTCAAACATTGAAATAATCTTCTATCCTTCATATATATCCTCTGCAAGTATTCAAAACATCATCTTTGTCGGCCTAAATGAAACATGTAACCAGCCTTGCTTGTCAACTCCCAAATCATTTGCAGTAATGTCAGAGTGAAATCCCATAATGCGGTTCATACCAAGAGGTCTACTGGACCCATTTTATCTTCTCCCAACTTTTCTTTCTGTCGCATGCTTCCATATACATGACACAATCACTCAAACACACCATGTCACTACAAACACTTATCCTTTCATGCCTTAGCTCCAATCCCTATGCAGTACCATGGAAGTGAGATATCATCATGTGGATCACATGATAAGCACTATGGGTCCTAACCATATTCCTCATAAACTTTTCTTCCTGGTTGAAGCATCTTTTTGCTAGCACAAGTGATCAGACATTGAAACCTGTTATCCCTACACTTGTCTGTCTCACAGTCTTACCTTGGAACATTGCTATACATACTTATGGTACATTTTACATTCTAAAAATTGGATATGTTATGCAAGACACCATTATTCACATATAGTTCAAATCATTAGGCTATATCTTCAAGTGCAAAGAAGTGCATAGCATTCTTCTGTACCTTTGAGACTGTAACAACACTGTAACACCATTGTCTTCACTTTGCTAACTCTGAAAAGATTTGCGGTAGTTCTTATGCTCTCAAATATGAATCACACATTCCTTATAGCTATTTCTAGATAAATTTCAATCCGCAGGCTCATGTCTTCATTTGTAGAGGAATGCGGTACATCTTCCTGAGCCTATTACACCCTTCATAGCTAGAAATTTAATGAGACAGTTTTCTTCAAACTTTTTACAACTTTCTTCATGAAGCGACAACCATCATGACTCCATATCATCAAAAGAAAAAATATGCAAAGTTAACATTGCTTCATGACATTTGTTATCCAATACACCATACTAAGCACATCAAAGACAACACTTCAAGCACTTTGACAGCTTTCACCTATTCATGAACTTCAGAAGATAAGGTACAATTGTGTACAAATAATACTAATCCCTTATATATTTCATCATCACCACTCCTCTAATCATCACTCCTTTGACATCAATGATTACTACTCTTTTGACATCAATGAAAACATATGCAACAATTTCTTGAGTTGGATGAACTGGGCAATATGAATTGTCATAGTTGCTACTTATGTCATTGTTACTAAATTTTGTTCACACTAAATTTAGTTAGACCTATTTGCAGTTGTTTCAGAAAGAGTAAAAGAAAACTTTGCATTCAATCAATATTTGATGTCTTGACAAAATAGAAATAATGATCAGTTGTCATGATAACCCAATAGTCCAATCAGGACTATTAAATCATCATGACAAGTGAGTTAGATTGTCAAGAAATCAAATAGTCAAGGAAGGCAGTTGATCTAAACTATTTTTATCTTTCAAGAGTTATAAGATAATTTGATTATTCAGATGATCATAATTGAAAGCAAGAAAGAAGGATATTCATTTGAAATGTCATTTCATGTCATATTTGGAACATACATTTCAGTTTCAGTTATTCTATCCTATGCATTTATTGAAAAGAAACATACATAAATCAAGTGCATAAGATAATTTAACTGATCATGTTTAAAAGAAGTGTTCAAATGTGTCCCACACAAGCTATGGGAGTGACTAAACTGAGCAATGCAGACATATGCAAGCTATAGATCTGATGATGAAAGAAATGAGGAAGAACACATGATAAAATTAAATATCCATCATTGCCTAGAAGCAAGGATGATATCTTTTGATTGGTTGATGTACTTGTTGATGGCTGATCTCACAACTTTATCTTCAGCTCCGGTTGTATCAAGGGTACTTGCAAAAAAATAGGGAATGTCCTGTTAGAGCTTCAGATATTTAAGACTATCATATGCTTTTATCAAACAGACATATCAACTTGTCACATCATGCACTTCATATGAAAGAATCAAATCAGACATGTATAGAATCATAACTCCTAAAGTATAACATACTTTCATAGGACAGAAGCAATCAGTGATCAGAATCAACAAAGAGAATCAGAAAGTAATCAGATATAAGTATCAGAGCAGAAAAGGATAGCCAAGCAAGTGCCTTAAATCAGAAATCAAATGTACATTTTTATGACTAACATGTGTGTTCCACGTGCAGGTATATATAAACATTCATTTTCAGATTCTTTTCATAACATGTGGAGTAAATGAGGCTCCCACAAGGGTAGAGCCCAGCATGTTATTGTCTTAATCTTCTCAATGACATTTAAAGAAGAATATCAGATCAATGATAAGAAAGAGATACAGAATCATGTAATGGATAATAAGCATTGGAGGAGAAAAGGGACAGTTGCTCCTATAAACTATGTCCCCATGGTTTAATATAGAGCGACATGACTAGTTGAGGCAGAAATATATCCATAAACAAAATCAACATCTAAGGACTGTATATTCAATGATATCACAATAGTATAGGGTGAGGATTTAAAGTATTACATCATACACACATATGCTTACCATCTCATGTACACATGAAAGAAACATGCACAGAATAAGAGAGGTACATAGACACCAATGAATGTACATACTAACATGTTACAGGAACAAGCTATAGAGGGGACAACATTCATGAAGTATATATGCCATGCAAAGTCAAAGGATATACCCATGACAGGTACATGTACATAAGTAAGGAATGCTGGGACAAATTATACAAGTACACAGTCATGTATGAATAGATGCATTTCCAAGTTACAAGAGCAGATACAGTACTTCTCTCTATAGTGAATGAAAAGTATCAGATAAATATGTGTCAAATGTACACCAAGGTTTCTTATCTGTGAACAGATGTATACACATTATTAAAAAGGTGCAAGAGAATAAAATCAAGTACATATTCAGAGTGCTTGTTAAGGAAGGTTTCATAATGCATGCACAATATGACAATTAGGTTTTGTATCTCCATAGCATAACAAATCAATGAGAAGGGTTTTTGAACCAAAGCTTCATTCTTTCTTCATAACATTATGGCCCTTAGCATAGTGGATAGAGCAAGCAAGAAAGTGGCCTTATGGCCTAACCATACAGAGAGGAAACCATGGCCCTATGGCCTTTATAATAATAGTGGGTTCCATTATCCACAATCTCAGCCTCACAACCTTCTTCAAAAAATGCTACAGCAACAAAAATATAGTGACAAAAGTATGCATACATGTAAAGAATATGACAAGAGATTCTTCATTGCTCAGAGGAGGGAAGTTACACAGAAATAAAGAATGAGCACAAACATGATAGGAAATAACATTTCTATGCTACAGTTTATGAAACCCTTGTTACAATTCAAACCCCTATGCTTTTTGGTATCTACACGAGAAAGAATGCATAGGAAGGAGAGAATAGAGCATGGTCATTGCAATAAGGCCTTATATCTGAAAAAGTAACAAACCCATTTGCATTTTTACAAAAAACTCTTATCTCTTTCTTGGTTAAAGTCTACATGAGAGTTACAGAGATAATTTAATGCCATGGCCATGCTAGAAGAAGGCATTTTTGTGCAGAATCTCTAAGTTTTCCAAACCCTTATGATTTCTCATGTATACTGTCAAAAAGGAGAGATATAGAAACAAGAATAAAAGCCATGGCTAAAGAAGTCATTTTCTGTGAAAAAACATGATACCCGCTTCAAAAGATCTTAGAAGCCTTGTCTTTTTTCTGATTGTAGTGTTGAAAAACAAGATACAAGAAAGATAAAGCAAGAAGAATTAGAGAAGCTAACCTTTAGCATTTGTAGAAGGAGACCATAGTTGATCATGACCTTCATTTTTGAAGGGTTGTTTTTGCATAGCAGTTGCAAAGAATAGATACAGAGAAACAAAAGATTTGTCAAGAAAAACACAATGTATGCTCAGCATAGAGGCCGCGGCCATTTGAAGAAAGAAGAAGCTACAGAAAAACATAGAAATGATAAACTGCCAGTCAAAACTCAAGAAAGAGATGCTCACCTAATACCATAAAAATGCCAAGAGTTTGATCAAATACGGAGTGAAAAAACCAGAGAGGAAGACTTTTCATCAAACCCTAGTGGTGGCAATGAGTTGTAGAGCTAAATGAGATGAATGCCTAATGAAAAAATGAAGTGACTTTTAGGGTTACATCTTCATTTTTTGTTCGATGGGTTCTTGAGTTTCCTTTTTTTTTTCTTTTTTTGTTTTGACTTCATAAAAAGTAAATCAATTGCCTTATCCAAATGCCATGGTCAAATCTTTATCCTTCAAAGTTCCTAGTGATCATGATTCAAAGGGGCTGACAAACACATGTTCTTTTGCATTTTATTTTGATAAAGTCAATGGTCAACATTATCATGAGATGGAAAGGTAGGGGATATTCTTTATGCCTTATGAACATTCAAAAACCCTTATTTCCATATGTCGACAATATGTCAAAAAATGCCTTAAGTATATGCCTTATTATCATATGCAAATAGGTCAGAGATTCAAAAGATTCCTCAAATCATGCATGGTGGCCGATTAGGGTCAAAGAGGTTCTTCATGCCTTGTATTTCTTGATGCATTGAGGGTCAAAGGTAAAGAATCATATGAAGACAAGATAAGAGCAAGGTGGCAGAGCCTTATGATTAGGGTTTTATTAATGCATGATGGAGATTATATGATTAAAAGGTATATTTTCATGAAGTGTATAAGGTATTTTGCATGGTGGCAGTGCATGTGGAGTGATAAGTGTTTTGTAATGCATTTTATCCTTGACATTGTAAATGGAGTGATAATGGTAATTTTTGCCTTAATGCATGTGAGGTTGGATTGAGAGTTTTCTTGCATGGAGATATAAGGGATTTTTGTTTTCTCTTAAAGTCCTATTTTTGCCCAAATCATGCAAATTAGGCAAGTGTAATTGGAGAGATAAGGAATTATTTTCTCTTTCATCATGCATGATTTTACAAATAAATCAATGTAAGTAAATAATAAAGTAATATTCTACAAATTACTTCATTATTTTTCACAAGTTGTAAAATAAAAAATAATGCAAATTGTAACTAATAGTAAAGTAATTATCTTAATTACTTTATTATCCACTCACATCAATTTTGCAAATGCAAAATCATGCAAAATTGATGAGTTGAGTTAATTGAGGCCATTGAGGGGCTTTTTGCATGATTTGGGGAGAGATTTAAGGAGTTTTGGTCAACTTCTTGGTCAAACATATGGAGGGGATCAACTTGGAGCTATTTTTGCTCAAATCGTGGCAGTTTGGACCCTTATTTTTAGGGATTTCTTGGTTTTCTCATGGATTACTTTTGAGAGATTAGTTTTAGAGAGGCAGTTAGTTGCAATTCTATTTTTCATGCCTCTTGGAGAGAGCAAGCTATATATTATAAAGCAAAACTTAGGTTTTGCTAGTTCTTGCCTTTTTGCTCTTTACACTTTGAGAGAAAAGAAGGTTTTGTAACTCATTGGTTACTGATTTTATATAGATTACAATAGGTTACAGGTTCCATTTTTGTCTCTCTTGCAATATTTTCCTTTATTTTTCATTGAAATCAAGTATTTGCCTTTCCATTGATGCTACTTGTACGGATGATTTGATGAAATTTTAATGTGTTTTAATATCGAAACCTTTAAAATTATTGTCTCATTCTTACTTGAAAGTATTAAGCATATTGATATCACAGGTCTTAGGTTGTGTTACTGAACTCTTTTCTTTCATGTTGTGAAGAATCCTTTTCCTTCGTAAAGAATAGTTTTTCTAGCCTTCCTTAGAAACATTTATGTGATTATTGTGTCAAAAGTGGATTGTGTGGGTAAGATTTTTGAAGGCTATTGTGAATCAGGTTTGCAATTTTTCTGTCATTACTAGGTGCATCACCAAAATTTTATAGTATTTATTACCTTTAGAAAATCCTTTTTTACCCTTTTCAAACCAAAAGTCATAGATTCAAACTGAATATTTTAAGGGAACCAACCCACAATCTGGAGGTTCAAACTCAATATAGGTCACCCACAGCCTGAGTTTGTCCCCATGTTTTGAAGGATTGCAGAGTTTCACAACTTTACATAAGGGTGCAATCCTCATCGACAACAGTTACTAATACATTCCTAACCCTTTCCCCGTTAAATACCATACCAATTGTTGAGGAACATAGTTAATAGGAGGCTTGTTCTACATGTTGACACCTAAAAAATTAGTCCCCAAAATGCCCTATTTTTCTCCCCATGTCTCATTCATATTTTTACTTGAATCTATAACTTATAACCAATCAAAGACATCTATCATAGATTTTCATGTGTTTTCCATTTGAAATGCAAGGTGGAAATCCCAAAATCAGCTATGTCCTAAATTTCCAAGGTTCCCTTGTGTTTTCACCCCTATCAGAGTTTTAGGGGTCAGGGTTCCAATCTTTTGCCTTCCCTTGTCTATCGGCTTCGAAATTAGACCTTAGAATGTGCCTACATTTTGAAAATTCTAAGTAGTCAGAACTTTGGTCTTCCACCTTCCTTTCAAAGGCATGCGACAAAAGTCTCTAAAGAGTGTGCCATGGTTGGGTGCAAGTTCTATACAGTGCTAAGAAAATACTTCCAAAAAACTGCACCAGCTCGACATGTGTCTTGGATGCATTTTGTGGAAGGTTTGATGGCCAACTCCAGATGGGAAAAGTTCTCTAAGGATTTTCACCTTTTATGATTCCTTCGATGGGACACATGGCAGGATATTGCAAGCCCATAGGCTGCCGAAGCTGACATCATATCTCCACTGTGCGACTGCAAAATGAGGACAGGTGTAAACTATATCTTGGCCTATGGCCATAAAATCGATGGCTTAGTTGGAAGAAGTATCACGCCAAGTATCGAAGGATAAAGTGAAGAGGTGGGGCCAATAAGGATCAGACGGTAGTGTAGTGTTGCAAGGGAATCTTGTCTGTAGGAAAGATTCAATGCGTGGCTGCAAGATGGTGCCATGTGGCTTGTTCTTGGATAGAAGGAAAAGTCTTATAAAAGGGAATCCATGTGGATGGTCCCACTTTCTTTCTTGGAGTTTTTGTCCGCTTCACTGAACGATGGCTGAAGGTCTCGCGAGGACTTTAGCTCCAACAAAATGCTCATGTGGATGCCATGTTGGACTCCATGGTGCTGATGTAGAGTTTTGGTAAGCCTGCAAGTTGAAGTATAGAACTACGAAATCAAAGGGGAAAGAGATGGCCATTGATTCTAAAAGTAGACTCATCTATAATTAAAATTCAAAAAAGTCTCTTAGGCATCCCGAAGGTGGGAAGATACATGAATTCAGCTAGGTGACATTGCAGGGGCTGATTTTTCAAAGGATTCAGAGCTGATGAAGACATAGAGACTCAAGGGTTTGAACTTTAAAGTGTTGTAAAAGCTTTTCTTGGTGAATTTGAAGAGATTTGTCTCATATGCCATCAATGCAGGTGCTATGCCTCTCAACTACCGCCTCCTTTTCAGATATTTGTTGCATTTATGGTTGTAGATTGGCAAACCGATTGTGTGCATTAAAGTAGAAAATATTTTCCATTTGCCTCAAGACCCTAGATATTTTTACAGTTATTTATGGCTGAGATATTTTTTGACAAGGCCCATAGGGGGAAATTTATTGTAACCTAATTAGGTCAATTAGAATCAGATGCTATATATGCATGAATGTAAGATGTAAAAAGGGTTGGTTGGTGAACCAATTGTCTGGTCTGGAAAATGCCTAAGGAAGATTTTAGGGCATCAAGCAGAGAAAAATGTCTGGGCAGTGAATGAAAGAATGTGTCCGATACAGTGTAGGAAGGATTGTGTTAAGGGAAAATTGGAGTAAACATGAATAATCAATATATCAATATCAAAATATCCAAAACTCAATGAAATACAGAAACAAAGAGATTAACTAAACAAAAGAACTTCAAAAACCTTTGCAAACCTCAAGCCTTCATAGCTTTCGTTGGCTGCCTATCTTAATCGATCTTGCATGTATGAAATAAGGCCCTCAGAGAGTGCACTTCCTTGCTATGTTTCCAAGATTGTCAATGGAGAACGGCTATGCTAATTTATTGTAATGAAGATGAGCTTCACAACAATGGTAGTAGTATGCAGTAACGAGTGTGATCACAAGCAATGAAGGAATTGGTGCCAAAGGCGCACTGTAATTCTTGCAGAGTAACAATACTTAAATCTTGGATGAATGAAATGGAAGAATAGGGTTCAATTTATAGACTTGGGAGAATGAAGATCAACGGTATAGAAGACTTGAGAGAACATGCACAAATAGGAAGAAGACAAGTGTCACCCAAAAACTGTTTTATTTGAGTTAACTACTTTCGTTTCTAAAGATAAGATATGCTTTTCATAAATTAGAAAGCTTTTTTCTAATTTAAGAGATATTTGATAAAAACAAGGTTGGTTGAGTCAGTTAACTCAACTTGAGATTTGCTTTTGCATGATTTGAGAGAAATTAAATAATAAATTATTTAATTGTTGTGCATGATTTGGAAGAATAAATAAAATATTTGATTGTATTTTGTTTTTAGATATTGAGAGTATTTAAATAAATTTGATTTGATTTATTCAAATTTGGAAGAATGATTTTGACTTAATTAAATAATTAAGAATTATTTAATTGTTTGGAAGAATTTATTTAAATAAATGATTTTATTTAATTTTGACTTTAGAAGAGGTAATTAAATATTTTGATATTTAATTAATTTAGAGGAATGTGAATCAAATAAATAAATTTGTTTATTTATTTATTGATAGAAGAATTAGAATGGGATAAATATTAAGAATATTTATTTAGACTGAATCGTGTCATTTTTAGGCGTATACAGATTGTAATGCATATTTTCATGCATTGGTATGTCTCCACGATTGTTTGCAATAATTCAAGGGAATGCAATGTTGCAACTTTGTATTTTACCTTCACCACATTTGTTGGTGTGATTGTAATGGGATTTGATAATGTATGACAACATTTAAATCAATACAAGCTTTGTGTTGGGTCATTTCTCTATTGCAAGCTAGTTATTATAGCTTGGCTTTGGATAAATAAGTATGTCTAGTGCATGAAGTGTAATTTGAGAAATTTATTTGAATATATTTTAGTTTTCTGTTGATGTTGGTTCAGCCCTATTCTTTCCTCTTTATTGTTTATGACTCAGTTGCCCAATGGAATAGGCACCAGTCCATATTGGGGATGGATCCGTCATCATTTTAATCAAACTCTCAACCTGTTAGATGTAGGAGTAGGAGTAGTTTTAGTTTAGGGTTTCTCATGTTGTTCATGGTTCTGTTTTATAACTAGGGATATATATGAAGTGATGCAAAATTGTTTTAATAATTTGTGAATCATGAACATATATTCCTGCACTATGTATCTTGTGTATGAGAAGTTAAGTGGATTCATTTCTAGGAGTATAGTATTGCCATGATTGGATGCAAATGCATAGTGCAGTAATCAACTATATAGGGGTTATTAATGACAACTAGCTATTTTAGGTCTAGTGATAGTCTTTAGGACCTACAAGGAAGTTTGGGTTTGGTTGTCCTTTCATTTTCAGTTGTTCATCTGGTTTGAACATAATACCTATTTAGGTATCCCCCTAGGAATATCCCTTCTGAGTCTAAGTTGAGCTCAAAGTGTAGACGAGTCAACCCACCCCTGTAGGTTGCCTTAGAATCACCCTTGACCTGTTGATAAACCTCTTTTCATCACCTTGATGACACCCCTGGCCCTGGTGATTGTGAAATGTTTTAGGGTTTTGGGTTGTAGTTATTTTGGGAGCCAACATCTTTTGGCACCATTGCTAGGGATGACTTGAAAGGTCAAAGATTTTGAAGACCCCTATTTGCAGCCATTGTTGGGTGCACTTTGTTGCTATGTGTAAGTTTGGCATCCTGTCAACTTATACAAACATTTTTTGGCACTGTTGTTGGGGACAATTTAAGGGCCTTGAACATTGAAGACTCTATTGGTGAGCTGAACCTAGAATCAGTTTGTGGCCTTGAAGATCAGTTACACTTCAAGGAATTCCTCTTTGGAAGAGGTGGCGACTCTGCTATGAAAGAACATAAGTTTGTTACTACTACCCCTTAGTTGTTATTGGTGAATTGAATGCTACATCTCAACATGCAGTAGCTGGTGAAATAAAGGTACATGGTTTTCTTCCTAACTTTTGAAGTTGTTGTTCCTGTCATGTTGAAGGAACAAATTCCTATGCCTCAATTTTTTGCCCAACATTATAGGATGTTGTAGTCATGGCCAACTGGTATGAATATGGATACCCTAGGGATGTTCTTGTTGGTAAGAGACACTATATGGATTCATGAATGTTGTCATTGATGGCAACAAAGTTCATCCCACACATCCGCAGGACATGGTATGTCTATACCAGAAGTCAGAGTGAAGAATGCTGTGGTTCGGTAAACAAGAACAGAGCATGTGGCGAGGTCTGGATCTCTCAGAGGAAGTATCTTGGTGAAGTGCAGATTTGGGGAAGTCAAGAGGACTACCTTGAGTGATAGATTCCAAGGATTTAGCCTCCGGTGATAGATGAAGAAAAAGATATGAATACTTGAGTATCGGGTTCCTGATTGGTAGTGTGACAGAGGAAGAACTGACTGGCAGAACATCAGACATTATTCTGGATGTGTTACTGATGTTGGTAAAGGTTATGAAGGCATAAATTATGTTTGGCCAACATGATTAATGATTTCCACAAGTATATCCTTGATCCGCATTACTTGGTAAGCAAGGATTCAACTGACAGATCAGAGTTTATGGAAAATATTGACTATTCCGGGTATCGACTAGAAAGGTGATGAAATCACTTGTGCGGATATATATACAAGATGGATTTAGTTATGAGAAGTGTCATGGTGTTTTGTGATGTGCGAAGAAAAGCAGTAGAGCCGAATACAAGCAGAAAGGAAGATCCAGTATGTGAAAGAAGAACAACTCAAAAGAAGAGGAAAGATGAAGTACAACAGATTAGTATACAGAGCCTAACTGGAATTGAACTCCAGCATATGTTGATGCTCCTTATTAGTTCAAGTATTGTATCGCACTCTTTATAAATTGTAGACAGTGTGTCTCTTGTAGGCAGTGTGCCTCTTGTGAGCAGTGTGCTCGGGTAGTGAGCCCTAATTGGCAAGTACCATTTTGTAATCCTATTCTTCTAACAGAGTATACAATCTTGGGTTAATCACCTCATGGTTTTTTCCCTTAACAGGGTTTCCACATCAAAAATATTGTGTCATGTGTATTTCCATTTCATGATTAAGTTTGCTTGTTTGAATTGATGCTGCACTAATTATTAAGAAAGTTCAGAAAGATGAAAGAATTAAGATAACTGATTCACCCCCCCTCTCAGTTATCAATAATTGGTATCAGAGCTAAGTTCCTCCCAATAGAGTCTAATAGCTTGAGGAAGATCTGGGAATTCAAATGGATGCATATGGTTTAAGGGAGCAACTCAAGACTACCCTTGATGATCTTGAATAGTCAAACTCTGAAGTTAATGAGTTAAAGGAAAGACTCAAACAGGCTGATGATTTCATGAGAGAACTAAAAGACAAATTAAGTCTCTCTATGAAAAAGAGAAAGGAGCTACTTCAGCAATTAGCAAGTCAAAGTGAAGCCAATGGTACAAATGAAGATCTGAAGGAGAAAGCTAAGTTATGTGAAAAGTTATCAAAAGAAACCATTATGATAAGACATGAAATGGAATCAGGAGTTATAAAGTTTACCCAAGAGATTGAAGAGAAAAGAAAAACTGAAGATAATCTAAGAGAATCTCTCAAGGAGAAATCAGAAGATTGCCACAAGATGGATAGAATTATCAGACATCTTGAATCTGATCTTGAAGATGCTAAAGATAATGAAGAAAAACTTGAGGATCAAATTGTCTCTCTCAAAAGGGATCTTCAAACAACAAATGAATATAAAGAGAAATTCAAGATAAGTTCTGCCCAACTTAAAGTTCTTCTTGAAAGCCAAAAGAGGGTAGATGACAAGTGTGGTTTGGGATATGAGAAAGGAGAAAGCTCTAGATCCGGTTAGAAGAATTTTAGATCAAAAAATCCAAGGAACAGGCCTAGAAGTCCTCCGGTAAGGCAACCTAATGCTCAAAGATATCCATCCTTCAATGGATACTGCCACAACTGCAATAACTTTGGTCATAAAGCTAATCAGTGTAGAAGGAGAATGAATCAGACTAATACATCCTTCTTCAGACAGTGCTTCAACAGCAAAAGGTATAGTCACAAATCTCATGAATGTAGAAATATGCAAATGAATAATTCATTCAATGGTAGATGCTTTGCATGCAATAGAATGGGTCATATGGCTAATCAATGCATATCAAGAGGATATCAATCAAATATGCAAAGAAATGTTGTTTGCCAAATTTGCAATAGATCCGGTCATATAGCAAAATTTTGTAGAAGCAAGAATCAGGATAAAAGAGGCCGGGTTTATTATAATCAGAATCAAGATAAGGGAAAACAAAAAGTAAATGCAGATGAAGTTCAAAGTGAGATGAACAAGATTTGGGTGAAGAAAAGTACAGAGAATGTAGGGGATGGATCCGCACCAGACTCTAGTGTTGATATTCCTTTTGGAAATTAAAAAGTGAGCTTTGGTTCAAGGGGAGACACAAAGAAAACCTTGTTCCCTCAGCCAGTCAATTAGTGCCGGAACTGGCACAAGGAGAGCTGCAAATTAAAAGGGGTCATACAAGAAACATCTAAAAGGGGTATGGTAAAGATTTGAGAGATCTGTAAGAAGATTTGAAGAATCTAATCCTACCAGAATTGATCCGGTAAAATAGTCTTCCGATAAAAATAGATTCCTTACAAGTTTGGTCTGGTATGATTCAAACTATGGTGTCTTGATCTACAAATAGATCAAATGACTAATGAAAGGAAGATAGATTATCACTACTCTCCTAGAATAACTTTGAAATCTGTCTTAGTGATTCGGAAAGGTTTTCTCTTTGAATAAGACAAACAAGGCAAACCGGAATGAATTAGGTTGCGCATTTATTGCCGAATGAAAATTAGGGCTTCTCAGAAATAAAAGAGTTCATTCGCTCATCATTTGTACACTCACATGCGAAGAAGAGAGAAAAGGAGCTCTGCAACAACTTCTCCCAAAGATCAAGATGATTCCTCATACAGCTCAATCCGGATTTTATTGTGTGCCCTAAACAGTGTAAAAGGTATTCTTCGTTCTTGATTTCCCTCAGTAAGATTCTTTGATGATGGCTACTCTGAATATAGTAAAGATTTCTAATAGACCACGCCCCAAATTTAAGAAACATCTATACAAATCCTTGGAGGTAGATCCCCTAGGAGGCTTCTCTAGTGTTCCACATGGTGTTTTGCACACAGAAGATATTAGGGTTTACATACATGCAAATATTGAAGAGTTTGGGGAATTCAAACTAAGAGATATCTATCACAAACAACTGTTAGATGATTCATTTGAGATTAAACTCCAATACAAGGGCCTTCGGATAAGCACTTTGTACAATGCATACGTTTCCCCTATTTTACTGAGGATGAATGGGTCAGGTATATTTTGAGTAGAATACATGACAACTTCATGTGGTTAAATGGACCATTCAAAATCATAAAAGATGCCATCAGGGCAGTTACCAGATTACACTCATCCGGTGGGATTCCTGTTCTTAAATCTGTGAAGAATCAAAGTATGAGTGAGGCTACCGGATCTAAGTTTGACAAAAGAGCAATGACAGTAGATGACATCTCTGATCCGGATGTCAAGTTTGCCTCCATGATCATTGGATATAAAATATATCATTCTAGCAGGGAAAATTTAGTACCTGGAACGACCATCTACACTACTTATGAAATGCTAAGAAAGGATGCAGATTACGATCTTTGTCAGCTTCTTTTGAACCAACTCTTGGAGAATCTACATAAAATAAAGAAAGATAAAAAGAATTCATTCAAGTATGGTGGATTAATATTGTGCTTGTTCTTCTACTTTATGAATGAGCTTCCCGGATCTAGTGGCTGGGTGTGGGAGAATGATAGACCAGTAGCTATCCAAATCAAAGATTATTTGCATGGACTTGGTGATGACAAAGTACAAAATACAGCTTTGTGGGGTTACTTCAAGCACTTTCAAAATATAATGCAAATCAGAGAAAGAATCCCCAAATCAGTAGTTGAGAAATACAAGGATACAGTGTGCTTCATGATAGACACTGATCAATGCCTAATGGAGGCAGTAGAGCCAAGGACAGTTTGGATCATGCCTATGGGGTATGAAGTTGATGAACAAATTGTAGAATTGCATGTTCAACACATGCTCAGTCAGCCAAAGGACCCAAAGGCAGAAAGATTTGGAACCTTTGAAGAACTAAGTGTGAAAATTCATACAGAGCTAAGGCAACCAAAGATTAAGAGGAAAGTGAGAAAAGAAGTAGAAGATGTTGCCAAAGGCTTTGGCATCTCAAAGGAGGCACTTGATGCCAACAAGAAAAAGATGGAAAGGGCTGAGGAAGAGAAGAAGAGGGCAGAAAAGAAAAATGAGGAAAGTGTTCCGGCAAAACCTTCCACCTGGACTAGATCATCAAAGAGTTTTGCACCTACCACTGCCAAAGGCTCAAGGACTTCAGAACCGGAAGCACAATCATTCGGCAAAGGAGAGAAAAGAACAAAGACAAAAGCCACAAGAGCTTATGTCAGTCAAAGGGATGAAGAGGAGACTGAATGTGATGAAGAAATCAGGAAAATGAAGAAAAAGAAGAAAACATCCGGTGAACCCTCTACTGAACAAAAGGAAGAAGAAAAGACAGAGGAATATATTGAAAAACCCACTCTTCAAATTGATGACATAATCAAATTAGTCACAGTGGACAGAAATCTTCAGCCAATGGTTGAGTTCTATGATGATTATGGTGAAGCAGATCAGAAAATATTGCAAGATGCCATAGTCAGGTACCTAAATATCTACAACAAAGCTTTTATTGAAATTATATCTCTGATCCCTAAAAGCTTGGAGAAGGAACTAGAAACAAGAAAGAACAATGCCCAAGCAAAAGACCTAGAAATCCAGGAATAGATAGCAATTCAGCTACATCCTTCAATCGATCCCAAGACAATGAATATGGTGTTCAAAGATTGCAAGGATGAATTCAGGAGCAAAGCAAGGATGAATCAACTTATGCTTGGTGAGACTGACAAGGTAGCCAAGGACATAGAAGAGATCCTCCAGAAAGCCTTCAAAAGATTTAATCTTCCTATTATAGAGGACTTGGGTACTAACCCCTTGACCACAAGTGTTGCAGAGGAGTCTACTGAGAAAATGACAGATGTAGAAATAGCTAAGGACTTGAAATCCTCTGCTCCAGAAGAGGTGGCCCATGAACAGACTAACATCACTCCTCCGGTTTCCCTTGCTGACTCCGGATCCAAAGGAGAAGAAAGATTAAAGGAGAAAGAAGTAGAGGTGAAGGGAAAAGAAAATATCAGTACAAAGGTTGTGGAAGGGGAGAAAGCTCCAAAAGATAGTTCTGTGACTGCAGAAGAAAAGAAAATTCTGTCTCCGGCAAGAGACACTGCAGAATCAATCAAGACTTTTTGACAAAAGCAACTATGGAGATTGATGAACCGGAACTATTAAAAGGGCCATTAGATTTTGACTCTCTATCTCTGGTGCAAACAATGAAAATAGCTTCATTTGCAAATGCGAAGGTCAAAGAGAAACTACTGAAATCTCACATGGAAGACTGTGAGCTTTTAGAGGTAGCATTCGGAGTGTTGGAAAAAATCATGCCATCTTTTCAGAAGGATCCCACAGCCTCCTCTTCCGGTAATCTCAAAACTCTAGTCAACAGTGTTAGCACACATTCTGATTCTCTAGAGAAGTAAGCTAAAGAAAAGGTCCAGAAGGAGTTTTTGGATAAGAGATTCTCTGAAGTACAAGGTCTGATAACAAATGACAGGAGAGTTATGGATATTGGGATAAAGAGCTTGGAAAATGCTCTTAAAGATGGTAGAAATATGTACAAATTTTGCTTATCTTGGCCCACAGTGACCAAAGATATTGAGAGGAAAGTAAAAGAACACGAGGATAAACTACTAAGTCTGTCTCAAAGTTTTGATCCTCTCTCATCCTCCATAGTAAATCAAGAGTGTCAGACTATTGCAATTACAAATGCAATAAAGAATTTTGAGAAGGAAAGGAAGAACATAATTAGCCGGATGGGTGAACTTAGAAGGATCATTATCCCTAAGTTAGAGGCCATGCATGAGGCCATAAGTGATGCTCAGACTACCACCCAAACCAATGATCCAACAGATCTTAAGAGGGTAGAAGCTTTTGCATTCCTATTGAGCGGTCATATTTCAATTTTGGACAAAATAAAGCAAAGTTAGGCTACAGAATTTATTCAATTGAAGACAACTTTTGCAGACATACTTCAGTATATGTAAGTATGCCATATGTATATACTTATGCGGCTAAGTATAGTTGAATTTTTTAAAGTTTTGATATGTGGACTCTACCCTTTGCCATTGATGTCAAAGGGGGAGTGAAGAGAAGTGAAAAATATTGTAGCCAAGTAAGGGGGAGCTCTAGAAAATGTATATAAAAATAGAGCATTAGCCAAGGGGGAGCATAGTGTAAACACTTAGTCATTTTTCACTAAGTGTTGCCATCAATGCCAAAGGGGGAGATTGTTGGCAAGAGACACTTTATGGATTCATGAATGTTGTCATTGATGGCAACAAAGTTCATCCCACACATTCATAGGACATGGTATGTCTATATCAGAAGTCAGAGTGAAGAATGTTGTGGTTCGGTAAACAAGAACAGAGCATGTGGCGAGGTTCGACAGTCAAGTCCGGATCTCTCAGAGGAAGTATCTTGGTGAAGTGTAGATTTGGGGAAGTCAAGAGGACTACCTTGAGTGATAGATTTCAAGGATTTAGCCTCCGGTGATAGATGAAAAAAAGATATAAATACTTGAGTATTGGGTTCCTGATTGGCAGTGTGATAGAGGAAGAACTAACTGGCAGAACATCAGACATTATTTTGGATGTGTTACTAACGTTGGTAAAGGTTATGAAGGCATAAATTATGTTTGGCTGACATGATTAATGATTTCCACAAGTATATCCTTGATCCGCATTATTTGGTAAGCAAGGATTCAGCCGACAAATTAGAGTTTATGGAAAATATTGACTATTCCGGGTGCCGACTAGAAAGGTGATGAAATCACTTGTGCGGATATATATACAAGATGGATTTATTTATGAGAAGTGTCATGGTGTTTTGTGATGTGTAAAGAAAAGCAGTAGAGTCGAATAAAAGCATAAAGGAAGATCCAATATGTGAAAGAACAACTCAAAAGAAGAGGAAAGATGAAGTGCAGCAGATCAGTATACAGAGCCTAACCGGAACTGAACTCTAGCATATGTTGATGCTCCTTATCAGTTCAAGTATTGTATCACACTCTTTATAAATTGTAGATAGTGTGTCTCTTGTAGGCAGTGTGCCTCTTGTGAGCAGTGTGCTCGGGCAGTGAGCCCTAATTGGCAAGTGCCATTTTGTAATCCTATTCTTCTAACAGAGAATACAATCTTGGGCTAATCACCCCGTGGTTTTTTCCCTTAACAGAGTTTCCACATCAAAAATCTTGTGTCATGTGTATTTCCATTTCATGATTAAGTTTACTTGTTTGAATTGATGCTACACTAATTATTAAGAAAGTTCAGAAAGCTGAAATAATTAAGATAACTGATTCACCCCCCCTCTCAGTTATCAACAGTTCTATCATCCGAGTCTTCATATATATCATACCCTAGAAATTACATTGGCATGGATTCCCATGACCATCCTAGCAATGCATATTCCAATCATGTGGCTCTATATGTTATACAAACCAAAACCTATATGCACCCATGAAAAATAATAATGACAGCAATGCAACAGTATGAAATTGAAAAGTCCAAATAGTTTTTGGAGTCATTATTGCAACAAAAAGTAGAAACAAAAAAATGGATTAAGCTGCTAGAGTCTAGGATGTAGTCCAAAGCATTCCCTGCTACCCCAAAAAATCAATTCGCCCAGTCCCTTGCTCCTCCCTTAGATCTAGTATATGATCAGCTAGACCTCTCATGGGTTGATTACAAAACAATGAGTATGCCAACCAGGGTCTACAAACAGTTGCCCAAATTTGATGGGTATAATATTTTAGAAGGGGACACACATGTTGATGAATTTTTTGAATTCGTGGATACACATTAGTATGAGGATGAAGACATGTGGATGAGGTTCTTCTTTAGGTCATCAATCAATTTGTAGTAGCATATATGACACAACAGATTGCCAAAAGTGCTTTTGAAATAGAGAGACAATTCAAGGAACTTGGTTCTTCACTTGAGGTGTCTCATGGTGTTGATGTGTGTGCTGAGATTCTAAATTGTAGCCTGAATCATGTTTATGATTATGAAATTGAGGTCTGTAGTAGCACATATGAGAGTTGTGTTCAAGAGCTTGATGGATTTACAAATGATTATGAATGCTTTCATTTTTATGTGAAAGATGTGTTATCTCTTGAATCTGTTGGTGCTGTAGTTGAGGTTGAGACCTTTATATGGGATGTTGATGTGAATGAGAAGCAAGGCATGTTTATTCCTGAATTTCAACAGATGGCAGCCCAACTTGAGGATATACCAGTGATGGATTCTTTCCATTTTGATTTTCATGAAGAAATGTCTTCTCTTGTGGATCAACAGTGCATTCAGGCACAGTTCTCTTTGCCATGTGAATTGGAGCTATTCTCCTTTTCCCTCAATTTGCATGAAGAGGTCAGGAGGTATGAAGTTGTAGTTGATGATGGATGCTTCCTTCCATTTGTTTCTTTTGATGCTGACCTAGTTCTATATTCTTCACCCCTTGTTGTTGGGAAAAAAGCATGATATGGATATGAAAAGATCAAGCACCTATTTCTCATGGTTGCCCTACAATAGTAATTTCATTGGTAGAGCCGGCCTTGGCTTCATAAACATTTGTTGCAAGTTGGTGCATGCTAAGGGCCATTTTCAATTGTTGCAATTGGGTGAGAAGTGAAAATTTGGTTTGAGGGAGATCAACTGCCTCATTCAGGTTATCTTTGACAGAGGCAAGTAGTTTTGGTCATCTTCTATAGGTTTGACCTGCAAGTGCCTGCAAATTTTGATTATAGTCAACTTTCCTATTGTGCCCCTATGCTTATGATTGTATGCCTTGTAAATATGTTTCTGTTGTTTCTCCTCATTTTTGGTCTACTCAGAGATATTTTAGATTCTCGTTGTGTCATTGCTTGGCACAGGCCCCCAACCAGACCCAGTGTTGACACCTAAAAAACCAGTCCCCAAAATGCCCTGTTTTACTCCCCATGTCTCATTCATATTTTTACTTGAATCTATAGCTTATAACTGATCAAAGACATCTTTCATATATTTTCATGTGTTTTCCATTTGAAATGCAAGGTGGAAAAGCCCAAAATCAGCTAAGTCCTAAATTTCCAAGGTTCCCTTGTGTTTTCACCCCTGTCAGAGTTTCAGGGGTCAGGGTTCCAATCTTTTGCCTTCCCTTGTCTATTGGTTCTGAAATCAGACCTCAGAATGTGCTTAAGTTTTGAAAATTCTAAGTATTGGGAATCAAAGCTCCGGTCTTCTGTCTTCCTTCTGAAGGCATGCGATGAAAGTCTACAAAGAGTGTGCCATGTGTCAGGCAGGCGCAAGTTCTATATAGTGCTGAGAAAATACTTCCAAAAAATTGCACTGACTTGACACGTGTCTTGGCTGTGTTCCGTGGAAGGCCTGATGGCCAACTCCTGGTGGGTAAAGTTCTTTAAGGCTTTTCACTTTTTATGATTCATTTGATGGGACACATGGCATGATATCGCAAGCCTGCAGGCCACCGAAGCTGACATCATATCTCCACTGCGTAGCTACGAAATGAGGACAGGTGTAAAGTACTATGGCCATAAAATTAATGACTTAGTTGGAAGAAGTGTCACACCAGGTGTCAAAGGATGAAGTGAAGAGGTGGGGTCGATAAGGATTAGATGGTAGTGCAGTGTCGCAGGGGAATCTTGTCTGCAGGAAAGATTTAGTGTGTGACTACGAGATGGTGCCATGTGGCCTATTCTTGGAAGGAAGGAAAAGGCTTATATAAGGGAATCGATGTGGATGGTCCCACTTTCTTGCTTGGATTTTTTCACCACTTCACTGAACGATGGCTGAAGGCCCCGCGAAGACTCTACCTCTGGCGAAATGCTCATGTGAATGCCATGTTGGACTCCATGGTGTTGTTGCAGACTTTTGGTAGGCCCGCAAGTTGAAGTACAAAATTGTGAAATCAAAGGGGAAAGCAATAGACATTGATTCTAAAAGCAGACTCGTCTACAGATAAAATTTAAAAAAGTCTCTCAGGCATCTGAATGCGGGAAGATACATGAATTTGGCTAGGTGGCATTGCAGGGGCCGATTTTCCAAAGGATTCAGAGCCGATGAAGACACAGAGACTCAAGGGTTTGAAATTTAAAGTGTTGTAAAAGCTTTGCTTGGTGAATTTGAAGAGATTTGTCTCATATGCCATCAATGCAGGTGCTATGCCTCTCAACTACCCCTCCTTTTTAGATATTTGTTGCATTTATGGTGGTAGATCAGCAAATCGGTTGTGTGCATTAAAGCAAAAAATATCTTCCATATTCCTCAAGACCCTAGATATTTTGTGGTTATTTCTGGTAGATAAACGTCCCTTCTGGTCAAGATATTTTTTGACAAGGCCCATAGGGGGCAATTTATTGTAACCTAATTAGGTCAATTAGAATCAGATGCTATATATGCATGAATGTAAGATGTAAAAAGAGTTGGTTGCTAAACCAATTGTTCGGTCTAGAAAATGCCTAAGGAAGATTTTAGGGCATCAAGTAGAGAAAAATGTCTGGGCAATGAATGAAAGAATGTGTCTGATATAGCATAGGAAGGATTATAACATGCATTTTCATGCATTGGTATGTCTCCATGGTTGTTTGTAATAATTCAAGGGAATAGATTATTGCATCTTTGTATTTTGCCTTCACCACATTTTCTAGTGCAATTGTAATGGGATTTGATAATGTATGACAACATTTAAATCAATACAAATTTTGTGCTGGGTCATTTCTCTATTGCAAGTGGGTTATTATAGTTTGGGTTTGGATAAATAAGTATGTCTAGTGCATGAAGTGTAATATGAGAAATGCATGTGAATATATTTTAGTTTTCTGTTGATGCTAGTTTAGCCCTATTCTTTCCCCTTTATTGTTTATCACTCAATTGCCCAATGGAATAAGCACCGGTCCATATTGGGGATGGATAAATCATCATTTTAATCAAACTCTCATCCTATTAGTTGTAGGAGTAGGAGTAGGTTTAGTTTAGGGTTTCTCATGTTGTTCATGGTTCTATTTTATAACCAGGGATATATCTGAAGTGATGCAAAATTGTTTTAATCATTTGTGACACATGAACATGTATGCTTGAACTATGTATCTTGTGTATGAGAAGTTAAGTGGATTCATTTCTAGGAGTATAGTATCGCCATGATTGGATGCAAATGCATAGTGTAGTAATCAGCTATATAGGGGTACTTAATGACAACCAGCTGTTTTAGGTCTAGTGACAGTCTTTAGGACCTAGAAGGCAGTTTGGGTTTGGTTGTCCTTTCATTTTTAGTTGTTCATCTGGTTTGAACATAATACCTATTCAAGTATCCCCCTAGAAATATCCCTCCTAAGTCTAAGCTAAACTCAAAGTGTAGAGGAGTCAACCCACTCCTGCAGGTTGCCTCAGAATAACCCTTGACCTATTGATAAACCTCTTTCCATCACCTTGATGACACCCCTAGCCCTGGTGATTGTGAAATGTTTTAGGGTTTTGGGTTGTAGTTATTTTGGGAGCCAACACTACATAGGAGTGATTGCCCATATAGAAAGACTTTGTAAATACAGATCAAAAGTTGATCCAAAGATAAATTGAACTACTTCCTCTTGACTACCTAATTTTATTAAAAACCATAGCCTCAACAATATCCTAGCTAGGTAGTAAGAGGCAATCATTGACCTTTACTAATCTCATTCCTTCCTCAAAGGGGATACTCTCTACATGAGAATAAAGGATAGGTGAAGAAACACTACTTTTTGTAGTATCTTGGTATTCCTCTATTAGGGAAATCTTTCTTTATTTATTTTATTTTTATTTGATCTGCAATATTAGGCCAAACTTCTTAAATTGTAAAATCTTTAGAAACTAGTCTTGTAAGCCCTCATTTGAAGATACTTAATATCTATATCAAGAGCATATTATTCTAATAATGTATTTAGTTCCTAAGATAACCAATTTTTTCTATCATTAGAACTTGGGATACCTGATGTGGATATTTTCTTTCTTTGGTAAAGACACATTTTCTCAATTAACTTCTAATTCAATACAATCAACCAAGGGGAATAGATCGGTATGTATTGTTAAAGGTTGAAGATCCTACATTGGTTGATTAGCCATTAATGCTATCAGGGAGGGTATTCTATGATGTCTTACCTCAATTATCTATACAAATGATTCTTCATTAGATTTATTTCCCCATGTATCCTCTCTTGTGGTGGCTTAGGCTTGTTAGTCTTTTTGGCATAAGCCTCCACATCTTTAAGAAGTGCGTGGAAATTATTTGGATTAGATCTATAATGAGAGGTAGAGATCATGGATAATTTAAATTATTTAACCTCCTTTTCCTTTCTACTAGGCTAATTATTAACCATTGTTATATTTTTATTTTTTTCTACTTCACTTCTACATCTTCTTACCAAATCATTTACTTTATTATACATATGATCAAACTCTCATTTTCCCAAAAAAAAATCTCCATGCATTAATAAACTTCTCAAGATCATAGGGTATCCATATAGCTATATAAATTCGTATTTCATCCATATATGACACAACTTGATTAAATGCACTTTTCCCTTCAAGTGTAAAATCTCTAATAATTATTGGAGAAAGGAATCCACACTTTTGATGATCTTTAAAATGAAGCTTTTTAGCTAAGTAAACTTGTCTTATTACCTCTAAAAATGCAATTCTTGGAGAAATTATAAGAGGTAACTCATAGGGGGAATATATGTTGGGAATTGAGGTATCTCAACCTTTGCAAGTTCATAATGTTGTATTTATTTATTTTTGTCTACTATTGTAATTATTCATGTAATTTCTATTTTGTCACTTTTTGGTAGTTGGCACAATGATGTGTCATCCTACATGGAAGGCGACTAGATGTGTGTTTGTCCTCATATGAGGAGGTAGGCATCCCATGTTGACTTGGCATAGTTTTTCCATGTGTCAGTACCTTGAGTCATGTGTCATGAGTTATGACAGATTCTATGACATGTAAGTTATGTCAAATTCCTATGACATAATCTATGACACATAAGATTTGAAAATAGAGAATCTATGATAGGTGTGATGAGTGTCAAGAAGCATCTTTGCATGGATAAAGTAGGCACCCAAGTTTGACTATGACAAGTTGTAAGAGTATTGTTTATTAATAGCCAGTTATAACATATTCTCTTACAACTATAAGTGTTGTCATATATGACAGATTTTATGATGGTGTAAGAGAAACTATCATACCTATTTTGGGCAAATTTGGGGCACCCCAGTATGGGGGTTGTAAGGGATGAAAGGGAATCTTTGACAAGTGTCTTTTCCATGCTTTGTAGCCTTGGAATTTGGGCCAAGGACAAGATTCTTTTATGGCTTGCTCTAGAAGCTACTTCCATCCTTGGTATTTCTCTATATATATAGGTGCTTGGAGTTGGAGATATATGGTTCATTTACAGGTACCATTATGCTGCTGGAATTACCCAATATTTGACATTTGTGAACTCCTAAAAGAACTTGCACTGCAAGTGTGTTGTAATCCTCTTGGGATTTGATAATACATTGTGCAAGTTTTGGAGTGGGGTTTTTCACCTAAAAGGGTTTTCCCCACATTTATCTTGTGTTGTGAGCTTTGTATTTGCATTTGAATGTTGTTATTACCTTTCTGTTAATGTGCATCTTAATTTGTAACTGTAAAAGTTGAAATTTTCATAAACCTTTCCTCATTTGATTAGTGTAGGAAGTTGTCTCTGTGTACCTTGCTTCCTTTTAGTTGGTATCATATCTTGATCACCTTTGGTTCTAGTTGTTGGGTAGAATGTTTTTGAGCTGATCTTCGTTTGATGGGACCTTGTGTAGAGAATTTTGAAATCTTTGTTGTAGGAAAGAGATGGCAAGCACATATGGGAGGTTTGATATAGAGAAGTTTAATGGAGGCAACTTTGAGTTGTGGAAACTCAAGATGGAGGACTTATTGGTGGATAGAGATCTATGGCTTGTAGTATCTAGAACCATGCCATCAGGAATGAAACAAGAAGATTGGGATCTAATGGATTGGAAGGCCAAGGGTCTGATAAGACTCTACTTGGTTGATTAAGTGCTCTTGAATATCCATGAAGAGAAGACTGCAAAGAATCTTTGGAAGAAACTTGGAGATGTTTATTAGGCTAAATCCCTGGTGAACAAGTTATTCTTGCAAAAGAAATTATATTCTCTCAAGATGGAAGATGAATGATTTGTCACTGATCATCTAAATACATTCAATATGCGTGTTGCCTAGTTGACCTCTATTGGTGTGAAGATGGAGGAGGATCAATGTATGATATTGCTTTGTTCCTTTCCAGATTCATGGGACCACATTGTTATGGCCATTGGCAGTACCACTACCACCTTCAAGATGGATGAAGTAGTTTCTTCGTTGTTGTCTGAAGAGATGTGGAGAAAGTCTTCAGAATTGACTAAGGAGGCTCTTGTGGTTCATGGTAGATATAAAGAGAAGGGAAAGAAAAAGGATAAGAAGAAAGAAGAAAAAGGAAGATCCAAATCCCATGGGAGATCCAAGTCTCTTAGAAATTCCAAGGCTCTATGTTGGAATTGCAACAAACTTGGTCACTTCCATAAGGAATGCAAGGAGGAGAAGAAGAAAAATAAGAAGAACTATGATTTAGATTTTGACAAGTCTTCTCATGATGATGGAGAAGTGTTTGTCACTGCCATGGAAATGCATTCATCAGAAGATGCATGGCTTATTGACTTTGGTTCATCTTTTCACATGACCTCTCATCGGGGTTGGTTTTCAAAGTATGAAGAATATGATAGTGGGAAGGTGTACTTGGGTGATGACTCTCACTTAAAGATTGTTGGCTATGGAAGAGTCTTGATTTGATTCCCTAATGTATGAGTGAAGGGTATCAATGGTGTTCTACATATCCCTAGTTTGGCATGGAACCTATTTTCTATAAGTAAGTTAAATGATGTGGGTGTGCAGGTTGCTTTCTTGAATGGAGGATGCAAGATGACTAGAGGAGTTATGGTGCTAGCTAAGGGTGTTTGGATTGGTACCCTATTTTAGCTTGATGCATGTGTGGTTCAATGTAATAGTACCTCTTTTTCAAAGAAGAGAACTTCAGAGTCTTCACCCTCACCATTGGAACTAACAACAAAGAGGACTGTTGCATCTACTTCCAATGGTTGTGCTTTCTAGGTACCTAAGGGTGCTCATTCTATGGAGATGAAACTTCTAGCTGAGAAGACAATGTTATGGCACCAAAGGCTTGGTCACATTGGTGAAAAGGGTTTGAGGGCCCTAAAAAATAAAAATCTTGTTGAGGGTATGAATGACTATAACCTTGAGTTCAATTTTTGTGAACATTGAATTTATGGAATACAAAACCATGTTCAATTTTATTCTAGCTCTCACAAATCTTCTGAGGTGTTTGACTTGATTCATTTTGATGTATTTGGTCTTGTTAATGTTCCTTTGATTTCAAAATATGTTTACTTTGTTCCATTCATTGATGATTATAGTAGAAGGACATGGGTGTATTTCCTTAGAAGAAAATCTAAAGTCTTTAGTAGATTCAAAGAGTTCAAAACTCTTGTAGAGAATCAGAAGGATAGAAAGATTAAGTGTTTGAGGACTGACAAAGGTGGTGAGTTTTGTTCAACAGATTTTGACAAGTTCTATAAAGAGCATGGTATTGAGAGGCACAAGACAACTCCGTATGCCTCTCAACAGAATGGAGTTGCAGAGAGGATGAATAGAACATTGATGGAGAGGGCTAGGTGTATGATAAGTGGAGCTAGCCTTAAACAAAAGTTTTGGGTTGAAGCTATTGCTACTACTTGTTATCTGGTTAACAAGTCTCCTACATCAGCAGTCGTTGATAAGACACCTATGGAGGTGTGGTCTAGTAAAAATACTTCATTGAGACACATTTGAGTATTTGGTTGTGAGGCATATGTACATGTGACTAAGAAGAAGAGGTCTAAGTTGGAGAACAAGGTAGTAAAGTGTATCTTCATCGGTTATGGCATTGATGTGAAAGGGTACAAGCTTTTGGATCCATTGGCTGAGAGAGTTCTGTACAACCGAAGTGTGATCTTCAGAGAGCTCAATCCTTCTTCTGTTGATCTACAACCAAAGAAAGAAGAGAATAAATAGGATGTGGCTCAACTTCCTTCCACCCCTGAGAAAGTTGAACTGAAGACATCTGTTGGACCTGATGAAGAGGAGAGCTCTAGTAGCTCAGAAAGTTTAGAAGAAGAGGAAGAACCTCAACCTAAAATTTTGAGGAGGTCCATGTACATAAGGTGATAACCTGATAGGTTTGGTTATTCATTGCATGATTCTAGTTGTATTTTTGCTTTGATTTCTAACACTGATGAGCCTAGGACCATAAGGGAGATTGAGTATGAGTGATACAGATTCCTGGAAAGAGGCCATGGAAGAAGAGATGGCTTTCTTGAAGAAAAGCAATACTTAGGATTTGGTGCCATTGCCTGATGGATGTAAACCTATTGGATGCAAATGGGTGTTCAAGAAGAAGTTTGGTTTAGAAGGAAGTGTTGAGAAGTTTAAGGCAAGGTTGGTTGCAAAGGGATATTCCTAGGTTGAGGTAATAGATTATGGTGAGATTTTCTCTCTCATTGCAAAGTTGACATCTATCAGATTCTTGTTATCACTTTCTACAACATATGATTTAGAAGTTGAAAAGATGGATATGAAGACAACTTTACTTCATGGTGACTAGGAGGAAGAGATCTATATGTCACATCCTGAGCACTACGTGGTAAAAGGTAAAGAAAATATGGTTTGCAAGTTGAAAAAGTCTTTGTATGGTTTGAAGCAATCTCCTAGGATGTGGTGTCATAAATTTGATGCCTTCATGTTGAGTTTGGGATTTTTGAGATCGAAATTAGATCAGTGTGTTTGTTATAAAATGGAGAATGATCGCATTCTCACTATTCCATATATGTTGATGATATGTTTTTCATTGGGAATGGTAAAAGTTTGATTTTTGATTTGAAGTCTCAGTTGTTAGTATAGTTTGAGATGAAAGATCTAGGGGTAGCTAGGTACATTCTTGGAATAGAAATCAGAAGAGACAGAGCTAACATAAAACTTTGGTTAGGCTAGAGTAAGTATGTGAATATTGTGTTGGAGAGATTCAACATGACAACTTGTAGACCATTGATTGTTCTTGTTATGTTGGGGACAAAGTTATTTGTTGCAGATTGTCTCAAGTCTCCCTTTGAGATGGAGGATATGCTCATAAAGTACCTTGTGTGGTTGGTAGCTTGATGTATGCTATGGTCTGTATAAGACCAAACATTACCCAAGCAGTGGGAGTCCTTAGTTGATTCATGGCTAATCCTGGTCAGGTACATTAGGATTTAGTGAAGAGAGTGTTTAGATACTTGCGGGGTACTTCTGAGTATTCCTTATGTTATCATGGTTATCCTACAAGGAATCAACATTCACTTTGTATTTAAGGATTTGTGGATTCATATTGGACAGGTGACATTGATAGAAGGAGATCAACTAGTGCTTATGTGTTCACTATGTTCGGTGGTGCTATTAGTTGGATGAGTAAGTAGCACCCTATGGTTGCTTTGTCCACTACTGAAGCAAAGTACATCGCAGCAACTCATTCTTGTAAAGAAGCCATTTAGCTTAACAGACTGTGTTCGGATGTTGGGCTTGATGCAAGGAAGATTAGTATTTTTGTGATAGTCATAGTGCCATATGTTTGGTGAAGAATCCTACTTTTCAAATGAGAACTAAACATATTGATGTCTAGTACCATTTTGTTTGTGACATGGTAGAGGATGGAAAGGTAAACTTGGAGAAAGTTGAAAATTTGACAAATGTTTCAAATTCCTTGACAAAACCTATGAGCATAGAGAAATTCAGATGGTGTTTAGAGTCTATGGGCCTCTTAGCCCCTAGCAGTTAAAGCCTGTCATTCTATTGGCTCTTGAAAGGTGTTTGAAAAGTAGGAGAATGTTGGTAATTGAGGTGTCTCAACCTTTGCAAGTTCCTAATGTTGTATTTATTTATTTTTGCCTACTATTGTAGTTATTCATGTAATTTCTATTTTGTCACTTTGTGGGAGTTGGCATGATGATGTGTCATCCTACATGGAAGGTGACTAGATGTATTTTTGTCCTCATATGAGGAGATAGGTGAACCATGTTAACTTGGAATAGTTTTTCCATGTGTCAGTACCTTGTGGTCATGTGTCATAAGTTATGATAGATTCCTATGACAAAATCTATGACACGTAATATTTGAAAATAGAGATTCTATGACAGGTGTGACAAGTGTCAAGAAGCATCTTTGCATGGAGAAAGTAGGCACCCAAGTTTGACTATGACAAGTTGTAAGAGAATTGTTTATTAATAGTCAGTAATGACAGATTCTCTTACAGTTGTAAGTGTTTTCATATATGATAGATTTTATGATGGTGTAAGAGCATCTATCATACCTATTTTGGGCAAATTTGGGGTGCCCAAGTATGGGAGTTGTAAGGGATGAAAGGGTATTTTTGACAAGTATATTTTGCATGCTTTATGGCCTTAGAATTTGGACCATGTGGATTTGGACGAGATTCTTTTGTGGTTTTCTCTAGAAGCTACCTCCATCCTTGGCATTTCTCTATATACACAGGTGCTTGGAGTTGGAGATGTATGGTTCATTTGCAGGTACCATTATGCTGTTGGAATTACTCCAATATTTGACATTTGTGAACTCCTGAAAGAACTTGCATTGCAAGTGTGTTGTAATCTTCTTTGGATTTGATAATACACTGTGCAAGTTTTGGAGTGTGGGGTTTTTCACCCGAAAGGGTTTTCCCCATGTATATCTTGTGTTGTGAGCTTTGTATTTACATTTGGATGTTGTTATTACCTTTATGTTAATGTGCATCTTTATCTGTAACTGTAAAATTTAAAATTTACATAAATCTTTCCTCATTAAATCAGTGTAGGAAGTTGTTTTCACGTACCTTGCTTCCTTTCAATATATAGACCTAAACATACTGAGTATACTATATTATTTAAAAAAGAAGAAACCCCCCTAGTTATGGTTTAAACCTCATTTAGGATCCATGTGTAGGGGTATAATAAACTTCATTATGTCATCTATTAAGCTCTACCTAGCTACTACTAGTTTCTTCAATAGTGGGTTCACAAAGTAATTTTCAAATCACATAAGAAACATGAGTATGATGTCTACCCATGTAGATGTAAAACATTTGCACTAGCTGAAATTGATCTTTGGATTGCTCTAGATACATCAATCTATGGTCCCACTCATTCATCATGGCATGCAAGAAGATATGACACAAGATAGCATACCTTATAAATCTCTTAGGTGGACTCATTTTTCAAAATTAAACAATTCCTTATGAATCTACTTAGCCATATATTCTCCATGATCATAGAGTGCAGTCACATGAGGGTGTTGATAATTTGTGAGGAATGCTAGGATTTCATGAGAGATTTTATTTCCTACATCATGCCTTATAACCTGGTAGAAAGCATGGGAATATTCTTGAAATAAAGGCATAAAATTCTCTATATCCATTAGCTCATTAGGTCATCTTTTGGAAAATTTGCTATAGTTGACTCATCTTCTCTCACTTAGTAGTGAGGCAAATTTACACCTTTATATTAATAAATATCCTTTTTATATTTAAAAGATAGCCTTTTCAAGCATAAGTCTATCCTAGCCTCAAGCATTAAACCAAACACCTTTGAGATTTTTTCATATATACAAGTGAATATAGACCTATACAAACAATAAATTCAAGCATAATCTATTTAATCTATACTCAAAAGTAACCTCAAGATAAAGCATAGGATTAGCAAAAATTAATAAAAGTAAAGAGAACTCTCACCAACACCAATCCTACTCTAAGAGTTGACTCATCTTCTCACACTTATTAGTGAGGCAAATTCACACCTTTATATTAATAAATATCCTTTTTATATTTAAAAGATAGCCTTTTCAAGCATAACTCTATCCTAGCCTCAAGCATTAAACCAAACATCTTTGAGATTTTTTTTGTATACAAGTGAATATAGACCTATAAAAACAATAAATGCAAACATAAGCTATTTAATCTATACTCAAAATCAACCTCAAGATAAAGCATAGGATTAGAAGACATTAATAAAATTAAAGAAAACTCTCACCAACACCAATCCTTGTTGCACCTACGTAGTTGTGATAAAAGGATTATTATTGTTGAGAGAAGATATGTAAAGTGGTCAAAATGGTAGCATGACATTGTATTCCAAGATTTCTATAAAATGACTTGTGAGAGGGTCAATTTATATATTTTTGGATGGGAGGATCAATGTCTAGGATTGATTGGAGAGATCAATGGTTGAGGATGTTTGAGAGGATTGGATGCATGTAGGACCTCCAAGCAGCACCTTGTGGGAGGTGCACAAGTGGAGGTCCAAGATTTAAGGAAGATCAATGGTGGAGGATTGCCTTGGAGAAAGTGGGTGGTGGGAATCCAAAAAAACTATTTTTAGAGTGTTGTGCAAATCTTGCCCATACCCATGTACAAAAATCTTTGACCCATTCACAATTCTGAGCCTTGTACAATATTTACCTTGATTAATCATGCTTTAGAATTTGCAAATGATTAGTTAGGCTAATGATTATTTTTAGTCAACAAATGATTGGGAGGAGAATATAGGAATTTAATATTTAAATATGATGTATTTATTTAATTTTTGAAATGGGGATGGTGAACCTAGTTAAATAAATATTTGAATTTATTTAACTAAGGTTGCACTATAGAAGACAAATGACCTAATTAATTAATTAAATAAATAGTCATGATTTATTGAATTAATGCTAGAGGAAGAGTCAGTTTGTTAATTAAATAATTAAAAATTATTTAATTAATATTGGTAGAAAAATTAGAATAATTAATTAAATAAATATAAGTTATTTAATTAACTATAAGATAATGATTGAGTGATGAACTAGTGATGATGGAAATGACAATGAGGTGATTTTAGGTGTCTACATTTTTCTCCTCTTTGAAATGGTGTTTAAATAACATTTTTTTGTAAGGAATGTTCCTGAAAGTTTTCTTTTGTTTTTCTCTTAGAGGTTTGTGCTAGCACTGTGTTAGGGTTTATCCCTAATTATGTCCAAAACCCTCAATGTTCTAAAGATTTATGCCTTTGATGAGGAGTTGTTCTATTTCATTATTGACTTGCCTAGTTGATCGAGCTCCCTTAAGTTGTTCCTTGAAGTCCCTATGGTTATTGGTCTACCGACCCTGCCAATTAAAATATTTTTTTCTTGAACTTCCTTGAATGTTCTATTGCCCCAACCTTTATAATTTTAAAATCCTTTGATGGGTCTGAGTCATCCTACATGTATTCGCATGTTCTTCCATTGTAAAGTCTTAGTGCAGCGCATACTCATTTAGTTAGTTCCTTCTAAGTTTACGAGCTTACACAATTGTGACACGTGTAATAGTGATCACCATTAGGTTCAAATGATTCATTCTATAGCAGTCCATGCCAGATGGTACATTCTCATTACAACACTTGGTTCCTTCACATCACAATCTCAAGAAGTGGGCCCATTTCCAAGTTTACGATAACTAACACTCTGCCATGAACCTATCTCTTTCTAAGCTATCATCCACATGGAGTATTTCTATTGTAGTGCATGGAACTACGCACATCACAAACTCAAAAAGGGTTCCCAATCCCACATTTGTGATGTGTGATATCTTGCCACGTGGTATTTCTGTATGACTGAAAGTACATGGGGCCCTTTTTCATTGCATCACAACAGTTGCAATACATCACATGTTTGAAAATTTCATTCCTTTGTATGGATGCAATGTGATATGAGTATATTGTAAAAGGAGATGACCCATGGGTCTCAACCCTATGGTCAATATTTGATTGGGCCACATGCATCGACATGTCCTAGCTTATGATGAAATTTGATGCACATTGAGTCTCTTTTTCAAGTGACTTAGGATGCCACATGCACCATTGATCTTGAGCATAGATCAAGGACAATGGTTGTACCACTCAAAATCTAAGGCACTTATGAGTAGTTAATATAGAAGGTGGAAAACTATTTTGGGCAAAGAGATTGATTTTTCAAAAGCATTTTCACATGACTGCACTAGCCATTGATATATAATTATGCAAGGTTTTCAGTGTGAACAATTAATACTCAGTGAAGAACTTCTCAAAGAATGGAAAGAATTAGTGTTTCCCAAAGATTGCTAATAGGTATGTGCTTTGTTACTCTCTAAATTTCTATTTTCAAGGGATTATGGTTATTGATGTCAGATTGTGTGTTATCAAGTAGGGTTTTATGTTGTGAAAGAAATTCTTGAAGATTGGTAGCTGTTAGAATTTCACCACCTTGCTAGAATTGTGATATCAACCATGAGTCAGTCTTTGGTTTAGTCTGGTAGGTCTAAGAGAAGTTTAGACCAAGACGTTATTGATTTACTACCTAGTTCTGAAAAGGGGGCTAAGCAAGCCCAGGGTACTGGTATCCTCTCCCAGAGATTGGTAGATGAAAAAGAGGAAATCAAGGACCCTATTATCCCTTGGATAGGTGGGGACTATTAAAATATTACTGCAACATTACTGATGAGTGCACTTCAATCTCGAACATATTGAGATTTGGTTTAGGGAAACTAGTTGCCCCTAATATATGTAAGCCTAGAATTAGTGTATGTGATTAATGAGCATTATGATCCAAACACGATGCAATTGAAAAAAATAATTAGGGTAAAGTGATTCTCACATTAGAAAGAGAGTTAATTGTGGAGGTTTTCAATCTGAATCCCTATGCCAATGTTAAAATTGATTTTGGTGAGCTACATTGAGAGTACAGAAAGGATAGGAGCAGTTATAGAGTGATATAGCTTCCCCAACGAGGCCTAACAGTTAAGGACTTAAGAAAGTTCACCCCGATGAGATGGAGCCATTGGATGTTGGCCCATTCCATGACTACTTCAATCACACATATATGGCCTTGTGTCAAGTTCTAGAATTTAATCATAGCATTTAGATGCCAGTTCATCTGATGATGATGGCTGCCAATATTTAGCACTGAGAGGTCAATAGAGCATTTGACTATGGCTCTTATATTGTAGATAATCTATCAAGAGTTGAGAGACTTAAAAGAATGAAACAATAATCCCTACTTTAGATGGTACTCAGTGCTATCCCACATCTTTTTGCATTATGGAAAATGATGATGACATGCTCTTAGCATAGCATATGAGAAGTATCAGATGTCAGTCCCATGCTAATTCAAATGAAAACATATATTTGGGATTCCTGCTGCAAAAACATCTGATTACTATATCTTTGAGAGATTTTGTTGTGAAGAATCTTGGATATGTAAAAGTATGAGGCATGGAGCTTGTCTCCTACTTTTATGAGGTTCTTAAGACCTAAAGAGATGGAACCAAAAAGAAATTGGGAACAAAATTTTGGATATTGGTTCTTTCATAGTGAATACACAATGATTAGAGTTAATAAGGCTGAAGTCGAACCACATTTATTGCTTTTGTTTATATATAACATAATTACATTTTTAGAGGCAATATGGAAAATGAATGCATCAGATAAATTACACTTAAGAATCCAAAAGAAAAGGCAATTCTTTCCTTCTACTATCATTTTCCCAGAATTTCTAGTTACAACTAAGGAAGGCATTGATCTTTTAGGGTCAAAATTGATGGGCTACTGATTGAGATTAAGACTTAAGAGAAGATGTCATCTTGAGCATTGTATTGATAAATTAAGGAAATCACATGGTAAGTCAGGATACAATCATCAGTTTTACCTCACTGAAGATCTTATCAGAAACTGTACCACCCCAATGGAGATTAAAAGGAGAAAATAAATTTGGGATATAATTATAGAAAGTGAAAAGAGGAAGAATAAGTTAGTTCCTTCATATAAAGGTGCATTCCCTAATATTGCCAGATTTATTGATCAGATTGATAAATGCCCAAAGAATTTGGAGTAGATATTGAGCCAGTTGTCCATTTGGCTCAATTTTTTTAGATGCAATCCACACAGGCTTCATGTATGAGTGCTCTAAAAGATGAAGAAAAGGAGAGCATTGGTCAAGTTGGACCATAGAGCATGGTTTAACCTTTGGTTGAGTATGATGACATTGAATGTATTAGGGAAACCAATGTTGAGTGTCAAGAGATTTGTAGATAATCCCTTCCCCTTAGAGGCTTGATATGATTTATCTCCCTCTTGGGAGAATATTGTTGAATCTAGAGGAAGGTGACAAGGTAGTCCACGATGTGAAGACTTTGGCCTATGAGTAGTTCCTTTTTGATGACGAGTTCATCAAAACTAAAGCATTCAAAATATTGTTGATCAAAGTGAAGATGAATACAAATATGCAGATGAAGAGGGATCTTGCTCAATAGGAGAAGGTGAATAGTGAAGGGGATGTTGTTTATAGTATCCAGAAACAAATAGAGTTTGACCTATCAAACATGTCCCTTGAAGAAGGAAGAAGGATTGTCAAGGAGAGTGGATGCCTATTGCTACCAGGATGGGATCTAGATTCTGCTATAGCCTTGGACACTATTTAAAGGCAGAATGCTGATGAGGATGTTTTAGATGAGGATCATATGCTTCCTCAAACACCACATCCCAACATGACATAGATAATCTTATGCTCAGAATTGAAAATGCAAAAAAGTAGTTAAAGAAGAGAAAATAGGTAGAGGTCACTGCAAAAGCCAAAGGGATGCAATATACATCTAATTTGGTAAGGAGCCTTTTTGATCATCGAATAGCTTGAATTTTGAGAAAGGTCGATGATACATGAGGATGTTTTGGCAAATTGTTAAAGGAAATGGATGCTTAGGTTAGGACAGAGTCATCATTGAAGCATATTTTGAGTACATGGATGCCAAGGTTGTCATCTCTAGGTGATGTTCAAAGTGTTGCAAAATCTATCCTTAATGCTTCACAAGAGGTGTCAAGTGCTTATGAGGTGGAAAGTCTTTTAAGTGATGTGTCTTCTTCACGAGGAAGGTTTGAGCTAATGATTAAAGATAAATTTGAAAGTTTCAAAGCATTGGAAGAGTGTCTGCTACCACCAATTTTATATGCTGGGTAAAAGCACAAACCTGTGTCACACTTTATAAAGGAATCGACCAACATAAAAAAAAATCTCAACTTCGACCACATAAAAGTGGTCTTTATGTTTTGAATTTCAAAATGATGTAAACTAAGAAAATGTAGATCTCTTGTTGAAGTTTATTAGTCTAATTTTTTAGATTTTTTTAAAAATAGTTTTGATTTTTTTTATCAATTTAAGAGCAGATTTTGAAATGCTAAAAATTTGAAGAAAAAGTGATGTTCAGTTGATGTCAATAAACAAATAGAAAAAAAATGCATTTTCCCTTGATTTTTTTCCCCCAAATAGGTGACTTCATTATCTAGGGCATGGAAAAAAAAAGAATTTTTGATCTAAATTTTTCTCATAATAACATTTTAAAGTCAAACTTACCTGATTTTGATAGTTTTCAGTTGATGTCAACTATTGTTTAATTTTTTTTCATTTTCAAAAAATAAATTATACTCTTTTGAAGAGGATTGTCTCCTCTAGGGCATCATATATTTGCCAAATTTTAAAATCATGTTTTACTTTTTTTTTTAGTTTCAAATTAGCCTCTTTTTGAACTTGAACAACCTAATTGCATTATTTTCAAATATTTATATCCTAAAATTACTCAAAATATAAGAATATATATATTTCCACATTCAACACTCCAAGCTCTACAAAAGGGTATTTTTCTTTTTTTTTTTTTTTAAAATTTTGATTGCAAAAATATTGAGCAGAAGTTGGAAGTTTGAGAAAGTTTGAGAAAATGGTGACTTGGCTGTCTAATAGGATGCCACATAGATAGATTTGACTAAGTGAGATTCTATCTAATAGTATTCGACCGAATCCCATTTGGTCAAATCTACTCCATTTTTTTAAAAAGAATTTGTGGCTTTTTTTATTTATTTTTAATTACTGAATTACAATACATTTATAAAAAAAAAGATTTCGAAGGGAAGAGTCATATTGAAAAACACAATGATGTGAAAGTGTTTGTTTAATGCCATTTTTTAGCTTTTTTAAATTAGTAAATTAATGAAATTTGGAGAAAAAAGAACCACTGATTTCAACAAGGGCAAAGTCATATTCAAAAATACAATGATCTGAAAGTGTTTTTTTAATGCCTTTTTTGGCTTTTTTAATTTTTTGGGGTTTTTTAAAATTATTAAATTATAAAAATTTAGAGAAAAAAGAACCACTAATTTCAACAGGGGCAGAGTTGTATTCTCAGGTACCATGCTCTAAAGCGTGTAATTGATTAAAATCATTGATTTATTGAATGTAGACCTAGATCTTCAAAAAATAGAGGTTAAAGTATTTGTACATGTGTTATTTTTGCATGCAGGTGAATTCAAATTTGATCAATTTGTGATGGGCAATAAAAAGACAAGAAAAATGTTGTATGATCAAAGAAGAGATACTACAAATGTCGATGAAGGAACATCTACTCAAGAACAACCCATGGAAATTGTTAATGACTAAGGAGTACAAGTACCAGAACAAAATGAAGGTGGTGATAGAAATTTTTTCCTTGGTATGGAAAATCTGATGGAGATGGATGAGGATTCTCTTTTCAAAAATATTTCATCTGAAGATATGATACTTGAAAGCACAGTAAAATTACACTCTAAAAAAATATGGGACAAATTTTTTGAACATAAGTCTATAATTGGAAGAGCATAGTTATTTGCAAAGTTATTTAGGAAGAAAGAGATGACCCTTGTTTTAGAGTTGTTAGGGGTTGATAATAAGAAAAAGTCATCAGGTTCATTAAAATAAACAATAGTTGAAATCTTACAAGAAGCATTGAATTCTATTGAAAGCAAGAGTCGAGCTATTGATTTAAGTGCTGCACATAAAGCATTAATGACTGTAATTTCTAGTAAGAAATTATCACATAGAAGACAAGTTCAAGCAATTTCCCAATTACTCAATGTTTCTAGGAGAACTGTTCAAAGATATATTGCAAGGAGAAATAGATTGGATGGAAATGTTGAGAATAATTGGGTAAATATTTGCAGGGTTCCCCAAAAAGATAGAATCTCAGAAGATGTAAAGGAACAGGTGATTGAATATTGGACCAGCCACTCTCGTGTTTCTTCCAATAGAAGGGACACTATACAGATAAAAGGTGAAGATGGTACAAAAATTTCACATCCAAAACATTTTATAGATACAACACAAAGTGAACTTTTTGAAGCATTCAAGCAAGAATTTTCAGATGTGAAGATTTGTCAAAGGATGTTTGAGAGACTACGACCAAGTTTTGTACATATAAATAAGGTACGTGAGACTTGTTGTTGTCAAAATCATGTTGAATTTCATCTACACCTACAGTCATATAAAAAAGCTATGGCAGCAATTAATCCAAATATAGTCATCCCTAGAAGTACAACACAATTTGTGAAAACTCTTCTATGTGAAAAATCAGAAGATTCAGATGAATTCAAAGTGTAGTGTATAAAAAATAGATGTAATGATTATAGAAATTTGAAGAATCTTGTACAGGTTGACAATATTGATCATTCGATGCAAGTTATGTGGAAGAGATTTGAATATGAGAAGTACTCAACAAAGTCAGGAGTTGAGAGCAGAAAAATTATTCTCAAAGAGATTGAATTGTCAAGCAATGAGTTTATGAAAAAAAATTGCAATATCATATATCCACATATTGAACATTGTCATGATGCTAGATGGCAAGCTAAGCAATTTCATGACTCAAAGAATTGCTTTCCATTAGGTTGTATTCTGTCTATTGTTGATTTCTCTAAGAACTATATATTTAGTCCTTAAAGTGAGATTCAAAGTCAATATTATCATTCAGAGCAAGTTGCAAAGATGGTTATCATGAAGAACATGTGGATGGTGTACAAAGTAGCAAAGATGAACGAATTATCATCAAAGAGGTTCACTTTATATCAGTGATGATATAGGTCATGATAGAAGCTATGTAGCCCATTGTTTTGTAATATTTTTTGAAGACCTAAGATGACGTCAAATAGATGCTTCACAACATTGGATATGGTCTGATGGATGTGCTGGTAAGTGTTGATTTAATTATTTTTTAAAATTATATTATATTTATTTGTGTAATTAACTTGTAGACTTGAATTGTTCAATTACTTAAATATGTTGTACCTATATGTATATAGTTTTTTTTTTAAATTTTGGTTTTAAATTTGAAATTGTTTGTAACTTCATAGGACAATTTAAGTCTGCAAAAGCTTTTAATTGGTTAAGCCAACAACATATTAAACGGAACATAAAATTTTTGTGGAATTTCTATGAGAGTGGACATGGAAAAAGAGAGCATGATGGAGCTGGAGCATGTGTTAAGCATGCACTTTGACAACATGAACTTGCAGGTGATACAATATGGAATACAAATTTAAATTCTTAAATATATTTTAAATAAATTTAAACCTGTTAGGAAAAAAGTGTAGATCTCAATATATTTCATGTGTTGAGAAGTGGAAGCTTAAGCCATTATGCAATTTAATGGTTTTGATATATATCCAATGTTGCAGATTTTCAATATTTCTCCTGTTGGATTTTTAAAAAAATCTAATTATGTTTTTTGAGATTGTCTTTTCCTTTCAACTAGAAAACCTCTTAACCTAGCATTTCACCAACATGAACTTGTAGGTAATGCCATAAGGAATGCAAATGAAATTGTTGAATGGTGCAAAAGTTATTTTGCCATCTGTGACTCAATATACAACATGCGCTATTTTTGGGAAGTTAAAGGTACATAAATATTTTGTTTTGAATTTCAATGTGTGTACATGAATTGAATTTTCAATTTTATACACTTTTTAATTGGATGATTGAAATTTAAACAAATATTGATTGATCAACTCTTACTAATTGTCAAACAATTAGTGGTATTAGAAGTTTGCATCAAATCATGACAATAGGACATAGCAAGCCTCCTGTAATTCAAGTTAGAGAAAAATCATGTTTTTGTGTTGATTGCATTGATAACAATGCAAATACTCGACAATGTGAGAATATTAGAGATGGGTATGTTTCAGAATGGGAAATAAAATAATTAGTGGTCACGTCAGACCCTTTTGAAGATAATGAAATTGTAGATGTCTCTGATCCTTTGTATTCAGCTGATTACGAACGTGTATCAGATTTAGTTCTTATAGGTAAATTTTAAAATTTTAAATTGAATTCTAACTTGTACATTTGATTTATAATATATTCTATTTAAGTTGAGCATGGTTTACTACATGGTGTGTACATGAGATATTTTTGTTGTTCTTGCAGATCCTAACAATACAGAAGGTGTAGATTACTATCTACTAAGATGTACGCAACCAAAATGCAAATTGTCAGAATCAATGACAGATGGTGATGGACAAGACTATCCAACTGGATCAGTGGTTGTTGAAGGCAAATACTATCGATAAAAAAAGATAGATACAAATGGTATTATATTTATTGATTATATGCCAAGTCAAAAGGTTCTACATTATAGTCACTTAGTTATAGCAACACGAATAAATCTTGAAACTTTACCAAAAAGAGGACGTGGCAAACAAAGGTGGAAGTTGCCTATTAAAGATCATGAAAAGATTTTAGAGATAATAAAAGATAGAGAGGATCCAGATTATATGTACCAAGAACTTTAAGCTATTTTTGTACATGTATATATTTTCTATGACAATTTATTTTATGTTGAATTCAAATAATTTCATTCAATGTGGTGATACATTACTTTTTTCTTAATCATCAAAATAGATAGGTCATTAATTAATTGCAGCCCACATGTTTCTTTTTCCTACATTTTGGTGTTCAGATCTTACTTGATATCAAGGTCATCCTAAGATAATGTGATTTGATGAATTATCTAGGCTATCCTCTATGGCTCGTAAATTCTAGATGTCATGGATGTCATGATAAAGCTATTGGCTATGTTATTTTATCTTAATGTAGCTTAATTGAATTGAGTTATTTTTGGATGCCATGATAAAGTTTAGTTTTTAAGGCCTAATAAACTTATTTATAGGTTCAAAAATTCTACATGATTGAGTATGATGCATGTGTGTAGTCATTTATGTGTTCACCAAGTTATTTGTTAAATCAACATGTTGGTGATCTAAGCTATTTTCTAATGACTCTATGGTATAAGCTTAGTTCTTGAGGGTAGGGAATGCCAATCTCAAGACCAATTTAGTTAAATAGCTTACAATTAGGCAAAGGATAGTTCAAGGCCAATGCTTAAGGCAAGGTTAAAACTCTTCTCTTTAGGATAGATAAGGCCAATTTAGTTTCTTCTATATTTCTTATTTCTCAAGAAATCCCTATATATTTTTCTAGATTCCAATCTAGATGAAAAAAGAAAAGTTTCAATGAATATTTCGAGTTCATCTAATTATTTTTCTATGATCATATAATATCAATTTGAATTTATAATTGTTACATGGACTTTATAAATAACTAGTTTGTTCAATGGTTTCTTATTGAGTAGGAAAGATCAAACTCAAACTAGTGCATATCACCTCTTTCACAAATAAGAATCTACATTTATTATAAAATCCAAATGAAATGTTTTGTATAATATTCTCATGATGTGATCCTACCTAAAAATTCTTAGGAAATTTGAAAATAACTATGTACATGACAAAAATTCACTATCCACAAACAATCTGTTAATTCTCCTTCCTTTTAATCCAAGTATAATTTCACTTTTACTTCACAAATCTAATCAAGTAGAAATAAATCTTAGTTAATAATATTTAAGTATTAATTTTTGAGTGATAATAAATTAAATTTACTCTTTTTTTATTCATGCATTTTACTTAGAAAACATCTATTAATAAAATATTAGCTTTTCTAATTTCTTTATTATTTAATTCATACATAACTCAAGCAAGGAAATCATCTAACCTTTAATTTTAGTCTTTAATAGCTTAATGTTAGTGATATATATATTGTTATACTTCTAGATATTTCTTTTATCTAATTATCCAAATTCAATGTAATTGTGTCTATACAAGTGAATGAAATTTTATTGAGTTTGTTATGGATGGCATGGAGTTGGCCTTTGCTTCACATTTTCTTTCTTTTGGAGTAGTACATTGCATGATCCAATTGTTATCATGTACTTATTATCATTTTAGATATAATAGACATGTAAAAAATGAAAAATAGGAATTTGTAATATGGTAAATGCACTATAATAGATATTACAAATAAGTACATTACAAGGCTAAGTAAATGCATGTCTACTCTAATTAGTAGCATGGGATTAAGTTCCAATTTATATCTCACTAGAAAACTAGTATACCAAACTAGTCACAACTTTCAAACAAGAGATGAACTCATCAAATTTTGTTGGTAGAACTCATTTGCCAACTAAAACTTCCAAATTATGATATCAATTAAGAATTTCATCATACAAAAATATCTCATGTTGTAGAAATTTAAAAGTAAAAATAGACCCTAAAATTTCCAGTCCCAACCCAACTATGAAAATATACTAAAAAAAATCCAAGAAAACAAGAATACTAGACATATAGTCTATAAGGTGGAACAAATATTGTAAGGGAATGCACCAAGTGGCATATCTAGTCAAGTATTTATTCTAGTTAAGCTTTCCTCATTTAGTTATCCAAGGGATGTAGATTTACTTGAGGTGCATCTATGTCCTTAGGAAATTTTTTAAAAAATCCTATACTTAGGTGTCAAGGCTACCTAATTCCCCTTATAAACTTAGCATTTGAAGATGAAGACATAGAAATGCAAAATAACAAAAAGAAGGTTTCACATGCTTCAAAAGAAAAAGAATCTTGGTGTAGATCTTAGACCCAAAATTCTACCAAACCTTCTTACTAACCTCAAGTAGACTTAGCAACATTGATTTTGATAACTGGTGAAAGGAAAATCTTGATTTTATTTTCCTAATGAAACTAGTTTGACACTTTTAGGAGGTTCCTAGAAGCACCTATTTCATTCAGTCTTGCAAAAAAACATAAAACCAATTCCCAAAATCAATAGTATACATTTTATTAAACCATAGAAACATTAAAGACTCCATTCCAAGTTATAATTTTATCATATTCTCTTTCCTAAGGTCATAGATAGAATATTAGGGTTTTCTATTAATCTCCCCACAATATGAATCCTATGGTTTTGGTTTCAAATTGACACATTCGAATTTAAGTCACAAAAATTGAATTATGTAGATTTGAATTCATTCAATTTCAATTTTACAAGAATTTCAATTTTCCCTATATTGAATTCACTAGATTTTCCAAGGTTTGCATTCTCTAAAATCCTCATTCACTTAATCGATTCAAACATAATTTTGATACAAAATCATTCACAAACACATTCATGGATTCATAAATATCTAATTATTTTTAATTTTAAAATGATGCACTCGATCTAAATAATTCCATGTTAAGATGTCAAGCTCTTCAACACCCAATTTGATAACCTTGTTTATAGATGCTAAACCCTTGAATCCTTCAACAAGCATTGAAAATATTCTCAATCTCTAATCTAATCCTTTGTGAGTGTTTGAATATCATAAGGAATGTTTGTTCTATTAATTTCTTATCTTTTATAAAATATCTCTTTCTAGAAAGCTCCCAAAACCATAATTTCAAGCCTTAGTTAAAGATAATCATAAATCTATTCTCATACTTAAGAATACACAATTAAAATATTATCGTGGTTTGACATCCACATTTTAGGGTTTCAAAATAGATGTTTAGTGTTTCAAATAGATTTTTTAGGGTTTCAAAACTCATGTATTAGAGTTTCAAATTGATATTTTAGGGTTTCAAAATTCATGTATTAGGGTTTCAAATTGATGTTTTAGGGTTTCAATTTTACATCTTAGGGTTTTAATTTCACATTTTAGGGTTTCAATTTGACATTTTATGGTTTCATATTAACGTTTTAGGGTTTAATCTATCCAAAATTTGTTTATAAAACATTAAAAATATAGTGCATTTACCATATTACAAATTCCTATTTGTAATATCTATTATAAAACATTGGCCTCTATTATATTACAAATAAGTAAATGAATGTCTACTCTAATTTGGAAGCATATATCATCCATTTTTCATTTTTTATCATTTTAGATATTACAAGTTCCTATTTCTAGTGATATTTGAATCCCTATGATCAAGAATACAAAGAATGTCTTACAAGGCTAGCTATGAGCCACAAACATGAACCAAATTTGTAAAAGACATGAATTGGAATCACAAAGCACATAACAATTATTGAGAAAGAGATTTGTTAACTACTTTTAGAACAATAATTTTATCTTTTCCAATTATTTATTTAAATCTAATGTATTTCTTGGCATGCAAGGATTAAACAAGAATCATTTATGATTTTCTCATGAATCATTTATTATTTATTCAAATCCTAATGTAATGATGTCTAATTAGAGTAGTGATTCCCTATTTGTTTCCAAATTGTACCAATTAGATCTTGTTGTAGTAGAGACTATTATTGCATACTTTCATTCAAACTATCCTTTGTATTTTTAAATATAATACAATTCAAGGAGAATGTCTTGATATGAGAAAAAATTAAAAAAAGGTTGTTTAAAGAGGACTTGAATACAACCAATTTGAAATGAAAATCTTTGAGGGACTAAGTACCTATAGAATTGAATGTTACCACATTGCCAAAATGTTCAATGTATATAATATAAAATGTATATAATGTTCAAACCATAATATAAAATGTCAAACCATAATGTCAAATGTCAAACCATAAAGTCAAATGTCAAACCATAAAGTCAAATGTCAAACCATAATATAAAATGTCAAACCATAATGTCAAATGTAAAACCATAATGTCAAACATAATAAGATAGATCAATCTCCCGATCCATGTGTGCATCTATATCTCGATCTCTCTCTGGATTCTGATCCATGTGTGGATCCATGTCCTGATGCACCTCTCTGCACAAGAAAGTACATTTAATGTACATGTGTATATATATGTAAAATCATCTTAAAGTTTTATACTTTCAACATGTGTGAATTTATCAAGTAATTTATATATATTATAAATGTACCTCAAATGTATCGTGCACATGATCCTCTACATGCACTAGATCTCTAAAGTGCGACAAATTATCCCCTTGTTGCTATAAATTTTCAAATACAAGATTTCAATGAATAGTGAGAACTACTTTTAAGTCAAGTTTATTTAATATATACACATGTGAATTTGTAGAACACAAAATATAGAAATTATTCAAGTACCTGCACATCTTGGAGCACTCTACCAATCCCACTAATCTCAAATGAATGAATGGTAACATTAGGAACACCTATATCTGAAGGTAAAGGACTAGTGCCAAAGAGAAGTGTGCTATATGTGCCATGTACATTAGGTGCAACTTGATGCTGTGTGGGGGCTGTAGGCTGATCTAGAATATTTTGGTCCTCTAAAGCTGCCCCAACCTGACCCAACTATCTACCAGTATGTCGTCTAATATGAGTCGATACAACATCCAAAGGAATACCATACTCATCACTAATAAACTGATATGCTGATAGTAAATCAAAAATGGAAGCTGAAGCAACATTACGTACAATGGTGTCACTCATATGGGTCATATTTGATGGGGATGTCAGATCTGCACAAATATAGGGGTCATAATTTGTGGATGTAGCCTCAGTGGGAGGAAGGCCAATCCATGGACGTAGTAAGTACCTCCCTACATGATCAGATGACATCTGATCAACTTGAGTGGCAATGGTGGTTATCTTGTCAAAAATCTTGGATCTAGTCAGTGCGATTGCTGCATCTCATGCTACTGCTAATTCCAAACGTTTTGGAAGAACCAAAAGGTTTGGACCAACTAATGCCCTCTTATTTTTGGGCGGTGGTAAATTTGGATGTCTAAATTCAGGTTTATCAGCAAACCTCCCCTTGCCCTGTCTAGCATGTGCAGTCATAGATGTGTAATCCACCGATAATCCTAAATGGAACTCAGCATATAATTGTTTGCAAAAATATAGTGGCAACTCATCATTATGAGGCCATCTATGATTGGCTACCAAAAATCTAGGATATATAAATGGACCAACTAGTGGATCTGTACACTTGGTAACAGTATAACCTCTAACTTTGTCTTTCCCAGTATAAAAAGGGAACATAGTATGCACATTATGTAATGAAACTCTATCAGAAAAAGTTTTGATATTCTCAGTGCCAGTAACAGTCCTAGCAAGGGACCTATAAAACTCCTTAGTGCTAATATCATCATATGGATTGTATGATTTTATTGTCTCAATCATATGCCTAATCTCGCACCGAATATCGACTAATCTATCTCTATTAGCCAAATTTTGGGGGTTCTGTATAGTTTGGTCCAAACATTTCAAAGCATTATCTAATCTAGAAATGCTATCATTATAAAAATTATTCCTAGCCTCAGCTTCATGCTAAGACTGCGTGGAATGATGAGATCCCTAATCATCAGCCATATCTAGATAAAACTATGTAAAGAGATCTGCATTTAATTAAAACAAAAAAATAAAATATGTACAAGCATTTTTCTTTTAAGCATACAAAAATATAAAAATGCAACATGTAGATCATCTAAATAAACACAAAGTTTAGATTTGCATGCAAAGGAAAAGGATTCAAAGATAAGCTTGGACAATTTACAAGATTCAACTTTTCATAAGTATATAATGGTTTTCATAACTATAATGGAAGAAATCTAATTAATGTATTATCAAATAAAGAGAATTGAAGTTACCAACAATTATGTTCATTGACATTTCATAGATTGAAATTTGGAATTATACTTACACTTGTCAAATTGTAAGGCTTCAGCCTTGTGACTTGGGGACAACTCAAAAGTAAATTGCACCTACAATTTAGTTTGTGGATACTTGTGAACCATATGATGTTGTCTCCTATCTATGTCTAGTTTAATAATTAGTCACCTTAAGTAGTTCTTATAAATTGTAAGAAAAATGTAGTCTATCGAGGTGTTTTAAGGGCTTTGTTGTGAAAGGATTGAAGCATGAAACCTTCTTAGATCCATGTCAAACACCTTTTTAGTTCCATACAATTGAAGACACAAAGAGAGATGAAGAAGAATGCATAAGTGTAGCATTTTTAGCCTAATACAATCCAATATGCTCTAACTTGCTTTAAAATCACTTTGATTATGTTTGATCTTTTTACTTAGTCTCCCATACAGAGAGATGATGAAGAATGCACAAGTGTAGCATTTTTAACACAATCCCATATGCTCTAATTTGCTCTCATTTTGATAATGTTTGATCTTTTTACTTAGTCTCCCTTGAATAATCCCCCTTGTAATGTCCTAGGGATTTCCTTAACTTTAGAATCATAGGTGTTCAAATAAAAATATTAAGCATGGAAGTCAATAAAAAAACAAAATGAAGCATAGTCAACATGCAATACAGAGCTATGACTGTCAAAGTAACAAACGTTAGTTGAGGATGAGGATTGTAGACATTATCACAAGGAACAATGTAGTCTGTTGTGAGAGGAGACAATATAGAAGAGGTTTGTCACCTTTAGACACAAGGGAGTGATCCATATTAATGACTTGAATCAAATCTAATAGATTCTCTTGAAATCTACATGAGCCCTAACTGATCTTGCACAAACCTATGTCAATCATCTGTGACATTGCGGTAAAGGCAAAATGTGAAGAAAGGAAGGAATATTCATTGAAGAAATAGTCATGTTGAAAGTGAGCAACCATGTGATCATCAAAGGACAATCATGTCAATCATAAAGTACAATCACAATCACCTCTTAAGAGCAGCCATAATGCTATCTTAGTTGTTAAGAAAAATGAACATATAATAAGCTCTGTCAAGATGGTAATTGAGAGGTCATCAAACTATAGAACCAAAACCCAAAATAATAAGATATTTGGATAGCAAGTGTTATGTATTCTAAGTTTAGTTTTTTATTATTTTTTCTTGTACTTTTAAAAGTTTGTGCATGTAAGTTATAGCACTCTAAATTACAGATTTGATCAAAGTTTAAGTGAGACAATTTATGTCAAACCCCAGAGTAAACAATCTACATACCATGTGCTAAATATTAACAATTCTCAATACAATTTTATCTATCGCTGAAATTATCCAATATTTGACAAAACTGAGAGTCCATGGGATCAAGAGACGCTGGAGTAGTTAGAATTCAAATGTTTCAAGTTCTAAAAATTGTTTAGCTTCTCTTTAAAGAATTTTTGCACTCTTGAAATGAAAGGACCCCTTGAGGGTTTATAAATTTATAATGATTGATTGATTTGTCTAGGCTATATTTTAGCTTGGAAAGATAGCTAGAACTTCATTTAAATTGGGAGGACACAAAGTACATACACAATTATGTCTAAAAGATAGAATCATACCTATAATCGTATTTGGAATGCATAGATGGATGTTATAAGATTTGATCTAGATTAAAGAAGTTTATTTTTTTATATTGGAATAAGAAAATACAAATACATAAATGCCAGTTCATGAAGTTGTACACAACAGATACTGCAGTCATAAAGTAATTGGAAGAATTTAAAGCACTTGAAAGTTGTAGCAGAAACTTTGAAGAAAATGCAACTCGTGGTGTTACAAACAAGATTCTACAACCTTTGGTAGCATTCTCCTAGCCTGTGTCCAAATGGGGACTTTAGAACAGGGTATGGACAGGGTAAGACTAGATATATATATATATATATATATATATATATATACCTTTGAAAGTTGTATAGAGCTGTATAAATAGGATTATATATATGATTAGTTGGTCAAATCAACAAGGTGTCTAGGAGACATTGAAAGAAACCCCCTAACATACACTATTTGCTAACTTAGGAGGCAATATAAGAGGTTACATGTGATGGGGTTCATACTATACCCCAAAACATCAAACAAAGTATTAAAAATGAAGCAAGAAAATATCTAACCCCATGCCGTTGTAGTGCCCCTCATTTTGGCTTGCGATAGACTGTTATTTATTTCCTTATGGTTAGACATGATGGTATGTTTGGATGGATTTATTTTGATGACTGATGATGACATTCATTTATGTTTACTATGATGATATTCCTAATGCTTATGTTAGTGCAAGATGTTTATGATATAATTAATTATGAGTCAAATTAATTTGATAGAATTATGTTTCATGAGATTATCTGGCATCTGATTATTGCTCTGATGAGGTTGTATGAACCAATGTTTAATGCTTATGTTTGTTTTTTGGATTTAATTCGCAATATGGATAGTGCGATTTGTTTGTGAAGGGATGGTGTAGCATTACTCTCAAAGAGTAGCCTGCTACACTACGATTCCCTATCACGGTGTGTTGTTTTAATGATGATATGTATATGTGTGCTTGACATCTAGTTTGTTGTAGGTACCAGGCATCGACTCCACCTGAATTGGCAGGTTTGAGCATGCCTCACAACCAATAGAGAAATTATGGTTCAAAGATGACATAGGGTCCCTTAGCTTGATATCATCCTCAGAGAGGATGAGTTTTTTTGTCTTGTGATTTGTCAGTCCGGTCGGTTGGGCATTTTAGTCAGTTCCTTGTTGAGGTATGTTTGGTCATGGTTGGTCATTTGTTATTATTTGGAATTAGACAGTGTTAATTGTACTAGTTGGATTATGTTTTGTCTCCTTGTAGTCGTAATATAAATCTTGTCTTGTTAGCACATTTTTTTTATTAATAATAATAATAATAATAGTAATAATTTATTAGAAATTATAAGTTTGGATAAATAATAACAATTAATTTCTATTTGGGTGAGAGTTGATATATATAGTTTATTTTGAGATTTATGAATCAAATTGATTTTAGTAGTATGGAAATAGCTTAGTGGAGGTCATGGTCAGGTAGTGGAAATTTATGGTCAGACTATTTTTGCTCTGGGAAGATTTAGTTTGGGAGGATTCACGGGAAATGAAGGGATGGTGTTTACTATTTTACTGGGGGAGGTTTTGTGGAAAGGGGGACATCAAAATCCAGAGGACCTTGAGTCCAGAGTGTAGAAACCAGGTACATTTTCATTCACTATTGGGTCTAGTTTGTTCTGTTTACAGAAAACATTCTAAAAATGTGTTTTGACTAATTCTTGGAACTCCTCGGGTCTTTTACTATGTTAAGTACATAACTTGTGTTAAAATCTCTTTTAAGGAAATTATGTGCTTTGTTTGTGTGCAATATTTATGTTTTACTCTGATGCACTTTCATTGAAACCCTTCATGATGTTATAACTCTGAACATTTCTTTTCCTTTTGATCCATTTTTCTGCTCACAGCCACGGTTTCCTTGCGGGGAGTTCTGTGAACCCTAGCAATACTAGAAGATACTCATTGCTGAGATTTCAATTCTGATTATGCTTTTACTTTTGAGCCTTATCATCAGTCGCTCTTGGGTGTAACTAGGTGGGATCTTGTTGCATGTGTTGCCTTTCTTCTTTTAAAGTAACCTTTCAGCAATTTGCGTGCCCTATTAAATCAAGCTTGTTTTCTTTCTATTCTATCTGATGTAGACCCACTCTCTTGTCCCAAACTCTGTACTGGTAGGGAGAGATCAACCTGCACCATAATTTAGGACTAACGCTTGCCAGTTGTATTAAATAGTTGTACCATTTCTTCTTGACGGCAAATCCATTTTTGTGTATTCTTAGTAAACCTGTTTATGAAGCAAAACACCACTTTTGGCTGCACACTGATACTCTATGTATCCCATTATCAAACTTCAACACTACCCACCATGAGATTTTGCACTTGTTGGGGTGTTACCAAGAAGAGCTACCTTTAATCATGGAGGATTCTCTTTCTCGATCTGTGTGTTTCTGATCTTGGTACAACGTGGCTTAGTGGAATCGCTGGAGATTTCATCTTCTTGCATCGCCTGAACCTTGTGGTATGAGTGTCGAACACTGTCAACCATGTCATCCTGTGCTCATTCCACTCCTTGATCCACTTGAGAGGAGTAATAGTCTATTTTAAAAGAGCAGTTCCTTCAAGTTTCTTTTTATGGTGTCCCATCCTTGTGGAGTAACTTCTGGCAATGTTTCCTGCAAATTAATGTCATCATCTAGTTTTTTTGCTATTATAGTTAGAAAGTTTCCTCAAAAACATCGTTAGCAGGCTTGTCATATAGTGTATGCCTAGCTACGCATCTTGTCTCAGGTATATTTTGTATAAGACTTCTTGCATTGAGAGCCCAGGAGTATTGTGGCGTAGTGGTTGCGTTTCTGCCAGAGGTTGGTTTCTTTTTAGGACTTTAGAAAATGTGCCCAACATATCGGTTGAACCAGGAATACAACCCTTGTATGGTATTTTTGATAGAAGTAAAAACTATGTGCTAAGATTACCTTTGATCGAAACCTGTTAAGTCTCTGCCGACATAAAATTGGGCCCTATCTAGACTATTTACTTCCTTCTGACCCATCGAATTTACTATGTTTAATAATATTAACAGTTATTAGTTTTACTTTTAATATGTGAGTGTTGATATTACCTTATGTAATATCATTAAAATATAAGCCCTATAATTTGAATTAGTTTTGGCTCAAATAAGAAATGTTTTAAGTTTGGTTTTTAAATAGGGTTGTTTTAATTGACATTGGTAGTTTTTTTTAGACTTACATTAGCATTAGCATTTCATTGTAAGGATAAAATTGATATGGTTTCATATGGTTGTATAAAGTAAATGACTTAAATAGAAATCTAGACTTAATGGTAATGCATTTGTATACAATTTATATGATTGAATATAAATTCAAAATTAGTATGCTCAGTGTAAGAGAGTATTATTTTATGTAGTTGATTTATTTGTGAGTTTTGTTTATATTGTTATGAGGTCATAAAGGTGTTGTGGGGCACAGGTCTAGTTACCAAGTTCTTGTTGTGCCATGTGTCTTGAGTTGGTCTTATAGTCCTTCTATATAAGGTATTTCATGTTGTTGAAATAGATTTAAATAGTATTACTATTCTAGAAATTGTTAATATTGGGGATTTAACAATGTAGATTGTCTTATAAGTCAAGAATGATAGTTCTGGAGAAGTTAGGATTCTTTATTGTTTGGGGCCATGCCATGTATGTGAAGTACCCTAAGAAATAGTCTTGTTAATTGACATGGGTTGGTTTAATGTTGTTAATAAAGAAGTCAAGTTGTGGGTTATGGAAGTGTATGTTTGTTTCCACAGAGGAGCTGAATGATACAAATGAGTTAAATTGTTATGTGATCATAATGGAAATGCAAGAGGGTAATACCTTGCATTCGTTATATTACCTCTATTATGCTTGTGAATGGGTTTTCGTCTAGATGCGAGTAGGGGAGTGGCTGTCAATGGGGGCTGGAGCCCAAAGTGGCGTCCTGGACAACCCATGTGAGAGTTTCCTTAATCAAGTGATAATCTAACTAATGAACTTATGGGGTTGGGAAGTAAACACACCTAACAAGATAATTGGATGCCTCACTCATGGCTCAAGTGCTTGCTTAGGCTTGAGATGAGATGAGAAGGCCTAGAATGGCATGATCAACTACCTTGTCCACATGAAAGGTATGTTGATTCCATGTGAGTTTGTATGGGGGTCGGGGGTCGGGAGAGGCTACCAGGACAACCCAAGATGGGGGCTGGGGCCTAGGAAGGCCTACCAGGATAACCCATGACAAACCTTAGGATGACACTCCTGTCTACTGTAGTCTAGAAAATCCCTTGATGTTACTTTTCTTGTGTTGAGTGGTTGCCTCTGGGATAGATGTCTGTGTCATGCTTGAGTGAATGTGTGGTTATATGTGGTCCTAGTATTTCTTATTCTCTTGTCAAGATGACTACTCATGTTGTGGGATCTTATTGTCATCTCCTAGCTCGGAGGGGTGGACCTCAGGGTTCCACATGGTTGGGTGGAAGAGCTTTATCCATTGGTTATTTCCTGGTCGACTTGATTCTTTTTCACTGCAGATGTGTTTCCTGTTTCAGATTTGCACTTCTATCCTCAAATCTATAATGCACCTTCCAAATTTTAAAATCTTGTTGTATATTGTAGACTGATGTGATCGGTCATCGAGCTTGTAATCATGTAATCTTGTATTTGAACTTTTGTAACTATTCATTCTTCTATATCATAAGGTATATTTCTTGCATTGTTATGAATCTAATTTTTAACTGATGCAGTTATGTTTCCCTAGAGGTGATAGTCAATCATTTTGTGTAAATGTTGCAATAGTGTAATCTTATCTTATAATTAATGTTTTTCTTGCTTCAAAAAAAAATTTGTTTCTATAAACTTTGCACTTGATAGTTTATCACTCTAGGGTTGCATGATGGGGTATTACAGCCATCATACCTCAAGCTGGGAGAGTCTGTCACACAAATGATTTTAAGAGAAAGTATAGAAAGCATAATGACAATGCACTTCAACATGAAGGATGACCAAAGAACAATTATGAAAAGATCGAGTCTAGTAGAAATCAAACATCCATGCATTGGGTCGTGGTGAAGACTCTTGACATTTGCACTAATTTGAACCTTGAACTACCATACAGTTCAGTCAACAGAGCTAGAATTATGCCTGGGTAAGTTGATGAGGATAGAGATGTCTACCTGTCAAAGTGTTTGCAATAATATTATTGTTTGGAATTTATTGAGGAGAGGGGGCCTCACTACATTCATAGAAGCCATAAATGGGTATGACCCAGTGTTGTCCTAGGAATTTTCCACCTCTTGGAAAAGTAGCATAGTGTATGTTAGGGGATTTCTTTCAATGTCTTTGAAGAACTCAACCAAGGTGACCCACTAATACACCCCACTGTAATGTTTGTCCCCACCGAATGTCTGTGTCACTGGAATCAGAATCATAACACACTAGAGAATTGACGGCTTGCATTTTCCATTAAAAGAATACAACCCAAATAGTCTTCCATTAAATTTGACAGGCCTAATTTTAAATAGTGTTTTAGTGTGAAGAAAACTCTGCCCTAATCATGGCCCAACTAGGGTTTTAAAAAAATTTCCATTCCAATATAAATAGTGTTTTACTGTGAAAAATGTGCCCTAATCATGGCCTGACTAGGGTTTTAAAAAAATTTAATTAAAACATCAAATCTGTTCACAAGCACATACACGGTGCTTCACAAAAACAATAAAAGCACTTAACATGTATAACATTCGAATTTACATTATATTTCGATAAACAAACAATAAAAACTGCACGATGAAAAAAAAGCACATGATGAAAATAAATGAAAAACGCAGCACAGAAAATGAAATAAATAACATGACCTGTGTTATGAGAGAAAAATGAAGTTTTATGTGGGCTAAGTAGGCTAGGTATTCGGTAGAGTAGCATCCAAACGCAATGAACTCAGCCAAAAATGCAACAATTGACCGCCACAAGTGTGTTTTTTGTTTTTTATATTTAATCAATTCGATCGAAAGGGACTCATCCCATAACCACTAGACCGAATAAATTAAGCCACATCGGCACCAAATATACACCACATCGGTGCCAAGTTGATTCGATCGAATCCCACTCGACCGACTCGTACTCAACCTAAACCTACTCGATCAAAATTATTATTTTAGCTCAAAGTGTGACACTACTTTGTACTTTTACCCTACTGATGGAAGGATTAAATCATTAGATGTATGGAAATCAGAATTCTAAAGCATTTTCCCAACATTGGTCACATCAATCATTCAAGGGGGGAAATTAGACCCAATTCTGTGTAACACAAAATTGGATAACTTGCTAAATTTGGAGTATGGCCTTCATACTTTTTTGAAAGTTGCCAAGGTATTATTGGATGTGAGATATTAGGCTCACATGAATAAGATGGCGAAGATACTTGAATATCCATGGCCATTGAATGCGATGTTTAGGAATTGGATACTCAAGTACTCCTCAAGCCTAGTGTGAAATGACATTTTAGTTTCTAAAAGACACATTGGGATATGTCATGCTTATCTGCTTGATTTTTGTATTTTTGATAAGATAATATGGTGATTAGACAATGAGTTTTGAAGTACATTAAACCTGATTAAGGTGTAATTAAAGAGATAATGATTAGCAACTTCAACTATAAAGAAAGGAGTAAACTACATTCACAATCAGTTTTGGCTGTTAGCTTCTTTTGGAAAATTATTTAGTTAGGATGCAGTCATATTCTCTGAAGAAAGCCATTAGAATGGTGGAGCAGTTAGGTTGTTACAAGTACCTAGAGGGACCAAGTAACTGCAAGATGAAAAAAAAGAATCCCATTGCCACATGGCATGGGAAGATCTGGTAAGATAATAACCTGCTCCTAGATGTAGACACCTAGTCAAGGGTAATTTTTCTTACTCTAAACAGAGTAGCTAGGAGTGAACTTGTAGAATGATACTATCAAGAAAAGATGAAAACCTCCCTATTTGGGACATGAAGAGGATGAAGAGTGATGCCTTGTCGCATTGTTTCCCTTTTTGTGGCTTAAATTTCTTTGTCCATGGTTAGCATAGCAGGGTATTTGACTTTGACCTTGGGTCTCTCTTTCAACATGATAGATGTTGGTGAATCTATTTGATGGACTGGAAGTGGTGTTCTCTCCCAATCCCCTCCCCTCTCTTGTATCAAGGTCTAAAACACATGCTCATTCTATGATGGAATCATCATTCAACATGTTAGGGGTAGTGGAGGGAAACGTTATCTCGTTCAGCTAGACAAGTTGGATTGCTTTTGCCTTGTTAGTTGGGAATGTAGGTGTATAGATTCATCTCAGCTCCACAAAAGGGTGGCTTGGTCCACATTTACAAGTAGTTAAGAGATTGGCATCCTCTTTCCACTCACTCAGATATCCTATGAGAAGATGAGAATGTCCTAAGTAAATCCAAGTGGCATTTAAAGTAAAATGTAGAAAGTTGTTTGAAAAGGTTGTTGTAGAGTGACATATGTCACTCATCTAAGAATCATTTCTTTGTAACCTTTTCTATAAAAGGGTAAGGTCATGAAATGTAAAGGGGGGATTGATATGAAGAAAAAATTCCATACTAATTCAAATGGGTACAATGAAGTCTCCAAAATCACAAGCTCTTGTTGCCATTTAATCAAAGTCTACAAATCGTAAGGCAAAGAAACAATCAAAGGATCAAAATATGGGACCAAAATAAGAAGATCCAACTAATTAATCTCCCTCATCAAAAGGAAAAAATTCTAAGGAGAAGCCCACATGTACTTATTATAAGAAATTTGGACACAAAAAAACTATTGTTATAAAAAGGAATATGATAAGTTAAGGCATCTTCTTCAACAAAGTCAACTCAAATTGTCCACACTAAGGACTAGTGGTTCTTCCTCTTCTCCATCTACATCAACCACAAATTTAGAAACATATAAGAAAAAAGGTATGTCACTATTTAATTCTACACATCCTGCATCTTAGAAGTGGCTTCTTGATTTAGGGGATTCACATCACTTGGCTACATCATGTGAACTATTTTCCACATTTGAGCCTTGTTCTTTCCCACCAATTATCATGGGAAATAACACATATATGTATTCTTATGGAAAAGGTGCAATTGATATTGGTGAAGGCACATTTAATGATGTACTTTATGTTCCTTCATTATCCAATAATCTTCTTTCCATATATCAAATCACACATAGTGGCATAGAAAAATTAGTTGAATTACACCTAATTCAATTGTCATTAGTTATTTGCAAAGTAAAGAAATCGTTGCTATTGGAGAAGTCGATCATGATTCTAGATTGTACTCTTTTTCATTATTTGGTTCTACTGACTTTGATGGTGGTTAGAGGATAGATGATATTCATACCTTCCGATTGCATAAGGATAAATAGTTTGGTTATGTGAACCTTGGAGTTCTTTCCTCATCAGTTCCTCAACCTTGCATTGATATCTTTTCTCATATATCACCTACTTCTATAGAATTGAGTGTTCCTACATATTTGGTTTCCACTAGTTCATTCCATTAGGATCTTCTTATTTGTGATACTGATGTAGTTGATTGGGATGATTACTTGACATAATTTGTAGACTTGTTTAGTGAATCTCACATTTTAGACTTGGTAAACACTTTTGATGATAACCACATCAATGTTGTTGTCCTTGCATCTCTCAATCTTGTCCTACATCAAATTCCACATGATGTTTTTGTATAACTTCAAGAGATTTCATCATTTTAGTCTTTGGATCATGTGTAGAATTTAGAGACATTCATCCTTCCTATATATTCCCCTCTAGAATGGGAAGATCACTTGCACACTTTTGTGGTTCTATTTCTTCCCTAGGGGAGAAATATTATTCAATGTTCATGGATCATCTTCAAAATCCAATGTTGAGTATCTACTAGCACTACAATAAGCATTTTGAGGGGAGGATGCATGGTTTCTTCTTATCTTAGTTTTGGAAGGGAGCTTTTCTTCACATGGAGTTCTTTCCTTCTCACTTTTTTTGGGGGGTCACATAGACCTTCTCTCTTTGTCTATCATATAGGAGGGAGAATTTATTTTACATTAGTGTTAGAAGTAGTCCTTGGGTAGTCATGTATATTCCTCCTTCTATCTTCTTCACTTGTACATTTTTCATGTATCATTTCTCTTTTGGAGAGGAGTTTTATTTCTCATTAGATTTCCTCCTTTACTTCATTTATGAGAAATTTGTTTGTACATGGCTATCTAACATGGACTAGTAGCTGGGACCCATCATCATTGTATCACTACTCCCTAAGTTGCACTTAAAGGGGGTGTTAATGTAAATGAGGTCATTTCATAACTAGTTAGCTAATCTCTCTTTCTTGGTTGACCCATTCACACTAGTTAAGTCTCCACTTAGGGACTTTTATCTTTTTTTTCTCACTTCATGTGGTTGAGACATGTGTACTCACCTTTTAATACACATAGTTCATACATACTTGCTAAATACTCTGACATATGTCATTTGAGATAAATAAGTGTTGCATATTTGGAGGGGTAGTCAGACGTTCAATCCTACCTTCATACCTCCTCATCCTTTCCTATTTATGCAAGTCCTCTTTGCACATTTTACACACTCTCATTATTATATGATAGACATGATTTTTTGTTTATTATTATTCCTTTGTGCAAGGTTATCTTGATGTTGCTCTTAGATCTTGGTTGCTCCAACACCAAATACATCTAAGGCATTCAATATGGCATGTGTATCCTAGTTAAACATGTTTTAATTACCTAATTAAATTATTTTATCACTTAATTAGAACTCTCCCCTACTCCATCATCACATATCACTCTAGATTGTGGTTAGTAGTGAGAGCCACTCCTCTCCTATTCTAGATCTCAATCCTAAAAGCCCATCACTTTAATTCTACCAATTGGGTGTGTCATGGAAAACAATGCACTATTTTCTCACACATTTATAAAAGATGCAAAATTCCATTTAAAAATGGAGACAATTCATTTCATTAAATAATTCATTCAATTAACCTCTAATTTACAATTTTATACTTTTCTCATAAGGCTTGCAAAACCATAAATTTCTCCATACCTCCATTAATGGAGTGTACGCAACCTTAAAAAACTACATACTTTTGATTTAAAACAAATATTCAAAAACTAGAATTACCCTCTTACTTTAAATACACCCAACATCATTATTCCTCAATAAAATTTAGAAAGGAGTTTCTAAGAAATTTTTTATATTGACATTTTCAAAATTTGAAAACATAAAATGAAACATAATGCAATTCCTATAAACATAAATTTCAATCCAATTGTTCCCTACAACTAGGCTATATGCACCACCTATTGTGGGCATGACAATAGAGGATTTCCATTCAAAATTCAAATTTTAAATAAAACATACAGAGGGGAAAATACCTCCAATCCAGAACACAAACAATGGAGAGAAATTCTTCTTTGAGGTATCTACACCAATTGACACTCCTTTCCACATGCACACCAATCCCAATCCAAGCAATTTCACACTCAAACAACTTCCCTAACTTGTCCTTTTAATATTTTTCCAATTTATTTCCAAAATAGAAAGAAGAGGGTTTGAGAGAGAGAGAGAGAGAGTTTTTGGAAAGAAAATGAATAATAATTACAAGCCTATCTTTCCTTTTATATTTTCCAAATCTCTTTTTCATTTTTTTTTTTTTATATTTTCTAATAAACTTTTGATTGGAAATAAGAACAAAATAAATATTTATAATTTAACAATTATTCAAATAACATGAATTTCCAATTGAACACACTAATTCTATTTATCATAGGCATATTTTGTAAATCTATAAAATAATTAAATTCACCATATCTTCCTTTTTCACATAAAATAATAAAATGTCTTACGCTCTTTCTACTAAAGCATAATTAAATATCTTTTCCACAAGCATGGTAAGCACACATTTTGAGATAATTTTAAATACAACATGCAAGATAATATAAACACATGCAAAAGTCTTCCACACACTTTACCTAGTTTCATGACATGTAGATTCCAAAATTACCACTGATACAAATTTAGGTTTACACAAGGATACACAAGATTCATTTCATACTTGAATCGAGTGAGATAAAGGATAACACATGAATTAACTAATGTGAGCATCTCCTTTATAACTATCAATAGGGAATAAACATATACATGCACACTCAGGTCAAATGTCGAGTGTACCTATTTTATATATAATTGCTGAAGCAAAGCATAAATACCCAATATGACATCACATCTAACATGAGTCATCAAACATAATCACAAAGGAGCAATAATTAATTGAAATCCACAATATTGTCTCAAGCATAATAAACACATCTATACAATATGTGTGTGTAGGAACAAAAACATTGACATATCTAATGTATAATGTCTAACATATGAATCCATAGTCAAGAGTCTAGATTCCAATACAAAACTCCATTAGAAACACCTCAAGGGCACAATACATATCATCACTAGCAATAGTAGTAGATCAAAACAAAAATCAATAGATGACAAGGCACAAGTTCTAGAGGAATTACACTCCTATTTCGATGCTCTTGCACTAAGAAACCTACTACTAGCTTCCTCTAGCCAAGCCTAAAATCAAGCATACAATTCGATAACTATTTCTCATTTAGAAAACCTTTGGGATTTACAATCTAAAAAATAATCTTCCATAGGACTATGAATAAAATAGATTTTGAATAGAAAATTTGTGAAACACATATTCATGAAGCAAATTTGAATCTACTAAAATGCATCTAAAAAAACCACCAATATGTAACCACTAAATCCATGTTCGAAATGATAGAATATCATAAATCTTCAACATGTAAGTACATGCATACCAAAATCACTACGAATTTATAAAATGCAAGTATATGCATATGATCTATGTATCCATGTAGATAAAAACATACCATGAATCAACAACATGCATGTACGTGCATTTTGTTAGAACTTAAAAAATCTTTAGGGTTTAGGGTTCTTGTTTTAAATTATTTCCCCATGTTTTGGAGCCTCATACTTTAAACCCTCAAATTTTAGAATTTAAGGTCTAATTTCTCTATGATCGACATAGTCAGTTGTATCTTCTTAAGTTACTTAAGTGTTTCCACTTTTCCATGTGTCTATCAGCCCCCCCGCTAGTTTTATTGGTTAATGCCTTTTTTTAATCAAAACCTAGTGGATGCGCCCAAGTGCTTAAAGTTATAATGTAATCTTGAGGTGGGCCCGTGACATTCAAAGTAGGAGTTTTGTGAAGGGTGTCCACTTGTCAAGCCCTTGCTCTTTCTCAATGCTTGGTATCTTGACATCTAGTAAGGAAGCACCATGTTGCCACATGTAAATGGGACTTGTTGGGTTGTCTAAAGAGGAAGGTTTTGTGGGTTGTTCGATGCTTGTCAATTAGCAATCATTTGTTAAGAAGTTGCATCCTGTCACTGTAAGCACATGGTGACACTTTAGTATGGTACCAGGATTCACTTCAAATGGAGCCCCACTATGTAGTTGTTTCTTGAATACTATGGGTGTGCGACTCTCTGACACATGTCCCTTGTGTGGAGATGGGCCTGAGTGCTGGAAGATGTTGCGTGTACAAGACATGGATCTTATTTTCATGTTGAATTAGTGGTTATTATTCAAAGTATTCTCCAGATTATGGTACATGAAGCAAATATTTGGCTTGCTTGAAGATTAATTGCTAGAAGTAATGTGGCATTAAATTTGAAATGACTGCAATTGAGCCTGAAACCTTGATTGAACTGTGATACATGAGTGAATTAATGGGCACATTAAATTATATCTTTGATAGACATGATGTTGAGTTATGGGATTGTGCATTTTGAAGCCTCTGAAGTGCGTTTTCTTCCCCAATTCTTGGCAATGACGGATGCAGGGCATCAAGATGTGATCACAATACAAAATTCTACAACAATGCCTCAAGCCTTAATTGCATCCATCATACGAGAGAGATGAGAAAATATAGTTCAATGTGGTGTCAAAATAAATGAGTTATTTAGAGCCAAATCAGAATTAGGTAGTCCCATGAGGGAAGTTGAAACATAATTCAGTGTCAAAAATGAGGTCCATGTCAATAGGTGGGTAAAATTTTTAGGAGGTAGGCGACTTGAAAATGGAACATGTCACCTGGGTACAAAAATACATGACTTAATGTGGATTTACTACATCACTCGAAGCTTCAAACAAATCCTCTTTGCATGTGTGATAGTTCTTCATTAATGCCTCAGATAACTGAATGACATGAGTTCAAGTATGGATGATTTGATGGATTTAGTCAAGATTGTGTGCACTCGTGAGGGCTAAAAAAATGTAGGCTTTGCCTATAAAAGGAAGTGTGACAATGAGGAGATCATTCTAAATCCTTCATCTTGTTCAAAAATGGTAATTTCTATGTTTTAGAAAGGGTTAGTAATGATTCTCTTCTTTCTTTGGGGCTTCTCAGCCTTTTCATGCCTTCAACCATGTGAATTTAAAAGGAAAAGTAGAATTCCTCCCTAGAATGGGTGGAATTGGAATGAGAGGTGTTTGGTTCACTTACCTCTTGAGGGAAGTGTTGAACCATTACACAAGGTTCTGATGGAGAGTAAAGCATTCGTGGGAAGAATTAGTGTGACATATGGTCTATCCTTTCCCCATTGAGGTGGGTCATTTTTCCCAACTTTATAGTGGGGAAGAAACATTCCAATTGCATCCCCAAAGCCTTCGGTGTCTTTCAAGTTATGCCTATAGATAGAAGGAGTGTGCCACCTCTTAAGGAGGAATCATTCATTGTCTGAGCCCTTTTGTTGCTTCTTGGTGACCTAGTTTTGTGGGAAGATAGTGCAATCTTGTCTATCTAATCTTTGTTTTCTACCGCCCATAGCTTGGTGTAGAGTGCCCATTGGTGGAACATGTGGTGTTGCATCAAGATGGAGTCTTTCCCTCTCCTGATTCAGCCTAAAGAAAATGACTTCTTTCATGCCACCTTCAACATTAGGAGAGCACAAGGTGATTGCATCCATTGAATCCTAGTCTCTGACTGTTGTTTCAAATGCTTAGGGATTCAAGAGAGGAGTGATTTTCTAATGCCCCATCATCATCTCCATTGCCAAAAGAAGCCAATATCTCAACTTGGGTAGATCAAGACCAAATCAGGCTCTTCTACTGTGTCATCTTCATTGCAGGACGTGAAAAAATACCCTTGAGCAACACCCCAGTTGTTACAACTATTCATGTTGGATGGGATCATTTGGTACAAACATGGAGATGACATGTGTCAATCATTGATGCATTCATATTTTCTCCCTTCTTCTATAAAAGGATAAGATTCATTTGTACAAGGGTTGGAAAATATTAAAAGGGATGTTAGAATTGTCGTAGTTTATATTAGGAGTAGCTTTGTCTGATACATGTATAACATAATTGTGATAGCATGATTTCTCTGATTGAACATATATGAGAAATGTGCGATTATGTGCTATTTGTCTCCATTTTGCATTGTAAGCATTCATTTGAAACCAATAATCAAGGATTATCAATTTCTTTGTGCACATTTGCTATTACAAATTGCTTTTCTGTGTTAGTTTTTGTTTAAGGAATAGGGTAAATATTTCACAAGATATGGTAATGCTGTTTGGAATATAAATGGATTATAAAGTATGAATGCATTGTAACAACCTTACGCATGTCATTATTGTTACCAAAGGTAGTGATATTTAGCAAAACATAAATTGACCAGCATATGTATGTAATGTTTGGACAAAGTAATGCATAAGGTATCGACTCTGTACTCCCCAAGTAGGCACCAATCTAGTTTTACATTCCCACCAACCAAAAAAACACTCTAAAATGACAAATCTCAAGTCTGTAGTAATTTATTTATAATTATTTACACTTTTCACACCAGCTTTCAAAGATCACAAGGAATGAATCACATAGGTGCTTAATTCTTAAATTCCCTTGTTAATTTGTGTGAGAATTTACATCTTGACACTATAGCATGAAAATTGTTTGTTATTTCCAAATAGTGTCTTAAGGGGAACCCACCTAGGTCATACAGAGCCTAAAGAATAGGGGAGAACACTATTAAACTTATCTTCCATTCATTGGCCAGCCCACCCTCCAGTAATTCTAATCATAAGACCTTATAAATCTTTAGGAATTGCTAAGATACACCTGTCAAGGAGAACCAACACATTCAAAACTCCAAAGGGTTGGGAGATTGAACATCTAGTGCTTCCTGATGTGACTAGGGGCTAAACCCAACCACCCAAAATAAGCACTCGAAACCATGGTTAATATAGATAGTGATTTCCTATGTGTTTGTGGGGATAAAAGTACCCAATATAAGAACTTTTCAAATATATATGCCTACAAGTTAAAATCTTTGCATAATCTCCACACATGACCAAAAATAATTCCCATATAGGCAAATAGGAGCTCTAGGTCAAAGTCACTACATGATCTACTCTGACATATAAAACATGTAGCTAGAAGAACCAAAAGGTTTTCCAAGAGCTATAGGTCAAAGTCATTGCATGACCAACTCCACAATCTAGCATCTTGAGCATCTATAGCTTAAAGTTAGGGCCAATCTTTGAATATATCTATCTCCACTCTTGATGTTCCTACTATCTATAAATTAAATATCATGAGACACCTAGAAATCCCACTCAAACTAGAATTAATAGAAATCTTATCTCACATAGATAAAACAAGCTACAATGTCACCCCATTAAAGATGTATGTGATTTTTTACCTAGGCAAATCTATATTTACCATTGATTTGTACCCTATGAAGAAAATCCAAGAAATGTTGTCATAGGTGTTGGTGATAAAAGATATCACATTCCAAAGGTAGTACCTAAGTTTCCACTCATCAACACTAAATAAGTAAGAAGTTAGATAGTTCCATTAAGAAATTTGTGCTTTTAATGGTGAGACCTAAATGTGGAATGCCTATGTAGCATAAAAAATAACATAACTTTCCTCCAACAACATAAATAGAGACTATAGAGTTGAACCACAAACTGGAAGAATACAAGCATATCTTTTAGCCACCAAAGGGAGTGCCTACATAGTGTGTGATTAGATGTAAACTACCTCTACCTAATGCTTCATTATATTTATTGGCTACTCTAAATAAATAGATAGGGAGAAGGAAGGCCTAGGATGCTAGAATGGGGTACATTTAGTCATGGATACCTACACACATAACTTTCAAATATGAAATTAACCTCTAATCTTTGGGTGCTTTGATTTTACATTTGTATGTGTGCCCTTGTTATAGTTTGTTTCCCTATTGATAACCGATCTAAGAATATTTATTTTGTCTTGTGAATTTTTATTATCTATTTTTATCTCCTAGTTCAATTTTATATTTCCTAGGTAGCTTTCTATATTTACACTTCGAATACTATAAATGATCTATGTGTAAATCTCATCCTTTGTGTTTTCTATTACTATTGAATTACTCTATGTTAAAACTTATGCTCTAAGTCCCATTTTAATGTTGCTTGACTTTGTTCTATTCCTAAATTGAATATGTACTAATACATTTCCTTGGCTTGACACATGTCACAATTAGGTTGAAATGGCTAAAGCCTATGGGGTGCAACTTTATATTCCCCTATTTGACCACTACCTATCGATCTCTCCTTGATCAACATAAGATAATGGATTTGGTTGTAACATAATGCCTTTTGCTTTATGCTAAAGAACTTTGAATAGTTTTCATATTTACAACTTGTGTGTGTGTGTGTGTGTGTGTGTGTGTGTGTGTGTGTGTGTGTGTGTGTGTGTGTGTGTGTGTGTGTGTGTGTGTGTGTGTGTGTGTGTGTGTGTGTGTGTGTGTGTGTGTGTGTGTGTGTGTGTGTGCAATAAACACTTGAAATTTGTATCCCAATTAAACTATTTGATATTTAAATTCAAATACAAATTTAAAAATGCATACCTTATTTATCTTTGAAACATCTTTGTGTCTTTTCTTCATTTAATTTCTTGTCCTTTTCTATCAAATATGAACACAGTCTTATTTTCCTCATTCCTTTATTTCCCATCTCCTCCTCTGCAAAGACACATCACAATATTCTTTCTTTTGAATTTCCTTTCAAAAAATGCCCAAAATGTGAGCTAGAAAATAGTCTTCCCTTTGAAAAATCCCAAAAATACAAAATATGTGAGCACAATTGTTGTTTTCTAGATATTTGAAGTAATTTATGATGCTATATTTATATAGGAATATTTTAATATTTTTTAAAGTTACCCAAAGGACCTTCATTCAAAGATACCTTCGAATAAGGTCCTTGGATAGGCCTTTCCACTTTGTTCATTCTTGATTTTCCTTAGATTTTTCTATTTCAAACCTGAGGTTGGACCAACAAATGGATTCAACATGATAGGATAATTTGTATGATCGTAACCCTTGGAGTAAGCTTTCTAAAAAGTATAATTTTGAAATATTTAATTCAATTATTATAATTATTATCTATTTTCTAATGCATATAAATTTTCCACCAAACATCAAGATCTCTATTCCACACACATGAAAAAAAGATAGAGATTTTTTTAAAAATATTTGTGCACTAGGTATTGATGTCCTTGTTTCAACAAAAAAATAATAATTTAGATATATATAGAAAAAGTTACGCATTATGGACTAAAAACACGTTTAAATTATAACTAATCTCACATCAAAAAATAATAAATAAAATATGCAACAAAAATTTATGAAAAAGTATGTGCACACTAGATATTGGTGTTACCATTCTATGTTTAAAAATTTATGATTTTATCCTTTTTACAAAAAACATTATGTGTTATGGTATAAACATCACTTTTTAAAAATAATGTTAACTATAAAAAAAAAGTTATTGTATTATGGAGGATGGAAGGTGGTCTGTGTATGGAGGATGGAAGATGGATGAAGTAGTGGTTCAAAAGATCAGTCTGTAAATGGTTGTATAGTCACTGACAGTGGTTCTGATGAGTCTGAAATGATAGTTTTAGTTAAGTCTAGGCTTGTGCCAGGATACCTGGATAAACCACCTGACCCTAGGGGTAGTCATTGGTGGGACAACTTGAGGTGATTGAAGGAGAGAAATCCAAGAAGAATGACATCTTGTTGGAAGATGGCCAATCCTAAGAGACTGAGCAGTTTCTGGGTACCAAAAAAGAATTTTCTAATGTGTTGGGAAACTCATTAGATAAAGGTTTAGGGCCCAAGTCTTGGGTGTCACTCCTAGGTGATAAGTCTAAAGGAAAATATATGTCATCTTTGGTAAAGGTTGTCTTTAACCCAGAATCTGGTGATCTCTCCATAGTGTTTTAGATAGGATTGTTGAAAGGGTCTCTCAAAAATGGAGATGACCTTGATTGGAAAGTTCCTAGGCCCAAGACCTAATATTGAAGATGTTATGGTTTGAGCTACTAAAAGATGGAGAACTAAAGGTCAGGTTGATATAGAAACCTTGCCTAATGGCTTCTTCTCATTCTCCTTTGTTTGTATGGAAGACTTGAACAATATCCTGGTGAGAGCACCCTGGACTATCGGTAAGTCAACCTTGGATTTGAAGAGATGGAACATAAGGTTTGATGTTACTAAGAGATATTTCAATATGACCCATCCCTTATCTCTAGATATCATATTTCCATGGTTAACAGAGTGGATGAGATGGTTTGGAAGGACTCTTCTTTGGGTAAGTATTCTATCTCTTTGGGGTGTAACTCTCTTGTTGAGGGGTAGGTGGATCCTCCTTTTTGGGCTAAGTTGTGGTGGCTGGAGCTAACTCTAAAAATTAATATTTTTTTCTGGATCCTTGCTCAAAATAAAGTTCTTACTATTGACAACTTATGCAAAAGAGGGCTTGCCCTTCCTAATAGATGTACACCTTGTGTGAAAATGAGGCTAAAGATACTGTCACTGGTTATTGGATGCCCTTTTTCTAGAGTTGTTTGGAGTAAGGTGTTGGGGTTGTGGAAGGTCAACTGTATTTTCCCAAATTCTATTGAAACTTGGTTGAGCAATGGATCTCCCCTTTCCCTAATCCTTCCTTGAATTTCTTATGGACTCTCATGCTTCCCCATATGGCATGGGGCCTTTGCAAGGAAAGAAATAACTGGGTCTTTAGGGATAATAAAAGTTTGTTTGATAGAGTTGCTGATAGAATCATTTCTTCTATTAAAGAAAACTTCTTGATGGGGATTAATGAGAAAGCATCCAAGGAGCCTCATGTGTTTGTTTCGGGAAATGATTTTCAAATTATGAAGGATTGGAACATTCTCTTTGATATCTCTACTCCCTTTAAACATATGAAGAAATCTAGAGATGACATCTTATGGGATTTCCCACTCAAGGGATGGATCGAGATAAATTTTGACGGGGTGGCTAAAGGAAACCCGAGGCCTGTTGGTTGTGGGAGAGTGATTAGGAACAACAATGGACTATTTATTTCTATGGTGGTTGTTCCCTTGGGCTTGCAGACTAATCACTATGCTAAAGCTATATCTTCCTATAATACCATTAAAGTGGATTATGATAAAGGGTATAAAAAAGTGGTTGTGTAGGGTGAGTCTCTTAATATCATCCAATGTCTTAGAGGATTGCGAAGTCCTATTTGGACTATAGATGCCCTTGTGAAAGATTATTTATAACTTGCTAATTCCTTTGATGAGGTGGTGTTTATGCATGTGTTTAGGGAAGGAAATAAACCTACGGATGCTTGTGCTAATCTCGGGGTTATTTATGATAAGCTTAAATTATGGGATGATTATGACAATATTCCTCTAGATGTCAAGTCCCTAATCTCCAATGATCACTTACATCATGTTAGGACAAATTCATGATGAGGTTGTTATGATGAACGACAAGTTTACACACTTTCTAGGTGCTTATGCTAGTTTCCTCTAGCGGAAAAGGCAGAACTTGGGTATTTTGAAGAACTATACTCTGCAAGATTACGTTCACACTGGTAATTTGTGAAGGAAAGCGATGGGTGGTGATTGTAACAGATTGTAGCTGGGTGATGCTACTAGGGTCCGCAATAAACCCTAGGTTTGGAAAATCATGAGTGATGAGGGGTTTGTCCCCTTTCTGGAAAGATTAAAGGGGTATACCATGTTGTGGAAAAAAATTTCTCTAAGGGCTGGTAGAAAAGAAAAGTCACCATGTTTAGGTGGGAAACCTGCATTACTAAAGATCTAATTGCTATGGTTACAGGGTTACCCATGGAGGGGAGGAATATTTATAAAGATAGAAAAGCTGGCAAAGAGGCCATGAAGTTATTCTTCAAGGATAATGAAAAGAAAAAGTTGGTTAAGCTCCATTCTAGATATGAACGCATCTCTCTCAAGCTAGTCTAGGTTGTAGTTGTGGAGACTATCATGAGGTATGTTACTTTGGAGGGTAGATATAGGGCTCTGTATAGCTACCATTTTACTCTTTTGAACCACTTTTGACACAAACTACTAGTCTCCTTCCTGTTTTACATGTTGATGCTAATGGGAAATTCTATTATAGATAATAGGAAGTCCCCTAAGTTCCCTGTTATCCATGAAGGTTTGATTATCTTGATTGAGAATCATATCAAAACTTTAACCCCTAGTAAGAGAATTCATGAGAAGGTTAAGAACAAGAAAGGTAAAAACCCCAAAGTAGTTGAGTACTCAGATTCTAAAGCTACAGATTCTATGGAGGAAGAATATAAAGAAGAGGAGGAATAGGGGGAGGACTCTGAGGAGTCTACTCATGTTTCAGTCTCTTTGGATCTTAAGTATGATGAGTATGAGGAATTAAAACCCCCTACAAATAGAAAGCATAATCTTCAGGTGGAAACCCCTATAATTCATGCGAAGAAGGGGAAAAATAAACTCAACACCTCCTGGTTTGAGGGTTTTGAAATTAGCAATGACAAAGAGAAGGATGAGAGGACTGGAGCCTCCTCACCAAAGAAACATGTAAAGGAGAAGAAGAATGGTAAGTCGACAAGCTTTGATGAGGATAAGTTTAGGGAGAAGGATATGGAGACCGGTACTAATGATCTCAACTCTGGTGGTAAGTTGAATGAGAAGGGAAAATGTATGATGGAGTTGGAGATTGGTGTCCCCTTCCCCGATATCTTGGATCCCACTATGCCAATTCTTGAAGATTTTATTGACTAGGTGGCTAATACTACTAATAAAGATGATATTGCTGATACTTTGAGCATGGTTAGGGAAGCCATCAGAGCCCATAATGTGATGTCAAAGTGGTTCTACCTTGAAATTTGTTGAATGCACAAGACAAATGAGAGGGGAGGTGAATAAGTTGTAACTTATAATCCCAAAACCCTCAAACACATTTAGATCCACATCAATTCAATGAACCCTTAAACTACTATGATGATTAAGCATGAAAGAAAACAATAGAAAGTGAATCAAATCAACATCAAACACAAGAGAATACCAGATTTACATGGAAATCCCAAGAATGGAAAAACCACTATGACAATTAGCTCATAGTATAAAGTAATATCAACACCGAAAAATAATAGGCTCATTGTCAAAGGGCTCACTACCCAAAGGACTCACTGTATAAAAGAAAGGCTCACTACTAGAATAGAGAAGAAGATAGAGAAGATTGTTACAAGGAGAAAACTATCTCAATGCAACAAAGAATTCCACCACAACACCATCAACACCTTCATAGTCACACTGAAGAATTGTACACTTTCTGCTCACTGCATCCAGTAATCTAACACATGAAAGCTTGTACTCCACCACATATTCTATCACACTATTATTCACATCACATCCATCATGTGCATGCCTAATCATGATCCCTTGACACTTATTTATACTATCTTCATCCTTGAGAACATTCTCCAAGGTCGGCAAATCACCTTAACCTAGCAAATTCAAGTTAGGTCTGGACCTAAACATTCCCATAGTGGAAAGGAATGAAGGTGGACCACAACACATATTAGCTTAGACCTAAATTCATCCAAGCATGCCACTTCACATTTTCACAATCACTGAAGCAACTCCGCAATTAGTGTAAACACCCAAGGTCAGCCAAACTTGTGTTAACACAATGATCTTTTAAGTACACACTTCCTGAAGACAAAATACAACTTTGCAAACCACAAATCAAGCTTTAACATAATCTAGTATGCTTAACTATCTGTATTATGTATTGTATCTCTAGAAATCAACTTCCAAAGCACCAAACCATGAACAACTTCAACAGAATAAAGATATGAGCCTCATAAGTACAATTCCAGAACTGTAAGACCTAAAACCACTTTGTGGAGAAATGTGGAGCAAAGACATTTCTCCTAGAGTCCTCTGCAAACCTCTACAAATTACAGTCTTCATACTAGTGAACACAACTTCCTATGTACAATGAACCAGAACACTAAATTTAGAATATAACATCTCTAAACATCTCTGAACAACATATCCAAACCACAAAGACAGATCTTCAACATAGAGGAAATGTGGAGAAAAAATAGAACACTATGATATAAACCAAAATGCCACTTCAACACACTATTTCCTTTATTAATCAAATTTTCTCAAAAGCACTTGGAAACCAACCAATAGAAACATATTCTTAACATCTTCAGCACCTCTTCAAAGCAACCAAATCATCTTCAGCAAAGCAACTCAACCAAACAACTCATACCATTTCAACAAACTCATCTCTGCTCAACCAGTTGACACTAACGACAACACTAAGCTAACATGATGACATCAATGACAACACTAACTGCACATACTTGCAACAATCTCCCTTTGTCATTGATGGCAACACATAATGTGAAAAACCATCAATACAATAGCATCCTCAATACTATGCGTCATACCAACTCTTTTCCTTTCTCTTTCTCTCCCCCTCAGCTTGCTACTCTCTTTTTGACAACAGGCTCTTTCCTTTTTCACATTGCTCTCTCTCCTCCTTTGACATCAGTTGCAAAGGGCTTCACATCTCTTTTTCATTCTTACCTTTAGACAACTACTCAAACTTGTGCCTACTCACAACCGCTATGCAACATCTTTTTCCTTTATTGCTCTGCATACTCCCCCTTAGAAGCAACCAACATTAGAACTTACTCCCCTTGACTGACACAACCATCATGACCACTACCTGCTCCCCCAAAGAGGTAGCCTCCAACATCAGTCTAGAATAAGGAATGAATCTTGAAATCCACTAGATTGATGCATCTAGTTTAAAGGAGGAGGAGGGGCAATAACCCCTAACTTCTCCTAGAGATACTCAAATGTATCCTTAGGAAGATCCTTGGTGATATATCAGCAACCTGATCCTTGTAGGCACATACTCAAACTTCACTTCATTATTTGCAACCTTCTCTCTCAAAAAGTGATACCGGATTGATATATGCTTTGTCCTTGAATGCATCACTAGATTCTTTGAAATGTTAATAGCACTTGTATTATCACACAAGATAGGAATAGGTTCATCATATACAACTTTGATATACTTCAAGGTTTGTCTCATCCACAACACTTGTGTGTAGCAAGATGATGCAACAATATATTCTACCTCTGTAGTAGACAAAGATATTGAATCCTGCTTCTTACTTAACCATGACACCACTCCGCCTCTAAGAAAGAATGCACCACCACTTGTACATTTCTTTTCATCTACACAACCATCCCAATCTGCATCTGTGTAAGTACTTAGAGAAAATTCATTATCCTTTGGATACCACAAGCCAGGATTTGGAGTTCTCTTTAAATATCTAAATATCCTCTTCACTGCTGCAACATGTGACTCTCTAGGATCTTGAAATCTAGCCACAAGACAAACTGCATGTATAATATCCAGTCTAGTAGCAGTTAAATATAATAATCCTCCAATCATTGACCTATACCTACTCTGATAAGCCTTAGGAGATTCATCATTCTTGCTCAGATTGCAACCATTTGTCATAGGGGGACATACTGGTTTAGAGTCTTCCACTCTAAACTTCTTTAGCATCTCCTTGACATACTTTGATTGTGAAATAAAAATACCTTTATCTGTCTCATTGATCTGTAGTCCAAGGAAGAAGTTCATTTCCCCACACATTGACATTTCAAATTCTTTCTACATTTCATCTACAAAACTCTTACACATATCTTCATTTCCACTAAAAATTATATCATCTACATACACTTCCACAATTAAAATTTGATCTTCTCCTACTTTGATATACAAATTGCTATCTACGGTACCTTTATTGAATCCTTACTGTAATAAGTACTCGTCTAACCTTGCATATCAAGCTCTAGATGCTTGCTTCAATCCATATAGTGCCTTCTTCAACCTACAAACCATATCTGGTTTATTTGATAAATGAAATCCATCTAGTTGTTCTATGTATAATTCTTCCAACTCACCATTCAAGAAAGTAGACCGCACATCCATTTGATATACTTTGAAATCCTTATGTGCTACAAAATCTAAAAACATCCTAATGGCCTCCATTCTTGCCACTGGAGCATAATTTTCCTCATAGTCTATTCCTTCTACTTGTGAGTAACCTTTACACACAAGCCTTGCCTTGTTTCTTAGCACTTCTCCATTCTCATTCAGTTTGTTCTGGAATAACCACTTAGTTTCAATCACATTTTTGTTTGTTGGTCTTGGGACAAGTTCCCAAGTCTGATTCTTTTCAATCTGGATTAGCTCTTCTTCTATAACCTTGAGCCAATACTCATCCTTGCATGCTTCAATCACTATTTTAGTTTCAACTTTAGAGAGTAAACATAGATTTACCTGTTCTTCAATAGCTTTCCTTCTTGTCAGCACACCTTTGTTCTTGTCACCAATGACTTGATCTTCAGAATGATGCTTTTGCACATACTTGGGAGTCTTAGGAGTCTTTTCTAGAGCTTCTTCTTCTTCAATATGTACTCCCTTTTCATTAGCATTTTCTTCTTCTCCACAAGAGGACTCATCTGATTCATATCCATTAACTTCTAAATTCTTTTGTAGATCTTCATCAACTTTGACATTTGCACTCTCAACAATCCTTCTTAACCTCTTGTTGTAGCACTGGTAAGCTTTGATTTTAGTCGAATGCCCAAGGAATATACATTCATCAGACCTTGCATCAAACTTTCCTAGATTTTCTTCATCCCTTCTGATATAACATTTGCTTTCAAACACTCTGAAGTACTTGGAAATAGGAATCCTTCCATACCATAACTCATAAGGAGTCTTTGTACTATTTGCTCTTTTCGGTAGATTTGCTTCTTTTATCATTGTCCTTGCAACTTCTTGAACAATCCTATTCTTTCTTTCAACCACTCCATTCTACTGAGGAATCATAGGGGTAGATAAATGCCTCTTTATTCCATGATTTTCACAAAACATGTTAAAATCATTAGAGGTGAACTCTGCACCTCTGTCAAACCTCAAACATTTAATTGTCATATCCATTTCATTTTCAACCATGAATTTGAATGTTTTGAACTTATCTAGGGCTTCAATTTTTTCTTTGAGAAAAGTAACCCATGTCATCCTAGAATAATCATCAATCAATAGCATGAAATACCTATCACTTTGAAAACTCCTTACCTTGGTAGGGCCACAAAGATCTGTATGCACAAATTCCAATAGTTTGATTGAAGATTGATCCTTGACTTTGAAACTTCTTCTTTCTTTCTTTCCAATCTGACATTCCTCACAGACAATATTGATGGGCTTTGTAATCTTTGGCAGATCTCTCACAGCTTGAACTGAACTTATCCTTACTAGGCTATCAAAATTGATGTGACACAATCTTCTATTCCATAGCCGACTTTCACTGATCTAAGTCATAAAGCAATAACCATCACCACCTTTGAGCTAATAAACATTTCCATCTGTCCTCTTTCTAGTAGCTATCATAGTTCTAGAATCTTTTCTAATATCACAGCCACCATCTTGAAACACAAGATTGTATCCTTTGCTACACATTTATCTGACACTCAAGAGGTTATGCTTTAAACCCTTAACATAAAGAACATCATTAGTATTATGCTTGCCATCAAAACTAATTGAGCCTCTTCCACATATCTTAGCAGTTGTATCATCACCAAATCTAACTAGTCCTCCATCATATTTTTCAAGTTTAACAAACTTACTTTTGTCACCGATCATATGATTCGAGCATCCACTATCAATAACCCAATAGTTCTTTTCTTGTCTGGTATAAAAAGAAGATATCTAAGTACTTTCAGTATTAAGACTTACCTCTGGAGCAAATGTTTTCCTTCACACATTTCTCAGAGTTAGTAGAAACAGTATCATCTTTTAAAGCTATGAACAAACATTCATTATCCTCATCATTTTCATAATCAGTTTCATCATCAGATATACTTGCATCTTCTCTAACATAGTAGCTCTTCTTAGGAACTCTACTTTTGTTTTCCCTATTCTTACTTCTCAAAATTCTTTTCAAACATCTTGAAGAATAATGACCAATCTTGCCACAAATGAAACACTTGAACTTGGCAACTTACCACTGTACTTACCAGTACCCAATTTCATTATTCTCACAGGGTTAGCTTCCATATCATCTGAATCCTCCTAATATGATTCCACAGTCTTCTTAGATTTGCACTACTTGTACCAAATTCTCTCATTTCAAAAGTAGTTAAGGTACCAAGCAACTAATCTTTAGTAAACTAATTCAAATTTTGTAATTCTTCAATAGCAGAAACTTTATGACTGTAAGCTTTAGGAAGAGTTATGTGTACCTTCAATTCCACTTCTTTTTCATCCACATCTCCACCAAGTCCTTTGATTCTAGTGACAACTTAATCCACCTTTTGTAAGTAGCTTGTAATGTTTTCATCTTCAGACATTCGCATGGTCTCAAACATGAGCTTCAAATTTTGCATTTTAGCTTGCTTGACTTTATCATCACCTTCATGAATACTTTTTAACTTTTTCCAGGTTTCATTAGCAGTTTTTAGATTCATAACTTTCACCAATTCAAAATTAGTAAGACCACTTAAAAGAGCATACCTTTCTTTACCATTATTTCCAAAGGCCTTGATCTCATTTGCAGTACTTGGACCATTTTCTGGTATTGTGTATTCAGTCTCAATAGCCTTCCAGATCTCATATCCAAGAGAAATCAGATAACCTTTCATCCTTATTTTCTAGAATGCATAATCAGATCCATCAAACTAGGGAACATCCTTCTTGTGCCCCATCTCGGATCTACCTCAAGTGATTAAGATTTCTTCCAAGGGACCTTGCTCTGATACCAATTGTTGAATGCACAAGACAACTGAGAGGAGGGATGAATTAGTTGTAACATATAATTCCAAAACCCTCAAACACATTTAGATCCACATCAATTCAATTAACCCTTAAACTATTATGATGATTAAGCATGAAATAAAATAATATAAACTGAATCAACTCAACATCAAACACAAGAGAACACTAGATTTACATGGAAAACCCAAGAAGGGAAAACCATGGTGAGGATTAACTCATAGTATAAAGTAATATCAACACTAAAAAATAATAGGCTCACTACCAAAGGGCTCATTGCCCAAAAGAAAGGCTCATTTCCAAAATAGAGAAGAAGATAGAGAAGATTGTTACAAGGAGAAAACTATCTCAATGCAACAAAGGATTCCACCACAACACCATCAACACCTTTGCATTCACATTGAAGAATTGTAGACACCTTCTGCTCACTACATCTAGTAATCTAACACATGAAAGCTTGTACTGCACCACATATTCTATCACACTATTATTCACATCACATACATCACGTGCACACCTGATCACGATCCCTTGACACTTATTTATATTGTCTTCATCCTTGAGAACATTCTCCAAGGTCGGCAAATCACCTTAACCCAAAAAATTCAAATTAGGTTTGGACCTAAACATTCCCGAGGTGGAAAGGATTGAAGGAAGACCACAACACATCTTAGCTCAAACCTAAATTCATCCAAGCACGTCACTTCATGCTTTCACAATCACCAAAGCAACTCCATAATTAGTGTAAACACCCAAGGTTGGCCAAACCTATGTTAACATAATGATCCTTAAGTACATGCTTCCTCAAGACAAAATACAACTTTGCAGACCACAAACCAAGCTTTAACATAATCTAGAGTATTACATGAACATCTTGAAACATCCTAAAATCTAACAAATTCCTTTGCAACAATTTTCACCTACCGCACAACCTTATCCTATTAATCCAGTATGCTTAACTATCTCTATCATGCACTGTATCTCTAGAAATCAACTTCCAGAGCACCAAACCATGAACAAATTCAACATAAGAAAGATATGAACCTTATAAGTACACTTCCAGAATTGCAAGACCTAAAACCACTTTGCACAGAAATGTGAAGCAAAGACATTTCTCCCAGAATCCTTTGTAAACCTCTACAAATTACAGTCTTCATACTGGTGAACACAACTTCCTCTACACAACAAACTAGAACACCAAATTTAGAATCTAACATCTCTAAACAATATATCCAAACCACAAAGACAAATCTTCAACATAAAGGAAATGTGGAGCAAAACCATAACACTACTTTGTAAACCAAAATGCCACTTCAACACACTATTTCCTTTATTAATCAAATTTTATCAAAAGCACTTGGAAACCAACCAACATAAACATATTCTTAACATCTTCAGCACCTCTTCAAAGCAACCAGGTCATCTTCAGCAAAGCAGCTCAACCAAACAGCTCATACCATTTCAACAACCTCATCTCTGCTCAACCAGTTGACACTAATGACAACACCAAGCTAACATGTTGACATCAATGACAATACTAATTGCACATACTTGCAACAACTAATCTTAAGCTTTCTATCCTCCATAGGATCTACAGGAAATAGGACTAGCTTTAGGTCAAGGATGATGTGAATATTTTGCATAATTGGGAGGCTATTTGTAGGGTTACGGAGTTGGAAAAGAAAATGGTGACTATTAATGAGTACATCAATGAGGAAATGGGTAACTTGGAGGAGTGGAAACAGAGTATGGAGGAAAAGATTGTGGGTTTAGAGATGGTCTCCAAGGTGGTCAATGATAACCTAGAATGCATGCTCAAAGTGAGTTATAGCACTATCAAGAATAGTGTTTCGATGTTGAATATCCTCACTAAAAAGTTGAGAGATTTGAGAGAGGAAAATCTGAAATAGGGGAATGAGAAAGGAAATAGAAATGATCAGGTGAACCTGAGCTCCTGGACCAAGGCCAGAAAAAAGAAACCCTTTGTTGAAGAGAAGAAGGAGCTCCTTGCTTTTGCCAAGTAGAATGAAGACTTCAAGATACAAGAGATGGAGGGTGCTGAGACTCTCAAGCAGTTGTAGCTATCTTTGTTTATGTTTTCTGTTGTTTGTTTGTTTTTATGTAATGGTTTTTCAGTGTGCTATTGTTTTGTTGTGGCTTATGATCTGTTGTTGGTTGGTTGTGTCTTATGTTATGAACAACATTTTTCATATGATCATTTGTGATGGCTTTTGATCTGTTGTTGGTGGGCTGTGTCTTTGTTATGAACAATATTTTGTAACAGGGTTTAGGGATCCCTTCAAAACCTGTTTTACCATTAATTAAAAAATATAAAAAACAAGTTATTAAAAATTACATAAAAAATTTCACAAATTATTTTTAAAATTTTAAAATATATTTAGAATCTATAGACAAAATATTAAAAATCACTAGTTCACATCATCTTTAAATTCTTAATGGTTTAGTTGTTATAGGTAACAAAAAGTGAAATTTTGGTTAAAAATGTTGATTTCAATGTCCCAGTTTGGCCAAAAAGTAGGACACAATATTGTGGCATCACCCTAAAATTAGAAAAAAGGCTTAATGAGATTTCTAGATCAAAAGTTATAGCCTCTAGAAGTTGGGCCTTCCACATTGGAAATGTAAAAAAATATATGAGCTATAGGAGGGAGTTACACTTGTTGAACAACTTATGATACATGTTATGACATTTCATAAGGTATCTTCAAATGAAGATAATGGAGTAAAAATAGAGTGCCCAAGTTGGTGAGTGGATTATAACAAGCTTGTGGTAGGTGGAAGGAATATGATATTTTTAGCCTATTGACTCATATAGAGACTTGGATGTTGGACTTTTTACTAGAGATTTGGATGCCACATTTTGGATGGTTTAGCTCATGGTTTCCTAATTACCATTTTATGGTTTCATGTGTTGCTTCTCCTATTTATTAGGTCTTGTTGACGTATTTTCCCCTTCTCAGAATCAAATAGTCTAGCTTGAAAATATTGAAAATCTTGTTGATTTCCTTAAGTGCCTAGTATTCTTCAGATTTCAGGGTGTTTTCATTGTAAAAAACCCAGAAAATCCCTAAGGAAAATCCCCTGAAAAAACCTAGAAAACCTAGAAAAACCCAAAAATTTCAAGTCTTCTACCTTAGTTTTTCTGCCTTAGTCAGCAAATTGTTAGGTTCATGAACCTGCTAGTTCACCAATCTGTAGGTTCACTGATTGGAGGAATTAGTGACTGGAGGGCCCGGTAAGAAGATTTACAAAAAATGGCAAAGACAAATAAAAGAAAGCAGATAGCTCTGTCGGCTAATCGACTAATTTTTGAACTCCCCAAAAGTTCTAAATTTATGAAAATCATCGATAAGGCAATTTGTCAGTGAAAATGAAGGATAAAGGGCTAAGAACAAAGCCAAAGGCAAAGTTTGGAAAAAGTCAACTTTACCGACAGTAGAAAGAATGGGAATCAACTAAGGCAAGGAGGTTTTGCAAAATCAGAAATTGGGCCGACAAGGTCAAAAGAAGAGGCTCTACTGGCAAATCGGTAAGAAGTATAACTTACCGAATAGTTTTAAAATTCCCAAAATTATCGATAAGGTGATCCAACCATAAAACAAGACAAAGCAATTTTGCTTTGTAAAAGTTGAGATTTGCAGACAAGGCAAAAAGAGACATGAAAGGAGAAAATAAAAGGAAAAGAAAGAACAAGGCAAAGTTCGTAAGGGATGGATTTTGCCGATAAAGAAAAATAAGAAAGCCAAAAAGTGACTAATTAAAATGAAATAAAAGATCTTTATCAGGAAATCGACAAAAGGTAAAACTTATCCAATAACTTTAGAATTTTCCCAAATTCACCAATAAGGTGATTCTTTATCAAAAGTCAAGAGAAAAAGAAGCAAACATAGATAGTTCGTGAAAGTAATATTTTACTGATTGAAGACCAAAGAGTAAAGTGAAAAGACAAAGCAAGAGATGGTTCATAAAGATGAAGTTTTGCTGATAATGGGCAAAAAGGGATGAGGTGAGCCAAGTTTGAAAAAAGCTAATTTTGTCGATAGGGGGAGAAGGTGGAAAAGTTCATAAAATTGAAAAGTTGCCAACTAAAAGATGAAAATATGTAGAAGGCAAAGACAAAATGGTTGGTGAAAGAAATATTTTTCCGATAGGGAAAAATAAAAGGAAGATTTTGAAATAAAATGAAAATAATGAAAATAAAGCTTGTAATATAATGTAAGCTTTAAAATATTTGAAATTAAATATTTTAAAATGTTGTAAAATCTCTACATAGGGTTTTGGCAAGAAAATACATTTGAAATATCTCCTTCAGTCATCAATGCAGATCGGATTTGCCCAACTACTTCATAATCTCTAGATATTTTCACATTTATTGTTGTAGATGATGAATTAGTTGTTTGCATTCAAGGCAACAAATATCTCCCAGCTACTTCAAGATCAAGATATTTTCTACATTTATGTTTTGTAGATAGACATTTTTTTGGGTAGAAATATCTTCTAATAGGCCCATGGGGTGAATTTATTGTAATGAATGACTTAGGTCAGTAAATAAAATGCTATATATACACGAATCAAAGATGTAATGTTGTTGGATAAAGAGACATATTTTTGTGTTCAAACAAAACCCTACTCTGCTGTAATCGTGCCTCTTTAATCAATGTACACACTGTGTTTTTCACCTTTTCTATTGTTCTTTAATTCTATGTAGATTTAGAACTGGTTATTGTTTGTGAATTTTTAATTCCTTGCAATCATTTTCTTACCTTTACCTTTGTTAAGATCTGTATGATTTGTGTGAATTTATCAGTTGTATTTCATTATTTTGTGTATTTTAGCTTTGTGGGTATTCTATATTCAAACCTGGTGAATCACCTAAAGTACATTTTAGTTTCTCCTTCTTCTCCTTTACACAACAGTGATTAGATTAGGTTTAGTCTTAGCACACTCTGAATCTCACATTCAGAAAAGGAACCAATCTTCTTTGGAGGTTTGATTTCTTTTGCAAGGTCCCACACCTGGAAATCACTCCAATGTTTCACTGGATTGTTGTAGCACAACGCTTCAACATAGGGTACAAATCCAAGTGACAACAGGTCCTTGAGATGGAGGTTTTGATAGTGATTTTTGAAAGTACTATTATGCTACTAGAATTACTCTAGCCCTCTTTTTTGGTGATACTCTTATAAAGACGTAGATTCTACAAGTATATTGTAACATTTGATTACTAAATAATACATTGAGTTACTTTGGAGTGTGGAGTTTCTCTCCTAAAAGGGTTTTCCCCATGTAAATCACTATTACGATATATTATTTTTGTTGTGTGTACATACCTCCTCTCATAGATTAATATATAACATACATACATATATATGCATGTATGCATAGATATATATTATTTATACATACATATAACCCAAAGCTTATTTTTGCAATAATATTATGAAAATATTTTTTTCTAATGCATCTAATATACCCTTTATTCCCAAATTAAATCCACTTACCTTTCTAAGTGAATTTGAACATTCACACAAGTACACATATTATTTCAAGACATTTAAAAAACATCCTAGTATGATATACTAACATAAAAGGCTCTTTAGAATTCAATTCAAAGGTTTAGCACATGGCACCTATAACCAAATTGAATTAGGATGGCTAGGATGCTTGGGTTTATCACAATGTCACATTCAATTACCCCATGGTAGGATAAGACAAGAAGCATGCACACAAATCCATGTGAACATCTCCATATTGTCTCACTAATTATTTACTCTTGTAACCCATGCCCTTAAGCACACATCAAACATGTCAAGCACAAGATAACCAAAGAAATACAATAGTAAACCAAGGCATACATACACTCACACAAGGCACAATACATTTTGTGAAAATAAACATCAAATTGAACACATATAATAATGATCCTCTAATCATTTATATAGACATAATGTCTAAGTAAAAGACATGATAAATACACATTAATCAATAATTATAGTCTACTTAGAGCTTGATATTTATAAAAAATAATGCAACTATCAAATATTTCAATAGTTTACACAATTTCTAATATCTTATTTCAAAATATAAATAGTGAAGCTAAAAAAACATAATAAAACAACCATAAGATAACATCATATGTCTCATAATCACATAACCATGTCACCATCAATGCCATCACAATAGGGTACTAATGATCACAAAGCATAATAATTAAACATGTATCATCTATAATTTCTTCATAATTGCAATTATGGAATAACTCAAAGCTCTAATGACAAATTAATCTTTTAATCCTTATATAGACGATTCACTAATCAAACTCACTCATCACTCAAAATGATATCATAACAGTCAAGCATAACCCTCAACCATAACATCAATGCATGTATATAGTACTAAACATATGACCCATGCAAGATAAGAGTTAACACATGCATGATCATATACATCCCTTACCATATCCAAAGCATACCTCCACCTAGGTAGTCTATCTATAAAAAATGTCTAGAAAAGATGTTACCACATAAACATCATAGAAAATCAAGGTGAAGTAAGGACATGGAATAGGTGGGCCTTACACTCATATACATTGGTGGTGAGAATTGAGACCATAATACGCAAGTGGCGGTCTTACAAATATAAACCATTGCTGCTCCTAGTGCCTCTTTTGTAAGTTAGCAAGGTAAGTCTAGTCATGTAGCCTACAAATTCCACACACATGTTGCATTTATACATATCTTTTTTTATAAGTGTTTGTAAATTGTATACATCAAATGCAGACCACATAGGTAATGCATAACTATTCAATTTATTTTTATTATTGATAGGAAAAATTTATAATATTGTGCATATCATTCTGGGATGGCTAAAGAAAATTGGGGTGGTTAATTTCTTTGTTGGCTTTAGTTTTCTATAGTTGAATATAGGTGTGACCACTCAACTATTGAGACAATTTCACACCATTTCTTTTAGAAGAACAATGGGATTCATTTGAGAATATCCAATGCATCATTGCCACGGTAGCTGGGAGACAGACTTATTTTCTATATTTTAAGGGTCTTTGTCTTTGTTATTCTTTTACTTTTGGTTTTGCATTCTATTTTTATTTTTTCAAAACAATTTTACTTGCAAACATGTTTTAAAAGAAAAATTGCGAAATTTTCTTTCTTATGATTAATATTTGTTGTATCACTATTGGGTATCTTTGGAAATGATGATGAATATTGATAAATTACTAAACATGCTTTAAAAGAAAAATTGTGAAATTGTCTTTCTTACACTGTTGGGTATATTTGGAAATGACCATCAATATTAATAAATTACAATATCTATAAAGTTGCTTTCTTTTTATAGAATCATAATAAGTTTTTAAAACTATCATAACCATGAAATTCTTATAAACTAGTAACTGCACCTAAAGATGCTATTGAATGACTGACACACACAAATATTTATAACCTATCAACCAACTACGACATAAAATGTTTTTACCAAAACAAATATAAATATACATACTTCACTTACAAACTATAAATATTTTTACCTCACAACCATTTATCTAGTTATATTTTTCACACATCTATTTATTTTTCAATTCAAATATCAATATATTATTGGTGGCTCAAAATTATCACATATTCATTACAGATGCCATCCAAACATGCAAACAACCAGCTGTGGAAAAGAAATAAAATTGGTTTTATTGTGCTTTTACAGAATTGGTTTTTCAATTCAAATATCAATATGTTATTGGTGGCTCAAAATTATCACATATTCATTACAGATGCCATCCAAACATGTAAACAACCAGCTGTGGAAAAGAAAATTTTGGTTTTATTGTGCTTTTACTGAATTGGTTCAACAGTAATGGGGCAGCCATTTCGGAGCCTGGGAAAATGCGCCCAAGGTTCTAAACTCATGTCCTCATCCACGACTTTCCACCTGCATACAGAAAACATATGCAATGCCATGTCTTTACTAACATAAACAATTAGGGTTCATGACATGCTGGCATTTTTGTGAATTTACCTGTAACCAGTGACGAGGCGATGGAGGAAAACTGTAATTATAAGCTTAGCAAGATTGATTCCCACACATGTTCTCACACCTCCACCGAATGCTAAGAAGGTATAGGGTCTTGGAGTTTCCTACAAAATTACAGGAATTTTCTTTAAAACTCTTCATTTTAATCTAAAAATCCATATACATTACATTTTCTTTTTCTGTGGAACTTACATCGAATCTGGAGGGCTTGAATTCCAAGGGATCCTTAAAAATGGAGGGGTCAAAGTGTGTAAAGCGAGCGTCAATGTTCAAAATCCACCCCTTCTTCACTTGGAAGCCTAATTAATTCAACAGGTCAATTTTACTTCTCAATAAATAACAGAGCTTCTGTGATCATTTTAATTTTTTCTTTTTATGTCGAATGCTTTTTGATTTAATTGTGTATCTTTTTTCATGAAGTTTGGGGTCACTGATCATTTTAATTTTTTCTTTTTATGTTGAATGCTTTTGGATTTAACTGTGTATTTTTTTCATAGATGTTTTGGATTTAACTGTATGATCCGAAACATAGATGAAAAAAGATACACAGTTAAATTAAAAACCATTCAGTATAACTTCATGGACTGTGGAAAACTCATGCCAACTTCTTCTTTTTATTTAAGAAGATTGAAGTTAAATCTTAAACAGTGGGCACATTTTGTTTGTTATTGAAAAACATCTTAAACATGAAATAATGAGCAATGTTTCAGCTGAAATGGAATTTAAAATTGAAGAGATTACCCAGAACATTGCAGTCGTTGAGGGCAAGTCGAGGCAGCCATGAAACAATTGATGCCATCCTCAACACTTCCTTAACAACCTGCTTGAAAAGAATAAAGGGATGCAATACAGAGAGTACAGAACTTTTGATTAGATTAAGCTCTTCATTAATAATACCTTTGAGGTGTATACCATTCCATTAACATCTTCCAATTTTAGATGATCGTTGTATCTCTGCCTCACCATCTCCTGTTCTGCCTGTTGCCACAAGCAGTCAATTCAAGCTTTTACAGTGTGTTGCATGAAACTAATTTGATAACTTTCAGGGACAACTTACTCTAAGTTTGTGTTGAACATGTGGGTTCTGATCAACATATTTGACCGCCCACATCATCGCAGCTGCAGTGGTGGTTTGCCCAGCAAGAATGAGAGTGAGAATATTATCCTTGAGCTCAACATCAGTAAGCGTTTCATCTTTTGAGAGCATGGACTGCAAAAAGTCATCATGGTATTCCTGTCTTCTTCTCCTCCGTTCTATTGTCACATCCAAAAACTTCATAAATCTCTCCCTTGCCTGTAAAACAAAATCAATTTCTGACATTGATATTGAAGAACTTTGTTATTTGAGGTTTTGGATTATCCAAAATAACAAACAATTTGTGGTTGCATTCTTAGACTATGTAGTAATTTTTCTCATTAATATTTGGGATCACACTCCGTGATCCATCATCATCGAGATGTAGAGAGAGTAATAGAAGAGAATGTAATCACACTCCGTGATCCATCATTATCAGGATGTAGAGATATCCATCATCATCGAGATGTAGAGAGAGCAAGAGAAGAGAATGTAATCACACTTTGTGATCCATCATCATCAGGATGTAAAGAGATATCCATCATCATCAAGATGTAGAGAGAGCAAGAGAAGAGAATGTAATCACACTCTGTGATCCATCATCATCGTGATGTAGAGAGATAGAGAGATATCCATCATCATTGAGATGTAGAAAGAGAGCAAGAGAAGAGAATGTAATCACACTGTCTCTTGCTCTCTCTACATCTCGATGATGATGGATATCTTTCTATCTCTGTACATCCTAATCACACTTTGTGATCCATCATCATCAGGATGTAAAGAGATATCCATCATCATCAAGATGTAGAGAGAGCAAGAGAAGAGAATGTAATCACACTCCGTGATCCATCATCATCAGGATGTACAGAGATAGAAAGATATCCATCATCATCGAGATATAGAGAGAGCAAGAGACAGAGTGTGATTACATTCTCTTCTATTGCTCTCTCTCTACATCTCGATGATGATGGATATCTCTCTATTTCTCTACATTCTGATGATGATGGATCATGGAGTATGATTACATTCTCTTCTCTTGCTCTCTCTCTACATCTCGATGAAGATGGATATCTCTCTACATCCTGATGATGATGGATCATGGAGTGTGATCTGAAACATTAATGAGAAAAATTACAACACAGTCTAATCCAGGAAAAACTATCTTACAAATTGATATCCTTAATTTGCCGGTTGTTTAAGCTTTACTGACATTAAATCTCTATCGGAGTCATCCTGGATTTCACTGTGATTAAGAATGGAAGGGCTTAAATAACCTGTGGATTATAATTCACAATACACCGGTTGTTTACAGTGGGGCCAAAAGAACTACCTTGATGCCTCTATAGTAACGAGTGCCTGGAAGCTTGATGGGAAGGGAGAGCATCGCATCTGATACAAGATCCACATCTTTTCTGATGTTATTAATCTCTTCATCTCCTTCCACGCTCATGAGCATGCCACACATTATCTTAAAAGTAATCTGCATTACAATCACCCACAGCTTTAAGCAATTGCCCAAAAATGAAAAAACCTTAGAAATAAAACTCAGAAAAAAAGATACAGACATCCAGAGTATAATCAATCACACGGATGGAGGACAAATGTTTCCACTGGGTGAGAGAATGAATAATGAGGTTATCAATATGCTGCAGGGATTTGGCCAAAGCCTCTACAGTGAACAGCTCGCCCAGCAGCCTTCTCAGCTTGTTATGAGTTTCCTGTTTGACACTGAGCAAACTATTCTCTCCTACTGCTTCGTGCATAGATTTAATATAACTCTTGGTGAACTCTGAGAATTCTCCACTCAAAACAAGCTTTGCCACTTCTGGTCCGGGCATAAATACATGAGTTTTCCCAAAGATTCTCGTCTTGAATGCTATGCCGAACCTGCCAGCAATAATTACATCTTTTTTGAATTGTCTTGATGATGGATCATGGAGTGTGATCCAACAAATTAAAACAAAACAAGTAAAACCAGAAATATTCTGAATATAAGTTATGGACTGTCGAAAACTTATGTTTCAAATATGATTTTTTGTTTCTTAAAACTTTGCTGATAATTATTCAGCCTCTCTCTGAGAAGAATATGATCTGAAACATCCCTGAAAACAAAATTCAGGTGGAAAGAAATTGAAATTAGACCTGTGGTGGCGTTGACGGACGAATTCATAAACTCCTTTGGAGCTTTTGTTGGCAGCAATGAAGGCAAAAGTCTCTCCAAAGAAAGGGAAGCCTGTGCTTCCTGGTGGTTTGCCATTATTTCCATGCAATGAGAGTGCAAAGGTAAAGTGAGAAATGACAAGTGCCATTATTGCCATTGCCATTGCTAAGATGATCCACTGCCATTGTTGCAAAACAGCAAGTAGAGCGATTGCCATTGGAATTCGGCCACAAATTTGGCCTCACCACAGGCCAAAACACGTTATTAACCCAAGTGCGCACACTCAGGTGTTTCAGAAAAAAAAAATGATTTCACAAAGTAGTTGTATGCCAATTCAACCATATGTATTGACACTCTACTTAAATATCATTTGGTTTAATGGTCAAACACTCAATAACAATTTTACACCTCATCCATATAAAAAAGTGGTAAATGTTTTTTCTATTTTTATTGGCCAGAATTAACATTTGACTATTGAAATGGATGATGTTTAAGAATAGCTCTGTATTGAGCATGTAGTATATTTCACACTGGGTTTAGGTTTTCTACTCTGATCATGACATCAAAATTGTTAGAAAAGTTTTAACTTGGCATTTTTCTTTCTATGCATACAATACAAAATTTCATATTTCCAAGTGACGAATGCTTGGTCACAGGGAATTAGAGGGCTTGCTTTTAATCTATTGTAGAAACAAGATCTAACTATACAATGAAAGTATGTTGACTACTTAAAGTATCCAAGACCATTAACTGTGATAAATCATAAATAAAAATGGAAATAACCATAAGAGATACAAACCATAACACAAGATATACGTGGAGAAACTCTTGGAGGAAAAAACTCTACATCCAAAGAGAACAAAAGCTTATATTAATCCTTCAGAAGAGTTACACTAATACAACTTCACTTTTTGAATTTCTGCACTTTGTTACTTCAACAACTTGCAATACAACTTATATAACATCCTACTCCAAGCTTCAATTTATAGTCAAAGTAATATAAGAAACCATAAATGGTTTCCAATACAATGGATTCAAACCATGAGCCAAGTAGTCTATGCACAAAAGATACAGGTCATGACATATGTAGAGAGTTACAAGAATCTTTATAGAAACATCAAGACTTTTCTCATGAGCTTGGGCGTCCAACCTCACTAGAGGACAAACACAACTCACTAAAGACCAAATAACAACTCCTCAAATCAAAACCACTTCTTACACAAAGTCAAAGATGCTTTCTTACACCTCTTACAATGTCATAGATGCTTCTTACACCATTATAAATAGTGAGATTCCCTTCCACTTTATGGCAAGTGTCTAAAGGTGTTGTCATAGGCCAAATTAAGACTCCACTCTCAATGCCACCTTGCAAAAAATTTCAAGTACCTAGAAAATAATATTTAATTACAAAAAACATTCCTCCTCATGTGGAATGCCCAAGTTCTCCCTTCCATGATTCTTGGAGTCACATAAATAATAATTGACTGTTCAAATATTAAAAGTTAAGATACATAGTCTTAGGATTGCAAGGTTAATATCACCAATTATAACATTCTCCCACTTAATATTTGCATTACAATGGCATAATAGGGAATAAATAAACTAAATCAGGTGTTCGGAGAGGCAAGACCCATGGCCTTCTTGCACCAACTGAATTTTTCTATGCTCACTAGCTTAGTGGGAGAATCTACAACATTCTCCAAGCTGTCCACTTTCTATAACATGTGGTGCAGTCACGGTAGGAGGGTTCACAGAATGAATTGTCCAGATCGTGCAGCAAGAGTAAACACAACGGAAACAACTCAAAGAAATAAAGCATATGCAGATTCAATCATTTAGTATATCATAGAATTCAAATTCATATTGGTCGGCAACATGCGGGCTTACAATTAGGGCTCACAGGCCTGATTACATACATGCGCAAGATAAAGCTTTGAAGCTGCTTTGCACAAAATCTAAACTATCAGCTATCACTATGTTATGAACTTCTTTCCTAGGGATCTATTACATCCATATATATCAAGTCTAGACCAATAGATTCCTTTGCGTCGGCCAAGGAAGATCACAAATTCCAAAGAAGAGATGTAACGTGTGTACACAGATAGGTCAGACCTAAATGCATAGAACACTTCCGGAAAATGAATGGAATGATGTGCAGATCTTCTAGGAAGGTCAGCCACGATCCAAAGATCATTGAATGATGTGTCATTAGGCTCCAAAGATTGAGGAATCCTTCTGCAAGTTTCTCCTTCAGCTGGTTGCCAGTGAATATCAGGATGCTCTGCTCTAAGAAACAGTCAATCTTCTGATAGTGATATCTTTCCGGTATTGAAGTGTGGATCTATGAATTATTGATATGATGTAGATGAATGAATGTAAATGATAAATCCAGCTCCACAAGATTTGAAATGCTGGACCAAAAGTAGAAACTGCTTCTGACTGAATTGCTTGAACAGAGCTGGAAAATGAAAAGAAACAAACTAAACTGCAAACAAAATAAAATGCAAATATTTTTGGTTGATGTAAGATTACTCTTGAACTAGGGATGCTCTTGCATCAAACATTCGGGGTTATTGAAAAAGTGAGTCCCTCACTTTGCTGGGGCTAAGGGAGAACCAAGACGGTCCACCTCAACCTGAGAAATCCATGATGAATCTTCTTCCAGTCTGTCTTTCCACTTCACAAGATATTCTTTGTATTGTCTTCCTCTAGTGTTGCATCCAATTCTGCTATCCAAAATGTCTTCAATCTGCTCCGGTGCTTTGTGTGGCAACTGCTTTTTCAAGTCTTCTTCCATGCTATCACTGAACTCTGCTTCATGATATTGATATAGGTCTGCACTATTGAAAATAGGTGATATACCCAATTTCTCTGGTAGCTCCACTTCATATGCATTTTTTGAATCAAATTTCCTGAGTATCTTAGAAGGTCCAAACTTTTTCATCTTCAACTTGTTATATGTCCCAACTCGAAATCTTTCTTTTCTCAAGTACTCCGTCACGTCACTTCATCTCCAACTTCAAATTCCTTATGTCTTCTCTTCTCATTAGCCTTTTCCTTATACTTATTGTTCATGTCCTCCAAATGCTTTTTCACCTGATTATGCACTGTCTTCATATGATCTACAAAGTCTTCTGCTTCGACACTTCTCTTTTCCTCTGTGCTGATAGCTCTTAATTGTTCTATTCCTCTAGGATTTACTCTAATCACAATCTAAAAAGGTGTTCTTCTGGTACTCCTATTTATTGAATTGTTATAGGGTAAGTGCACAAAGATGAGGGACCAAAATGGGGTCTTATGTTACCACTTTTTTTTTTAAATTAAGAAACATTGATGTTGGATGAGAAATTGAAGATAGCTACACTCAAAATTTGAAGATGGAACGAAAACAAGAGTTGTAGTGCTCCGAATCTAGTTTCTAAACTACTATTTTTTTTCCAAAAATGGTTGAGATTAAGGGGTTCAAAAAGGGGGAGCACACAAATTGGTCCTATTTTTCTCAAAAAAACATAACACAACATTTGGTGTGCTCCCCCTAAAATGTTAACTTTTTTTTAGTATTTCAATAATCACTCCAGTGAGAAATTAGGTAACACCATGTAGTTTATCCCTGATTTTTCTAATAATTTTTTAATGAATAATTGATTTTTTAGTAATTTTTAAAGTGGACACATCCTGAAAAACATAAATTTGAGCATGCTCCCCCCTAAAATGTTTGAAAACTAATCGAAAATCAATTTTTTTTTTAATTCGTGTAGAATGGAGTCTAGTTTCTAAAAATATAACTTATTTCAATTTTTTATGAACAGTTAAAAAAACATGTTAAAAATACTAAACACTAGTTTTTGACAAAAAATGGACACACTTACAAAAGAAATTCAAGATGAAACACTAAATGTACTCAAAATGTGAAAAAAATTATATGGTTAGATAGCTAACAAAGAGCTTAAGATTATGGTAGTATTTTTTTTAGTTTTCATTGAAAAAAGTGCCATCCTGATGGGGAGCATGCTCTAGATTATCTCCATATTTTGTTAAAAATGATAAAAACACGTCAAATAAAGCTCATCATAATGCGAGCATGTTATAAGGCGATCGCGTTATGATGAGCATAACTAGCAATACAGATGCCAATTACATTTACTTGAAAGTTTCTAAAGCTTTTTCAACAAATCCATTTTTTCCATATCTTGCAGTCATTACATTCCATTATAGAACATCTCTTTGAGGTGTTACGTCTTACAATTGACATGCCTTGTCTATGCTTCCAGACTTTACATACATGTCTACAAGGGCAGCTGCACTTCCTATCATCTCTCTCTCTCTCTATTTCTCTCCCCTCTCTATGTCCTACCCTTTCTCTGAGTCTCTGCTTCCTTCCCCTCTCTACCTCCCACATTCTCTCTCTCTCTTCTTCCCTCCCCTATCTACCTTCTACTGTCTCTCTCACTCTCTACTTCCCTCTCCTATCTACCTCCTACTCTCTTTCTGAGTCTTTGCTTCCCTTGCCTCTCTACCTCCTACGTTCTCTCTCACTCTCTTCTTCCCCCTCCCTCTCTACCTCTTACCCTCTCTCTCACTTTCTACTTCCCTCCCCTGTCTACCTCCTACCCTCTCTCTCAGTCTCTGCTTCCCTCCCCTATCTACCTCCTACCATCTCTCTCTTCTTCCTTGCCATGTCTACCTCCTACAGTCCTCTCCCACTCTCTACTTCCATCCTGTCTCTACCTCCTATCCTCTCTCTCACTCTCTACTTCCCTCCCCTCTCTACCTCTCCTCCTCATTCTTCCCATCCAAAGAATTTTCATAAATTATCTTGTTTCCATTTCATTGAATCCCAATTTATATCATCATCCATCTTTACATGTCCTATACATTTATGCCAAAAGTAAATGAGCTTGTTTGTGGCATTGGGTGTGTTGGTGGAACCTTGGATGAAGATGAGATTGTTGCCAAAGTTCTCAGATCCCTACCTCCTGCTTATAAACACAAGGTTGTTGTCATTGAAGAATTCAGATCTTTATCAAATATCATAAGAGATCAATTGGTTGGAAATTAGTTGTATTTGAATTGGTTGAGTTTGGAGATGCCCCCAAGACTAAATCTGCATTTAAGGCTAGTGCCTCTTCAAAAGGAAAACAAAGGTATGATCCAGGAGAGAACTCCTCAAAGAAACTATCATGGTATGAAAAAGAAAGAAAAGATTTGGAAGACGATGAAGCAGAAGCTGCTCAACTTGAAGCCCTTATTGTAAAAAGACTGCCAAGAGGATCTACTAAGTATGAAGGAAAATTGCCCTTCAAATGTTTCAACTGCAACAAGATTGGTCATTTCGCTTCAAGGTGTCCAGAAAGATTTTCAAGAACTAATCCTAATAGATCAAGATTTCAAAAGAAATGTTACTATGTTCATGAAGATGATGATGATGAAGGAGTAACAGATGATGAATCAGAAATATGAAACAAATCCAGAAGTGACTGGGTATTTATTGCCATCAAGGAAGAAGATCTAATGCCCACTAAATCTGTCAATCATAAACAGGTAGAAAGAGCTTTAGCTACTCAAGTTGAAGAAAAGGTTGAATGGGTCATTGACAGTGGATCCTCCCACCATATGACTAGTGACAAAAACAAGTTCTTAGATCTAGAAAGATATGAAGGTAGAGTTGTAAAATTTGGTGATAATTCTGCTGGCAGAATCAGAGGCAGAGGGACTATTTCTTTTAATGGAAAGAACAAAACCAGTGATGTACTATATGTTGAAGGTTTGAAGCACAATCTTCTGAGTGTTGGGCAGTTAGTGGACAGAGGCTATGATCTCTGATTCAAAAATGGAAAATGCAAGATCTTTGAAAGTTCTGGAACAGAGGTTGCATCCGGTACTCAAACAAAAGGTAACATCTTCCACTTGGTTGGTACTAGAAAAAGTTGTTTATTTGTTCAAATTGATCAAAGTTGGTTGTGGGATAGGAGAATGTGTCATGTGAATTTTAATAATATCATCAAGATAAGTAACACTCAGGCTGTAAGAGATCTTCCAAGACTGGTGAAACCTACTAACAATTTGTGCAAAGAATGTCAGTTGGGTAAGCAGAGCAGAGTCACATTCAAAAGTAAGGAACAATCTTCTACCGGATTGTTGGACTTAGTACATACTAATCTATGTGGACCGACAAGAATCAAGAGTTTGCAAGGTGATAGATATTTCATGTTACTAATTGATGATCATTCCCAGATGATGTGGGTGACTTTCCTGAAAGAGAAATCTGAGGCTCTTGAGAAATTCAAAATATTCAAGGCTATGGTAGAGAATGAAACTAGGTTAAACATAAAATGTCTTAGGTCTGATAGAGGTGGAGAATTCACATTCAGAGAGTTCATAGAATTCTATGAGAAACATGGGATAAAAAGATAGTTATTTGCTCTAAGGACTCCACAGCAGAATGGAGTAGTGGAGAGAAAGACCTGGACCATCCAAGAAGCATCTAGAACCATGATGATGGAAGCAAATGTTCCTCAGATCTATTGGAGAGAAGCTGTAAGCACTGCTGTCTATAGTCTTAATCAGGTACAAATCAGAAGCAATACTGGTAAGACTCCTTATGAACTCTAGTTTGGCATCACTCCTATTGTGAAGTATTTTAGAGTCTTTGGTAGTAAATGTTTCATTAAAAGAGATGAAGACCTTGGAAAATTTGATGTTAGAAGTGATGAAGGAATATTCTTGGGTTATTCTACTCAAAGCAAAGCATACTGGTGTTATAACAAGAGATTGAGGAAGATTATAGAAAGTACAAATGTGAAGGTTGATGAAGGCATTGAAAAACCCTCAAGGTTTTATGAATATGAAAAAGATGATCAGAATGATGTTTTGGTCCAAGAAGTTCAAGCCCCTTCTGAAATTCAGATCTAGACTGATCCAGAGAATCCTGAAATATAGGAAGAAGAGATAAGTTTGAATGAACCTGTCCAAGAAATAGAAGTGCAAGAAATTCCCAAAACTCCCAGGTATGTTAGACTAAATCATTCTAAAGACTAGATCATAGGTGATAAAAGAAAAGGTGTTCAAACAAGAAGAAAGATTGTTCAAGACTTAGAAAAGTATTGTCTGATTTCAAAGATTGAACCAAAAATAGTAAGTGAAGAATGTAATGATGAAAGTTGGACTAAAGCAATGAAGGAAGAGTTGATGCAAATTAAGAAAAATCACACTTGGGATCTTGTTCCCAGACCTAGAAATAAAAATGTGATTGGGACCAAATGGGTCTTCCAGAATAAACTGAATGAAGATGGTGAAGTAGTCAGAAACAAAGCCAAATTGGTCTGCAAGGGTTATTCTCAAGTAGAAGGAGTTGATTTTGAAGAAACTTTTGCTCCAATGGCAAGAATTGAAGCAGTCATATTTTTTCTTGCTTTTGCTACCATCAAGGATTTCAAAGTATATCAGATGGATGTCAAGTCTGCCTTCCTAAATGGTGACTTGGAAGAAGAAGTATACATTGAGCAACTAGATGGATTTCAATTGTCTGATCATGGTGATATGGTCTGCAAGTTGAAGAAAGCACTATATGGACTCAAACAAGCCCCAAGAGCCTGGTATGAAAGACTGGATAAACATCTTTTGAGGATTGGTTTCAACAAAGGTACTGCTGACAGTAACTTGTAATTCAAGATTGATCATGAAAATATCTTGATTGTTGAAGTATTTGTTGATGATATCATTTTTGGAGGAAGAGATAGTATGTACAAGACTTTTTCAAATCAAATGAAAAGTGAATTTGAGATGTCTATGTTTGGGGAAATGAATTTCTTCTTAGGTCTGCAAATCACTTAAACAAGGAAAGGAATATTCATATCACAGACCAAATATGTAAAAGAATTGTTAAAGAAATTTGGAATGGAAGATTCAAAACCAATGAATACTCCCATGGCAACCGGATGTAAACTTAGCAGAGATGATAAATCTCCTAAGGCTGATCAGAAAAAGTATAGGTCAATGATTGGAGGACTACTGTATCTTACTCAAACTAGACTTGGCATTATGAATACTGATGGTGTTGTTGCTAGATTCCAAGTTGATCCTAGAGAATCTCATGTCATGGTAATTAAGAGAATTCTCAAATATCTAAAGGGAATAGTTGAGTATGGTTTATGGTATCCTAGGGATCATGATTTCTCTCTTCATGCATATATAGATGCAAATTGGGTAGGAGATGTGGATGACCGGAAGAGTACCAGTGGTGGTACATTATTTTTGGGGAAAAGATTAGTTTCTTGGCTAAGCAAGAAACAAGAGGCAATATCTCTATCCACTACAATTAGAGTGGAGTATGAGAAACCTATCACAATCTTCTATGATAACTCAAGTGCAATAAATATATCAAAAAATCCAGTGTTGCATTCAAAGACAAAACATATATCCATCAAGTTTCACTTTCTGAGAGAGCAGGTGAACAAGAATGAATTCAGATTGGAGTTTGTGCCCTCTAAGGATCAGATTGTAGACATCTTTACTAAACCTCTACCTAAGGACTCTTTTGAGTATCTCAAGGAGAAGTTAGGGGTTATTACCCCTCTAGTTCTGAATTAAGGTGCATTGATGTGCATTAGTCTAGTGGATCTCACTGTCATATCTTATGATTCAGATTGATGATAGGAAGCTGCCACTCAGGGGGAGTAGTCTATATGATTCTGATTGATGCAAGTATGTGCCCTTTGCCATTGATGTCAAAGGGGGAGAGAAGACATGTGAAAAACAAAAGTGGTTGCTGATCAAAGGGGGAGAAGTAAAGAAAGAGAAGACATATGAATGATTGCTGTTGATAGGGGGAGCTATGTCAGTTAGTGAGGAGAAGTTCATGTCTTGATGGTTAAAATAGTTTTTCACATCATATGTTGCCATCAATGACAAAGGGGAAGATTTTTGCAAGTATGGGCCTAACCGGTGTTGTCATTGATGTCAATGTACTCCTGTTGCATTGATGTCAAGGATTGGATGAACTGTGTGCTAAGAATATTAAGAAAATTAGTCCTATCAGAAGCAGAGAAGAATATAGAAGACATTGAAGCTCTATGTAGTAAAGATCCTAGTTAAGATGAAGATTAGAGAATGAGCATCAAAGGGCTTGTAGATATGTGTCTAAAGATGATCCAGTCAAGATTTGAGAGGTCTACATGAAGATTTGGAGAAGTTATGGCCATATGAGTAAAATTGGTTCTGACAGATGTTCAGAGGTGACAGAGTGACTCAAATAGGTCCAGTGAGATCCAGAAATGTAATATTCTATTCCACAGATTTGGTGGAATGTTTAGGAAACCAATGTGAATTGACAACTCAATTGGTTCATGTTCTGGAGGTCTGCAAGCATCTATTCTAATGTGACAGTGATGGCAGACTGTGTTCTTGATGTTCTGGATGAAGATGCAAATGATTTCAATAAGAAGAAGTGGTGTGGATGTTTTTGGTGATTCAGGAAAGCTTGTGGGGGTCTCTAGATTGTGTCCAGTTCGTGTTGGCAGTCTGCATTGAAGATTGAGCTTGTAATTGAAGATTTACTTCAGGGTGATGATTTTCTTCCTAATCATGGCCGACCGGATGTTTTGCACATCTTGCGGATGATCTTGAAGATGTTCTATGAAGCATCGCATGTTTCTCAAAGATTGAAGTCCTAGATATGTTGTGCCAACTTTGATGATCATTCCAAAGTTGATGTCTTGTATAAATAAGAATTGCAAAGTCATTTCAAAGTATAAAAAGAAAATGAGGAAATGGCAGAGAAGAGAAGAGCAAAAAATAGAGCAGAAGTATTGAGCTTAAATGGAACTAACTCAAGCATGGTGAAGATGCTAATCTCTAGTTCAAGTATATAATATTCATTATTCTATAGATAGTGTGTCTCCTGTAGGCAGTGGGCCTCTTGTGAGCAGTGCTCAGGTAGTGAGCCCTAATTGGCAAGTGCCATTTTGTTCTTATTCTTTTAACAGAGAATACAATCTTGGGTTAGTCATGTTAGGGGTAAATTGGATTCAACAATGAATATGCAATAACAATCAATATCAAATACCCAAAACTTCAATGAAATAGTGAGCTAAGGAAATCCAATAACAATGAATCATATAACAAAGCAAACCTTCCTTAAGATTGAAACTTCCATTGATTGCATATCAAAATCATCCTTGCATGTATGAAATAGGGCCCTCAAAGAGTGCACTTCTTTCCTTTGTTCAAAAATGTCGATTGAGAATGGTGGTGATAATGTTGCAATGAAGAGGAGCTTCAAGACGAAGGTAGTAGTGCGTAGTGCGTAGTAAGTAGTAAAAAAGTGTGATCACAAGCAATGAAAGAATTGGTGCCAAAGGTGCGCTGTAATTCCTGCAGAGTAACAATACTTAAAGCTTGGATGAATGAAATGGAGGAATAGGGTTTAATTTATAGACTTGGGAGAATGAAGATCAATGGTATAGAGAGACTGAGAAGATCAACGATTGAGAACTGTTGAGGAAGGTGCAACAAATAAGAAGAAGACATGTGTCTTGCTTTCTTTTGCATGAGAAGATTTGCTAAGACTAGAAAAATGAGTTAAAGCAATTAAAAGAATATAATAATTAGTTAAGTGATTTAAAACAAGAAGGGATTTGCGTGAGAATAAGAAGATATTTTGCTTTATTAAATATTAGGAATATTTAATTGCATGTGCAAGAAAGCTTGAATTATATTTAGAGATAACTCAATTTAGAAGAAAAAGTAACTTAAATAAATAATTGATTTATTTAAATTTAGAGAAGATATTATTGGAAGAAGCAATTAAATAATTGGAATTATTTAATTTAGAAGATAAGAAAGAAAATTAAATAAATAAATTTATTTAATTGTTGTGCAGGATTTTGGAAGAATAAGTAAAATATTTGATTGTATTTTATTTTTAGAGATTGAAAAGATTTAAATAAATTTGATTTGATTTATTCAAATTTGAAAGAATGAATTTGATTTAATTAAATAATTGGGAATTATTTAATTGTTTGGGAAGAATTTAATTAAATAAAGGATTTTATTTAATTGTTGGAAGAATATGAATCAAATAAATAAATTTGTTTATTTATTTTGTTGATAGAGGAATAAAGATGGAATAAATATTAAGAATATTTATTTTAGACCGAATCGTGTCATTTTTAGGCATATACATTTTGCCCCTCTTTGATGCAATGTAATTTACGGCGTTGCTTCAAAGAATAAATAGTCTAATAATGATACATGCTCCAGTTTGCCCCTGGTATAGGTTATGATGATAGGATGCCCCCTTGGGAGATTGGACGAGAAGAAGGCAGAAGGTGAGAGATGGACGATCTCACGAAGATGAAGGGAAAACTTGGTTAGGTTTGAAGAAAATAGGACGCATTTCAAAGAAACGGGAAGAAGACTAGAAGAAACAGGTGTGGGAAGTAGTCGTAGTCGCCACGCAGCAAGATTAGGGTTTGTATGCTATATATAGGAGCTGGGTCCACAAGACAATTCATTTGCACATTTGTCTTAGTTTGATTTGCTTCAGAGAGCTTAGAGCAGCATGGCAGCTAGAGAGGTGAATATTCCACGCGAGGAGCATTGATTCGAGCGCGTTCGTCGATTCAACTAGCCAGCAGAGGCAGGACCCCCAGTATGTATCTCAAAAAAATTTCCCTAGGGTCAAGTTTGAATGTCATAAATGCTAGGAGAAAAATAGGTAGATAGATGCAAAAAAAGCCAGTGCGATGCATATGTTGCATGAAACAGTGCATGCATGGTTCTGTAGTGCATGCATAGGATAAAACAATGCATATGTTAAAGTCACGCATATATAGGAAACTGTGGCGCATGCATATTCCTGCAGCGCTTATACGGTATGTTGCGGCGCACGTATCGGAACGGCGCATATGTAGCATAGAATAATGCGTACATAGATTTTTGCCACGCTTTTGCCAGAAATGGCACATATGTCAAGAAACAGCACTTTTTGTAAGAAACGGTGCATTTACCACTTGTTGTGGTGCATATGTTATAGATAGACAGACTACTTAGCAAAATTGACTTGATTGGCGTCCTATTTGATGCGTCAATCGATAAGCTATCTCCGAGATTGTAGGAATTTAGTCAAGAGATGTGTGCTATTTTGATCAATTTGAAATGCTAAGTTTAGTTGATATGGTTCTATATTTATGTTGAGTATGGTACTTGCAGCTTTAGGTTGATGCCTTGCTTTGCGTGCTTGTAGGAGGATATACAAGATATGCTTTAGTCTAGGGAGCAGTTCCCTATGCCTTTGTTGCTGACTGAGATAGACAGAGAGGCGCTTGGTGCTATGAGACTGGATTACATTTGCTTCATGCCTGAGGTTCAGGTGAACCGTGGCTTGCTAACTGCCGTCGTGGAGAGGTTTCACAGCAAGGATGGCACCTTCCACCTTCCTATTGGTGAGATGACTATGACATTGGAGGATGTCTACCGGATTTTGCATTTGCCGATTGATGGTGAGCTTGTGGAGTACGATCCACAGAGAGGTGCAGGACTCACCAAGTGCAGGTGAGTGTTTGATGACCCAGAGCTCGTTGGACAGGTCATCCCTTGGCAGGATATTCATGATTACTATGACTACTTCCCAAGGATTGTAGTAGGACTGATCAGAGGCATCGTATGCCCCAACAGGAGATCGCATGGGTTCCCCATTGGATGGGGTAGGATCATGGAGAGGATGGTGATAGAGGGCACTCAATATGCTTGGGGTGTGTGTGTACTTGCTCACTTATACCACGATATGCATCAGGTAGTATATCACAGGAGTACGAGCCTATCTGCAGGTGTATCACTACTACAGTTTTGGCTATGGAAGCACATAGCGATTACGAGACCGATATGTGTGTTTGACCAGCAAAGGGGAGAGCCATATAGCTATAGCTATGCAGGGGTGATTTCTTAGCATAGGCTGGGGAAGCTAGAGTATTGGATACATGCTTTGGACGGGGTAGATGTGGTCATCTAGAGACCATATCAAGATTGCGAGCTATGGGAGGACGAGGCAGACGAGCTACCCTACTGCTTTCAGACGAGCCAAATTTGTCCCAAATTTGTTCATGACTAGCAAAACCTTGTCAAAAATATTATCCTAGACATCATGTAGCATTTTGTCCTAAACCCACTCTTAATCCCATTAATTAAATAAATTTTATTTATTTAATTAATATCCCAATCATATCCTAATCCCACTTAGCTAATTAATTAAATAAATTTTATTTATTTAATTAATTTCATATGCATAATCTCATTTATCCTATCCTCATCCCAATTAATTAAATAAATTTTATTTGTTTAATTAATTTCCACATCATATCTTATCCCATCCTATTCATCTTTCAAATTAATTAAATAAATTTTATTTATTTAATTAATATCCAACTCATATCCCAACGAATTCAAATATTTTATTTGAATTAACTACTCACCTTTCATCACATTCCAACACTTGTCCAGTCAATCATGTGTTGTATTACAACTTTCATTCAAAGCCTTCACATGCACAACTAATGGGACCTAATTTTAGTATTTGTCTACACAAGCACACCTAAGACTTATCTTCCCTTGCCACATGTCAAATGACTACAATTTTTTAATGAGCAAGGAAACCTAACCTAATCCTATCCATCCATTTCATCTAAAGCCCTAATTGATCCTAGCCATCCATTGGAACCAAGCCTTTCCTATAAAACAAGCCTCTCTTGAGCCAGTAGAGGACAATTTTCATGATTCTTCTTCATGCAACCTCACTCTGCTAAATTTTCATCTCAAACCATCATCCATCCTCATTCTACCAAAATCTATCAACTATCAACTATCAACCATCCATCATCTATCTCTCCATCAATGTTATGCTGCAGAATCGAGCAATCAACACAACAAAGTGATTAATCAATTGAGCTCATCTTGCATCTTCAAGGTATTGAATTATGTGGGTTTGGGTTATGCATTTCAATTGTTTGATCATTCCCATTTATAAATCCAAATTTTTTGATATACATTCTGGCATGCCCAGTGGGACTCACATCCTTGATTAACCCTCCTTGTTTGAGTTGTTTTTGTGAAGTTCAGATCTCTTGGAGCGTCAATCTTTCATTTTACAAGGTTTTGTTGTAAAAAAAAATCACATCTTTTTAACCCTAGTTTTGTCAAGATTTGCAAATTTTTGGTATAAATTGTTACAGGTTGCATCCTGGGTGAAAACCGAATGCACCATTGCGATTAGCTATATTCGTTTGTCAAAGATGCTTTTCATCAAACTACTCACAAGTGGGTTACAGGATTTCATGTGTCAAAGACATATCATTTGAAACCTTTTTGCTTGCTTTAACTTGTGGACCTAATCATGGCTTATAACGCGTGCCTCGTCATCAAATTTGAAGACAACATATTTCCAGGTGCACTCGACACAACTTTTGCTCTTTCTAAACAACTTGTTTGTCATCACACTTGGATTTGGGCTTAAAACGAACAACTTGCTTGTGATCACATAATCAAAATTGGGCTAAAACGAACCATTGTCTTCCATCACATTTGGATTTAGATTTAAAATGAACAAGTGCTTGAATTATCTTCCACATATTTCATTCTTTAAAGGGTTAATTTACAATTGCGAGTGTGAATCAAGTGATAGCTCACTTGGTTTGCTTTTGTAAACCCTATCTAGGAGGCCTGCTTGGAGACACACCACTCCAAGGGATGACCTCAATCAAGGCTGAATCGAAAGACACCCTCATTGGGAGTTGTAAATCTTGTCACTCTTGGCTAAGCCCCAAAGAACTTTATACCTTTGGGAAGTGAAGGTGAAGGGTGGGTTACCCCTTTCTCCTGGCTGTGTGGCAGGATTTCGCTTTCAATTCCTTAGTCAACCTTGTGCAAATCTAGCCTAAGACCTAATTGGCCATTCCCACTTGACTAGACATTAGGCTTGTTGATGTATCTTCCATGTGTGCTTGCTTAATCATCATTCTTCATATTTTAAAATTAAACTTGCTTATGTGTCTTGCGTGAGTGATTCATGTGTGTATATGCATAATCATTTATTTGAATATTGCCACACCAAGCTCTAAACACCAAACACATAAACAATTCATCTTACATTTCATCCACATCACCCAATCTTGTCATTCCATATCACATCCTATCACTATCCTAATCATATCCACATCATCACCGAATCATAACCAAGCACTTGCCAAAAGGGACTTAAGACTTAAACACTTGTGTGACATCATGTCAACCTTAGAGGACCTCCAAAAGCTCCTTCATATGCTTCGCCACATACATGCAAGCCAATCACCTTTAGAGCAACAAACCTTTCAAAGCATTCAAGAACTGATTCAAATATGTCGAACAAACCAATCCTCACACATACAATACCTCTTGGCAGAAATCCAACACATCATGGCCACTTGCAAAGTCCAACGACCATCCTATCTAGCACCTATCCCATCATATCTATCCACTCATCAACCCAATTCGATACCAACTTATTCCATTTCTTCTAATGTTATCCCTTATCCACATCAACACATCACATCACAACACCAACCAATTCAACAATTCCAACAACAACAAATCATATCACAGTAACAAATCCAAACACCATCCCAACCTCAACAAATTCCACCTCAACCCTACATGTCATCATTTTCAACTTCATACCAATCTAATTCATCCACCTATCATGTCAATGCCACATCAACATATCCACCCATATCACAACAACATGTGCACCCAAATCCACCTTGGCAACAAGATCAAATGCCCTCAACTTCATACCAAACCCAAGACCTTTTATCTACATATCCCACCATTTCACTCAACCACCAAGACTATCAATGGTCTCGAAAACAAGTACAAGTGAGCCTAAGTCTACCTTTACAACAAGAAGCACATCCAAGTCCAAGTGGTCCCTTGTACATAAATCAAACAAGCCCAAGTTATCCTATGCAAGATCTAATAACCTTTGACAAGGGAGATACCAATCTAGAGTGGCCACCACCATGTGATCCCAATCATAATCCATTGATCCCTCCATCTTTCAAACCACCAAGCCCTCCATTACCTTCATCACCATGTCATTCTAATCCTTCACCTAAGGATGCGGCTGAGATAGTTTTACAAAGGATGCTTGAAGCAAAACTCGTTGAACTTCCTCAAGTCCAACCATGTGAAGAAAGTCCATATGATGAACATGATTATTGTGCATACCATAGGACCAAAGGCCATAATACAAATAAATGCCCAATATTTGTCCCAATTGTTTACAAGGTGTACCCACCTATAATGGGAAAACAAGCCACATCATCCCAATCCCATGTGTCACCCCCATCTAGTCCAAATCCTAATCCACTCAATCCAATTATCCCTTAACCTAATCCTAATCATAAGCCTACAACACTATCTACTATTATCATCCATCCATTATATTGCTCATCCACTCATACACTTGCAAAGGATGTGATCCATTGGCTACTAGCAAGGAATAAACTACCTCCATGTCAAACACCCATTCATGAGCCTACCAAAGAACTTCCAAAGGTCATGTCCAATCCTATAATCCCATCATGTGGTCCACCTATCCTTGAGCCTATCCAAGAGTCCTCAATTAACATTCTTAGCCCTTCAAGCCCATCATGTGACCTACAAGCCATCAAGCCTATTCAAGAGTCATCATGTTCTCATGTTGTTGACCAAAAGCCTATCCAAGAGCCTTCCACTTCCATTCAAGCAACCCAAGAGGTATGTCAAAGGTTTAATCCTAAGCATGTGGAAATATTAAGCCCTAGTCCAACTCAATATCAAATGCCTTCCATCCAACCCATCCATAACGTGTATCTTTTCCATGATCAAGATGATAGCCATAATGATGAATCTATCTATGAGCCACTTGATCCTATCCATCTCCCAACAACCATTCATGAGCAAGCTATCCAAATTCAACCCATCCATAATATTTACCTTCTTTATGATCAAGATGATACCTATGAAGAAGCTATCCATGAGCACCTTGATCCTATCCATAATCATAGATCTATCCATGAGCAAGATATCCACATTGCTCCTAGTCATCTGCCATCTAGCCCTATCCATAATGAGCAAACATCCACTTGTCATGATGAGACACTTGTCCCCCAAGCAAGCATAGAAGATCAAATCAATAACTTGGATCTGTGTATATGGAAAAATGGATTAAATCTAAACTAATAAAAACCAAAGAATCCAATAACATAAAGAAAACGAATTTAAATAAAAGCCATGACAAATAATCAATGCAATAAAGACTTTTACCGAAATTTGTGTTGTTTCCTTTGGATTGAATGTAGAATTGCTCAATGAAATTGCAAAGCCATAGCTGCAACAAGCAAGTGTAGTGCTCAAGAGATCAATGTCAAAAGATCGTTATAGTGCTCAATCGACGCGTTGTGTATGCTCGAAGCTCTGTTAAGTATGCCTGAGAATACGATCGAAGAGAGAGAGCTAAATGAAGGAGATGATGGGGGTTTATATAGATTTCAAGGAAAATCGATCAACGGTCCAGATAATTCAGAAGAATCAATGGAGGAGATAAGTTGAGGAATGTGCAACGAATGAAAAGCAGACATGTGTCTTGCTTGCTTTTGCATGAGAGGAGTTATCAAGAATAGAAGAATGAGTTAACTGAAGAGATAAATCAATTAAAAGAATAAAGCAATCAGTTAAGTGATTTAAAACAAGAAGAAGGGATTTGCATGAGAAAAGAAGATATTTTGCTTTATTAAATATAGAAATATTTAATTGATAAGCAAGAAAGCTTGAGTTATATTAGAGATAACTCAAATTAGAAGAAAAAGCAATTTAAATAAATAATTGATTTATTTAAATTTAGAGAAGATATTTTGGAAGAAATAATTAAATAATTAGAATTATTTAATTTAGAAGATTTAAAAGCAAATTAAATAAATAAATTTATTTAATTGTTGTGCATGATTTTGGAAGAACAGAAGATTATAAATAAAATATTTGATTTTATTTATTTTTAGAGGATTGAGATAATTTAAATAAATTTGATTTGATTTATTTAAATTTAGAAGAACAATTGATTTAATTAAATAATGTAAATTATTTAATTGTAGATAAGATAGAATTGTGATGAATTAATTAAATAATGGGATATATTTAATTAATGTGGATGTGAATTTTGGAAGGAGGATAATGATCAAATTAAATAATTAAAATTATTTAATTGTGGAAGAATATAGAGGAATTTAATTTAATTAATTAAATAAAGAGGATTTATTTAATTAATGTTGAATTTAGGAGATTTAGAAGAATTTGATGATAATTAATTAAATAATTAGATTATTTAATTAATGTTTGCAATGCAGGTGATTAGACAGATAACAGAATGCTAGTGATTTGACGACACGGTCATTTTAGGGTGTCTACAGGATCTACATGAACACAATGCTAATCAAGATCTTAATGATCCTCCTTCCACATCCACCATCGATTCCACTTCAAATCCACCATCATATCCCCTTGGTCTTCCCACCTTTATACATGAATGTTCTTCCTTAGGACAACAATGACCTCTATCCACTTCACCTTCTCCATCCAATAACAAACTCAAGTCTAGTGTTCAAACCACACCAAGTCCCATTGTCCATCGCATACTCCAAAACATGAACTACCAAGGCAAAGGTCTAGGCCTTTATGAACAAGGTATTTTGGAGCCAAACCATGTCAAGATCCCTCCATGCTCATATGGCCATGGATACACACCCCAAGATAAACAAGGCCAAGATGTTGGTAATCCCTTCATGCATCCTAAACCTATCACTTTCCATCACACCCCCCATCTACCCAAAACATATGTAGTCATTCTACCTCCATCATCCTATAAATGTCAAAAGCATGTGACCATACACCTTCTGCCATCCACTTTGCCTCCACTTTTACCAACTCCAAATATCCCTCCATCCACCTTGCCACCGTTGCTTCTAACACCTAACATACCTAGCATTCATAAGTATCCTTACATCCCTAATCATGGCCAACAAAAGCACACATCGTTTAAACATAAAGCTTCCAATCATTCCACCAACCCCGCTTCCACCAAACCCATGGGATTCCAAAATAAACATTTGGATGCCTTTATCTATAAAGCTAAAAATCCAACTAACACTCCTAAGGACCCTCATGCCTTAGGGCATAAATGTGAAAAGTCTCTAAATCATCCATCTTCTAAGCAACATACATTCACAAAGCTATCCAAGCCCATACCTTCAAAAGCAAAGCCCAAAAGCAAAATGGGGTTCCTAAGCAAATAGCTAGCAAAGTGAGTGAGGCATCCTTATCCACCTCTCAAGAATCCCAATCACCTATATCTATCCAAGAGCCTATTTCCATCCAAAACTTCCATTCCCTTCAAAAATCCCACAAGCAAAGCAAAAGCACTAAAAATCCTAAGTCCATGTGGGTCCCTAAATCACTTCATCAACCATCCCCTAAGCAAACATCTCCATTGCTTCCTACACCACCATCCAATCAAAAGATTCAATGTTTATCACATTGTGTGCAGCCATTGGTCATGGTTCCCTTCCACTCCGTAGCACCTCCACATAACTACATCTCCCCATCTTCCATCCATTGTCCTACATATCTTCCCCATGCTATCCCTATGGTCCATGCTTTTGCATAATCCTCTCATCCATCTTCATTCCATAAGCCTATATAAACCCACACCATAAGCCACTAGCCTACCCTACCGTAATTCCACATCATAATCCATTATCTACCTAATCCATCTCCTATCCATGCAATCCCTTATCAACATTGATGAGCATAATGACATGGTCCATAGACATCATCCATCTCTAATGGGACACTATCACCTCTCATAGCACTAGCCACTTGAGTCCCTCCTATCCATTACCATGGTGAAAACCTGGCAAACAGGCGCCATGTGTAATTGTCATCCCATCTAAAAAAAAAAAAAGCAAAAGAAGAAAAAAATAAAAAATAAAGTAAAGATAAATCCCTTCATCCAACGGTGAAAACCTAGTAAACAGGCACCTTGGATAAGTACCATGATGAAAACCTGGCAAATAGGCATCATGTGTAGGTTGATCTTCTATGTCACTTACACTTGGGGGCACATTGTCTCATCCAACCTATCCATTTCCAAACTATCTATCCCATTATATCATTTACCATCCTACATTCCTTAGTCATTACATAAGCATGCCTATCCTATTGAACCAATTTATCCATCCTCCTTTTGATCTTGATGAAGACATAGGGGAAAAATGTTGAAACATGTTTGGATATTTCTTGACATACCTTCTTTCCAAACCAAGGCCTATCCATTGACCATTCATCCATCCCATTTAAACCAATCCATCATGTCATCCTATCATCATAAGTGCCATGTAAAATCTAATCTTATCATCCCATTGTCATGAACTTTGTCATGTAAAAACCCTAAGTCTACTACTTAGAATGGGGCAAGTTCTTCCTATGCAACATAACCTTTGGAGATCACATCCTAGCTCCCTTATGATCCATCCAGTATGGTGTATCCTTATCATGAGCTTTCCATCTTATAGCTTATCCCGATCTGTTTATCATGAACTTTCCACTATAGCCTACCTATCCATTTATCATGAGCTTTCCCTTTTATGGCCTATCCTCTTATCTATCCATCCAACTCTCATGAACCTTCCATCCCATCCAACTATCATCAGCCTTTCATCTTATCCACTATCATCCATCCTTTTATCCATCCAATCCCATTCAGCCATCCTTGCACCTAGACTTGGTTTTCCCTTGTCATTGGTATCAAGCACAAAGGCTACCTAAATTGTAAATCCATTGACATCCCAAAATATCCCCAAAAATCCAAAAAAAAAATCAAAATATTCCAAAAACACAAAAAAATCAATATCCAACGAAAAATCCAAGCAATAAAACCATTCAATCATCAACCAAAACAATCAACTCCATCAACATTCAATCAAAATCAAATCCTCATCATCATCAATTCTTCTTATCAATAACATTCATTCATCCATTTCAATCAATCGCTTCTTCCAATCATATCAATCAAATCAATCTAAGCAATGATCTTAAATCCAAGTCAGATTAATCCAAATCAAGCAAGCTAATCAATCAAGGAACATTATCCAATCAAATCAATAGGTTTTGATCCTAATCTTGTCATGAACCAAATCAATCATCATCAATGGTATATAGCATTCCCACATCCTTGTGTTGATCTAGGGATATAGCTTTCCCCGTAATGACAACACTATCATCATCAATCAAACAATCAATTATTGGTTTATGACTTGACAAGGGCAATACCTTGTTTGTTTTACATCCTTTGAGCACATTGAGAACACTTGCTTAAGCTTAGATTGAGTGGACACTCTAATCATCACACGATCACTATCATCATTCAAAACAATCCAATTATCAAAACGATCAACCCAACAATAGACAACATCACAACCAAAGCACATCAGTCCAATCCATTTTCATCATCTCATCAACAAAACATCAGAACTACATCTCATTTCCATTGTTAAGTGCCTTGATCCCATGGATTCAGGGTATGTAGGCAGTCTGGAGTACAAAGGAAGTGCCCAGATTCAGGCACAAATGATATTTTCCTCTTTCTCCTCTTATCATTTCTTATCATCTATCTTCTACAATAAACAATTTCTTCCAATCAATCTATCATCCATTCAAATCAATCCAAAGAATCCAAGCAATGATCCAAGTGCAAGCCCATCCTTAATCCACACCAATCAAGTTAATCAATCAAGCCAAGTTATCCAAGTGCAATCCATGGTCTTGATCCTAGCCTTGTTGTAAGCCAAATCAATCAGCCAATCAGCCAACCAACTCAGCAAACGACCTTGTGTTGATCTAGGGCTATAGCTTTCCCCATAATGACAACACTCTCAACTATCATCATCATGAAAATAATTAATCATTGGTTTACAGCTTGATAGGGGCAATACCTTGTTTGTTTTTGAATCATTTGTGCATACTTGCTTGCTTGCTTGTGTGTGTTATCTTTTTATCTTGCATTTGTATCACATCGGTATCATTTCTAGCTAATATTCATATCTTGTGTATGTTGGAATAGCTTTTTGCACTATCCTTTGCATCTAAGGTCATATCATACCTTTTGTGCATTAGGAATTTAATGCTCTAAGTTTACTTCCTCATACATTAGACAAGGTTGTATTACGCTGGGGCACGAAACACATCATCACCCTGGTTCCTTATACCTTGGTGCATAACGTATAGTGCTATATCAAACATCATGGTTTCTCACTTTCATTGCAACATAACACATCATTAATTTCTTCTATCCATTCCCTTATCTTTCTTTCTTAGCCAATCCCTTTCTTTTCAAGAGCATACTTGCGTTTGTCCAACCTGCCTATCCTCTCGAGGGGGCATCATCATCCTATCATTCCATCATCATCTTATTCTTTTCATCACCTTATCATTTTCCTCTATCCATACCTTAACTTCTTTGAAATGATATTACTCGACACAAAGCTCATCATCTCAAACATCATCTCAAAGAGGGGCAAAATGTAGACACCCAAATTTGTCCCAAATTTGTTCATGACTAGCAACACCTTGTCAAAAACATTATCCTAGACATCATGTAGCATTTTGTCCTAAACCCACTCTTAATCCCATTAATTAAATAAATTTTATTTATTTAATTAATATCCCAATCATATCCTAATCCCACTTAGCTAATTAATTAAATAAATTTTATTTATTTAATTAATTTCATATGCATAATCCCATTTATCCTATCCTCATCCCAATTAATTAAATAAATTTTATTTATTTAATTAATTTCCACATCATATCTTATCCCATCCTATTCATCTTTAAAATTAATTAAATAAATTTTATTTATTTAATTAATATCCAACTCATATCCCAACTAATTCAAATATTTTATTTGAATTAACTACTCACCTTTCATCACATTCCAACACTTGTCCAGTCAATCATGTGTTGTATTACAACTTTCATTCAAATCCTTCACATGCACAACTAATGGGACCTAATTTTAGTATTTGTCTACACAAGCACACCTAAGCCTTATTTTCCCTTGCCACATGTCAAATGACTACAATTTCTTAATGTGCAAGGAAACCTAACCTAATCCTATCCATCCATTCCATCTAAAGCCCTAATTGATCCTAGCCATCCATTTGAACTAAGCCAAGCCTATAAATCAAGCCATCTACAAGCCATTTAGAGGGAGAAGCGATTAGAGGGGGGAAGAATCTATTCTACAAGTATCCTCATTCTGTCAAAATCACTCTTGAATCTATCACATCATTCTATCATCTTCATCTTAATGTTATGCTATAGAAGTGAGCACTCAACATTCCTCCAACAATCATCCTTCAAAATCTTGCATGCTCATGCAAGGTGGAGAAGAGAAATGGAGATAAATCAAGCATAGCATGGAGATCGGTTTGCATTTACATTTGTTATTTTGATTTTCATGCTGTCTTGTGCTTCATTGTGCATTGTTAGGGTTTTATCATTGTTGATTATACATTTACCCTGATTTGCAATTTTACCCTAACTACACATATCAAGATTGCGAGCCGTGGGAGGACGAGGCAGACGAGCTACCCTACTGCTTTCAGACGAGATGGCTAATAGGATAGACGCGATTCATACTAGAGAGATAGATTATAGGTAGAGTACAAAGGCAGTTCGGCAGGAGGCAGGGCATGCCATAGGGACAGGCTTAGTTTGCATGAACACATGCTGAGAGGGTCAGATGGGGGCTGTTGGTGTCTTATGAGGAGGCCCTAGCAGAGTTTCAGCAGACACCCTACATCACCTAGGACATGAGGAGGGAGATAGCAGATGTGGGGATGATGCAGGACTACGAGGATTGGCTCACTGCTCACCTGTTCCTGAGATACTCAGGACTTGGGGTGTGGTGCCTCACATAGATGAGGCAGACTCAGATGATGAGGGCCAAGTTGGCCAGAGGAGGAGGAGGAGGAGGGGGAGAGGGAGAGGAGGATGGAGAGGTGACAGAGATGGAGGAGATGATGGAGGAGGAGGTGGAGGAGGTGGAGATGATGGAGGCTGACCTAGACAGAGGCAGAGAGTCAGGGAGGGACCACAGGTTGCATAGCAGGTACCACAAGTACAGCGGGCACAGACGCTGCCACCTCAGCAGATGCCCCAGCCACAGGGGCAGGGACAGGCATAGGCAGATGTTCATGAGAGGACTATAGCCACTTTGAGAGGATAGGTCAGATAGCTGCAGGCACAACTCAGGAGGGTTGAGGCTCGACGAGAGACAGACGTGGAGTACATTACTGGGCTTACTAGAGAGAGAGATATGGAAGACGCTTGGATACGAGTTATTCGAGTGGAGAGGGATACCACAGTGGCAGCCTTGGGGATAGATGCGATGAGTAGTTTCCTGGTTGGGTAGGTATAGTAGGCACAGGCACAGCTAGTACAAGCATAGGGGCAGCTAGCACAGGCACAGACAGAGATGGAACAGGTGGGGGGGTAGCTAGCAGAGGTGCAGGGTGAGCTTTCTAGAGTGCAGGCTTAGACACAATACTACTAAGGAATATACCATGGCGTGGTACCAGCTAGTCAGAGGGCTCTGAGCTATAGGAGCCAGTCTATGGCCTCATAGAAAGAAGGTCCATCAAGGTCAGGGGCCTCTATGATGGGCCCACAGTAGTCTGAGGCCAACATAGGAGGGGACACAGGAGATACTACCGATAGCAACAATCCACAGTAGCAAGGATAGCAAAGACTCATAGACCTTGGGTCCTATGTACCTTTTTGATGGATCAGATAACTGGATAGACTTGTACCATTCTTGCATTTTGAGACACATATCACCATCCACTAGGATGTATTTTTGTATATGACACTGATTCAGAGACAGACATTTTGATATTGTACATTTGGACACATTTTTACAATATTTATATGATACAGCTATTCGAGGCTTTCTCTATGTATGAGTTATGATGTATTTCTATTTGTATGATGCGATGCACATGTTTGTCTAATGCAGACTTAGATGTTTTACTTGATGCTATGTGATGTTTGTCTAATGCAAGATTTCATATGATGCTATGTGATGCTACATGACTTAATGCAGACCTTGGATGCTTTATCTAACATGTTTCTAATGTGTGTGAATGCAAAGTGATACCTATATGATTATGCAACTTATGGGATGCACTTATCTATGTTTTTGACTTTTCCAGTTTTTTGACACTATGATGATTGTTTATGGATGACCTGATGCACTTGTTATGTATGCAACTGTTCTAATCATGTAAATGACTATCTTATATGATATGATATGAAACTATATGCTCTATTTTGTGATGTCCAAATGTACTCTATCGACACAGAAATGACAGAATGATAGAAGATTGTTTGAGAGAATGACTCGATAGATAGAAAAAGACTCACAAGCTTCCCTTTGTATTGTTACTTTGCTTTGATTGGATCTTTTTATTGCATGAGATATGGATGCATGGGTGTATAGATGGATGTATAATGGACACTTTGATTTTTGACATCTTGATGGTGCAAGTATTTTGAAGTGCTTATTTCATCATTGGGCGATTTTTTTTTTTTTGGGTACTTTTTCCGAATGTTGTAAGTTAATGCAAGCATCTAGGTATAATTTGAACTGAGATGACCTGAGCATTGCTTACATGGATTTTGATTTAGCAAGTTAATACAAGCATCAAGGTATAATTGAACCGAGATGACCTAAGTATTTCTTATGTATCAACAAACAAAGATTGCCCCCTTTCATGTTAGACCTTGAATGTCCTCGATGATGTTTTACTGATCATGTCTTTAGGCAAGGCTTCACATTACTAAAGTTTAATCCACAAACAACAAACAAAGAAAATAACCATGCCCCCATCATAGCATCTCTAGCTTTTGGCATCCTCGAGTAGCATAAAAAGGCATGATAGCATAAATCAAGACTCTGTAAGTTAACCTAACCAACACAAAACATTCTTGCATTTAGATGTGTTTGTTTCTTGCCATAATTTAGGTAAAATCATTTAGAAGGCCTTAGGAGTTTGTTTGTTTGCTTTTGGATAGGTTAATGTCTTGTGTCAGGATTTCTGCCTAAAAGCAGGCTTTGCTTGCGCTTTGCTTGCCTGGTGAGAAGATTCCACAATCTTTATTGGTGAGACAGACCCTAAGGGACTAACCTAGTGCCTCGGGGGCTCATTGCTAAATGGCCTTGCCTACGTGACGTAGTTCAGGGTAAACCCTAATGGACCATGGATGGACTAGAAGAAAGATGACAAGAAATGGGATGGATGGGACAATGGAGCCTCAAGGGCACATTTAGAATGATGGCCTTACCTATGTGATGACGCAGAGGCAACGTAGTTTGTGGACTTGGACCATGGATACCGACGAGAGACACTATGCTAGGCTGATGCAATGGATATGATATGGGACAAAACGTTGGTTGATAAGGTGACAAAGAGATAGAGTATCAAGCCATGATAGGTTACCGTCAAGATTTTATTACGGGATAGATATGGGTGGAATGAGACACGAGGAAGAATGGACACAAGGCGATTGGTTTCCCAAAGATGGAGAAGGCGGTTTATCACAACGCTTGTTTACCAGGTTTTCACCACTTGCTTTTATTTGCATGAAAAAGGTACAAAGTATACATGACACCTATTTGCCAGCTTTTATCATGATACCTATCCAAGGTGCCTATTTGCTAGGTTTTCACCAAAGAATGATTTTTTTGTACTTTTCTGATTTTTTTATTTTTTTGTATTTTTAGGCCCCCCTTACATTGGGGTTCTCCTAGGTATAGAACCGGTGAAGATGTATACTGTTGATTGGGTCATCGAATAGCTCACCCTCTGATGTTGCTAACTAATATGCCCCTGATCCATAAGCAGCTACAATTACATAAGGCCCAAGCCAGTTGGGTTCGAACTTGCCTTTCTTTTCCCTATCTTGTTGATTGCGGGGATTCTCTTTGAGGACTAGATCTCCAACCTTAAAGATTCTTGGATGAACTCTATGGTTATAGATTTTTGACATCATCTGTTGATATGCTTTGAGATGGTCAAGAAACGGTGTTAGATTTTGAATCAGTCACAGAGTTCTTGGACATCTTGATTCTTGAAGGGCCTTCCGTTATCCATGATAATGGATGAGGGAATCTCGTATCTGCAGATGAGGTAATTCAGGATGAATGAGGAGATTTGCTTACCTGTGATGGTGGTGAGGGGAACGGCTTCAATCCACTTGGTAAAGTATTCAGTGGCGGTTATGATGAATTTATGGCCGTTGGAGGAGGGTGGATGGATCTTTCCCACAAGGTCAAGTCCCCATTGGCAAAAGGGCCAAGGTGTCGTTAAAGGTCTCAACTCTTGAGCTGGTGCATGTATCAGGTTCCCATGTATTTGGCATTGCTTGCACTTCTTGACAAACTAATATGAATCTATTTCCATGTTCGGCCAGTAATAACCCAAACGCATGAGTTTCTTGGCTAAGGAAGGACTGCTAGAGTGTGTCCTAGAAATCCCTTCATGTGTGTCTTATAAGGCAGTTACAGATTCTTCTTGTTCTAAACAACAGAGTAAAGTACCATCTAGACCACGTCGGTATAGCATGTCGACAATGATGGTATAGCGTGAGGTTTGGCGTATAAAGGTTCGTCGTTGGTTTGAAGATAGGTCAAGTGGGAGGGTGTTGTCCTTGAGGTAAGTGTAAACCTTACTGTACCAAGGTGAATCAGATCCAACTAAAAGGCATATGGAATGGGTCTCAGGAAGATCATAAGCTGGTTACCAAATAGTTTCCACTAAGAACTCGTACTGTGACTCTTTCTCTGGTATCTCGAGAAGAGAGGCAATGGTCGCCATGGCATCTGCTGCTTTGTTCTCAATGCATGGTATCTGCTCAAAAGATATAATCACAAAGTATTCCTTGAAGTCATCTATCATGCGCTTGTATGGGACAAGCTTCTCATCTTTGGTTTGGTAATCACCATTGATCTGATTTATTACTAGTTGAGAATTACTGTAGACATGTAGCTCTTTAATTTTCCAATCTACTACCATCTTGAGGCCAATGACTAAGGCTTCATATTCTACTATGTTATTGGTGCATGGAAATAACAAATGGTAAGACTTCGGTATGGTATCACCATGAGGAGTTACAAACAAGATTCCTGCCCCCGATCCATGGTTTGTGTAGGACCCATCAAAGTATAGTTTCCAGGAATGTGTTGAGACATTGAATAAAGATTCATCCAGAAACTCAAATTGCATTGGTGTGGTGTCTTGTAGTGGTGCATCCGCTAGCTAGTTGGAAATGACTTGTCCCTTGATAGCTTTTATGTCTACATACTCAATGTCGTATTCACTTAGGAGCATTACCCATTTGGCTAGGCGACCTGTAAGAGCTGCTTTTCTTAGTAGGTATTTCAGTGGATCTATTTTTGCAATAAGTTTGACTAGATGTCCAAGTATATAAAGTTAGAGTTTTTGGGAAGCAAAAACTACTGCAAGACATGATTTTTCTATCTAAGAGTATTGCAACTCATAGCCCACCAATGTGCAATTGATATAGTAGATGGCTCTTTCCTTATTCTCATAATCTTGTTGTGCTAGAAGAGCCCCAAGAGCTGTAGGTGTAGCAGATATGTAGAGTATCAATGGTTTCCCTTGGATAGGAGGCATGAGAATAGGCGGATTCATGAGATATTCTTTCAGCTTGTTGAATGCCTCTTCACACTTCTCATCCCATTTGAATGGAATGTTCTTGTGTAGGAGATGACTGAATGGTTGACACTTGTCTGCCAATTGTAATATGAATCTATAGATTGCTTGTAGCTTGCCCTGTAGAGATCTTAGTTGAGTGAGAGTCTTGGGTGATGGCATGTCCATGATAGCCTTGACTTTGGCAGGGTCCACCTCTATTCCATTTGCTGAAACAATAAAACCTAGGAGTTTGCCTGAGGTGACTCCAAACACACACTTCTTTGGGTTCAACCTGACCTTGAATTTCTCTAATCTCTAAAAGACTTTCTCTAACACATCCAGGTGTGATTCTCTTGTGAGTGATTTTGCTAGGATATCATCTGCATAATCTTCCATGGTGACATGCATCATATCATGAAATATAGTTGTCATAGCACGTTGATATGTGGCTCCTGCATTCTTAGCCTGAATGGCATGACATTCCAATAGAAAGTGCCCCAAGGACATGTAAATGCTATCTTATGCTGGTCTCCTGGTGCTATCTTGATCTGATTATATCCTGAGAAGCCATCCATGAGAGATAACATGGTATGCCCTATTGTTAAGTCGACTATGATATCTATATTTGGCAACAGAAAATCATCCTTGTGGCAAGCTTTGTTTAGATTTCTAAAATCATTGCATAGTCTAACTCGGCCATCTAGTTTGGACACTGGTACTATGTTGGAGACCCATTCTGGGTAGTCTATAGCTCTAATGAACCCTACATCTAGTAATTTCTTGAGTTCTTCTTTTACAAGTAGTGCTATGTGTGGACGCATCTTTCTAAGCTTTTGTTTCACTGGTTTCACTCCTGGATCTAATGGAAGATGGTGTAGAATCAAATCTGGATCTAACCCCGGCATATCCACGTATGACCAAGCAAAGTTGACTTGTTTTCTCTTGAAGATTGGTACAAACTTGGTTTTCTCTGGTAGGGTTAGAGATTTAGCAAAGTGAATGATCTTAGGCTATTCCTCTGTTCCAATGTTAACTGGCTCTATAGGTTCCACAACAATCTGAGACTTCTCTTGGTGCATGTCATTAGGGAGAGTGTCAAGCCTTCCATCGTTAGGTGCCACAGTTGGGTTTTCACCTTCGGATACGTCCTTTCATTTTACTATTTTGGGATCTGACACTACCGCAGAATGGTTTTCACCATCAGATCTAGTTTTTATTTTGATATTTTTAAGACTGGAAGGCTTGGCACCCTCTCTGAAGTAAGCCACGGTATTAAGTTCAATAGCGAAACTAGCTTTATGATCCCCTTTGGGTAGGTAGTCCCTAAGTTCCATGTAGTCAATATAAGCATCATCGTTTTGGAACATATCTAGTTGAGGGGTTCCTCGTAGATGCCAATCAATAAGTTCAGGATGTACAAGGGGGAGGGAGTCAGAGGATAGATCTGATTCATTGATAGTTTGAATGGATATACTAGGAGTATTGGTAGGGGGAGTGTTTAGGATGGTATTTTCCTCCAAATTATTTATTGCAATAGGATTCAAACCTTCCTCGAAAGTCGTATTCTCAGAGATAGGTGAATTAGACTCTAGTGGTGTATTTGGTAGCGTTTGTCCCTCACGGTAGGGGGTATAATTTTGAATGGTATTGACCTCTTTGTCATCATAGGAATGCTCTGTCAGCTCATCCCACTCATATTCATTGGAATCTATGTCACTATCCACTTGAAGTGTATGGATCATTTCTACAAGACAAGCATTTTCTTTAGCCTTGCCCTTCTCCTTGTATCCTAGGCCCTTTGTATTTCTAGCCGATGAGGATGAGGAAGGTTGAATGGGTTCTATGATTCCTTCTTTTCTTAGGCCAATAGGGCCTTGTCCTTCGTAACCCATTCTGTGTAGGATAGCTTCTCCTCACCCATAGAGTTCTATTGGGAGCCTAGGTGGTTCCTGTTGTATGTTTTCTTCTTCTTTAGTATAAAGCCATTGTAGGACATCTCTTTCCTCTGTTTCATCAAATAAGGTCCCCCATTTTACAAAGGGAGCTGTGGGAGCCATAGGAGGAGCAGATGGATTTGGAAAATGCTTGGGTCGACCAAAGGATCTAGGAGATAAAGGCATCTTGGCTAGGTTTAGGATGTGCTTAATGGAGTATTCCCCAACTCTAGTTTCTTTGATGGTGATTTTCTGCTCTTTAGGCTTTGATGAGAAAGCTTCAGAGGTATGATCATGCGGTGGGGTAGGGGATGTAGATGTTCTATTATTCGGTATGATGTAATCTAGTTTTGAAAGGATAGAATTGCAATGCTAGAAGGGATTAGGGTCTCCTTGGATGGTGACATGCTTGCCATCGTGCAAGAATTTTATGCATTGGTGATAAGTAGAGGGAACAACTTTCATGGCATGAATCCATCGTCTTCCTAGCAGAATATTATAGGCAAGATCCCTATCTAGGACTTGGCACACAACATCTTTTATCACTGGTCCCACTTGTATGGGTAGGACTACTATTCCCTTTGTAGTTCTCTCCTCTTCATCATAGGCTTTGATAGTAATCTTCTTCCTTGGATCAACGACATTTTCAGAGAACCCCAATGTAAGGACTAGCTTTAACATGCAAATATTTAAACCAGCTCCCCCATCAATGAGAACCCTCTTGATGTCATGCTTGTGGATGAAGGTGACAATATGCAGAGGGGTGTTATGAGGTTGAGACATTGAGACATCATCTTGCTCGGTAAATGATATGGTACTTGAGGAGGTCAAGTTACCTACCATGGCCTGAAACTTCTCCTGGGCCAAGTTAGTGGGGATAGTGGTTTCCACTAAGGCTTTATTGAGAATCTCCTTATGAGAAGGAGATAGACGCAACAACTCCAAGATAGAAATGTGGGCTGGAGTCTTCTGTAGTTGGTCTATGACATTATACTGACGGAAGTTGGACTGAGAAGGTGATGACCTTTGAGGGAAGGTATTTAGTGTGACTTTACCACTGCGAGTAATGATACTACAATCAGTTCTGTTAGGTTCTGACTATTGGTTTGGCGTGACCACATTGATTTGTGGGACATGCTCGGATAGGTAATTGATGGTGTAGTCGAATGGCACACTTGCATAGTTGGCATTACTATTTCCACTATTCTGATTTGGCCTATTGTGATTGTTGTTGTTGTTACCATTGTTATTATTGCCATGGTTGTTGTTGCCGTTGTTGTTATTGCCATGGTTGTTATTGTTGTTGTACGGCCTGTCGTGATTAAGAAGTGGATCCCTGTAAGCTGAATGTGTCTCATTGGAGGTATACTGTTGGGTTCCTCCTTGATTTTGATCAAGCACATCTTGGATAACATGTTTGAGACGGATACAATTGTTGGTTGTATGTCCCCTTCCTATATGATATTCACAATAGTTAGTGTCTTTCCAATAGAGAGGTTTGACTATAGGCTCATAATCACTTGTTAGCGGTAGAGAGATTTCATTGTTAGCCAATAACTTCCATAATGCAGATTCTTGGGACTCACCCAGCGGTGTGAACTTTCATCTTGGATTGGCACTGAACCATGGTCTTCATTCTTGAGAGAACATTTTGTTGGGCATAACATTGTTTGCTTCTCCTTTGAGAGTGAGTATGGGTTGTTGCTTGGGAGCCACCACCTTGGCATCAACTACCCCATCGTTGACAACATTCTTATTCTTGGTCCAAAACTTTGATTTGTCAGTCGTGTAGTTGGAGGTAGGTGTGTCCTTGTATAACTTGATTTGCGCCTTGGCGATCATAGCTTTTTCGATAAACAATCCCATTTCGATGACTTTTAAGAATGATGTAGGGCATTGTATTTGTATTTGATAGCCAAGATTGGTGTTGAGGTTATGGACAAACATCTCCATTAGTTGCTTCTCAGGTACATCGTATGGTATTTGCTTTCTAGTTGTCTCCATCTTTGTAGGAAGGGAGTGAATGATTCACCACTCTTTTGCTTGGTGTTGCATAGGTCAAGCATAGAGACTTCATGTTCAATATTGTAAGAGAAGTGTGTGATAAATTTGTTGACTAGTTCATCAAAAGTTTTGATGCCCGGTGGAAGCCGTGAGAACCACTCCATAGCTTGACTGTCTAGTGATCTAGGGAATAGTCTCATTAAGTAAGTCTCATTGTGAGCTACTTCCAAGCATGTTGCATTGAATTCCCTAATGTGATCTCTAAGGTCCCCTTTCCCTTTGTACTTATCAAACTTAGGAACTTCAAATCGATAAGGAAACAGTTTCATGATCAAACCTTTATCAAAGGGGTACGGTGCAATATCTTCCAAGGAGTAGTTTTTAGTGTTTATACCCATCTTGAGATCCGACATTTGTTGCTTTAGACCCTCGAGTTCTTTCCTCATTTCTTCCATAGGAGCATTTGGGTCTATGGCTTTCTTTCCTTTATCATCTGTGTTTGGGTCTATGGCATTCTTTCCCTTCTCATGATCATCCTCTATGTTTTCTAGGATTGTGCTTATATCAAAATCCGCAGGGAGTTTAATTCCAAGACTAGCAAGATGATAGAAATACTTATGAGGGTCTGCATGGAGCACTTTCTCTACTAAGCGTTGGAATTTTTGATCTTGGATGCTTCCTTGATAGTCTTCATTAGAGATTTTCTCATCACTATCGTGAGGTGTGAAGATGTGGTTGGATGATCCAACCATTTCAAGTTGTTTTTTGTATTGAGATCTAGTAAGAACCATGCAAGGTGACATGGGATGAGGTGGAATGGGACAAGAGATTTTGGCAAGGTGTCGATGGAGACTACTAAGAATAGGATACTTATGACAAGATTTGGACAAAGGACTTTCTCGATCAATGATTCCAAGTAAGACGGTCAATACAAGACAGTAGCCACTAGTAAGGGTACTCGATACCTGTCTTACTGTGTAAGGACTAGTCGTGCACCAAGACCTACTAGCAAAGTTCTGTGACCTACTAGGTTTTGCTTGAATCCAAAGTGATACAAAAAGGGGCCTGTACTGACCTGATAAGGGATAGTTTTTTGACTTTCAAACTAGAAAGATTTGATAGACGGTGAATGGGATGACTAACAAAAGAGAGATTTTGACGTGAAATGGATGGAAAATTGACTGCAAGGTGGAACCTAATCTCTGAACCTGAAACTAGATTAAAATGGGTACTCAGAACCGGTAAAATTTTTCCCTCAAAAACTGTGCAAGTGCTCATTGTCATGTATGCACTGAAACAAATGCACTGGGAGAATAGATAAATGCGCTGGAAGTCTGGATATATGCGCCACACTACTAAAATGTATATGCATTGGAACAATCAATAAAAGTACTGAAAGTCACTACAAATGTGCTGTAGGTTGGCACAAATGCACAAAAACAGAGGACGGATGCGCCGCTCTGGCTTTTCTCAATATTTTTGCAATTTTTTGGTACTTTGGTTGCAAGAAGGTTTCTCTGATCTGATTTTCTAAATTTATGGCAAGAAAACACAGCAAACACAAAGAATGTTTTTATGATTTTTAATTTTTTGTGATTTTTTGACTCTTTCCGGACTAAAAAGAAAGCAAGTACAAATTCTAGGCTCGAAATGGATTATAAGGGTTTTTGGCCACTAGAAAAAGTGTTTAATGAGGGCAACCATTCGAGTGGTTACACATGCGGCGGTACTACTCTCCATCATGGAGTCTCCCAGCCTGCAAGGGTTGCACCTTGGAGGGTTTTGGGGGAGGTTGGTTGTCGGTGTAACACAACTTCACTCATTGTTTGAAGCTTTTGCTCCAAACAAAATTTATTTATAGTGGCTTAGAAGGGCTTGGCATCTAGCTTGTTACCACTTAGGGTCGTTCCTACTTGGATGAACGTTATCCAAGAGCAGGCCCCTCTAAAGGAAAAACACATGTAAAAATGATATGTCTGGCATTTTGGTCACCCAAGATAGGGGAGAGCATAGGCCTGGTATCATTCCCAAAACATAATATACAGTGGTTCTTTTCCCTTAGTTAAAATGAAAAAAACTAGATAAGCTATCTACTTGGGCAAGTACAAAACTTTGAAGTGATTTGCAAGATAGCAATGGTCCAATTTTAACCAAAATAGTAATGATGAGTTCAATTTTACCCACATAGCACGAATTTGTTAACTTTCAAATGTTGGTCAATCAAGACAGCAATGGTTTAGTTTTTAACCCAGATAGCAATGATGAGTTCAATTTTATCCACGATAGCACGGGTTGTTAACTTTGAAGTGATGGTCAATCGAGATAGCAATGGTTCAGTTTTTATCCAAGATAGCAATGATGAGTTCAATTTTATCCAAATAGCAATAACTTTGAAAAGATAGCAGTGTTACAATGCAAGATAGCGATGATTCAATTACTACTTTCCTAGTTAAAACTACGTGAGATTTGCATGAGCATTCATTTTACTTTCACTTTTAGAAATCAAAATGTGAGCTAACAAGTGCAACTATATGAATCTAAACTAGTACCTAGCCTGCAAAATAGATCAAGAGAGTTCCTGCAAAGATGTCAGCGTTAGCAAAAAATCTCCTAGAAGACCCTAAAATCACTGTCTACAACAGATGCACCACTTCAGAGACTGAATGCGCAGAAATAGTCAATAGAAGCACCGTAATACATATGCACTGCAATAGAGGATAAAAGTGCTAGAAAATAATGTATATGCGCTGAATTAGTAGATGTGCCGCTTCAAATGGTAAAAGCACTGTAATAGTGTGTATATGCACTGAATTAGTAGATGCGCCATAAAAGGTAATAGATGCATGTTAGGAATTGATGTATACGGCTTTCTAAAACACAAAAATTAGATTTTGGGTTAAATTTGGGGCTAGGCCCCACGGTGGGTGCCAAAAATGTTAGGGGTAAATTGGATTCAACAATGAATATGCAATAACAATCAATATTAAATACCCAAAACTTCAATGAAATAGTGAACTAAGGAAATCCAATAACAATGAATCAAATAACAAAGCAAACCTTTCTTAGATCGAAACTTCCATTGATTGCTTATCAAAATCATCCTTGCATGTATGAAATAGGGCCCTTAGAGAGTGCACTTCTTTGCTTTGTTCAAGAATGTCAATTGAGAATGGCGGTGATAATGTCGCAATGAAGAGGAGCTTCAAGATGAAGGTAGTAGTGCGTAGTGCATAGTAAAAAAGTGTGATCACAAGCAATGAAGGAATTGGTGCCAAAGGCATGCTGTAATTCCTGCAAAGTAACGATACTTAAAGCTTGGATGAATGAAATGAAGGAATAGGGTTCAGTTTATAGACTTGGGAGAATGAAGATCAACGGTATAGAGAGATTGAGAAGATCAACGATTGAGAACAGTTGACGAACGTGCAACGAATAAGAAGAAGACATGTGTCTTGCTTTCTTTTGCATGAGAAGATTTGGTAAGAATAGAAGAATGAGTTAAAGCAATTAAAAGAATATAATAATTAGTTAAGTGATTTAAAACAAGAAGAAAGGATTTGCATGAGAATAAGAAGATATTTTTCTTTATTAAATATTAGGAATATTTAATTGCATGTGCAAGAAATCTTGAATTATATTTAGAGATAACTCAATTTAGAAGAAAAAGCAACTTAGATAAATAATTGATTTATTTAAATTTAGAGAAGATATTATTGGAAGAAGCAATAAATAATTGGAATTATTTAATTTAGAAGATTAGAAAGCAAATTAAATAAATAAATTTATTTAATTGTTGTGCATGATTTTGGAAGAATAAATAAAATATTTGATTGTATTTTATTTTTAGAGATTGAAAAGATTTAAATAAATTTGATTTGATTTATTCAAATTTGGAAGAATGAATTTTTTTTAATTAAATAATTGGGAATTATTTAATTGTTTGGGAAGAATTTAATTAAATAAAGGATTTTATTTAATTGTTGGAAGAATATGAATCAAATAAATAAATTTGTTTATTTATTTATTGATAGAGGAATAAAGATGGAATAAATATTAAGAATATTTATTTTAGACCGAATCGTGTCATTTTTAGGCATATACAAGTCACCCCGTGGTTTTTCCCTTAACTGGGTTTTCCACGTTAAAATCTTGGTGTCATATGTGTTAATATGTTTCTACTCTTGAATTATTGCATTGTGCTTCCATGATTGAATTATTATTATGTTGTTGAAATATAAGAATGATTTAAGTGTTTAAAGGGAATAAAGTTTTGAGACAACTGATTCACCCCCCCTCTTAGTTGTCTAACTTAAAACCAACAAATGTCCAACACAAGAAACCCATATATTTTGGTAAATTACTAATTTTGATTAATAAAATAAGTTCTGGTCAATTTATTCATGCTCATGATGGATTGATATGTAATTAGAATCTAAAATCTAGATGTTAATTTTATCATTAATTCTACTAAATTATATAATCTAAACTATATAATTAATAAATTCATAGATTGCAGGGTGGTGGTGTTATTTAGTTTCTCTTTTTTCATACTTCAATATTTATGTATCCAACACATTCTTCCTTGGAAAACAGAGTCAAAATAAGTAATCTAGTGCAAATATTTGTGAGGTTCTTTATGCTCAAATGGATTAAATGTATTAACTTTCAATAGTTCTTACAATAATTGTACTTACAACAATAGATTATGTTCAAATGTCTTAAATGCATTAAATTCATAAAAGCTTGATCTTAACTTCATAAATACACACACATTCATCACAAAATTTTATGCACACAATAACAAGTTATAAAATTTTCTAGAGTAACAACCATATATATCAATGTCACATTATGGTTTAAGATTACAAATGGTGCAACATAGCTTATGCTAGAAACAAACATAGTGGTTCCCTTGTTTTAGGTATGAAAAGAGTAAGAAAAAATACACATCACACTTAGAGGCTCAACTATGTAATACAAGTTCTAAAATACTAAAATGGCATGCAAGCTACTATATATAAGAGAATTGGCATATTTGGTTATGTTTTCCCCCCAAAACTTGTTTTGAGATTTTATAAATCAACCTAACAATTCTGAAATTACTAATCCTATCTATGAAATAATCTAATGGTTTTAGTGGTTGAGAATTGAATATTATGTACCTTGATATTATAATTAGGATAGATAGCCATAGGGGAGTCACAACTTAGATAATTAGGTTGTAGTGGTGTATTAGGCTAATGAATGCTAGAGATGAATCTTAGTCTATGTGGGGAATCAGGTGAAGTCCATCATGGCTAATCAAGTGGAATGCATGGAATCTTACTACAAGCATCTCTACTTTCTTAATAAACTATCATGGGCACACCATGTGGTCACAGAGGATAGTTTTGATTATATAATAGGACATATCATGGGGCCCACTACAACCACATCTTCTAAATCTTACAAAAATGTGTTAGTTGGATGATTCTAACCAATGGTGGGATATGACACAAAATCCCAACCTTCCCTTAGATCCCCATGGACCATCAAATCATACAATTATGCCATGATTGGATGGAGTGCACACACAACCTTGACTTAGTTTCATTTGACAACATAGTCCATATCAAAATTTCAAAATTTACAAAATTATATTGTGCCTAGCCATCCTATAGCCTTTGAAAGGAATTTAGTGGTTCCTAGAGCACTTCTTGTAATGACATTTTCATACTCATGATTTAAAAGCACCTTTATAGCTCAAGGGTGGGTTTTTTATGACACCTTATTGATATGACTTTCATGTACTCGTACTAGTGTTTCTAATTATGTCCATGATTTAATCAATACTAGGCCCTCTTCTATGGAAGGTGTCACCAATATTCCATCTAATTCTAATTTGTCATAGCCTTTCAACTTGACTAGTTCCTTGTATTTATCTTGCTGGATTAATCTTTGGTTTTATTCTAGAGGTGAAGGCATTCCTCATGAAACTAGGGTATTTTATTGACCTCTTATATTCTGAGCCATCTACACCACAATATATAGTTGTCTTTTATATAATTGTGTGGAATGATTTCTATCAGGATTTCATCCATCTTATATGTAATCCTACTCACGATACCTACTACAATTTCCTATGGAAGGGGCCATTATATAGCTTCTAGATATATCATTGATCCTTTTATTTTACTAAGGAGAGAGAAAACTCGCTTGTTTCTACTTCATTTTATATGATGTTGCTAAGCTCCAAGGCCATTTCCATGAGTTCCAAAAGGGAAGATAATTGATACATTTCCTTCAATGATTTTCTAGCAACACTTCCACAAGGCTCTTTTAGCTCCTCAATTTGGATGATTAAGTCTCGGATTTCTTCGTTGAATTGTTCCACTCTACCTTCTAGGTCTTGTTCCTTTTCTCTTAATCCTATGATCACTTGTGTATATGTGTCTACTTATGTTTGCAATCTAGTTAGTTGATAGTCTTGATCTTCAACCTTTTATTTTAGGGACCTAATTTCATCTACTTTGAGGCCCACACCTTCCTTCTCCTACATGAACCTTGATTTTAGGTCCTCTACTTTCTTTTCTAGTATGTATTTGATGGCCATTTCCTAATTCATTTTATTCTTCATAGTAGATAGTTCTACTTTTACTACTTCGAGGGTTTCTTTTGTCCCCTTGAGATTTTCCTTGGTGACTTGTACTTCAACATGCTAGGATTTATTGACCTAATTTTCTACTATTTCTACTTTATTTAAGTATATTGATCTTCATTTCATTGTCTTTAATTATCTACCTAGCCTACTTAAGCTCTATGGATTTATTTTTCAATTTCTTCTCAATAGAGATCAATGAATTGCCAACTTCCTTACCTCCTTCCTATAAGAATTTTGCTATATCTTCTACTTAGGTATCCTTGATGCTAATACTCACTACTTCCATTTTAAAGTTAATGGAAATCATATTCCCTTGGAGTTTATTCACTAAAGGAGTGAAGAGAGAAAAATGCATGGCATCATTAGTTAGGTCATATTTGATTTTGACCTTTCTTTAGGTAGATACATCATCTTATCTTGTTTTCCTTCTCAATTATTTCTATTGTACTATGGACTATATGTTGAACACAATGCAATACTGAGAGAAGGGTGAATCAGTATTCCTTAAACCTTTTGCACTTTAGATTATTTCAAACAAATGCAACATTTAAACCATGAAAAGCATAAGAGCACACACACACAACACATGACACTAGTAGAATTTTGGCAAATAAATGACTACGTGACTAAAAATTTTAGTCACAACAACTAAAAATGACTAAATTCTAATCATTTTTTGCAACACAACTATAAATGACTAATTTGATCATCATAAGTGACTAATTTGATCATAAGTGGAAAATTAAGTGGGAAGTAATAAAAAAGAAAGTGAAAGCCTTAGTTTTTTTTATCATCATAATTGACTAATTTGATCAGAAGTGGAAAATTAAGTGGAAAGTAATAAAAAAGAAATTAATTTTTTTGGGGGTGCCAAACAATTTTAAAAGAGAATTTTCATTTCCTAGGGTGCCAAATAATGAAAAAAAGAATTTTCAGTTGAAGTGTCTATTGAGCAAGATTTTTAGTTTGCCGGTTGGAAGAAGTCCAAAGATTTTTTTTGGGCATGGCATAGAACCAACAGTTGGTTGCACCATTATCTATCCATGTTGTTGAGAAGATCTTAGATAAAGGCACGTTGAGTTTGCTCTGAAGAAACCTTTCTTTGTTAGCTTTGAATTTATCCACACTGCAGAGATTCACAAGGGTTTGAAGACTCGTTTCATGCATGAGGAGATTGTCCAAGGTTTTGAGGACATATCATGCCCACATTGAGATAGTATTTGAGGTTTTCCTGGAAGCCTTCATCCTCACATCTTGCCAAGTATACTCTATGTCATTAGGGTTTTTAGTTTTGTTTGAAGTTTTGAGGAAGATCTTGCTTGTCTCTTTTCATTTGATGATGACCATTTGAAGATTTGTCATGACTGTCTTATTTCTTTAGCTAACTATACCCTTTTCTACATCTTGTAACTATCTAGGTTGTCTCTTTACAATCCATACTTGTACTATGCTAAAAGGCATCTTAGTATTGAATGATTTGATGTGGCTATCTGTTGCTTCTTCTTGCCATGAATATCAAGGCATGGAATGTCAATGTAACTCAAAAGCTGACTGTGGAACTTCACAGAGTTACAAGATAGAAACAAAAAGAAACATAAAAAGCCTTTATCTTTTGCCCTATTTCTTCTCAAAAAATGTGAATAAAAGAAGGAATATCTTTGCACTTGGCACAACACAATAGCCTTGCCACAAGCCTTCCATTGTGACCTTAAATCTCCCATAGTAATTAACTCATTGCATTCATTAGTAACCATGCAAAGGTAAGGAATGACAAGCTTGAAAACCTCTGAATGTAGACTCTTTTACGTATCTTTGTAAACACTAAAAATGAAAGAAGTTCCCATCTACACATTGTACCATCTTGTCCAAATAAAAATTCCATGTAACAACACTCACTTTCAATAGTCTTAGCCACAACAGGGTATTCCTCATTTCCACTTCTTGCTTTTGTTCCATTGCATCTATCTAACTTGCACTAGTTTCAGTATAGCCTACATCCCAAGAAGAAACACCATAACCCCCGACTGCCATTTGTATGTGAAAACCCTACCACTAGAATTTTGACACTATTTTCATGAGAAGTGCTTGAAGATAAATAATTGTGCCCCCTAGCTATTTACTGTCACTGAAGTAAATCCCCCACTCGGTGCATGACCTTGGTCATAGTGTGTTCATTCAAAACAACTGCCATTGTTATGACTAGGAGTTTTCTCTTATCTTTGTGACTTCTTACTAAAGAATTGATTCTCACCCTTCTTATTCATAAATTTTTCTTATCCTTACAAACATTGTACATATATTCTGAAACCATTAAGCACATTCAGAATACCTACACTACTTCACGTCCATATACAAGACTCATATGAATCATCATAGTGACTATTATATAAGCTTCACACCATACAACTCATGCAAACTTATAACAACGTTTCTCAAGCGATTACACGAGAATGCATCACCAAAAGTAAGCACATGCATGAATATATTGTGAGCTTTTTTGAGTTGGTTTTGACAAGAGATTTGACCTTTTCATGTGTTACTTAGATCACATACAGTCTAGATTTGAATGTTTATGCATGCCATGACTCTTGATTTTTAGCACACATGGCACATTTGATAAGCTCAACCACTATGATTTAAGTTGTTGTAAATGTTCTCGATTGATTCCTTTATGACCTATGTAGTCCAAAGGAAATCTAACTAATGCTTACTTTTATTTACCTCAAGCCACCTTCCAACAAAAGGATGAAACCAAATTTTAAGGATATTTCTAAAGTACCTTAAGATCTAGGCTCAAGCGATCTGAATTATCTTTGTGTTAAAATCAATTATAAAAAATTTGAGAATTTGGAATTAAAATCTAAGGTGTTGAGTTCATATAGAGTATAGCTTGTCATGTCAGCTTGTTGACATAGGGTTCATGTCATATGGGAGCTCAAAAGGAAGCCACATCATCATTATGGTCATCACTAGTTAAACCAGCAAAGAGAGCCAGACATTATGTTTATTATAGGCCGAAATTGGGTTTAAATCCATGAAAATCCGTCTTACTTGGCATGAAAATTCTATGTTTAAACCTTTAGCAAGCCCAAAAAGATTGATTGCCAAATTTGTTCATGTCAGGAACACATGGAATCAAGTGATTTATACATGGTGAAGCAAAGTCAAGTAATCTAAACTCATGTAATTTGGTAGACTTGAATAGACCTGAGTTGAAACTATACATTTTGATTTTTAGGTTGTAAAGAAGACAATTCAAAAAATGTTATCTGTAGCTTCAATGTTGTGAGATCAACACAGTAAATTCTAAGATGTAATTTTGCATCATGGACACTAGATGTTTATCTTTTATGTCTTTTTCAATTTAGTATATATAGTATTCCAAAGATAGTGCAAGGAAATTATATAACTGTGCCATTTAATTTGTAGTCGCTCATGCTGAATGAAAGGATACAAAGTTTGCCAAAGCTACATGCTACCTTGGTAAAGGCTGAGGAACATCTTCACAAGCTCCCTAAGGATACACCATATACAGAGTTTGAGCACAAGTAAGTTAGATCAATAGTATTTATTTTTTGTACACAGTATTACTGTGTGAGAAGAACTGATATTAGAGTTTGTTTAAGGATGTACACAGTATTGTTGTGTGAGAAGAGCTGATTGAGCCTTTGTGACTATCCTCAACACTATCTTCTTTAGGATGAAACTGTCCTCTCAATCAATAATGAAACTATATGTTTTGAAGAAAATTTTCACCTTCCAATGTGCCTTTCTTATCATTGTGATCTCTTCTTTGGTGCTACCGTCACTTGAAGATTACTATCCTCTATATCATGAAACTTCTAACAGTGCATTGTCATTATGGTTTGGTCATGCATTCTACTCTTTAAAATTTCCCTATTGTCATGAATTATTCTTACCCTAGGTCATAAGCACTTCCAGCAACATTTTTCTTCATGAAGATTCTAACAATGCCTTGGAACTGTCATCTATTGAGTTTTGAATTTATTCTTTTATGACTGTCTTGTGGACTGTGATTAAACCCCTTGTCATTTTCATATGAATGGCTACTGTCACTTTTGATTATCACAGTCCATGTTATTTAACTCTGTCCTTGTTGATCATGAATTGTCTACTAACAACTCACTATCTTGTGTGTCTTTAAAATCATTCACACTTAGCTCATAGTGAGGTATTTTGTTTAGTACTCATTTTCATATCCTAATGGAGTCATGATCTTTGATAAGACTTATAAGTGTGATTATATAAATGTACCATAAGGACTATCCTCTAGGTCCATACTATGTATTTGGTTGAATATTATCTTATGGACTATCCTCTTTACCATCTGACTGTATTCTTAAGGACTTTCCCACTTCATGTAAACCTCTCTTTCCCATGATCAACACCTTGAAATTGACTATGGTAGCTCCTTGAGATATTATTCATGCACTCCTTAATACATTTGTAGGTTGTCCTCTTTTGAAACTTTGTGGCATGGAAATATTTATTAGTTTACCATATTGCTTTGAAGACAATGAACCCTTGACAAGATTTATGATTTTTAAAAGCCCTCTTGACTGCTCATTTACTTGTCTTTATGTATCTTTTAAAGTTTGTCATACTACCCTATCACTGTTATTATTAATTTCAATGCCCCCTTCATAGTTATGCCATGGACTATCATTGTTTATTTGAATAGTCATGACTGTGATCTCCTTTTGGGAATCTATAGGAAAGTGTCATGCCTTACTTTGAATTCCATTTCCTTAAATCTTTGATCTTTGCTTATTGCTCTTATCCTAGGGCTTGGGGTCTCCTTTTTCTCTTTTCCCACTACATAGCTTGAAGTCTTGTATGTTCATGTGCCATAGACTCCATTTTGTGAGAATGAATGGTCAATAAAGAGTCAAAGTTTGATACTACTCCCATTGACCCCAAAAACAATTTATGTGCCTTGTCCATGGTTCCACATTTTGCATACATGTCTACCAAGGCAGTTGCAACTACAACAAATGATAAAATTCCTCTATCCTTCATGCTTTGATGGATGTCCATACCTCATTCCAAAGCTCCCATTCTGGCACAAGTAGGGAGTATGCTGGCAAAGGTTGTCAAATTTGGCTTTACACCTGCTAACTGCATTTGCATGAAAGTTTCTAAAGCCTTTTCAACAAATCCATTTTGTGGATATCCCGCAACCATTGCATTCCATGGGATGACATCTCTTTGAGGCTTTCTGCCAAACAGTTCACATGCCTTGTCAATGCTTCCACATTTTGCATACATGTCTACTAGGGTAGTTGCAACTACAACAAATGACAAAATTCCTCTATCCTTCATGCTTTGATGGATGTCCATACCCTATTCGAGGGAGGATGCTAGCAAAGGTTGTGGAATTTATCTTTACACTAGCCAATTGCATTTGCTTTAAAATTTGTAAAGCCTTTTCAACAAATCCATTTTGTGCATATCCTACAATCATTGCAGTCCATGAGACCACATTCATTTGAGGCATTCTGTCAAACAGTTCACGTGCCTTGTCTATGCTTCCACATTTTGCATGCATGTCTAACAGGGCAGTTGCAACTACAACATCTGACAAAATTCCTTTATCCTTTATGTTTTGATGGATGTCCATACCCTATTCCAAAGTTCCCATTTTGACACAGGCAGGGAGGATGCTAGCAAAGGTTGTGGAATTTGGCTTTACACCAGCGAATTGCATTTGCTTTAAAATTTCTAAAGCTTTTTCAACAAATCCATTTTATGCATATCCTGCAATCATTGCAGTCCATGAGACCACATTTCTTTGAGGCATTCTATCAAATAGTTCACGTACCTTGTCTATGCTTCCACATTTTGCATACATGTCTAACAGGGCAGTTGCAACTACAACATCTAACAAAATTCCTCTATCCTTTATGTTTTGATGGATGTTCATACCCTATTCCAAAGCTCCCATTTTGACACAGGCAAGGAGGATGCTGGCAAAGGTTGTGGAATTTGGCTACACTAGCCAATTGCATTTGCTTTAAATTTTCTAAAGCCTTTTCAACAAATCCATTTTGTGCATATCTTGCAATCATTGCATTCTAAGAGATGGCAAATCTTTGAGCCATTCCATCAAACAATTCACGTGCCTTATCTATACTTCCACATTTTGCATACATGTCTACCAGAGCATTTCCAACTATAATAATAGACAAAAATCCCCCTTCCATTATGTTATGATGGATGTCCATACCTTGTTCCAAAGCTGCCATTTTGGCACAGGCAGGGAGGATGCTAGCAAAGGTTGTCAAATTTGGATTTACACATGCTAATTGCATTTTCTTGAAAGTTTCTAAAGCCTTTTCAAAAATCCATTTTGTGCATATCCCGCAATCATTGCATTCCATGAGATGACATCTCTTTGAGGCATTCTGCCAAACAGTTCACATGCCTTGTCAATGCTTCCACATTTTGCATCACCTGCTCTCCCGCAGGCACTTCAAGTCATGCCTGTGGTGATACAGGGATTTCCCTGCATCACTGCAGGCATGACTTGAAGTGCCTGCAGGAGAGAGGGTGATGCAAAATGTGGAAGCATTGACATTCCAAAGCTCACATTTTGACACAAGCAAGGAGGATGCTGGAAAAGGTTGTGGAATTTGGCTTTACACCAGCCAATTGCATTTTCTTTTAAATTTCTAAAGCGTTTTCAACAAATCCATTTTGTGCATATCCTACAATCATTGCAATCGAAGAGATGACATCTCTTTGAGCCATTCCATCAAATAGTTCATGTGCCTTATCTATAATTCCACATTCTGCATACATGTCTACCAGAGCATTTCCAACTATAATATTTGATAAAAATCCCCCTTCCATTATGTTGTGATGGATGTCCATACCCTGTTCCAAAGCTCCCATTTTGGCATAGGCAGGGAGGATGCTGGCAAAGGTTGTCAAATTTGGATTTACACCTGCCAATTGCATTTGCTTGAAAGTTTCTAAAGCCTTTTCAAAAAATCCATTTTGTGCATATCCTGCAATCATTGCATTCCATGAGATGACATCTCTTTGAGGCATTCTGCCAAATAGTTCACATGCCTTGTCAATGCTTCCACATTTTGCATCACCTGCTCTCCCGCAGGCACTTCAAGTCATATCTGCGGTGATGCAGGAAAGCCCCGCATCACCACGGGCATGAATTGAAGTGCCTGTGGGAGAGCAGGTGATGCAAAATGTGGAAGAATTGACATTCCAAATCTCCCATTTTGACACAGGCAGGGAGGATGCTGGAAAAGGTTGTGGAATTTGGCTTTACACTAGCCAATTGCATTTGCTTTAAAATTTCTAAAGCCTTTTCAACAAATCTATTTTGTGCATATCATGCAATCATTGCAGTCCATGAGACCACATTTCTTTGAGGCATTATATCAAACAGTTCACATGCCTTGTCTATGCTTCCACATTTTGAAGTATTTAACCATTCTTTTTCTAAAACTACAGTTTTTAAATTGTAATGTTCCTTGCCTTTAGGAGAAACTGATGAATTTAGGGGACTCCATTTTTTTTCAAGAATGCTACATTATAGTTATCGACTAAACATCAACCATATATGAAAAGTTAGTGTTTTGTAAAGTATCAGATGTTCTAGTTTGTATATGAGTATTTAAGGAAATATATTCTTTTAAATAAAGAAAAATTAACTTCATTTTTGTGTAGTTGAGATCTGCATTCCTAATCTTTTCTTCATTCACTTATTTTGTGCATGATAGTTTTGAGCAAATGTGTATCAATTTGACAAATGAGAAATTGTAAAACTATTTCAATCAGGTTAGGAATCTGTCATATATGTTTGAGCTCTTTTCATGGCTACAACATATTCTCCAACAACTCTACTCTACACTCTACAATTATAATTTTTAGTTCTGATGTTATATTGGTACTTTGATGCAACATGTGTTTAAGGTGGAGCAAGAAGAATACATCAAAGAAGAAATCAACTTGAGTAGCGTAGAATTTTTGGATAATCAAGATGTGTTGGATCTCATTGAGAAGGTTATTACTGCCCCTCTTTTTTGTGATGCTATTTAATTTTTGCCTTACCATATCAATTTTATAGATATGGTGAATTGTTAGAGATGATGAATTTTGTATATAGACTGCCAAATGGTGGGGGTTCTATAGGGGGCCCCACCCATGAAAGAGAACTATTACAAGACTATCCATCATCATAGAAACTACAGACAAAAACAACCACCAAGAGCTACATACAACTAGGCAAAAATTAACAAGACCATGATAAGCATACTGCCATAGCCATCAAATACCAAAATCCAAAAGTACCCAATAACTATGAAAAACCTTTACAAACATACAACAACCTAGGAGAAAAAGATAATGCTAAAACCATAAACCCATAGCACTATACCACACCCCACCACTCCTTGCCTCCATGCATAGCTTGGCTAGTATCTACCACTTCCTCCACCCAAGGAGCATTATCATTTCCAGCTTGAGCCCTTCGATTACCAGCTAGCATGGGAAACCGAACACTATAACAAATTTCTTGTTGACACTAAGATCTATGTACAAAGCAACCACAAAAAAAGCAATGGTGTAATCACTACCAACCTCCAAGTGAACATGGATGTGATGAACATGGAGCCTACATAACACTGCCACATCACCACGTTGGGCTTGTAAAACCCAAATTTCTCTCAGCAAACTATCCAACACATTTAGCAAATCTTCCTATTGTAAAGTGGGTAATAATAAGCCAACTCCCTTAGCCTTGACTACTTGTACCTTTGACCCACCACCAGATTAATATTTGGCATCATTATCCCCAAGAATTGATCAAAAAGGAAGATTATGAGAAGCCAAAGACAAACTTCAACATTGGGGAGATAGAGCACTAAGTTAGCAATGAAATCATCTCTTTTAGCCACTTTGGAGTCTTGACCATCCCATAGTGCTAGCTCACTGAAGATGGATTTGAAAAACCCTAGCAGAGCTGGGTCCATACATGCAAAAACACATTGCAATCTATGGTTTGAGATGCCTCCTTGTGATAGAACCACCCCATCTCAATGCATTGATGACAAATCTTCCATAGCTAAACAAGATACCAAACCAGAGAAGCTACCTACATGATACACCAAAGCCTTGCAAATGCCACATTTTGCATTTGCAAATAACAACACCACTACCACTCTTTATAACCTCGAGCCTAGCTACCACCTTATTACAAGATATAAAAGGACTATACAAAGAGCAATCATATCCAATCTCTCTGAGCACTACTTGAGGCAAGCAGTCATATCCAAGCTCTCTAAGCAGTCTTATCCTCTTTTAGAAAAAAACACATCACACTAAAAATATGAACAGTGAATACATAGTAGTGAACTCTCAAACCTATAATTGTTTTCTCATTAAATTTGAAAAGAAATACACTGCACTAGCTCAAAATTGGAATGAATAAATTACTCACACCCCTGCCTCTCTTTTATAGATGAAGGCTAAGAGTAAAAAGGAACTACTAAATCTAGAAAATGTAACTTCCAAAAGTAAACAATAGCAAAGTCTGAACTCAGACTTCTTAATTTGCATCAATATTCTAATCTGGAAGAGGATGAGGCTCTCAATATGCATGCACCCTTTCATACATAACTGGGTGTTAACTTGAAGAAGACTATTACTGTGTCTCTCCTTGTTGCTATCATTGTTGTGCCATCATTGTGAGAATACTAGCTGAGAAACTCAAGGTAAAAACTCTTTAACATTTGGCTTCTTAATTTTAAAGTACTGCCAATAGAAATTGATGCCTAGTAAACCCCAATCAAAATTGTTTTTATTTACAAAGGATTCACCGTTGTTTTTTAATGACAGGACCCTAAAGTATGGTATTAAAAGTCCATTATTAGACAGAAACATGAAACAATGTTGGTAACTATTAAATTATCAATGACAAAGCTATTGCTCAAGTTAAATATTTTGCGGTGTTTTGTAGGTGATGCTCCTAGGACACAGCGAGGACTATACCCAAGATGTTAAAATGCAAGTAACAGTTGCATTCAACCACTTTGGAGAAGGGCTTGTTTAGTGTATGCCCAGGTATGAATACAATCTTATTAGACTCTATATTACTTACTCATACTCTAAAGTTTATCCGTCTATTCTCTATTGGAAGCTTACAAAATTAATGTTGTAATGCAGGTACTGACATGAATACTTCCATGTAGTGAACAATGATTACACCCACTGGGATATGTATGCCATTGGGGGGAGTGCAAACCCCACCATTAATAGCTAAGGCAATAGATTCCTTGCCCCTAATAATCAATTCAAAAAGGAGGTAAAAGGCCTATACAACTCGTCTCTTATTTATCTCTTTGGTTTACAATGGATGTAGAATGGCTATGACAAGTATGAGTAATGTGTAGGTGACAAAGCATGAAGATGCATCAGAAAGTACGTGAAGGAATTGCAATTGACAATCAGAGGGAGATCTGATGTTAAACGGGGCATTCTTCAAAGCATCAGGGGCTAGAGCATCCTCAAGCTATGCCAAATCTTCAAGTATGGCGGCAAGGCCTTCCTCTATTATGGGCTCTATTACTACAACTTCAAGTATTCTCACCTACAGAAAAGGTTCCCGTTGTTAGACCAAAATACATGTATTATGCATAAATTGTTTGGAATCCTTCAACTCTATCATTTTTGTGAATTGTAACTTAGATTTTTAGTCTTGTTACTAAAAATAAACATTGTAATACTCTATTTCTAAGAATTTTTCAAGCAAGATAGATATTTTAGACTTGTGTAAGCTGTAAGAACACCTTTCTTTTAATAAAGTTCAGCGATTTTGCCTTCTCAATGGCTATCTTATTGTGTGAAATTGATGATTGATGTGTATTTCTGTGTTTTATGTTTAAATCCTCAAATATCAGACTAAATATACTACCAATTGACAAAAATCAATGAATAAATATGACTAAACATATGACTAAATATACTACGATAGAAATCAGTGAATAAATATACTACCAATTGACACAAATTTGGTCGCATTATAAATTTGGTCATGTGACAAAATAAATGACCGACAATAAACTACTAATGGTCATGTGACCAAACTCAATGAATAAATGTGATTAAATATATGACTAAATCAACGACTAAATATACTACCAAATCAATTAATCAAAACAACCAATAAATGATTAGAAATGGTTTAGTCATCAATTTGGTCATGTTATAAATGACTGGCAATAAACTACTAATGGTCATGTGACCATGTTTGGTCATTTATAAGCAGTTTTTAGTAGTTTTTTTAGTAATATATTGCTCTTTTTGTACTAGTGTGATATACATGGAAACCAAAGATGGGTAAAACCAAGGTAAGTTAGCTTCTTGGATTTATTGTCCAAATCTAGCCTCATAAAGTAAATTGAAGTTTTCAACAATCTTTATGGGCACCTACCCAAAGGAGACACCAATCCCCTGATTTATGAGCACCAACTCAAAGGAGACACCAACCCCCTACTACACTGCTTTATGGGCACCAACCTAATGAAGACACTAATCCCCCAATGTGATACAACACATACAACACATATCAGATGAGGCATCAACCTCTACAATATGCAATTACTATCTCAATCTTCTGTAGGTGGACATTTTTGACTGATTCTGATGGCTCTTTTCAACTTCATACTCTTACTCAACTTCTGTAGTTTGATAGTAAGTTTGTTATGCTATTGTCATCACTTCAAATGCATCATACTTGATCTCCAACTCTTCTACAAGTCACACACCATCCTCCATAGTCTCCCTCTATTCATTTCTCTCAAAACAAACCCTAACCCTTGTAGTAAGGAATCACAATTATTACAGACAGTGTCTCCCTTTTTTGGTTTTTAATTTCCTACTCATGCACACACTACATTTTTCATGTATATTGTGAATTGTATTTATATACAAGGCTTGTCCTTATTGTTGAGCAAGGTCAGCCTACAAATACAATTGGTGCCACTTTCTTTTGTTTAAATATTTAATTTAAACAAACTTATATCTTCTAGTTGGCTTAATCTTTAAATTCATGAATGATCTAATTTACATTCACAATTTTATCTAGCTTGGATTCCAAAGGGTCTTACTCCACCTGACTAAGTAAACTCTTGCATTACAATTGTTGTTTCCCTCACAAACTGTCATGGGGATTGGCTCTGAGGACACATCAACAAGTATTGAAGGCAGTTTCTTCTTTGCTACAATAACATTTCCATTTGCAACATCAGTTCCTATCACCATGACTTGCTTAGTTCCTTTTGCCAAGAATCTTTCTTGGTTCTTGTTGCCAAGAATGGAAGAGGGACAGATATAGTGTTCATGCCTCAGTGATTGATGATCTCAAAGTGCATCTAGAGCAAGCATTTTAGAATTGAAGAAGCATGTGTTTCCAAGATTCATTAGACCTTTGATGACACTACCACACAAAACCAAACCATCTACATTGTCCTTTGCAAGAACAGTCCCACTTTCCTACAGCCTAATCCCCTCATTAATAGAACTACCAACACCATTAATAGTGCTCAATTATTAAGAAGTCTTTTTCATGAAATGCCTTCCAGGATTGTAATATTGATAGGATCCAGTTACCCTTATGATTAATAACCATGTTTTCTCCTTTACTATCCTTGGAAAAGTGATATTGCAAAGTAGACTTGCAAAGAAAACATTTGCACAATATCCTATCACCAGACTACATTGCACATGGATGATTAAGCCAAATAAATATTGGCAAGCATGTCCCCTGTCCATTATCTTCACTGGATAAATTTAGTCCACTTTCTTGGTTTCCACCCTCCTCAAATGACTCTAGATTGCTACCACAACCTATAAGACCACACCAAAGACAAACCCAAGTGCTTGTTGGTCAATCACCTTTAGGCTGCGACAAGTCTTTTGACTTGGAACTAGTCTTTTACAACTCCTTTGACATCAATGACAATATGTACAAAAATATCCCCCTTTGTCATTGATGGAAACACTCTCAATAGCTATGAATGTGTTTATTGTGGTGGTGCTTCCATTACTTTTAGGGTTTCTGGTCAGTATTTGCCTAGGTTCATCATGTTGAATCCCTAAAAATTTCTAAGTGTTTAGACCTTATGTTTCCTCTATTGACCATCTATCAAGGGTTACCGGTCATTTAAGTTACCACCTAAAGTCTTTATATCCATGAGATGACCGGCCCTTTGTCCTAGTTCCACCTATTGTTACCCATGAAAAATCAAACCCTTAAGTCTTAAGTTAGGAGCTTAATAAAGCACTTTTCGTAGCCTCGCAGTGCACCTTTATGATGTCATGTACCCCTCGTGACGCTGCAAAATGTTGCCATCTGTCAAACAATTGAAGGCTTACAGCCCCTGCTAAAGATTCTTTATCAATGAACCAGCTGCTACCAACTGTCAAAAGAAGATTCAACCTACCAGAAATTCAAAATTTTGCGGCCGTGCAGGGCTCAATGGTGGTGGTCCATTTCTAACTATGATGTTGTGAAATGGTGCCACATGTCCCTGTCTTGTCAGATCAATGCCGTCAATGACAAGACCACAAAGCTATGTGGCCTTCTCCTATTTGATGAAGAATTTTTAAAGGTGATGATGAAGATTTTCAAATCTAATCAATTGATCTCAGCTACAAATTGTAGAAGGTAAAGAAAAGATCAATGACCCCAATTCCAAGTTGTAGAAAAGGAAGATTTTCAAGTGTTTGCGACACGAACTGAGTAATGGCTATTGCAACTGCCATTAATACTGCAACAGTAAAGAAATTTAGCATCATAAGGATATAATTTAGGACATTCTCTATCATTTTTGAGAGCACAGTTGTAGTCCCAACGCATGAAGCTTTGAAGTGAACAAAAAGAAGTGATTTTGGGCCTCTGCAAGCATCAAAAACCAATAAGTAGCCTCCATTTCCCGCGCTTGGTAAATTCAGTTGTTGCTTTGCCTATTTGAAGAGCTAGAAGTAATTAGTAGTTGCAGAAGCCCTAGATTAATTACATAGACACAAACATGAGTCAATCTAGCCAGCCTTCCACCTCAAAATGTAGTCTAGATGAGGACCTTATGATCCAATGTCCCAGGTCTGTTAGGAAGGTTGCAACAAGGCTAGGTGAATTAGGAAAAGATGAGAAAATTTATGACCTATACGTAAACTGTAGAGATGCCAGGTTGCCTGTATCAACATGGACCCTCTTTGAAAACTATCATCAAAGAATGGACTACAGAGCCCCTATTTGCCATGCCTAGAAGTTTGACTTAGCCAAATTGATTTACCCTGATGTCTTCAAAAATCCAGACCTAGTAAGATCAATTGCAAAGAGATATGACCCACAAACTAGGTCTGTCCTGTCTGGAAATGCCTTTGTTATAATTAGATTTACAAAAGCCTATATTTCAACTATGTTTAATCTGGACCCCTTTGCTAGTATGACCATTGACCTAAATGCTTTTAGAGAAAGATATAAGACTGTCAGATATGCATACGTAACTTTCAACCTGCCCAAGCACAGACCAAGGGGAATAGATGGTGGTCTAGTAAAAATATCTCACAAGGAAGAGGAGCCTTTGACTACTCGTTGTTCATGCATTACTTTATTAAGACCTACCACAGTCTGTGCCATGTATTGTGTAGGGATGCAACTGATAGAATGCCTATATCCTTGATGATGATGGCCATTTATATTCAAGATCTTGGGGACAAACATCCATATTATTATGCAAGCTATTTGGCTGAGAAAATGCACAAGCAGATGGTGGACATAAAAAGTAAATTATACACTGCAAGTCCCCATATTGAATTCACATGGTATTCTTTAATGTGCCACATGATTCTTTTCTCTCTATCTGGCAAATGGCACAAAGATCTGCATGTGAAGATAACAAATGCTCAAGGAAACATGATGCCTATGTAAATGTGGACCTACATGCTAGATATGCATTTCAAGGATGCAAGTTATGTTACTTTTGAAGAGCACTTTGTGAGAAAAGTCCTAGGTTTCATAGAAATTGAAGGTGAAAGAATACATGCAGATGTGAAAAATTTCTTGAGGCCCCTAGAAAGAACCCCACATTTGAAGATAGACCACAATTGGGGAGATTGGTTGTTGCATGCTGATACAACTTGCATCAGGGTTTATGGATGTGAGATGTCACCCTACACTCTTCCAACATTTTTACCAAAACGAATTACCTTCATGGAGATTATAAGGCAACTAAATGAAGCTGATAAGGAGCATTTTAGGAAGCATAAGAAGGGATCATTGATCCCTACTTCCTTAAAATTCATTGACTTCATAACAATAGATAAGAATGGATTAGATCATATTGGCTCTATGCTCCTCTGTTAAAGAATGGATATGGAACAAGCAAGAATTTTTTATCCTGAAGGGTTTATAAACAAAACAAGGGTAAATGCCAATAGACCTAAGTACCCTCATCAATTCCTCTTGGATGAAGACACAATAAGGAATTGCCCATCCATGCAAGACGTGTATCTTTAGAGAAATAAATGGGAAGCTATGATGGTAGGATAAAGGCTGAGGAGAAACATAAATACTACATATCCTGGAGCTTTTGCTGAGGTGCAGGATCATATATAGAGAATTGAGATGATATTTGATAAAGCAAAGGATCTGATTGCCAGTGCACCTGTAGGTGAAGAGAGGTCATCCTACCAACCTAGTAGCTCTAGGGGTGGATATGTGAGAAAGATAGAATCCCATGACTCGCCTTCTCCAAAAAGAGTGAAAATCATTGACCTTGAATCAGAGGCAGATGTGGAGATTGTTGATCTAGGAGGAGAGGTAGTAGAGGAACAAATTCAAGAGCCTCCTCATCAAATTAGCTCCCCAATAAGAATAAGGCCATACTCTTCACTAGACAATAGACTGACAAGGTCAACAATTGGAAATGAGGTTGACACAGAAGATGTCAGATTATTGGCATGTAGTAAGTTAATTGAAGATGATGCATTTGTTAGCACCCCTAAATTCAGGTCACTTGTGCTAAGAACCAAGAATGAAGAATTTTAGAAGAGAATTGAAGAAGCAAAAATTGGAGCACACCCCTTAGAATATGAGACAATTACTCAAAGGGTTTTGAATGAAGATAATAAAGACATAAGTGCAATGACCCCAGAGGAGGCCAGGACTCTTGTGGCCAAGAGCAACATCCTATTATTGCCACATTGGAATTTATCAGATGTAATTACATTTGATACTCTCAGTAGGGATGACTCAGAGGTGACAGAGGAGCAAATCAATAAAGATTTAACAGGTGCTGCATTTGACCCAAGGTTTGAAACCTAAGCAATTTGGGATTTGGCCCCAAGTGATAAGAAACCAAAGATTGGTTTGGAAGAGTTAACTACAAATGTAATAATCAAGAGGGTTTCAACCACCCCTGCTCCTTAAGCTGCTAGCCTAAATGTACAAAATGCAAAATTTGTTGAGGCAGTGACCAACAAATTGCAGAAGGAACACAATGAAGTATTGGAGAAATATGCACTGGCCATGGCAGAGTTGAACAAATATTGGGGACAACTACAGTTAGAGCCTGGCCCATCCCAAGCCCCTCCAATCATCTAGACTGTAGAATCACTTCCAGTCGATATTGAGCCTCTCCTATCAAAAATTAGGGAATTAAAAGAGGAGAACAAAAAATTTAAAGAAGAAAAAGAGAACATGGTGAAAGACATGGTCACTAATTTGATAAATCACAGGGTGACCAAAATCTTGGCAAGGTTAGAGGAGACATAGAGGTCTTACTCACAATTGAAGGTGGCCTATGAAAAACATCAATTAGATAAAGAAAGGCTCTCAGTTGTCAAGGCTAGATGGTTTCCAAGAATAGGAGAGGCAAGAGATCTACACAAGTGTTCTAGGTTTGATGCAAATGCACCTCCTAAGCTAAAACTAGTAGTAGATATGTTGAAACATTTTGAAGAAGTTGCCAGTTTTCAATTAAGATTGGATAAGGTTTTAGCAGAGAAGACACATGTGATAAAAAAGATGGATACAAGGTGGCTACTTAATATTTTGGAAGGTGATGGACAAGTGAAATAATTGGACAAGTGGAAGGCAGAAATTGAAATTAATGCCAATAAATTAATTCCTACTTGTTGTATTGTGGTTGACCCAACTATGAAGATCTTGAGCTCAGTACTTGACAAGCTTCATATAGTTGAAATAAATTTTGAAATATTTTGCAAGGAAGCTAAGATTTTGATGGATGCCCAGTACACTAGCCATAATGGTAGGATTGTAGAGATAATCTCATTCCAGTGGCCATCTAAAAAGACATATAGCAAGTGGACAGAAAAGTATGGGCCTACAAATTAAAAGGAAAGGCCAACCACCACCTACCCAGTATTAATGAGGTAGATCTCCTTCAAGTGGCTACACATCTTCCAAGTCTATCTATCTTTTCTCTTCTTCTCTCTAATATATATTAAATTTGTTGACACCAAAGAGGGTGATGCATTATATCAAGTATTTTCTGAAATGACATTGTAATTAATGCTGAGTACACATTGTTGGTCTATAAAAGAACTGTGTCACTCATTCTTTTTATTGTTGAAGATTTTGGGACTTTTGAAGAGTAAATATAATACAAGTTCTTCTAGCCTACTTCATTTCTTGTCTTGTAAGTTAATGAATTATGTGCTGAATGTATTTTTACATAAGTTTTATCAGTTTCATGTTGATTATAAATGAAAAATACTACATGCATGTGTTCTGATAGTTGTCTCCATGGCTGTATGTGTTCTTCTTTTGAATCTAATAACTAAGGGTTATCTAAGATTCTAGAATATAGGCTTTCTATATTGTATGCTTAATCTTCTACTTCTACTCAAGGGATAGATTAAATGTTCTTGGTTAAGTATGGGGAAGAATGTATTGCAGCAGGGATATATATAAGTAGAGTTAATAGAATACTCTATTTTGGGTGGTGTCTGTAAGGCAGATACTAACTAAACCCCTTGAAACCTGATTGTTAGTATTAGTTTATGCAGATCTTTCACACATATATGTCAATGTGACTCCATGCCCTAAGATAAGCACTAGTTAGATCTGGTATTGAGTTTATGATTCAAAACCCAAGTCTTGCAGTCAAGCACAAAACAAAAAAACTAAACAATATTTATAAACTCTTAGGATTTTAGGAATAGTTTAGGTCTCAAATCCTCTGAATCACAACTAAAATTAAGTCCAAAGCTAGCCCCTTTGTATTTACCTCATAGTTTTGGTCTGTATAATAAGAGGATTCATCTACTTTGTGTCAATACCTAGTTGCAATCAAAGATTTATCCAAGAGGTATTGAGTAGGGAATACCCCTAGGTTTTGCAAAGCCTGAAGAAGGAGAGGGGATATTTAGAGTCTATCTCCTATACTGTTGGCCTCTGACCTGAGGATCCTATTGATAAGTGATGACTTCCTTGTAGGGAAACTTAGGACTAATCAGTGGGAAAAATATCCAATAGATATGGTGACTTTGCTAGGGATTTTATTAGGAATCTAGAACTTATGTTAAATCCCAGTTGTGGGTGGCAACTCCAAACAAAATCTCCTAGCCAGTAAAATAGAAGTTGTATGCAGGGAGAAGATCCTTGCACAACCCTTTGATATGAGAACTACTAAGAAAAATGTATAGAAGAAAGGGAACTACTCAACCCAGTCATGAAGGCTCACCAATCTCTAGGAATAATGATGATCCCCAAGATAATCCCAGGTCTTCTGGACAACAAGCATAGTATTTTTCAAACACAAAAGCTGAGATTCAAGATATGTATGAAAGATAGCAAGGTGACGGGTTGAGGTTGAGATCAAAAGTGTTTCAGGAACACCCTTTTTTAGATCCCCTTGATAGATTTGAAGACACAGAATCCCCAAAGGATATTGATAATCCCAATGGAAAGGGACCATCCTCTTCTATGCCAAGAGATGATGAGTTGGCAGAAGAAATTAGGAATCTCATGGAAGAACTTGATTATTTGCAAGCCCTAAGACTCAGAGATGATATGAAACAAAAGGTGCAAGCTCTGAAAACGGCCTAGCAAGATTCAATTCCCACCCTTAACAATGCAAATGTACTGAGAAACTAGCAAGCAAATGAGGTTCACAACCAACAAAATGATCAAAACATCCTTGGAAATGATCAAGGATTTAACTAGTATGTGAGCCAAAATCTACAAAATAGTTAAAGGCCAAATGTGATTAACAATAGGGTGCCATAGAACAATGTGAGAAATCAAAATAATAATGTTAATGCCAATAGGAATGCAAACACCAACCAGTTTGGTAGAAGATCTATGCAGTTAGACAGGTTTAGACAATTGGATTTTAGTGGTATTCCTGGATATCCTAACCCTATTGACAAACACATAAGAGGTGAATTGCCAAAGTTTTCAGGGAACAATGTTGTGTCAAGAGAAGATCACCTGAAAGCTTTCCAAAATGTCATGGATAATTTTGAGGTAGAGCACAAGGATGTTTTCATGAAATTATTTATGCAATCCTTGATTGATGAAGCTAGAGAATGGTATAGAAATCTGCCTGATCAGATTATTACATCATGGGATGACTTCAAGAGAATCTTTAGAGAGAAATATGGTGATAAGACTAACCCTAGTTTTATTATTAATGAATTCACTGGTATTGCTAAGGGGTCAAATGAGCAGGTTGCTAATTTTAATGCTAGGTTTACTAGAGTGTTGAATAAGTTGCCACCTCATATGAGGCCAAATGAACCAATGTATATGGTGTTATACATAAATGCCTTTAATGCCAAAACAACATATGAATTAAGGGATAAAAGTCCAACTAGTCTTAGGGATGCTTTCAGAATTGCAATGTTCAAATATTGAAAATAATAGGAAAGCATCTAGTAAGACAAATAGAAGAGATGATGTAAGGATTCTATAGAACCCAAATAATAGGTCTTAGAATATTCAAGGTAATACTTCCACTTTTGAAGATAAACTGGAAAAGTTGACATCTATTGTTAAGGAATTGAGTTATAAGCTTGCTAAGAATGAGAAAGGGCTTGGTCCTGAGAAGCAGGTTTATCAGAGGCAAGAAAAGAGACCCCAGTTGCATGATATGCCTTATAATACAAATTGGTACAATGGTAAACCCATTCCCAACAAAAAGCTTGATCCCTTGAAGAAAATTGTTAATATTGTGAATTACACTCCATGGTGTATAATTTGTCAAATGCCTCATTCATAGTCGCAATGTATGATTGCTCAGTCTTTTTATAGTGATGTTGTTGCCTATGATGAATGTAATGAACCTAACTATGTAGAAAATGACAGTGTTAATATGCTCTCTACAAGTGGAGATTACTCCTCTGATGAGGTTGATATGGAGACAAATGTGAATGAAGGTAAGTGCTATAATGGTGAAATCCATTAACATGATTTTTCTGATGATGAAGATGAGGATCATCAAGTTTATGCTCAAGATTCACATGTCCCTTTAGTTAATTTGAGGAGGCCTTCTGATGAAGAAATTAGAGCTCTTACAACGGCTACAATAGCCCAAGTTAAGAGTGTTTAGGGTAAAATTTGGATTGTTTAATGTTTTTGTGTTTAGATGTTTGAATCCTCCTTTCACCCTTTACAATCAAGGATCTAGGGTTGAGTGACAATTCACTATCATACCCTAGGTCACTGTGAGATGTAGGGAAACTTGGATTAGGAATTTTAATTATCAGTTTTCCTTCTCTTATGCTTAATTGACCATTAAAACCCTAATTTCACAAATACGACTATAAACAAAAGAATAATGGAAAAAGCTCTTGCAGAGGGAAGAAAAATATCAAATCACAGAGTACCTATTTTTAAGGTTCTGAGGCAGAAAAGTTGGGGACACAAGAGCGGGCACCCAAGTCCAAGGTACCAGTTTCTTTGCGGGATCCTGACCTCCTTCCGACACTGATCTGCATTGTAACTTCTATTTTTGGAAATTCAACTATGGAGGACACATGAGCGAGTGCCCAAGTCCTGAAAAGGCTCTGGTGGCCTGCTTCTTTTTAGATCCTAAATCTTTGATGTCTGTTGATCCCTCCTATAACTCTACTTTTTCCAGATGCGACACTTGTAACCTACAATCACAAAACTTTGGGAGGGGGTTGTGGTATTTAGAGGCTTGCCTCAGTCAAGCCCTAGAGGACACTTAAGTCTCCAAACACCGTTGTCAGATAGAGAGTGCATGCCCTTGCGAGGCATAGGCAAAAACCAAAGGAAATGATGATGAAAAAACAATATAATGTCACCTTGTAGTGAAGATCTCATGAAGGAAGATGCTCTTCATTCCATGATGAAATGGATGCTCAAATATGCAAACACAAACACATAAACCCCACAAATCTACTCTTGAAAGCCTTGAATCACCTTGAGAATGCATAAAGTTCACAATGATCATCTAGTTTACAAATGAATGCCTAAACATGCTTTTATTGCAACTACAAACACTCCTACAAAGATTTCATAAATTCAAACTTATAGTGTTGGCAAAGGACCAAATAATAGTCACAAATTGACACTTAAAATTTGGGACAGCCTCAAAATAGGGCAAGACTAGGGCACGAGCACCCAAGTCCTCCCCCCTATTTTGGGTAGGGTTAAGCTCAAGGGGTCCTCCTAGGTCCCATTTGTCATGTTACCTAGGGCTCATTCCATCAGGATGCCAAATTATGAAGTAAGATTTCCTAAATGCATGCAAAAGACCCAAGAGCTAAACCTTATGAGGGAAAAGCCCCCAAGGGGACATTTTCCAACATTACAAAGAGTAATTATAATCTTAAAAATAAGGCTCAGGCAAGAGATTCAAGCTAGCCAGGAGGCATCTTTGCAAAACAACCTCAGTATAAACATAAAGACCCTGAAACACAAAGGAAACAAGGTAATAATAGTAAGAAAGACTCAAGGGATAAGATTGGTCAAAATATTAAGAGTCCAGAGAATAGGGTTTCTCAGAATGTAGAAAGGACCAAAAGTTCACAGGTCATAGATGACAGTCAGAAAACCATAAAGGATAGGGTGGGACAAACTCAAGATAAGAGTAAAATCCAGGCCCAATCTACAACTATTATTCAAAATTATGCCCCCTTTGACATAACTCAAGCTTTATCTTAAATGAAAGTCTTTGTCCCATTAATGGAAATGATAAAGATTGAAGAACATATAAATAAGGCATTATCTTTAATATCAGGGGTAGCTCATCAGGCAAAACAAAGTGTTGAAGATCACAGTAAAAAAACAAGAGTTGTGTACTAATGAGGAAGAGGTCCTAGAGGTTTATCTAGGAATGACAATAACAAAATGTCCTTCTCAAGTGAAACCATTTTATGTATCCCTTGTCATCAATGGAAAGATAGTTAAGAATTGTATGCTTGATTGAGGTGCATCAACAAATATTATGCAACAAATTGGGTTAAAAATAGATAAAGCCTATGGAAAATGTTATGCAATCGATGCTAGGGAGGTGCCAGTCATAGGAATTATGAAGGATGTGAACTTTATGCTTGCAGCTTATCCAGAAAAGACATATAAAATGAATGTGATAGTAGTTGATATAAAACCACAATATGGCATGTTACTGTCTAGAAGGTGGGTAGCATTAATTGGAGGAAGTATGCAATTGGATCTATCATATGCCATGATTCCCATGAATGGTAAAGATGTCAAGCTGATTAGAGAAGAAAGATAACCAAAAATAGTTGAAGATCAAGAACCAGAAGATTAGATTTGCTTTGTGGATACAGATTGTGAGAATTTCAAGGTTATATCCTGTGATCAAGATGAAAGCAAGAAGGAACCTATTGATAAAGAGCCTAACCAACATGGTCTTTGGACTATGTACTTTGATGGTGCTTGCTCAAAGGAGGGATCTAGTGTAGGAGTGGTGTTTCTGTCCCCCACTGGTAAAATTCTCAAATTCTCCTTTCTGCTAAAGTTTGCTTGCACAAACAATATTGCAGAATATGAAGCTTTGTTGTTAGGATTGAATGTTTCCCTCAAACATGGCATTAAAATGTTAAGAGTGTTTGGAGATTTAGAATTAATAGTTTCCCAAGTAAGAGATAAATATAATTCAAAGAATAAGAGGTTAAAACAATATAATCATGTTGTTTGGGATACTATTGAGTTGTTTGATGCCTTTTCAATAAATTGGGTAGAAAGATAAAAAAATGTCATGCCAGATTTCTTGGCTAATGTAGCAATTAGGCTAGATGATGTCACATTATTTGATATTACAAATGTTTAAGTAAAAGTAAGACCTACAGTGCCAGACAACATATGTAGTTGGCAGGTGTTTGATGATGATAAGGACTTATTGAGATTCCTGCATTGCATAGATGAATATAAGAATCAGGAGATTGATTTCCAAAATTTTGTAGAAGTTATAGATGGGAAAGAGACTCTTTTGGGGAAGGAAGTAATATAGCTTAAAACAAATAAAATCCCTAGAGGGTTAGTAGAGATCAACTTGTTATGAAGGCATCTCCTCCAAACAAGGATGATTTGGAAGAGGTGAATTTGGGGACACATCATGCCCCAAAAGGGTGTACATTGGTAAGCAACTTAAGCCACATATCAGGACAATGTTGATAGAATTATTGAGGAAATACAAACATGTCTTTGCTTGGTCATATAAGACCTAAAAGCTTACAAAGAAGATTTATTTCAGCATGAAATCCCTTTAAAGCCTAGAGCTAAGCCATTCAGATAGAAGCAAAGGCCCATCAATCCTACTTTGGCTCCAAAAATGCAGGAAGAACTTATGAAGCTTAGGGATGCTGGAATAATCGAACCCATAAGGCACTCAACTTGGGTGTCAAATCTTGTCCCAGTTAGAAAAAAGAATGGAGACATAAGACTCTGTGTAGATTTTAGGAATTTGAATGTGTCTTCTTTGAAGGATAATTACCCACTCCCTAACATGGAAGCTATGTTGTAGAGAGTAACAAGGTGTGAACTCTTGTCCATGTTGGATGGATTTTTAGGATATAATCAGGTGAAGTTAAAGAAATGGAGCAATACAAAACTACCTTCACAACTCCATGGGGAACCTATGTATATGTAAGAATGCCATTTGGGCTAACAAATGCAGGTGCTACATTCCAAAGAGAAATGGATGTTGCTTTTGTAGGATTGATTGACTCAATTCTGGTTGTGTATCAAGATGATTTAACTGCTTATTCAAAGAAGGAAGAGCAACATTGTTTGCATCTAGAGCAGATTTTTATTAGAGCATTAGAGTATGGAATATCACTTGATCCAAAGAAGTGTTCTTTTGGGGTGGTTGAAGGAAAACTATTGGGCTACATAGTCTCTAAGGATGGAGTCAGGATTGATTCTAAAAGGGTTGCAGCAATTAACAAAATCCAAATACCCAAGACAATGAAAGGTATCCAATATTTCTTTGGACATATCAACTTTGTTAGGAGATTTATCCCCAACTTTGCAGAGATCACTAAGGACATATCCAAGATGTTAAAGAAGGGTGAATCTATAACTTGGGGAAGTGAAGCAATCCAATCATTTTAGAACATTAAAGAAGCTATTAAGATGGTTTCTGTCTTAAAATCTCCTGATTTTTCTAAGCCATTCCAGTTGTTTTCATTTGCTTCCTTTCATAAAATTGTTGCATGCCTATTGCAAAAAAATGAAGATGGTTTTGAGCAGCCTATTGCTTTCTTTAGCAAATCATTGCAGGTAGTAGAACTGAAATATGATGTTATGGAGAAGCAAGCTTATGCTTTGGTCAAAGAAGTTAAAAGTTTTAGACCCTATTTGGTAGGATCTCAAATTATTACATACGTGCCCCATGCAGCAATCAAAGACATATTCACTCAGCAAGAAGTGATAGGAAGAAGATGCAGATGGATAAATAAGCTACAGGAGTTCAATATTGAAATGCAGATTACCAAATTGGTATGGGGATAAGGTTTGGCTAAGTGGATGGCACAATTAAATTTGGAGGCATGCCAAGTCAATATGGCTCAGGATGGAGCTGTAAACATCTCAAAGTTAGAATGGTATAAGGATATTGTGTATTTTCTACAAAATTTAAGTTGTCCAACTCATTTGAATGATAGCCAAAAAAGAACTTTAAAGTCGCATGCTATCAAGTATGTTATTGTCCAAGAGGAATTATATTGGAAGAATCCTAATGGTGTACTGCTCAAATGTGTGGATGAGCATCAAGATGAGAACATTCTCAATGATATGCATAAAGGAGAATGTGAGGGACACTATACTGCCAAAACAACTGCTCACAAAATCCTTAGGGTACAATATCAGTGGCCAACACTCTTCTCTGATGCACAAAAGATGGTAAGAAAGTGTGATCCCTGTCAGAGATTTTATGGAAATCTCAAGTATGAAGGTGAATTGCCCCTTAAAAATATAACAGTGGAGGCTCCATTTTAGTAGTGGGGAATTGACTTTATAGGGGAAATCACAGAGAAATCAAGTGGAGGACATATTTGGATCTTAGTTGCTACTGACTATTTTACTAAATGGGTTGAAGCCATCCCAACTAAGAAAGCTACACACAAAGTGGTACTTGATTTTATTTTAGAGCACATTATTATTAGATTTGGAGTGCCAACAAAATTAGTCATAGACAATGTCATGTGCTTTAGGTCTGGTGAGTTTATTGACCTCTGTAACAATTATGGAATTAATCTATCCCATGCATCACCATATCATCCACAAGGAAATGGTCAAGTAGAATCAAGTACTAAGAGTCTCGTGAAAATCATCAAAAGGATAATTGACACAAATAAGAGAGCATGGGATTCGAAGTTAAAATTAGCACTATGGGTTGATAGGGTAACAGTAAAGAAGGCAATTGGAAGGTCTCCTTTTGAATTAGTGTATGGCACAGAGGCCAAGTTGCCAGTAAACAATCTCCTACTAGTGTACAAATTCATACAAGAAAATGATGAAGAAATAGAAGATCCAATGAGTGGAAGAATACATCAGTTGGTTGCATTGGATGAGACTAGGAGAGAAGCACAGAAAACTAATATCAGGAAGCAACAAAAGGTAAAATATTTATTTGATAAGAGGACTATAGAAAGAAAGTTTCAAGTGAATGACCTAGTCCTTATGTGGAATGCAAGGTGTCAGGACAAGGGCAAACATGGCAAGTTTGAGCCCTTATGGATGGGCCCATATCTAATAAGTAATACTCATGGAGAGGATTCTTATTTTCTCTAGGCCCTGAACGGTGAATTGTATGAATTACCAGTGCACGGTCAATTCCTTAAGATTTATTTTTCATGAATCATGTGTCTTTGTGCACAATGTAAAATAGGATGTATATATTTTGTAAGTACTGTATATTCTTGTATAGTTGGTTTTGTCTGTGTTTTCATCTAGTCTGCCCTAGAGTCGTGTGGTTCTTGCTACAATCTTGTGTTTGCACATCCCCAGTCAGAGCCAGTGGTGGTGCTTCCATTGCTTTTAGGGTTTCTAGTCAGTATTTGCCTAGGTTCATCATATTGAATCCCTAAAAATTTCTAAGTATTTAGGCCTTATGTTTCCTCTGTGCTTTATCTTCTTTTCCTCTATTGACCATCTATCAAGGGTTATCGATCATTTAAGTTACAACCTAAAGTCTTTATATCCGTGAGATGACCGACCCTTTGTCCTAGTTCCACCTATTATCACCCGTGAAAAATCAAACCCTTAAGTCTTAAGTTAGGAGCTTAATAAAGCACTTTTCATAGTGTCATAGTGCAACTTTAATGACATCACATACCCCCCACAATGCTATGAAATGTTGCCATCTGTCAAACAATCAAAGGCTTGTAGCCCTCTGCTAAAGATTCTTTATCAATGAACCAGTTGCTGCCAACTGTTAAAAGAAGATTCGACCTGCTGGAAATTCAAAATTTCATGGCCACATAGGGCTTGATGGCGGTGGGACATTTCCAGTTGCCATGCTATGAAATGGTGCCACGTGTCCCTGTCCTACTAGACTGGCACTGTCAATGACAAGACTGCAGAGCTACATAGCCTTCTCCTATTTGATGAAGACTTTTCAAAGGTGATGATGAAGATTTTCAAATCTAGTCAACTGATCTTAGCCGTAGATTACATAAGGTAAAGAAAAGATCAATGGCCTCAATTCAAACTTGTAGAAAAGGAATATTTTCAAGTGTTCATAACACGAGCTGAGTAATGGTTGTCGTAACCATCATTAATACTACAACAGTAAAGAAATTCAACATCATAAGGATATAATTTAGGGCATTCTCTATCATTTTTGAGAGCACAGTTGTAGTCCCACCGCATAAAGCTTTGAAGTGGGAAAAAAAGAAGTGATTCTAGGTCTCTGCAAGTGTCAAAAACTAGTAAGTAGCCTCCATTTACTACGCTTGGTAAATTTAGTTGTTGCTTTACCTATTTGAAGAGCTAGAAGTAATTAGTAGTTGCAGAAGCCCTAGATTAATTACATAGATGCAAACATGAGTCAATCTAGCTAACCTTCCACCTCAAAACATAGTCTATATGAGGACCTTATGATCCAATATCTTGGGTCCGTTAGGAAGGTTGCAATAGGGCTAGGTGAATTACGAAAAGATGACAAAATCTATGACCTATGCGTAAATTGTAGAGATGCTAGGTTGCCTGTATCAGCATGGACCTTCTTTAAACACTGGCATCAAAGAATGGACTATAGGGCCCTATTTTCCATGCCTAGAAGTTCAACTTAGCCAAATTGATTTGCCCTAATGTCTTCAAAAATCTAGACCTAGTAAGATCAATTATAAAGAGATATGACCCACAAACCAGGTCTGTCCTATATGGAAATAGCTCTGTTATAATCAAATTTACAAAAGCCTACATTTTAGCTATGTTTAATCTGGACCCCTCTGCCAGTATGCCCATTGACTTAAATACTTTCAGAGAAAGATATAAGATTGTCAGATATGCATACAGAACTTTCAACCTACCCAAGCATAGACCAAGGGGAATACATGGTGGTTTAGTAAAAATATCTGACAAGGAAGAGGAACCTTTTGACTACTCGTTGTTCATGCATTACTTTGTTAAGACCTACCACAGTCTGTGCCATGTATTGGGTAGGGATGCAACCGACATAATGCCTATATCCTTGATGATGATGGTTGTTTATATTCACGATCTTGGGGCCAAACATCCATATGATTATACAAGTTTATTTGGCTAAGAAAATGCACAAGCAGATGGTGGCCTTAAAAAGTAAATTATACACTACAAGTCCCCATGTTGAATTCACAAGGTATTCTTTAATGTACCACATGATTCTTTTCTATCTATCTGGCAAATGGCACAAGGATCTACATGTGAAGACAACGGATGCATGATGCCTATGCAAATGTGGACCTACATGCTAGATATGCATTTCAAGGATGCAAGTTATGTTACTTTTGAAGAGCACTTTGTGAGAAAAGTCCTAGGTTTCATAGAACTTGAAGGTGAAAGAATACATGCAGATGTGAAAAATTTCTTGAGGCCCCTAGAAAGAACCCCACATTTGAAGATAGACCACAATTGGGGAGATTGGTTTCTGCATGCTGATACAACTTGCATCAGGCTTTATGGATGTGAGATGCCACCCTACACTCTTCCAAAATTTGTGCCAAAAAGAATTGCCTTCATGGAGATTATAAGGCAACTAAATGAAGCTAATAAGGAGCATTTCAAGAAGCATAAGAAGGGATCATTGATCCCTACTTCCTTAAAATTCATTGACTTCATAACAATAGAAAATAATGGATTAGATCATATTGGCTCTATGCTCCTCTGTTAAAGAATGGATATGGAACAAGTAAGAATTTTTGATCTTGAAGGGTTTATAAACAAAACAAGGGTAAATGCCAATAGACCTAAGTACCCTCATCGAGTCCTCTTGGATGAAGACACAGTAAGGAATTGCCCATCCATGCAAGAGGTGTATCTTCAGAGAAATAAATGGGAAGTTGTGATGCCAGGATAAAGGATGAGGAGAGACATAAATAATGCATACCCTGGAGCTTTTGCTGAGGTGCAGGATCCTATATAGAGAATTGAGATGATATTTGATAAAGCAAAGGATCTGATTGCCAGTACACCTGCAGGTGAAGAGAGGCCATCCTACCAACCTAGCATCTCTAGGAATGGATATGTGAGAAAGATAGAATCCCCTAACTCGCCTTCTCCAAAAAGAGTGAAAATCATTGACCTTGAATCAGAGGAAGAGGTGGAGATTGTTGATCTAGGAGGAGAGGTAGTAGAGGAACAAATTCAAGAGCCTCTCATCAGATTAGCTCCTCAGTAAGAATAAGGCTATACTCTTCACCAGATAATAGATTGACAAGGTCAACAATTGGAAAAGAGGTTGACACAGAAGATGTCAGAGTATTGGCATGTAGTAAGTTTATTGAAGATGATGCATTTGTCAGCACCCCTAAATTTAGGTTATTTGTGCTGAGAACCAAGAAGGAAGAATTTCAGAAGAGATTGAAGAAGCAAAAATTGGGGCTGACCCCTTAGAATATGAGACAATTACTGAAAGGGTTTTGAATGAAGTTAATAAAGACATCAGTACAATGACCCTAGAGGAGGGTAGGGCTCTTGTGGCCAAGAGTAACATCCTATTATTGCCACATTGGACTCTATTAGATGCAATTGCATTTGATACTATCACCAAGGATGACTCAGAGGTGACAGAGGAGAAAATTAGTAAAGCTTTAATAGGTGCTACATTTGACCCAAGGTTTGAAACCTTGGCAATTTGGGTGTTGGCCCCAAGTGATAAGAAACCAAAGATTAGTTTGGAAGAGTTGACTAGAAATGTAATAATCAAGAGGGTGTCAACCACCCCTACTCGTCATGCTACCAGCTTGAATATGCAAACTACACAATTTGCTGAGGCAGTGACCAATAAACTATAGAAGGAACAAAATGAAGTATTGGAGAAATATGCACTGGCTATGGTAGAGTTGAACAAATATTAAGGACTGCTATAGTTAGAGCCTGGTCCATCCCAAGCCCCTCCAATCATCCAAAATGTAGAATCACTTCTAGTTAATACTAACCCTCTCCTGTCAGAAATTAGGGAATTAAAAGAGGAGAACAAAAAATTGAAAGAAGAAAAAGAGAACACAGTGAAAGAAATGGTCACTAATTTGATAAATCACAGGGTGACCAAAATCTTGGCAAGGTTAGAGAAGACCTGGAGGTCTTACTCACAATTGAAGGTGGCCTATGAAAAACATCAATCAGATAAAGAAAGGCTCTTAGTTGTCAAGGCTAGATGGTTGTCAAGAACAGGAGAGGTAAGAGATCTCCACAGGTGTACTAAGTTTGATGCAAATGCACCTCCTAAGCTAAAACTAGTAGTAGATATGTTGAAACATTTTAAATAAGTTTCCAATTTTCAATTAAGATTGGATAAGGTTTTAGCAGAGAAGACACAGGTGATAGAAAAGATGGATACAAGGTGGCTACCTAATATTCTGGAAGGTGATGGACAACTGAAAGAATTGGACAAGTGGAAGGCAGAAATTGAAAATAATTGATGCAGAGTGGGCAGAAGAAATGTTCAAACAACTTAAAATTCCCTCTTCACATAACATCGAACCAAATACATACCTTCTCCCTTTATCGGCAAGACATACTACTATCAGCCTAACCTGCTCCTCATCTTCTGATATCCAATCTTACACCGATATGCTTAACAACAACTTCGTCATCAGCCAGACTTTAATCTACTTATGCCGATACTCAAACCTTCTATCGTTGTGACTCCGATAGTCGATATAACATTCAACAACTCTCCCAATGGGCTCTTCTCACACCGATGACTTTGGCTTGCATATACATTGACTGACCTTCTATCGCCGGTAATCCATTGTATCTTCACTCGCTTTGACCGCTACAGCCAGTCATCACTTGCATCTTAGGAAATGCATATTAACAATGTACATTCCAATATACTATCTTTGACATGCAAATGGAGGATATACACGAAATTCTTTCACATACAACTGTGATATACACACACATTGTCTGTGACATACAATTGATATATACACAAGAAATGTATCTCCTCATACAATTGCAATATACACAGGGGTTGTCTACCTAATATCCTTTAGTGATATACATAGACAATAGATCTTCTCATGCGATTGGAGGATACACATGGAATGTATATTCGCATACAAATGTGATATACTCACTAACTATTCCCAACATACAATTGACATATATACATAAAATGTATATTTGAATCTCATGCCGATAACCTCCTCTATAACAAATCTCGCAGTTCTATTCTACCATGACCACGAACAAAAAGAAAACAAACAGAAAACTATTATACAAAGTCCATTCCATTGATTTCATAGAAATCCACCAGTGGAATGGTTTCAATCTTGTATCTTGACAATAGAAAACTAAATTAAATACAAAACAATTCTATACAGATAATATACACATAACAATTCGATACACAAGGAATTTACACAGAATCTAGAATTTGTAAAACACAACTAACAGAATTTCTATTTCTTCATTCCAACTTTGTCTCAAAGAACACAGGCCGATTATAAAGATACATACATTTGATAGTTATAGAAGGTGGAAGGCCAACCATTCCTCAACCACCTCTACCTATTTTTTATTTCCAACTCCCCTCTTCTGATTTTGCTTAACCAAGATTATAAGCCAAAACCCTAACTAATCACACGATACATGTTTGGCACAAGATAGCACAACACCTAACAAAACGACACATTTGATTTAATCATCCACATACCCCAAATGTCTAATGATGTCCAAATTGGCTTATTAGGATGCCAAATTTGTGACCTCGGTTCTCATGGTGGGGTCTTTATTACAAACATGAAATGTCAACACAAATACTACATGACAACATGAAATGTATAAAACATATTAAAACCTTATTCTTCTCCTTCAGATGTATATTTATCTTGTTGAAGGGGTGCTCCTGCACCATACTCCCTGGGAGAAGAGATCTCAAGCCCAATTGAGATCAAGGTTTGAAGGTCTACACCATAGTTTGTGATCTGGTCTTCAGTCATCCAAACTACCTTTGAATCAGGTTTCCCATCCAAGCCACCAAGTACTCCATGTACTCTTTGTTCCTTGTCTTCTTTGCCACTCTTAAGTCTAAGATCTTTTTCAATTTTGGTGGATCATGCTTAGGAATATCATCATCTGCTGTACCCTGCAATGGTTCCTGTTCTACATCTACGTTATGCTTGTATGGAGTTAAATCAGATACATTGAAGATGGGTGACAATCCAAGGTCAGGAGGAAGTTGGATCTCATAAGCATTCTGCCCACACTTCTTCAAAATCTGACATGGTCCAATCTTCCTCTACATTAGCTTGGTATGTTTACCTTTTGGGAGCCTCTCCTTTAGATGAACCCACACCAAATCTCCAACATCAAATTGTACATCCCTTTTCTTCTTGTCAGCATATGCTTTGTATTTCAATGTAGTCTATTGGAGTTGTGTCTTGACTTGATCATGCACCTCCTTGATGGCTGATGCAAAGGTTTCTCCATCTGCACTAATAGACTATCCTATAGGTAGATCTCTCAACTCCAAAATACCCCTTGGATGAATGCCATATACCACTTGAAAAGGTGACTTTCCTATACTCCTATTGATGGTGTCATTATAGGAAAATTCTGCTTGTGGTAGGATGTTATCCCACTTCTCTCCATGTTGCTTTGTCAAACACCTTAGCAGATTTCCCAATGAATGGTTAACTACTTTAGTCTATCCATCTATTTGAGGATGGTAGGCTAATGAGAAGGACAAGTTGGTGCCAAGCTTCTTCCAAAGAGTCCTCCAAAAGTGGCCAATAAATTTCACATCTCAATATGACACTATGCTCAATGGCAAACCATGTATCCTTACTATCTCTTTGCAAAACAGATCTGCAACATATGAAGCATCACAAGTGGTTTTGCATGGCAAGAAGTGTGTCATTTTACTAAATCTATCTACTACAAAAAAAACACTATCATACCTCTTTCTTGTTCTAGGCAAACCCAATACAAAGTCCATGCTTATGCTCGCCCATGGCCTAGAAGGAATGGGTAGTGGCTGATACAAATCTACATTAGTGGATCTCCCTTTTGCTTTCTGACATATCACACATGCCTCCACAAATCTCCTCACATCTGACTGCAACTTGGGCCAATAGTAATGCCTCTTCACAAGATCAAGAGTCTTATCTAGACCAAAATGTCTTGCCATGGCCCCACAATGTTTCTCCCTAATGATATTTAGTCTCATAGAACACCGTGGAATACACAACTGTCTACCCTTGAAAAGTAATCCATCTTGGATCAGAAATTCAAAGAACTCAACATGATATTTGTCACCAAAGGAAATACATACCTTATAGATTTCTCCAAAATCTTCATCAGCATCATACATGGTCTTCAAAGAGTCAATGCCAACACTCTCCAATTGGATCTGATTGATGGTTAGAACCCTCCTGCTCAAAGCATCTGCTACCTTGTTCTTGACCCCTTTCTTATGCTTAAGTGTGAAGGTGAAAGCTTGCAAAGTCTCCACCCACTTCATATGTCTATGGTTCAGCTTCTCTTGGTTGTTTACGAAACTAAGGGCCTGATTATCTGTGAACACTATGAATTCTTTGGGCATCAAGTAATGCCTCCACTTTTTGAGTGACTGTACTAGAGCATACATCTCCAAATCATATGATGAGTATCTCTTCTTTGCATCATTTAGTTTCTCACTAAAAAATGCAATAGGCCTACTTTCTTGACTAAGTACTGCTCCAATTGCCATGTGGCTTGCATCACATTCTACTTGGAAAATCTTGTTGAAGTCAAGAAGTGCAAGGACTGGCTGTGCTACCACCTTCTTCTTCAATGTTTCAAATGAATCATTTGCCTCCTTTGTCCAAGTGAATTTGTACTTCTGTCCTCCTTTTATGGTGTCAAGTATGGGTGCACAAACATGACTAAACCCCTTTATAAACTTCCTATAAAAGGTTGCTAACCCATGGAAACTTCTAACATCATTCAAGGTTTTAGGAGTTGGCTAAGCCAATATGGCACTTACCTTCTCTTGATCCATTTTTAGTTTGTTATGTGAGATGACAAATCCCAAGTAGATGATCTCTTCCTACATGAACAAACACTTCTCTAAGTTGATCATTAGCTGCTCTTCATGTAACTTTTTGAGGACCAGGTCTATATGTCTGAGATGCTCTTTCCTTGTATTACTAAAAATCAGGATATCATCTAGATATACTATGACAAATTTACCTATGAATTCCCTCAAGACTTCATTCATCAACCTCATAAAGGTACTAGGGGTGTTGGACAAACCAAAAGGCATGACCTTCCACTCATAGAACCCCTCATTGGTCATAAATGCAGTTTTCCATTCATCTCCTAGCCTAATCCTAATCTGATGATAGCCACTCTTTAGATCTATTTTTGTGAAATCTTTAGCAGCCCCCAAGCCATCAAGAAAATCTTTTATTCTAGGAATTGGGAAGCTATACCTGATTGTTATCTTGTTGATAGCCCTTGAATCAATACAAATTCTCCAAGTGCCTTCCTTCTTTGGTGCTAGTACAGTCGGTACTGCACATGGGCTTAAACTCTTGCCAATTAGGCTTGTCTCCAACAACTCCTCAATCTGCCTTGCTACCTCTGTATTCTACTCTGGGGTAAGCTTATATGCTGCTTTGTTTGGAAGTGTAGATCCTGGGATCATATCTATGCAATGGCTGATGTCCCTCATAGGTGGTAGGGACCTTGGCATTCCATCAAAGATGATGCCTTTGTATTTGTCCAATAGCTCTTGGACAGCCGGAGCTATGAACCTTTGCCTCTTCTCTCCCTTGACTTCTTGCTGCTGCTCCTTGTTCACCTTTAGGCATGGAATTAGAGCATATGCAACTGCTCCTTCTTCTACTGTCTCTTTCATGAATTGTTTGCCTTCTACCATCATTGCCTTGACTTCTTTCCCTTTTGATTCCACCTCATTCTCCATTAATGGTAGCAACTCTATCACCTTACCATCCTTGGTGATTGAATATGTGTTTCTAACTCCATCATGGTGTGCTTTCAAGTCATACTGCCATGGTCTTCCAAATAGGAGATGGCAAGCATCCATCTTGGCAATGTCAAACAATAATCTATCCTTGTATGGTCCAATTTGAAATTCCACCCAAGCCTATTCTTCCACAGTTGTTTGCTAACCTTGGGTGAGCCATGAGACCTTATATGGGCAAGTATGTGGCAGTCTTCTAAGCTTAAGCTTTTCTACCATTTCAAATGACACAAAAGTTTTTGTGGATCTGGAGTCAATTAGAACTTGACATACCTTTCCTCCTACCTTGCAAGTAGTTCTGAAGAGAGACTTCCGTTGTGGGGGTTCTTTGTCAAGCACCTTCATGGTGGTCATTGCTCTCCTAATCATCAAAGATTCTCCTTTCTCAGGATATCCATAACTGTCAAGAGTATTCACACTTTGAAAAGTGTTTGAGCTTGTCAAACTTTGACAATCAGATTCTTGGATCAGATTGATCCTCCTTTCTCCTATTGAAATTGTTGCCTTTCCTGGACATCTGTTGGCTATGTGGCCTTCTTGATTGTAATTGTAACATATGATAGGTCCCCTACCCTGAGATCTCCCTTTAAATGGTGGTCTTCTGCCCCTAAAGTTTCCTCTTTGATTGTAACTTCCCCCTTGAGTTTGACTGTTGTCTCCTTTGTTGCTCTCTTGGTATCCAAATCCATTTCCTCTACCTCTGAAAGGACTTCTCCTCCCCTTTGTTGTCTCCCTCTTCCTCTACTATTCTGCTCTTGTCTTCTCTTTAATTTTTCTTCCACTTTGAGTGCCAATTGGTAGCACTTTTGGACTGTCTCTGGGTTATGCAGATTTATGTCTTCTTGGATGGCAAACCTTAATCCATTGAAGTACCTTGCCACCTTCTCTTCCTCAACCTCCTTTATCTTTGTCTTGACACATAGTTTCATGAACTCTTCTATGTATGAGCTGACATCTAACTCCTTCTGCTTTAAATTCTGTTTCCTCTTATGTAATTGGATGTTGTAATCCAATGGAACATAGGCCTCCTTCACTAAAGCCATCATCTTCTTCCAAGTAGCAACTATGTTCTTTCCTTCTTTCACCTTGTCATCTTGGATGAAATTCCACCATTTTAGTGCAGCCCCTTTCATTTTGGATTGGGCCATTCTCACCCTTTGGTGGTCTGGTATTTCTTCAGTCTCAAAGAAGTTATTCAAGTAGTCTATCCACTCCATCACTGAATCAGGTTCCATTTTGCCTGCAAACACTGGCAGGTCTATTTTCATATCCATAGTCCTTCTCTCCATGGATTGGAGGGCATTAAGTAAGGGTCTCTGGTCTGTAGGAACCTCTATCTCTTCCTGCCTAGGGATCTCCTCTTCATCCCTATCTTCTCGCTTACCAGAATCTTCTTCTCCCTTCTCTACTCTATCCCTCAACTTCTCTAACTCTTCTTTCAATGCCTGATTCTGAGCTCGAGCTGCTCTGCTCTCTGCCATTTTCTTCTTCACTAGGACCGCCAACTCAGCATTGGTCATCTTTGCTAGGTACTCTTGTGACTCCTCTTCATCTAACATCTTGTCTTCTTCTTTTACCCAAAGGATACTCCTTCGCTCTGATACCCCTTTGATGTAGAGTGGGCAGAAGAAACATTCAAACAACTTAAAATTCCCTCTTCACATAACATTGAACCAAATACATACCTTCTCCCTCTATCGGCAAGACATACTACTGTCGGCCTAACCTGCTCCTCATCTTCCGATATCCAATCTTACACCAATATGCTTAACAAAAACTTCGTCATCAGCTAGACTTCAATCTACTTATGCCGATACTCACACCTTCTATCATTGTGACTCTGACAGTCAATATAACATTCAACAACTCTCCCGATGGGCTCTTCTCACACCGATGACTTCAGCTTGTATATGCATTGCCTGACCTTTTATCACCGGTAATCCATTGTATCTTCACTCGCTTTGACCGCTACAGCTGGTCATCACTTGCATCTTACGAAATGCATATTAATAATGTACATTCCAATATACAATCTTCGACATGCAAATGCAGGATATACACGAAATGCTTTCACATACAACTGTGATAAACACACACACTATCTGTGACATACAATTGATGTATACACAGGAAATGTATCTCCTCATACAATTGTGATATACACAGGAATTGTCTACCTGATATCCTTTAGTGATATACATAGGCAATGGATCTTCTCATGCGATTGTAGGATACACACGAAATGTATATTCGCATACAAATGCAATATACTCACTAACTGTTCTCGACATGTAATTGACGTATATACATAAAATGTATATTTGAATCTCACGCTGATAACCTCCTCTATAACAAATTTCGCAGTTCTATTCTTCCATGACCACGAACAAAAAGAAAAAAAGAGAAAACTATTATACAAAGTCCATTCCATTGATTTCACAGAAATCCACCAGTGGAATGGTCTCAATCTTGCATCTCAACAACAGAAAACTAAATTAAATACAAAACAATTCTATATAGATAATATACATAGAACAATTCAATACACAGGGAATTTACACAGAATCCAAAATTTGTAAAACACAACTGACAGAATTTATATTTCTTCATTCCAACTTCATCTCAAAGAACACAAGCCGATTATAAAGATACATACATTTGATAAGGTGGAAGGCCAACCGTTCCTCAACCACCTCTGCTTGTTTTTTATTTCCAACTCCCCTCTTCTAATTTTGCTTAACCAAGATTATAAGCCAAAACCCTAACTGATCACACGACACATGTTTGGCACAAGACAGCACAACACCTAACATGACACATTTGATTTAATCATCCACATACCCCAAATGCCTAATGATGTCCAAATTGGCTTATTAGGATGCCAAATTTGTGACCTCAGTTCTCATGGTGGCGTCGGTTCTCATGGTGGGGTCTTTATTACAAACATGAAATGTCAACACAAATACTACATGACAACATGAAATGTATAAAACATATTAAAACCTTATTCTTCTCCTTCATATGTATATTTATCTTGTTGAAGGGGTGCTCCTACACCATAAAACTAGTAGTAGATATGTTGAAACATTTTAAAGAAGTTGCCATTTTTCAATTAAGATTGGATAAGGTTTTAGCAGAGAAGATACAGGTGATAGAAAAGATGGATACAAGGTGGCTACCTAATATTTTGGAAGGTGATGGACAAGTGAAAGAATTGGACAAGTGGAAGGCAGAAATTGAAAATAATGCCAATAAATTAATTCCTACTTGTTGTATTAAGGCTGACCCAACTATGAAGGTCTTCAGCTCAGTACTTTACAAGCTTCATATAGTTGAAATAAATTTTGAAATATTTTACAAGCAATCTAAGATTTTGCTAGATGCCTGGTACACCATCCATAATGGTAGGATTGCAAAGATAATCTCATTCCAGTGGACATCTAAAAAGACATATAGCAAGTGGACATAAAGTATGGGCCTGCAAATTAAAAGGAAAGGCCAACCACCACCTACCCAGTCTTAATGAGGTAGATCTCCTTCAATTGGCTACACATCTTCCAAGTCTATCTGCATTTTCTCTTCTTCTCTATAATATATTAAATTTCTCGATGCCAAAGAGGGTGGTGCATTGTATCAAGTATTTTTTGAAATGACATTATAATTAATGTTGAGTACATGTTCTTGGTCTATAAAAGAACTATGTCACTCATTCTTTTTGTTGTTGAAGATTTTGGGACTTTTGAAGAGTAAATAAAATACAAGTTCTTCTGGTCTACTTCATTTCTTGTCTTGTAAGTCAATGAATTGTGTGTTGAATGTATTTTTGCATATGTTTTATTAGTTTCATGTTGATTATAAATGAAAAATGCTACATGCATGTGTTCTGATAGTTGTCTCCATGGTTGTATGTGTTCTTATTTTGAATCTAATAACTAAGGGTTATATGAGATTCTAGAATATAAGCTTTCTATATTGTATGCTTAATCTTCTACTTCTATTCAAGGGATAGATTAAATGTTATGGGTTAAGTATGGGGAAGAATGCATTGCAGCAGGGATATATATAAGTAGAGTTAATAGAATACTCTATTTTGGGTGGTGTCTGTAAGGCAGATACTAAATAAACCCCTTGAAACCTGAATGTTAGTATTAGCTTATGCAGATATTTCACACATATATGTCAATGTGACTCCATGCCCTAAGATAAGCACCAGTCAGATCTGGTATTGAGTTTATGATTCAACACCCAAGTCTTGCAGCCAAGCACAAAACAAAAAAACTGAACAATATTTATAAACTTTTAGGATTTTAGGAATAGTTTAGGTCTCAAATCCTCTGAATCACAACTGAAATTAAGTCCAAAGCTAGCCCCTTTGTATTTACCTCACAGTTTTGGTCTACATAATAAGAGGATTCATCTACTTTGTGTCAATACCTAGTTGCAGTCAAATATTTATCCAAGAGGTATTGAGTAGGGAATACCCGCTAGGTTTTGCAGAGCCTGAAGAAGGAGATGAGACATTTAGAGTCTATCTCCTTTACTGTTGGCCTTTGACCTGAGGATCCTATTGATAAGTGATGGCTGCCTTGTAGGGTAACTTAGGACTGATTAGTGGGAAAAATATCCAACATATTGAACCTAGTTTTCTCTAACCCTCTTAATCCTCTCCATTCACTAATATTGAATCTTTCCGCCTTTGGCATCAAGGGAAAAGGACAAGCAGTCTCCCAATGTACTATCAGTATGCTCAAGCTAAGAGAAATGATTCTAACTCTATATTAAGAGGCTCTAAAATGTAGAAATGTCTTCCCATGTTTGCATCAAACTTGATTATCTATACTTTCTTTTATCTACCTGCTCCCCGTAAGAGGTAGCCACTTTCAAACCAGGGATAATAAATATGCCTTGATCTGATCCACTTGGATAGATGTTTCAGCTGCACTTCTACTTGTGAGAATAAGAAGGAAAAATAACTCTTAACTTTTGGTTGAGATATTCAAAAGTATCCTTAGGAAGTAGCTTTCTGAAAATGTCTACAATCTAATCTTTTGTGGTGACATACTCCAACTTTACCTCCTGATCTGCAACCTTTTCTCTTAAGAAGTGGTATTTAATAGATATATGCTTGGTTATAGAATGCATCATTGGATTCTTTGATATGTTGATGACACTTGTATTATCACACAAAATAGGAATGGGCTTATCATATATTACCTTGATATCCTTCATTGTCTGCTTCATCCACAACACTTGAGTACAACAAGATATTGCAGCTATGTATTCTACTTTTGTTGTTGACAAAGAAACTAAATCTTGCTTCTCTCTTAACCATGAAACCACTCTATCACCTAGAAAGAAAGCTCCACCACTTGTGCTTCTCCTATCATCAATGTTGCCAACCCAATCTACATCTATATATGCAGTCAGAGAGAAGTGCTTTCCCTTTTTATACCACAATCCATAGTCCAATATCCTCTTTGTGTATCTAAAAATCCTTTTAATAGACTTCACATGTGTCTCTTTTGGATCAACATGAAACCAAGCCACCATACAAACTGCTTGCATAATATTCAGCCTTGATGCAGTCAAGTATAATAAGCTTCCTATCATGGACCTATAAAGAATCTCATCAACTTGAAGTGACTCATCATCCTTGCTAAGATGACAACCTATTACCATAGGTGTACTTACTAGTTTGTAGTCATCCATACCAAACTTTTTCAACATATCCTTGATATACTTTGCTTACGAAATAAAGATACCCTTGTCTAATTGAGCAATTTGAAGTCCAAGAAAGAATGAAAGTTCACCTATCATAGACATCTCAAACTCCTTTTGCATCTCTTCTGCAAACTTCTTGTACATCCCATCATTGCCACCAAACATAATATCATCAACATATACTACTACTATCAACATCTACTCACCTTCTACCTTGATGTAGAGATTACTGTCTACAATACCTTTCTTGAAGCCTTGTTGGCGTAAGTACTTGTCTAACCAGCTTGCATACCATGCCCTAGCAGCTTGTTTGAGACCATATAAAGCCTTTCTAAGTCTGCATACCAAATTCTAATCTTTTGATAGCTAAAATCCCCCAGGTTGCTCAATGTAGACTTCTTCAAGATCACCATTTAAGAAAGCTGACTTGACATCCATTTGATAGACCTTGAAATTCTTGTGGGCTGCAAATGTAAAAAACATCTTGATTGCTTCTAACCTTGACAAAGGAGTAAATGTCTCATCAAAATCAATACCCTCTACTTGTGCATAACTCTTGCAAACCAATCTTTCCTTGTTTCTAACAACTTGTCCATCTTCATTTAGTTTATTTATGAATACCCACTTGGTGACTGTTGATTGTTAGGAACACTAAGAGGGGGGTGAATTAGTGTTCTATAAATCTTTTCTTGCACTTTTTCTTTTAACCATTTCAAATGAATAATCTAATAGAAGCAAAATATACAACTGAACAACATCCACAAAAGCATGACACATAACACCAAGATTTTACGTGGAAAACCCAAAATGGGAAAAACCACAAAGAGGATTAGCTCTCATAAATATATTGCAATCTTTACAAAATGATGTTCAGGCATGGTAACTCCACGGGCCTAGAACATGCGGGCTCACTGCCATGATGTACAACTAAGTTTAGCAGGCTCACTGCCTCAACCCTAAACCTAGCAAGATTATAATAAGGGTTGTTAAACCTTATTGAAGGCTCACTACCTTGAAGACAAACACTTGCTTCCAATTAGATTACACATGAGAACTAAGTACTGTTTAAGCATCTACCACTATGCTAGGGTGCAGTCATTTAACAGATGTATTCTGAATCCCAAGTCTTCATTGCTGTTGATCTTCTAACTCTGCTCCACTATTGGCATCCTCACATCACATACATATATTTCCACCTCACACAACCAAAGATCATCACTCTTATATATATTTTCCTCATGAATTAATCCATAATCAAGTCAGCATCTAAGAAGTGAAATGTGTACATAAAAAGATGTACCTTGTCGCTCAACCTAATGCACTATGTGTCGTGCGGACCCAAATCTTCTCCTAAGCCTATTCATATAGGTTGGCTCTAATCATTCAATTACTCACATAGATCCTCCAAACATTAACTCTTCTCCACACAATGATTTATATATTTGTTGTCCTCTTCCTTAAGAATATGCTTAACAACTTCATCAGCTGACTTACAACTTTTATTTAGGATCTCAAAACACCTTCCCAAACATATCAAGAACTATTTATACATTTCCAATCCTACCCTTAGAACTACAAGGCATCATATCATATTGTAGAGAAATGTGGACCATCAAAACTCAGACTTTGTCTCTGTCAAACTCTGTCAAACACTATGTCGATACTTAGCAGCTTGTAGCTATCCTTTCGGTGAACTTCAAATCTCCTAACTCTAGAATAAGACACTTCATATAAGTGTTTACAATACCTCAAAACCGCATAACAAAATACTTGTCTGTGGAGGAATGCAGACCACTGCACTAGACCCCATTCACTGTTCCTGCTATACCATTGCTTGCCCGGACTTAGACAATTCTTCAAGATGACTTCCGAAGAGGACCAAGACTTAATCTTTGAGGCATAACACTATGAAACACCAACTGACATGATACCTAAGCCACATCTACAAGTCTTCAATTGTGGAGGCATACTAGCTAACTTTATGTCTTGCACTCAGAATACCTTCCATACTTAGCCATTTTCTGTCACCCAAACCTGGAGTCCAACATGTTCTTTTGAAGATATCTCTTCCTGTCATGGAGATAGGTTTTCTAAGCCTTGTTTCCATCAATGAAAACACATAAGTCAATGCTAGAGTAGTGTCTCTTGCCAACAATCTCCCCCTTTGGCATTGATGGCAACACTTAGTGAAAAATGATTGATTGCTCCCCCTTACTGTAAACACTTTATTTTCCTACTCCCTCTGAGATGATTATCCATTTTTCACTGAACTTCTTCTCCCCCTTTGACATCAATGGAAAAGGGTGTGATCTGGAGCCAAAAATGTCAAAATTTCAAAATTTCATAGAATTTGCTGCATATTTACAAGCACAATCTTCATCTTAATTAGTGTTTGAAGGCAAAATGTCACTATAGATAGTCTTTATTAGAGCTATCTCTCCATTCCATCTATTTATTACACTTTCTAGACTGTGGATGTGGTCATTCATCAAAAATACTAGCTTCTCTGCCTTCTGGAGATTTGATGGTGTAACAATTAGTGCTTGAGATTTTAAGGCCTCATCTGCCAAATTGGTCATGGAATCAATTTTTAGACTTATCAGTCCTTTCAACTGGCACAACCTATCTTTGATTTCTCCCTTTTCCTTCATCAGAGTATTTAGATCATTATGGATATTTGCAACTTGTGTTTCTTTGGCATTTATTGACTTGGCTACTAGATTATATGTCTTAGATATATTCATCAGTTTGAGTTCTAAGTCTTTGATTTTATCTTCTAGTTCCTTTGTGATCTTTGGCCAATATAAACAAAAATTTTATATTTTTTCAGCTTCTTCAATGGCACTTTGTATGTTCTTAATTCCATTATCTAACAAAACTTTGTCTCGATCTAGCATCCTCTTCAACTCAACCAATCTTCTATCATCAATTTCTTTCCTCACTTTTACTTCCATAGATTTTTCAAAAGATTCAAAATGTACACTTACAAAATTTAATAGCTTCTTGAGATGGTTAGTAGGGGATAATGAGATATCCCTTTGAAATGATGGCAGTAGCTTTTCAAAGTTAGTGGATGCTTCATTGATTAGTTTGTTATCTTGCCCATGTGATTGTAACAACTCTTCCTATACATTGGCCTAAACCACAGATACTAGCTTGAACTTTTGGAAAGGTGACAATGAGGCCAAGTTGATTGGACCTTGAGGGAGTTCAAACTCTTCTATAATTTGTTTCCTGTCAGAGACATCCGCAGTGTCTCTTTCCCTCTTTGATATTTCTCCTTGACTTTGATCCAGAGGGTCTATGTCCATAACTTCCTATTGTTCTAAGTTTTGTTCTGGTGTAGGGCTCCTCAACTGTTCCCTATCTTCTACATCCTTAGCTTGTTGCTTAGGAGACATATTTGTTTCAGTTTTGCCTATATTCAATGTGTTTGTGTCAAGGGCTTGATCACTCTCTTCTAGTCCTTGATCAAGGCTTGTCTCTGGTAGAGATGAGTCTTCATGTTTTGTTTCCTTATTGTCAAAGATGGTGGAAATATTATGTTTCTTTAGTATGTCTAAAATAATTTCCTCTATTTCCTTGATAACCTTGTCAACTTCTCCTATCATCAATGCATTCATTCTTTTCTTTGATTTGAACTCATTGTTAAGTGCCTTGGAGATTTTTCTGTTCTTTTCTAGAGTGATATCCGAACATAATGTTATCAGTGTGTGTTCTCTGAGCTCAACATCTTTAGCAATAGAAGTTTCCTTCCTGATTGATAGAATACTACCCAAGGTATCTAGGAGATCACCAATAATCTCAACGAGGGCTCTATTGTATATGTTCATATACTTTACAATAGCTTCTTCCAGAATCCTCTTGTCAGCATCATTATAATCATCATAAAACTCAACCACAAGTTTCAAGTTACCATCAACAGTGACAAACATTAATACATCTTCAATCTTTAGAGTTGCATGAGACTCATCTTCTTCCTGTCTTATGCTGGGTGTCTTCCTTCCTATTGACTTCTCCTTGCTACTTTTGGATGCTTTAGTAGCATCAAATTTCATTTTCTTTACCTCCTTATCTGATTATGTCTCTTCTTCATTAAAAGTTATTCTTGCATGCATTCTCTTGGCTTTAGTCTTCATTCTTTTGGAGCTAGTGGCAGGAGTTTCCACATTTGCAGGTGGTGTGGAACTGGAGGAAGTGGATGAGGCTTCAACATAAGTGGAGGCTCTAGTTTTTCTTTTTGCCTTCTCTGGCTTCTCTAACTCATCTTTGTGTTCTTTCAAAGGCCCAGATGATTCACCTTTTCTCTTTTCTTCTGCTTCCTTGATGGCTTGTTCTTTTTCCCTTGCCTTTACAACTTCTTTTGTAAAGCCAACTTTTGTGGCAATTTCTTCTACCACTTTCCTCATTTTCCTAGAGATTTCAGGTTTTCTTACTTCAACATGAATTTTGGCATGCAATTCATCATAAGTCCCAAATCTTTCTTCCTTAGGATCTCTAGGTTTTCTTAGCATATATTCAACATTGTTTTCTAGTACAGATCCATCTACCTCATATCCCATAGGCATAACCCAGACCGTTCTAGGCGTAACAGCCTCCATCAAACACTAATCTTTTGTCACAATGAAGCAGATTGTATCCTTGTATTTTTCAACAATTTTTTTGGGAATTCTTTCTCTGGCTTGCATTGATCTTTAGAAATTCTTGAAATAGCCCCATAGGGCTACATTTTGTGCATCAATGGTGCCTATGCTACTCAAAAAATTTCTAATTTGAGTTGCGACAGGTTTATCATTGGTCCAGAATAGGTTCTTCATACCAAGTAACTCTTGCATAAAATAGAAAACTAAACACATGAACAATGTGCCAAATTTAAAGGGGTATTTACCTTCTTTTGTCTTCTTTAGGTTATCCATTACTTGCTGTCGGAGCAACTCACAGATGTCATAATCAATATTTGCCTTCATTATTTGATAGGCTGTGTAAATGGTCGTGCCTGAAACTGAGTTCTCCTGGTTCGTGAAATAAACTTTGTATCCCAATACCATTGAGGCAAATCTCATGGCATGATCCTCAATATCATTTATTGTCAAGGCTCTCTTATCAAATTTCACTCTGGTAGCCATAATTACTGTATCATTCTTCACAACTTTCAATAGAGGTACTAATCCGATAGAACATTGTCCAGTGACCATCCTAATAGCATCTTTTGTAATCTTGAAAGGTCTTTCAAGCCATATGAATTCATCATGAACCCTACTTAACACATACTGGACCCATTCATCTTCCATAAATGTTGGGAAATTTAGGTACTAAATAAATTTCTTTTCTTTCAATGCTAGATATTCATTTTTCAATTCAAGATTTTCATTACTCAAGTGTTTCGTGTAAAGATCAGTAAACCTGCTATTGCCAAATTCCTCTAGGGCAACATGAATATATGCCCTAACATCTTCTACATGCATGACTCTGTGAGGAACACTTGAGAATGCACCCAACTGATCGACTTCGGTTGATTTGAATGGGTGTTTTTTGAATTTTGGTCGCGCACACTCAGTAATATCAACAACTTGTGGTAATGCCATTCCAGAAATTTTTAACAGATTCACAAGAAGGTTTTGAATGAGATTTAATTTGTTCCACCAAATTAGGGTTTCCTTTTTCTAAAATTCTTTAGGCCCTTCAATTCTTGGTTGTTGTTGCTCTAGATCTATTCTGATCTCTCTGAATACTTGATGGCTTTGAGTGTAAAGTGATTTTGAGATTAAACAAGTTCATTTTTAATCTCTGCACGACGTGGCCTAAATGTCATTAAATGCTCATTTCCAAAAATCTATTAACAAAAAACCTTCATTGTAGAATACAGTCGATTGAGATTGATCCATAATATGCCACATTGGCTCTTTTTCTTTTGATTTTTCTTCCAAGAGATATGTCACATCAGATTCCATTATACATCTTTGTGCCAAGTTCTGGCACCCACATTCTGGCTAGGGTTTTTGAACTTTTCTTTAACACTGCTCCCCCTAAGCTAGAGCTCTCGATTTACTTCCCAGAGGAAGTATCTGCACCATATACTAGTGTAGATTAATCCTTGACTTCTAATACTTCTTTCTTGATCCATACCTTGTTCATTTCTTTCATGCTTTTGACCGGATCAACTTTCTCTTTTCCTTTCTTTAGAATAGTGATTTCTCTTCACATTTCTGCTTGTGCAAAATCTTTCAACATGTCCAAATCTGTTGCAATTGAAGCACATCACATTCTTTTGACTTTGATTCCTTCTAGAATTTGATCTACATTAATTTTCCATATGTCCAAATTTATTACATGCAAAACATTTTCCATTGAATGGTTGACCGTTCCTTGTATTTTGAAAGTTAGTTCCTACAAAGCTTCTACATTCATTTGATCTGTGTCCCATTTTATAGAAAGAATTACACCTAATAGAGTTCTGACTTAATTTACTTCTGCATACAACAACTCTATGACTAGTTCTATTGCAATTGAAGCATTTACCTTTGAATGATTGTTCATTCCTCCCATTGTTGAAACTTTTCTTGATCTAATTTCTACATTCATTTTCTCTATGACCAATTTTCTTGCAATTGAAACACTGACTAGAGAATAATGGAGTCTTTTGATTCATTCTGCTCCTACACTGAGTAGCCCTATGACCAAACTTATTGCATAAATTACAATAACCATTGAAAGATGGGTACCTTTGAGCATTTGGTTGTCTGACTGGAGGTCTTCTAGGTCTACTTCTTTGATTTTTGAACTAGTATCATTTGTTTTGCCTTGACTCAGTGCTCATTTGACCAGAGTTTGAACTTTCTCCTTTCTCAAATCCTAAACCATGTTTGTCATTAGCACTCTCCTGGCTAGCAATCATTTTGTCAAGCTTTGCAGTACTTATCTTGAATTTTTCTTCAAAACTTCTATCTTTTTCCAGATCTATTTTTAACCTTAAAATCTCTTTTTCAAGTTTTGCACAATCTTCTGATCTATTTTTTCATAATCAAATTTAGATCATCTTCTGCTCTTGTTCTTTCTGTAATTTATGCTTCCAAATTATTTAGGGCTTCATTTGCTGATAACAATTGGTCACTAACTTCTATGTATTTGTCTTTGAATTTCTTGACTTGCTCTTTCAACTTTAATATGCAATCATCAGCTTGTGGCAAGTTTTCTTTCAGATCCTTGACCTCTATTTTATAATTTTTGAGATCCATAAGAGCTTCTTCTAGTTGGTTGTATCTCTCATAATCTCTATACCTTCTTGCTACCATGGTCATACTATCCCAGATCTTCTTTAAGCTGTTAAACTTTTTCAAAGGAACCTTGCTCTAATACCAATTGTTGATTGTCAGGAACACTGAGAGGGGGGGGTGAATCATTGTTCTATCAATCTTTTCTTGCACTTCTTCTTTTAACCATTTCAAAAGAATAATCTAATAGAAGCAAAATATACAACTGAATAGCATCCACAAAAGCATGACACATAACACCAAGATTTTACATGGAAAACCCAAAACGGGAAAAACCAAGGAGAGGATTAGCTCTCATAAATATATTGCAATCTTTACAAAATGATGTTCAGGCTTGGTCACTCCATGGGCCTAGAACATGCGGGCTCACTGCCATGATGTACAACTAAGTTTAGCAGGCTCACTGCCTCAACCCTAAACCTAGCAAGATTACAATAAGGGCTGTTAAAACCTGTTGAAGGCTCACTGCCTTGAAGACACACACTTGCTTCCAATCAGATTGCACATGAGAACTGAGTACTACTTAAGCATCTGCCACTATGCCAAGGTGTAGTCATTTAATAGCTATATTCTGATCTTCTAACTCTGCTCCACTATTCGCATCCTCACATCACACACATATATCTCCAACCCACACAACCAAAGATCATCTCTCTTATATATATCTGCCTCATGATTTAATCCATAATCAGGTCAGCATCTAAGAAGTGAAATGTGTACATAAAAAGATGTACCTTATCGGTCAACCCAGTGCACTATGTGTCACATGGACCCAAATCTTCTCCCAAGTGTGTTGATATAGGTTAGCTCTAATCATTCAATTACTTACATAGATCCTCCAAACATTAACTCTTCTCTGCATAATGATTTATATATTTGTCTGCCTCTTCCTTAAGAATATGCTTAACAACTTCATTTGTTGACTTACAACTTTTACTGAGGATCTCAAAACACCTTCCAAAACATATCAAGATCTCTTTATGCATTTCCAATCCTACCCTTAGAACCACAAGGCATCATATCATCTTACAGAGAAATGCGGACCATCAAAACTCAAACTCTATCAAACACTATGCCGATACTTAGCATCTTGTAGCTACCCTTCCAGTGAACTTCAGATCTCCTAACTCTAGAATAAGACACTTCATATAAGTGTTTACAACACCTCAAAACTGTATAACAAAATACTTGTTTGTGGAGGAATGCAGACCACTGCACTAGACCCTGTTCACTGTTCCTGCTATACCGTTGCTTGCCCAGACTTAGACATTTCTTCAAGATGACTTTCAGAGAGGATCAGGACTTAATCTCTGAGGTATAACACTATCAAACACCAATTGACATTGTACCTAAACTACATCTACACGTCTTGAATTGTGGAGGCATACTAGCTAAATTTCTATCTTCCACTCAGAATACCTTCCACACTTAGCCATTTTCTGTCACCCAGACCTGGAATCCAACATGTTCTTCTGGAGATATCTCTTCTTGTCATGGAGATATGTTCTTTGAGCCTTGTTTCCATCAATGACAACACATAAGTTAATGCTAGAGTAGTGTCTCTTACCAATAGTGATAATCACATTCTTATCCTTTGGCCTTGGGACAAGTTCCCATGTCTCATTTTTATCAATCTGATTTAGTTCTTCTTGCATGGCATGAATACAACTCTCATCCTTGTTGGCTTCAAAAAAAATCTTTTGTTCTATGTTGGACATCAGTGAGAAGTTTACTTGTTCTCTAATTTTTCTCCTAGTAACAACTCCTTCGTTCTTGTTTCCAATAATTTGATCTTCAGAGTGATTCTTATGAACATACTTTGCAGGTGTTGTGGTAGTCTCCTTCGGTGTTTCTTCTTCTTCAACTTCATCTTCTTCCTTTTTGTAGGTGGGTCCCTCTAAGAAGTAGTCTTCTTGATCATATGTGGATGAATGTACCTCTTCATCAACTCTCACAATTGTACTCTCAACAACCTTCTGTAGTCTTTTGTTGAAACACTTACAAGCCTTGCTTCTAGATGAATAGCCAAGAAAGATACCTTCATCTATCTTGAATCAAACTTTCCTAGATTGTCTTCATCTCTCCTAATATAGCATTTTCTTCCAAATACCCTAAAATGTTTTACGCATGTAGGTCTGCCTTTCCATAGCTCATATGGTGTCTTAGTATCAATTGTTTACCCTTAGTTGTCATCTATTGAGAATATAAAGTACAGTGTGTATTTCCTCCTTCCAAAATCTATCAGGAAGTTTTTCATCATTAAGCATAGTTCTTGCTATCTCCTGCACTATCCTATTCTTCCTCTCAATAACTCCATTTTGTTAAGGAGTTCTTTCTACAGAGAAATGTCTCCTTATCCCATGTTCTTCACAATATTCCTCAAGTTCATTTTATGTGAACTCACCACCTCTATATGATCTTAAGCACTTGATTCTAGAATTCATTTTATTCTCAACCATAGACTTGAAAATCTTGAATCTATTAAACTCTTTTGATTTATCTTTCAAAAATGTAACCCATGGCATTCTAGAGTAATCATCAATGAGCAACATAAAGTACCTTTCACCTTGGAGACTCCTTGTTCTGGTAGGACCACATAAGTTTGTATGAATCAATTCCAATGGATTAGTAGAATAGTACTCCTTGGTCTTGAACCTAGTCCTTGTCTGCTTCCCAATTTAACATTCTTTACAAAAGGTACTTGTAGGCTTGGCAATATTTGGCATGTCTCTAACTGCATCTTGAGAGTTGATCTTCACAAGACTGTGAAAGTTGATGTGTCCCATCCTCTTATGACACAACCAAATTTCATTTATCTATCCTAGAAGATAGTTCTTTCCCTTTGCTTCACTAAGGTTATGCAAGTTATTCTTTGTCCTGCATGCGTCTACCACCAATTTACTAGTACTTGCTCTTATGATCTCACAACCGTGTGCATGGAAGATAAGATTATATCCTTTTTTACACATTTGACTTACACTGAGAAGATTATGCTTGACACCTTCTACATATAAGATATATTCTATCCTAGTCTTGCTATCAATATTTATTGTGCCTTTACCACATATTATTGTAGTGGTGTTCTCTCCAAACTTGACTGATCCACCATTCCACTTTACAAGGCTGATAAACTTGCTCTTATCTCGTGTCATGTGACTTGAGCATCCACTATCTATAACCCAAGGATTTGCTTGCCCTTGTGCATGAAATGAAGTTTGGACAATCATTGAATTTTCACCTTCATGATTGACCTTCTTGACTTTCCATTCCTTCTTCTGATCTATCTTCTATTTTTTCAAAATGTCATTTTTCTTACTGATGTCAATCATCTGAGTTCCTGATTTTACCAGTCCTCTTCTGCAATAGCTTGCTATGTGCCCAAGGTTGTTTCATGTATGACATATTATGTTGTAATCAACTAATGGAGTAAAAATATTTCTATTGACAAGGCTACTTCTTTTAATCCTAGATCTGCACTCAATTGCTTTGTGACCATACTAATTGCAAACAAAATAATAACTAGAGAAGGCATAGTTAAACTTGTTTATGAAGGTTTGTCTTGCAGGGATTGTTCTTTTGAATTTTCTCCTTTAAGAGATGATAGGGATGAAGTCAACTTCTTCAATCTTCTTACATTCCTTCTTCATTGGAATTTATTCATTTGGTACTGTCTTTACTGAGTCGGTCTTCTTTGTAGGAGAAAAAGTTTGTGTGACTTTATCATCATATCCTAATCTTGACTTTATGAATACAGGTCTTTGAATATTGATTATGTCATCAAGAATCTCAGAGCTCTTACCAAACTTGATGCTTTTGCCTAAAAAAGTATGTACTTTTTCCAATTCTTTCCTTAGAGAGAACTTCTTCTTCAAGTCTTGAGCATTCATCTGATTTGGCATTGAGTTCAGTGTTCAGGATGTTTGCAACCCTTTTTCCTTCTTTAATTTGAATCTTCAAGTCAATAATTATTTCTTTAACTTTTCAAGCTTGACCCTTTGTTCCTTGTTCTCTTTCCTTACTGATCTTGGGTCCTCAAGAGCAGAGATAAGTTCACCTTCAAGATCAAATTCACATTCTTCTTCATCAATGACTGTCATGTCTTGTTCATCTTTGTTAGCACTGTCTAAATTGTCAAGGACTTCCATAGCCATGAATAGGGCTTCTTCCCTTTCATCTTCTAATGAGCAGTGATCTGCTTCTTTTGATGAACTATGGTCCTCTTCATAGTAGAGGCTTTTCTTGTTCCTGTTGAAGTTATTCCTTTTGAAACCCTTATTTCTATCTTCACTTTCTCTAAAGGGACATTTAGATGTATAATGACCAATTTTACCATAGTTGAAACACTTGAAAGGCATCTTACCTTTGTACTTACCTGAACCCTTGTTTAACTTTTTTACAAAGTTTGCCTCTTCTTCCTCAAATCCACTGCTTGGATTAGATGCTTCTTCTTTCTTTGTAGCTTTGAAAATAGCTTCCTTTTTAGATGTGTTTTTTCTTGCATTTCTCATCTCATAGGTAGTGAGGGAGCCAAATAGTTCATCCATGGTGAGTTTATCCAAATCTTTGGCTTCTTTTATAGCTGAGACCTTTGAGTCATGTCTTCGAGGGAGTGATTTCAACACCTTTTTAACAATTATTGAATCCTTTACCTCTTCACAAAGGCCTCTGATTGCATTCACAACCTCATCTATTCAGAGTAGATAGTCAGCTATGTTCTCTTCTTCTTTCATCTTTAGATTTTCAAATTTACCCTTGAAGTTCTATAGTTTGTCTTGTTTTACCTTATCATCTACTTCAGAGAGTTTATGGATCTTTTTCCATATGTCTATGTTAGCTATCTTGCACTGAATTACTTTGACAAACTCTATGTTGGTCAAACCACATAGGATGGCATTCTTTGCCTTAGCATTGTTCTCACAATCTTTCTTGTCATCCTAGTCTATTGGAGTTGCAGGTTCAATGTAACCATCAATCACATATCTCCAAACATCATTCCCTAGAGAGGTCAAATAGGATTCTATCCTTAAACTCTAGAAAGCATAGTTATATCCATCAAAAATTTGTTCTTTGTTAGAAGAGGATTCTTCTTGTCTAACCATTTTGTTCAATCCAAGATCTACCTTCAAATGTTAAGTTGTAATGAGGAACCAGTTGCTCCAGATACAAATTGTTGAACACAATGCAATACTGAGAGGGGGGCGAATCAATATTCCTTAAACCTTTTGCACTTTAGATGATTTCTAACAAATGCAACATTTAAACCATGAAAAGCATAAGAGCACATACACAACATAGGATATACGTGGAAACCTAAGATTGGAAAAACCACAATGAGTCAGTTGCTTGGATCTATTGTCCAAATCCAACCTCACAAAGTGAAATGAAGTTTACAACAATCTTTATGGGTACCTACCTAAATGAGACACCAATCCCATGGTTTATGAGCACCAACTCAAAGGAGGCACCGACCCAATCAACACACCAATCCCCTAATATGCTATAAGACATACAATACATATCAGATGTGGCATCAACCTCTACAATATGCAATTACTCACTCAGTCTTCTATAGGTGAACATTTTTGACTGATTTTGATGGCTCTTTTCAACTTCTTATTCTTACTCAACTTTTGCAGTTTGATAGTAAATTTTTTACGTTGTTGTCATCACCTCAAATGCATCATACTTGATCTCCAACTCTTCTACAAGTCATACACCAGACTCCACAGTCTCCCTTTGTTCATTTCTCTCAAAAGAAACACTAACCCTTGTAGTAAGGAATCACAATTATTACAAACAATGTTTCCCTTTTCTGGTTTTTCATTTCCTGCTTGCACACACACTACATCTTTCATGTATATTGTGAAATTATATTTATATACAAGGCTTGTCCTTATTGTTGAGAAAGGTTAGCCTACAAATACAATTAGTGCCACTTTCTTTTGTTTAAATATTTAATTTAAACAAACTTATATCTTCTAGTCAGCTTAATCTTTAAATTCATGAATGATCTAATTTGCATTCACCATTTTATCTAGCTTGGATTCCAAAGTGTCTTACTCCACCTGACTGAGTAAACTCTTACATTACAGTTGCTATTTCCCTCACAAACTATGTCACTGGGATTGGCTTCAAGGACTCATCAACAAGTATTGAAGGGAGTTTCTTCTCTACTTCAATAACATCTCCATTTACAGCTTTAGTTCCTATCGCCATGACTTTCTTGGTTCTGGTTGCTAAGAAGCTTGCTTGGTTCCTATTGCTAGGACTGGAGGAGGGATAGATATAATGTTTATGCCTCAGTGATTAGTGATCTTGAATTTCATCCAAAACAAGCATCTCAGAATTGAAGAAGCATGTATTGCCAAGATTCATCAAACCTTTGATGACACTTCCACACAAAACCAAACCATCCGCATTGTCCTTTGTAAGAATGATCCTACTTTCCTCCAGCCCAATCCCCTCATTAATAGCACTACTAATACTGTTGTCATATTTTGCCTAGGTCAAAATAGCTGAAAAATCCCTCCTTCCGTCAGAGAAATCCAATCTAAGAAAGCCTAAATGGAAGGAGTTTTTCACCTTCATAATCCCCAAAAAAAATTCTAAGTGTTTTTCCCTTTCTTTTACCTTAGTCGGCAAAATTTTAGTTTGGCAAACCTTTGGTTCACTAGTTCACAGGTTTGTCAATTCACCAATTTGCTGACTGAGCGAGCAGGCAGCAAAGTGGCTAAGGCAAGGAAAAGAAAGGACTCTATTGAGAAGTTGGGGAAAACTTGAACTCACCAAATAGCTCAAATTTTCCCATGTTCATCGATAAGGTGATTCACCAACTAGGGAGAAAGAAAAGAGAGATAGTTAGCGAAAAGGAGACTTTGCCAACTAAAGGAAAAGCTAAGGAAAGAGATAGAGCGGCAAAGGAGGATTGGTTCACCAAATGAGAAATTCACTGATAAAGCGAAAAAGTGATGAAGGGTAGCCAGTTGGGAAATTGGCAAAAAGACAAACTTGCCAATAGGTTCGTAAAAGTGGAAATTTGCTGATAAGGTGAAAAGGAAGAAAGAAAAGACAATCCTCAGCCAAAGAACTAGTAGTTCATGAAAAGAGATTTTTGCTGATTGAAGAGAAAGAGAAGGTCAAAGGCAAGCCAAGATCACCAAATAAAGAATTTTTTGATAAGGTAAGAAAGAAGACCAAGAGGCCTAAAGAGAAAAATAGAGAGCCTAGTTCTCAAAATGAATATTTTGCCGATAAGGCAAAATAAGGGCCAGAAAAGTGAAAATTAATGTAATGTTAAAGCATGTAGAATAATGTAGTGCTTTAAAATATTTTAAAGTAAGTTTAAAATATTTTAAAGTATTGTAAAGGCTTTTAAAAAGTGTGACTTTTTTAGGTGCCTTGAAACATGCTTCCAAGTGATGTTATTGTTACAGGTCAAGGTTCTACGTAGCTGAAATAGTGGAGAAGATTCAATGTACAAGTACCTGAATATTAATGAGTAGGAAGAAGTGTCCCTGCAACCCATGCTCTACAGGTCCTTCCAAGGACAAATCAATGCTAGTGCATGGATGTTCCTCAAATTCTGCGGCTCTTTTGGCAGGGCCATAGGCCAAAATTGAATGCAGCATGGGCGCACAAATCAAATCGATTGACTAGAATTCAGCACTTATTGATGCACAATGAATTCAAAATGCTATATATATATGAAAGAAAGATGTAAAAATTGTTAGTTGCTCTTCTGGGCTATTATGCTGGCTAGATAATTTGTTGTCACAGATCTTGTAGCGCATCTTCAAGAACCTGTCGAATTTGATACATTGTGCTTGAAGCTAAGCCTTCGATGTCTCTGAGTATGGTTCACCAATGAATGTAAATGGCTATTATGTGTTTACCTTTTTGTAACAAATCTCCTATCTTTTGTAATGGTTATTTGACCTCTATGATTAATACAAGCAACTGATTCTGCCTCTCATTTTCTTTTACATTATGTCTGTCTGAATGATGCTCATTTATTATGTGGATAAAATGGTCCCTCTATAAGTTTTAGCATTTTTTTTGGGCCTCTGTTAAAGATTGGATGAGTCTATGTTAGTTTATTCAACCCTTGAAATCACTAATGTGTAATGTCAGTTCTAGCTAAACATCCTAAATCTGTTGCATCACTATTTTCTTTTCTATATTCCTTCTATCCCTTTTCCCCTGGTAAGTGTAGCATTAGATTTAATTTAATTCTCTTAGACTTAAGCTCAAAAAGAGGAACCAGTCTTCTCTAGAGGTTTGGTCTCAAATGCAAGGTCCCACACCTTGAGATGAATCCCATGTTACTCTAAAATTGTTGGAACTATCAAAGCTTCAACAAAAGGGTGCAATTTTAGGTGATGACAATTTATGGCATGCCCAATGCGACCAGTTTGATGAGATTCATCATCTGTTGGAGGATTTGGTGTGTCCTTCAGTGTGTCTTGCCATTCATGACAGTCTTCTTCAACACCATGATGACTCTGCTGGACAAATCTACTAGTGTAGCTAGTTCAATTGCTTAAAGAACCTCAAGGATCAGGATTTCAGTGGTATTCCTAGTCTAACTTGCTTTTAGAAGCATCACAAATCACCTGGCGACTCTCTTTTGGTATGTTTAGTCTCCAAAAGCAGTCCTGTTACCCTTATTTTTAAAGAATATTTTGATGTATCTCTACTTTTCAATGCTCTAGTATGTCAAGCCATTATGGAAGTCATGGCCTTTTCCCTCCATCAAGAATAGGCTTCCATACACCCATCATAACAGTTACATCACAATCATGGCTCTGCCAAAAAATAGACCCTTTGTGGCCTTCAATGGTGAAATCCCTCTATACCTTGCACAATATGATGACATCCTAGTTTTAGCTCTAAAGGCTATTCCCTTTTTCATTGGTGAAAATTCCACTACCTCTACCGAGCACATCCAAGACATTGTCAATGTATGCTATGTTCACAATGTCGTGGTAAGGCTCCTTGCTTCTTCCTTGAAAGGGAAGGATCTCCAATGGTATAGGGGTTACCTGCAAATTCAATTCACGAATGGGATGATTTGGGAACAAGGCTTTGTCAGTGTTTTGAAGATAACGGTGATCATATGTCCCTGATAGAGCAACTAGCCACTATTAAAAGGGCTCCTTATGAATTCATGATGGATTTTAATTTTAGGTTTCAAAAGACTTGGTACAAAATTCCACCATTGGTGAGACCTTCCCCTAATGCTTCTTTCTTGTATTATTTCAGATCCTTGAACAATGATATTGCTATCATGATCTAGTCTCTAGGAGGATATGTGTTACCTAATGCATATGAGGTAGCTATTAGGGCAGAAAATTATTTGATTTTGGCTAGAAAGATTGTTCCCGGGCCTCTAATGCCATTATTTCTAGAAGCCCCAGTCTTTCAGCCAATTATGGTACCAATTCCTACAACTAATGTGTCATACCAAGCTCCCAATCAGCCCTATTAGCCTAGCGGGCAACCTTGTCAGGAAAATAGTCAAAGACAAAATCAACTAAGCCATGTTAAGCCCTTGAACTCCATAAACTCATTTGCTCCGAATACATCAGGCATTCTTGTTCCAATTCATAATATCCTAACTCAAGGCTATGAGTGGCACCATCCATGCAACCAGTCCCATATCTAAAGCATAGGCTGAAATGAAAAATTTAACCAAGTTTCAATGGTCTAGAATCTGTTAGTAGTTCCAAAACAATAGAATGGACCTAACCGAAAGGCTATGGTGGGACAAAGGTAGGTGTTGGCTGAATGCATGTTTTTGAATTGGCAAGTGGATGATGCTGCCTTGTTTCATGAACTGCCTAGTTATATTGAAGATGAAGAAGACAAGTAGGTGATAGTGGATTTGTAGCAACATAAGGACATTGAAAATGATGCCAAATTGTTGCAAGTTGAGGCCTAGTATGATAGTGAAGCTCCAGCTCATGAAGAAGAGAATATGAACATCCCTATACTAAATAATGTAGAGGACTTGGAGGAGGCTCATTTATGGGATGAGCTTGATGTTTTCTACTCAAATCTGAATAGTAAATCAGTGCCTCTAGATGAGGCAAATCCTAAGCAGTTTGAGTAGAATGAGGCAATCATTCCTCCAAATGAGCCATGAGAGCTAGAGTATTCAGACCAACAATAGAATGATGAGGAAATAGAGTAGAGGGATGAGATCAACTCTATTGATTTGCATGTCATCTCAAAGGGATGCCCTATCAGGCATCTAGCTCAGCTAAGGACATATGAGAAAGAGTCTCTACTTGTCATGCTCACTCCTGAGCATGAAGTTGAGCATCCAAATAAGTGGGATCAGCCTCTTTATCCACTTCTAGGTAGTTGTATCAACAATGAGTTTAAGTGGGTGAGTGTGTTTGATCCCATTCTTGGGGAAGTGTTTTGTCAATTTGTTGTATGCCCACCCCTTCCACACCTCCTTTTAGCTACCTGCAAGCATGAAAAGAATTGTAAATTGTTGAGAAAGGGTAGTTATTTTGAAAAACTAGTTAATGGCTTTGTTTGAAGTCATTTTTGTTGTTGTTAGTTTAGGTTTAGGTTAGTTTGTTTCTTTATAGGTTTCCTTTCAATAAGTGCCTTTGTGCAGGTAGCATCCTCATTAGGAGATTGTTTGCCGTGTTATGTGTTTTTGTGTTTTCTGGAGGCTGTGTTCAGTTTTGTGTTGGTTTAGCTCATTCTATGTCTATGTTGTTGCAGCTTCTTTTTGACCCTATGCCCAATGGATTGTATAAGGAAACTAGGTCCCTATGTTTAGTAGGTAAACACCCCTGCATAGTCACCAAAATATTGTCATATTTTGCCTAAGTCAAAATAGCCCAAAAATCCCTCCTTCCATCAGAGAAATCTGATTTGAGAAAGCCTAAATGGAAGGAGTTTTTTGCCTTCAAAATCCAAAAAAAATTCTAAGTGTTTTGCACTTTCTTTTGTCTTATTAGGAAAAATTTTAGTTTGGTGAACATTTGGTTCACCAGTTCGCAGGTTCTCTGATTCATGGGTTTGCTGACTAAGGAGCAAATAGGCAGCAAAGTGGCTAAGGCAAGGAAAAGAAAGGGCTCTATCAAGAAGTCAGGGAAAACTTGAACTCTCCATATAGTTCAAATTTTCCCAGGTTCGCCGATAAGGCTATTCGCCAACTAGGGAGAAAGAAAAGACAATCCTTGGCCAAAGAAGTAGTTCATGAAAAGAGATTTTTGTCAACTGAAGAGAAAGGGAAGGTCAAAGGCAAGCCGAGTTTCCAAATAGAGAATTAGTGCAGGAGCACCTTGGCAAATTAATGTTGCCCTAGACAAATCTTTGGAGTTTGATTAAATTTTTAGTTATTCAACATTGAATTGAGGCTTATCAAGTCATTGTTATGTGTCTAGGAGATTAGGAGTTTCAAATATGCAAAATATTGCAAACCATGTAAAGGTTGCCAATGTAAAATTGGAAAAAACAGTCAAGTTATTAGGCAGATTTGTGGAATGCCAATAGTCAAGTTATTCAAAAGATAGTTTTGGGCAGTTGAAAGGTTGTTAGAATTTGTAGAGACAAGTTGGAATGCATTTATTAAGGCCTTGTAACCATTCTATATGTGTGGGTGATTGTATATCTGATTCTGAATGAATAAAGACATTGTTTTCTATATATTCTCTTTGAAAATCACTGTATTCCTACTGTGTACGGCTATGTACAAGCAAGGATCCATACCAAATTAATTTTAAGTGAATGCAAGAGCACTCACCCTCCATTTCCATTTTTTTTCATGCATTTTGGTATTGTTTTGAGTTAGATATTGTTAGTTTTCTGAAAACTGTCAAAAACCCTGATTAGGGTAAACAGTGGCATGTAAATCTTGTGTTTCTCCCGGTTTATCCATTGCATGTTATTAATCCTTGGTGGAAAATGATTGTGGTAGTATTTTACTTCATATTCTTGAGGTGTCTGACCAAATGACTAAGGTTGATGTGGGGAAAATCAAAGTTTTATGACTGCATTTCTGTATACAGTCAGAAAACAGGACAGTCAAGAAAGTAAGCCTTGGGATTTGTATACATAGCATTGCAAAAAATGGATTTTTAGTGTTGTTAATAGCTTGGGTAGGTTAAATAGATCATATTCCAAAGGTTGGTTGAGAGAGTTTAGGGTTGGAGACTTCAAAACCAATAAGCCTTATGGAAGATCAAGCCTACTAGGCCTAAGTAGTACGCTGATAGTCCTGATTTGGGACATATTTTTCAAAGTAACCAATATTGAATTTTGGATATGTTTTAAGACCCTTTAAAGGGTATCTAAAATGTCAATCACAGTTTTGAGATGAGGTTTATGATGGAAGTTAAGTCTGACAGTTGCTTGAAGGAGTGTTACTAGGGATGTGGATAGTCAATGAAGGAATGGCAAATGCATGATGGGACAATCTTTGGTGATTGTTTGTTTTGATTGAGTTAAGGTTCCTAGAGGTTAAGAAAGATAGCTAAGATCTTGTTTGGGTTAGAGTAATTGGAAATCCAAAAAATATGCTTGATTAGAGGCCATTGTATGGTGAAGTCCTCTTGTGAACTTGTAAGTATCAAATGGATTGAAACCCATTGTTGAGCAATATGCTAGTATGAAGTTGAGTTTATCCTTTTCCTCTGCATCAGATTGGTATCAGAGCTAGCAAAATCTCTGGGAGGAGATGTTATGTATTTGATTTCTAAGATGAAGAGTTGAAACAATATGTTTGGTTGGTGACCATTATTTGGTGTTACTAAGTTGTTTGGTTGCAGGTGCTTGTTCCATCTAGCTGCAGAAGGATGTTTAATGAGGTTGTGTCTGTGGGCAGACAAGATGAGGTCTGTCATGACCATTCTCCAATGGAGATTAGGCTGGATAAGGGTGCAAAGAGAAACCACTGAGGAGAGAGTGGTAGGTGCATCACTAGGATCTGCTATTGGGTGAGATGAATGGTTTGGTGAGTTGGTGTTGTGAAGCAGTAGAGAGATGGTTACCTGACTAAAGAAGCACTTGATGTTGTAGCCTAAAGTGTACTCCACTGATGGGAGTAGAAGGAGCCTGAAGAAGCTCTAAAGTTGATAGTTTGATTTGTTGGTTGGTTGGTCATCATTTCTATTAGTCTAAAGTTTGGAAGATTGAAGCTGAGAAGATTGAAGATAGAGACAGACAGAGGAAATGCAGAAAAAGATTTTTATTGTAGGTACATTTCCAAGGGACTTGGAAATTTTGTTGGTTGGTTGTATGGTGCAGGAGCACCTTGGCAAATTAATGTTGCCCTTGACAAATCTTTGGAGTTTGATTAAATTTTTAGTGATTCAACATTGAACTAAGGTTTATCAAGTCATTGTTATGTGTCTAGGAGATTAGGAGTTTCAAATATGCAAAATATTGCAAACCATGTAAAGGTTGCCAATGTAAAATTGGAAAAAACAGTCAAGTTAGTAGGCAGATTGGTGGAATGCCAATAGTCAAGGTATTCAAAAGATAGTTTTGGGTAGTTGAAAGGTCATTAGAATTTATAGAGACAAGTTGGAATGCCTTTATTAAGTCCTTGTAACCATTCTATATGTGTGGGTGATTGTATATCTGATTCTGAATGAATAAAGACATTGTTTTCAGTATATTCTCTTTGAAAATCAATGTATTCCTGTTGTGTATGGCTTTGTACAGGCAAGGATCCATACCAAATTAATTTTAAGTGAATGCAAGAGCACTCACCCTCCATTTCCATTTTGTTTCATGCATTTTGGTATTGTTTTGAGTTAGATATTTTTAGTTTTCTGAAAACTGTCAAAAACCCTGATTAGGGTAAACAGTGGCATGTAAATCTTGTGTTTCTCTAGTTTATCCATTGCATGTTATTAATCCTTGGTGGAAAATGATTGTGGTAGTATTTTCCTTCATATTCTTGAGGTCTCTGACCAAATGACTAAGGTTGATGTAGGGAAAATCAAAGTTTTATGATTGCATTTCTGTATACAATCAGAAAACAGGACAGTCAAGAAAGTAAGCCTTGGGATTTGTATACATATCATTGCAAAAAATGGATTTTTAGTGTTGTTAATAGCTTGGGCAGGTTAAATAGATCATATTCCAAAGGTTGGTTGAGAGAGTTTAGGGTTGGAGACTTCAAAACCAATAAGCCTTGTGGAAGATCAAGCCTACTAGGCCTAGGTAGTACGCTGATAGTCCTGATTTGGGACATATTTTTCAAAGTAACCAATATTGAATTTTGGATATGTTTTAAGACCCTTTAAAGGGTATCTAAAATGTCAATCATAGTTTTGAGATGAGGTTTATGATGGAAGTTAAGTCTGACAGTTGCTTGAAGGAGTGTTACTAGGGATGTGGATAGTCAATGAAGGAATGGCAAATGCATGATGGGACAGTCTTTGGTGATTGTTTGTTTTGATTGAGTTAAGGTTCCTAGGTTAAGAAAGACAGCTAAGATCTTGTTTGGGTCAGAGTAATTGGAAATCCAAAAAAAATGATTGAGTAGAGGCCATTGTATGGTGAAGTCCTCTTGTGAACTTGTAAGTATCAAATGGATTGAAACCCATTGTTGAGCAATATGCTAGTATGAAGTTGAGTTTATCCTTTTCCTCTGCATCAAGAATTTTACAATAAGGTGAGAAAGAAGACCAAGAGCCTGAAGAGCAAAAGAGAGCCTAGTTCTCAAAATGAAGATTTTGCTGATAAGGCAAAATAAGGGCCAGAAAAGTGAAAATTAATGTAATGTTAAAGCATGTAGTATAATTCAGTGCTTTAAAATATTTTAACGTAAGTTTAAAATATTTTAAAGTATTGTAAAGGCTTTTAAAAAGTGTGACTTTTTTGGGTGCCTTAAAACACACTTCCAAGTGATGCCATTGTTGTTGGTCAAGGTTCTAGGTAGTTGAAACAGTGGAGAAGCTTCAATGCACAAGTACTTGAATATTAATGAGTAGGATGAAGTGTCCCTGCAACCCATGCTCTATAGGTCCTTCCAAGGACAAATTAATGCTACGGCATGGATGTTTCTCAAATTTTGTCAGTCTTCTAATGGGGCCATGGGCCAAAATTGAATGCAGCATGGGTGCACAAATCAAATCGATTGACCAGAATTTAATGCCTATTGCTGCATGATGAATTCAAAATGCTATATACATGAAAGAAAGATGTAAAAAATGTTAGCTATTCTTCTGGGCTGTTATGCTGGCGAGATAATTCGTTGTCACAGACCTTGTAGTGCATCTGCAAGAACCAGTTGGATATGATACGTTGTGCTTGAAGCTAAGCCTTTAATGTCTCTGAGTATGGTTCACTAATGAATGTAAATGGCTATTTTGTGTCTACCTTTTCTGTAACAAATCATCTATCTTTTGTAATGGCTATTTGACCTCTATGATTAATACAAGCAACTGATTCTACATCTATCATTTTATTTTACTCTGTGTTTGTTTGAATGTTGCTCATTTATTCTATGGATAAAATGGTCCCTCTATAAGTTTCAGCATTCTATTTTGGCTTTTGTTAAAGATTGGATGAGTCTATGTTAGTTCATTCAGCCCTTGAAATCACTATTGTGTTATGTCAATTCCAGCTAAACATCCTAAACCCGGTGCATCACCATTTTCTTTTCTGTATTCCTTCTATCCCTTTTCCCCTGGTAAGTGTAGCATTAGATTTAGTTTAATTCTCTGATCCTTAAGCTCAAAAAGAGGAACCATCCTTCTCTAGGGGTTTGGTCTCAACTTCAAGGTCCCACACTTGAGACCAATCCCATGTTACTCTAAAATTGTTGGAACTATCAAAGCTTCAACAAAAGGGTGCAATTTCAAGTGTTAACTATTATATCGTAAAATTTCCCCTTGGACTTTTACCTCCTAAGTTTAGCTCCTGGGTCCTTTAGATTTAATCATGCATGTTAAAAATGAACCCCAGAGCAAAATCCCCTAAAACCCATGACAAATGGAACTTAGGGCCCACTCTTGACCTTAATCTAGTCCCAAAATAGGACCCTGGAGAAGGGTGCCCATGCCCTAGTCCAGACCTGTTTTGTCAGGACCCAAATTTTAAATGTCTGCAAAGTGACTATTAAAAGGTTTCCCTTTGTCAGCCTATTCAATTTGAATTACAAATGTTTAGTGGGAATGCATATATAAACATGTTTAGGACTTCATTTTACACCTAGATGGATAAGGTGAACTTGTGATCTTATGCTAAGGATACTCAAGGCTTTCATTATGTTGCAGAGCAGTATTGTGTTGTGTTTGTACTTTTTTGTTGCAGATTTGTCTTCATCAATCCATCTCCCCATGGTGTGAAAGATCTTCATCTCCACATGAGATCTTCACCTCTGAGGTGACATCTATTTTGTGTTTCAATCAATTTATCATATCATTTACTTTTGTCTCTTTCCACCAAGGACACACACTCTATCTAACAACGATGTTGGAAGGCTTGAATGCCATTTCAGGGCTTGACCGAGGCAAGCTCCTAAACACCACAACCCCCAACCCCTCTCTTGTGATTGTAGGTTACAAGTGTTGGATATTGTAGAGAGGAGTTGTAGGAGTCCAGTATAGAGCAGGAAGATTCTAGATCTGAAAAAAACAACAGAAAATATCCCTAATTGGATAAGGGTGCCCGCTCTTTTGTCGTCTAGTTTTGCAGTGTCAAAAATCCCTGAGCAGGTTGTAGTTTGAAGAAAATTTCACTTTGAAGCCCTAAGAAAAAGTACTACATTAGACAAGGGTGCCTAATCTTTTGTCCCCAAATTTTTTGCCTTCCAAAATCCAAAATCTGGTATGTATCTAATCTGCATTTAGTATCTTCTTATGTGAGCATTTGTCAGGATTCATCTGTTTGTTTACGATTTTGCATAATTAGGGTTTTAGGCTTAATTAGACTAAGGTTTAACAAATTAATCAACAAATTCCAAATTTCCTTATCATTCTAAGTGACACCAAACTTGTAGTTGATTCCTCTTGCAAAAGTTGTGATTCAACTCAGTTTAATGTCCTTGAATGTATGTAGTGAAAGGAGGATCTAATTAAACTATCAACCTCATTCAACATCCCTCTTTTTCTACATAACATTTTGGTGAACCCATGTTTTTTTATGAATTTTGCACCTTTCTAAGTGTTGTAAATCAAATTTGCATTCATACATTTCATTTTCATCTTCATACATTTGAAAATCTTGCATAAAATTTGAAAAAAAAAGAAGCATTTTTAGCTTGCATTTAGACATAATTTGTACTATTTTCCTTGCATATTATTGAAAACATTTAATTTTATAATATTTATATCAGATATGAGATAAATTCTAGTATTTCATATTTTCATGATCACTTACCTTGCATTTGCATCTCTCATTTGCTAGGGTTTTGCTTGAAATTTTGCATTTTTCATATAACCTAGTAATTTCAAAAGCTAGGGTTTGTAATTAAACTCTTGTTTTAGATTTTATTACTCATTTTCACACTCTTTCAAATATGATTTTTGAATATAGTGTGGCTGCATTGTGTATCTTGGCATTTACATTTGCATTTACATTGAAAAAAGTAAAAAATTTGAGCATTTTTAGGTGCATAAGCAAGCATAGTTTTTCTTTGTTTCATTGCATTTGTCATAAACATCATTCATTTCAGATCTTGCATTCATTATCAAACATACATCCATTGTTCATTTGAAAATTTTGCATCAATTGATAGCATTTTGTGAAAATTGGCATATTTTTAAATACACATTGTGTATTTCAACACTACGTGTTTATACACTTTGTTCACACTTTCTTGATCAAAAATATTTTTAAAAAAATTCACTTTTCCTTGTTGTGTAGTATCTCTTTCCTCTATCCACTATGTTTTTGGTGGACTATGTGTGTCTATTAGTACACATTTCCTTCAAACAAGTGTGTTAGTGTGAAATAGTCTCACATCAATGGCTTCTCATCATCAAAACAACACTATGGTTTATCCTCGATTTGATAAGAAAAGGAAGACCCATAAACCTGAAATAACATTTGCACCAAGAGATAAAATAGTGGGAGACATTGAAGCTCCTCTTTACACCACCGTAAACATAATGGGGACATTGGTAAGAGGAGCCCTTATTGATCCAAATTGCATGACTAACATTATTACAGAAGAGTTCCTCTATTCACATAAATTGATACAAGAAACCTATGAGCCTATGGACATGATGATAAAAAAACATAAGGGAGCTTTCCTCCTAGCCTTACGAAAAATTACTTTAATGATCAAATTTCTTAACAAACCTTTAGAACAATCATTCGATATCATCCCTACATCTGACATCTTCTGTCTTAAACTAGGCCACCCATGGCTCAAGGCTATGAAAGCTATCCCCTCAACACTTCATCAATGCTTAAAATTTCCTCAGCATGGATCTATCTAAACTATTCACCATAGTCGATGGAAACCTATGGTTATGCAAAATAATATCATCCTTGATTACTTTTGGCCCAAACCTACTGAAGAACCTGAACCACGAACAGATCAAACTTTCTTGGGATATCACCATTACAAAGCACAAGTACTATCAAAATTGGTTGGACCCCCTATTAAACAAACAACAAATAGAGAACAACCTACATTGCAAGAACCCCCTAGACTAAAAGGTAAGGGAATTTATGCTGAGATTCCTCCTCTGACATCCCTACAAGGATTAGGAGATACCGTAGAAAACAAGGTAATGCACCATTAAGAGATAATCATATGTTTGCTTCTTCTAAGATGCTAGAAATTATAGAAAAACATAAGATTCCTTTTGAAAACATCACTAATATGCAACAAAGGAATAGACAAGCAAGAGAAAGAAGGAAGAAAAGACAAGCCTTGGCTCGAAATAATACACCACTACAACAAGAACATTTCACCATCCAACATTGAATCAAACAAAGAAGAGCCTAAGGTCAAAGAAGTAAAGGATGGTAACTTTAGTTGGGCAATTGTACCTTATGTTCCCCTTTTGTCATGCATTTGAGATTGGGAGGAAGATGACTTGCTCAATGACAACCACTAGTTTGGTTGTGTATTTCTAACCCTATTGGTCACCTTTGTCGTAGCATACTTTTTCTCACTTACATGACCTCCTCTTATGTGTCATGTTCCCCCATGTTGTGTTATATGTTTAGGTCTCCTAGGATGACCCTTGATACTCTTGTAAGGTCAAGGATACCAAGAGACCGCCATTGTTGTGACTAGTCTTCTATTTGTTTCATCATTCTTCTATCTTGTCTCTCCTCTATTTTATTGCTGTGTGTTGTGCCTTAGGGGAATAGCGTTGCAGTTGATGACTCGGGGGCATCCTCCTACATGGTGTTCCTAAGGCACTTGTTCTCCTCTCTCATTTTACTATTTACCTTCTTCAGTGATCCTTATACCTAGTCAGTAGATGATGAAAACAAACAAATACTGATACGGACCATGCGTCCCTTTAGTGAGAAAGCAAAAATGGGCCTAATCCATACATGAAGATGGGGTTGATAGATATATATATACCCGACACTTGACTGGTAAGATCACTTCGTGTGATATATCATCTTATGGCATTTCTTGTGACTAACATTTTACAATCCACTCAATCTTCTCTTGTACACTTTGATTGGTATCTCACCTTGTTGCTACACTCAGTCATGAGGTACCTACAGTATAGCCCAACGGTTATACTCGGCTCTAAACCCGTAGTATAGCCTTGGTCCTTGATGTGACTATTTTCATGCATAGCTTAAATGAATTTCTTTAGTTGTTATCTTAGAGTAAAATTTCTAAGCTCTCTTGATGCTTATCTTATCTCATCTTATCAATGTGTCTGTGGGAACATTCAGTGATTGTGAGCACATGTCGCCTTGGGGGCATGGGCTTTGCGAGATCTCTTTTTCCCTTATGTGTCTTCTCTCTACCTTAACGTGCTTGATATTGGTATACGACATCAACCACCTTTAGGTGGGGGAATACATAATGATATCTGTCTGATGATTTTGGTACTAACAAAGCGTGTTTGTAAGCCCTATCCGCGAGGTGGGATGCTATATCTCTAGTGTGCGTACACATCTTTATTTATATTTCAAGCAAAAAGCCCTCTCCATGAGGTGGGATAGCATATCCTTTATCAAATAAGTCCTCTGCATGAGGTGGGATAACGTATCTCTTGAGCTAGTGTGTATCCTTTTATTCAAAATCCCTTCTACGAAAGGCGGGATGGTGTATCTCTTGAGCTAGAGCACATCCTTTTATTGCAAAAGTCATCTATAGAGGTGGGGTTAGATCTTGAGACTATCCTCCCATAAGCATGTTTTTGGTAGTTGTTGTGGCATAAGCCCAACTATCAGGTGTGTCTGCAACGTGTTTGAGATGGTGGGACTTAGCAATAAGCTCCTTCCATCACCTGTGTTTGCCATGTTTAAGACGTATAGTATGTCTATGGCATGCTATATGACACTCATGTATTTCATGTGTCTTCCATGTGTCTTCCCCTACGTGTAGTGTAAAGGGTGTGGCGATGAGTCCCCCCTACACTCAGGTTTTGTATGGTGTGTTTTCCCCTATGTGTAGTGTAAAGGGTGTGGCGATGAGTCCCCCCTACACTTAGGTTTTGTATGGCATGTTTTCCCCCATGTGTAGTGTAAAGGGTGTGGCGATGAGTCCCCCTACACTTAGGTTTCGTATGGTGTGTTTTACCCCTTGTTTAGTGTAAAGGGTGTGGTGATGAGTCCCCCCTACACATGGGTTTTGTATGGTGTGTTTTCCGCCTTGGTGTAATGTAAAGGGTGTGGCAATGAGTCCCCCCTACATTTTGGGGTTTTGTGTTGAAATTTTATTTCCATGCTATATCTATGAAAATGAAAATGCTATATCAATGTATTCATCGTGTTTTGTGTGACTGCTCTCATGTCTTCATCATGTTTTGTGTGTATTCAATACTATCTTCTCCATCTCTTGCATGCTTCCTACTGTCTTCATTGTGTTTTGCATGCAACAATGTGTCTTCTAGTGCTTACCTGAGACTGGGGGCTAGAAATAGTCCCTCAATCTTTGTGTATGCCTTAGCTTCAAGTTCTTGGTGTGTCTGATGTGTTTTTGACCGTACTTTAATGCATGTATGGATCGTAAGATCATACATACATTAAAGTGGGGGCTAAATGTTATGTTGTAAAATGTCCCCCTAGGACTTTTACCTCCTAAGTTTTGCTCCCGGGTCCTTTAGATTTAATCATGCATGTTAAAAATGAATCTCAGAGCAAAATCCCCTAAAACCCATGACAAATGGAACTTAGGGGCCACTCTTGAGCTTAATCCAGTCCCAAAATAGGACCCTAGACAAGGGCACTTGCACCCTAGTCTAGACCGATTTTATCGGCACCCAAATTTTAAATGTCCGCAAAGTGACCATTAAAAGGTTTCTCTTTGTCGGCCTATTCAATTTGAATTACGAATGTTTAGCAGGAATGCATATATAAACATGTTTAGGAATTCATTTTACACATAGATGGATAAGGCAAACTTGTTATCTTATGCTAAGGATACTCAAGGCTTTCATTGTGTTACAGAGTAGTATTGTGTTGTGTTTATACTTGTTTGTTGTAGATTTGTCTTCATCAATCCATCTCCTCATGGCGTGAAAGATCTTCATCTCCTCGTGAGAGTTTCACCTCTGAGGTGACATCAATTTTGTGTTTCAATCAATTTATCATATCATTTGCTTTTGCCTCTATCCACCAAGGACACGCCCTCTATCTAACAATGGTTTTGGAAGGCTTGAATTCCATTCCGGGGCTTGACCGAGGCAAGCTCCTAAACACCACAACCCCCAACCCCTCTCTTGTGATTGCAAGTTACAGGTGTCAGATCTTGCGGAGATGAATTGTAGGAGGTCAGTGTAGAGAAGGAAGATTCCAGATCTAAAGAAAATCATAGAAAATATCTCTAATTAGACAAGGGCACCCACTCTTTTGTCCTCCAGTTTTGTAGTGTTAGAAATCCCTGAGTAGATTACAGTCTGAAATAGATTTCACTCTAAAGCCCTCAGAAAAAGCACTACATTAGACAAGGGCACCCTCTCTTTTCTGCTTGAAGTGTTTGCCTTCCAAAATCTAAAATCTAGTATGTATCTAATTTGCATTTAGTATCTTCTTGTGTGAACATTTTTCAGGTTTTGTCTGTTTGTTTATGATTTTGCATAATTAGGGTTTTAGGCTTAATTGGACTAAGGTTTAACAAATTAATCAACAAATTCCAAATTTCCTTATCATTTCAAGTGACATCAAACCTATAGCTGAGTCCTCTTGCGAAAGTTGTGATTCAACTCAGTTTAATGTCCTTGAATGTATGTAGTGAAAGGAGGATCTAATTAAACTATCAACCTCATTCAACATCACTCTTTTTCCACATAACAATAACAATAACATTAATAGTGCTCAATTATTAACACATTTTTTCTTGAAATGTCTTCCAAGCTTGTAATATTGATAGGCTCTAATTACCCTCATGATCAATGACCATGTTTTCTCCATTACTATCCTTGGAAAAGTGATAATGCAAAGTAGACTTGCAAAGAAAACATCTACAAAATATCCTATCACTAGATTTCATTGCACATGGGTGATTAAGCCAAAGAAATGTTGGCAAGCATGTCCCCTGTCCATTATCTTCACTAAATAAATTTATTCCACTTTCTTTGTTTCAACCCTCCTCAAATGAGTTCAGAATGCTACAACAACCTATAAGACCACACAAAAGACAAACCCAAGTGTTTGTTATCCAATCACCTTCAAGCTGCCATAGGTCTTTTGACCTAGAACTAGTCTTTTACAACTTCTTTGACATCAATGACAATATGTATGACATTATATGTGATGCATTTTATAGTTGTATAATGCATGGTTTGTCATGGTGGTGATGTCTTATTGGAGACAAGTGCCCCATGGCGTAAATATGGGAATGGATGGGGACATTAGCTAGGCAATAATAGAGGAGGTCACTGCTTCAAGATTTATGGATTGTGTAGGCCTAGACAAGGATGGTAGTTGTCGGGAGTCAATAATTTGGGGAGGAGACATATGGGGTATTTGAAAGGATGGGTTATAATAGGTCCCAATTGGGAAGAAATGACAAAATGCTTGTCAGGCTTAAGCTACCAGAAGAGAGTAATGGATAGGATAACCTAATGGGGAAAAGGGGAAATGTAGTGGAGGGAGTGTGATTTATTGCTAGTGTGTAGGAATTTGTGTTGCTCTAAGGTCTGGACCCTATGTCATTAGGTAAGGAGGGAATTGGAATAATTATTAGACTTTCAATGTAATGATGGAAGATTGTCTAGATAGTTGGAAGGAATGCACATTAGAGGCAAGAGGGGGTAGAGGAGGTATACTTATAGTTATTGTTGGCTCAGTTTTTGTCTATTGAGTGGTTTCTTTCTATTTATCTAGTGCATGATCCTTCTATTAATTAGTCTTTCTTTTAGGTTCATCATCTTATTTCTATAGTTTTCTTTTCTTTTCTTCATCAAAGTCATTGCCTCTAGTTGCAGTTGCTTGGAATATATTTTCTTGTAGTTAATGTGGCTTGGGATGCAAAAGTGGCTATGTTTCATCCTCCAAAAATCTTAGGTTCACTTTCTCCTAAATGACATGAGGATTCCTAATTGGTATTTGTCACTTATAGAAGGCTCTTTTTAGTTATTTATGAATTTAGGTATTTAGTGGACCCAATAACTAGAATTTGAGCTACTCAATGTATAGTTTGACCCAATTATGGCACTTGAACCCCACTACTTGAGGGTTGAAGCACTAGATCAAAATGTACCTCTTGTAGAATTAATTGTTCCTTGAAACCTAGTGGACTTGATTGAACCTATTCCTCCTCAAAAGATGTAATTATTGTAGATAATCTAGGGTGAGGTTTTGATGGTGTATAAGATAAGGTAGGACTAACATGCACCTTGTCATATTTTCCTTCCCACATTTGATCCAAGGCACAAGTTCATGGTTCCTCCTATTTATTCCCAATTTCCTAGCAAAATTTCCATCGGGCCTATATTTTATGTTTGCTCCTACCCATATTTTATAATTTCACTTTCCATCCATTGTTTGAATCTAGGTTGTACTTAGTGAATTTTGTATAGAATCTTTCATATAGCTAAATCATGAGAGATGATGGTTCCACAACTTACCATTCATCCATATATTTGATGATTTCCCCCTCATTTAGGCTCATTTTTTCTTCCATCTCTTTTTGAGACCTGTCATTTATCTCTAGTCCTATTTATCTTTTTGAGCCACATAATAAATATTCCATCTAGATAATAGTTCCACTTGTTATTTATGATATCCAATTGTAACTCTCTCAACTTGGTCTCCAAATTTCAATAACTTTTCTCTTTTGTAGCACAATGTTATTGGTAGGATATGGGAGTTGGTGGAAGACCATTTTCCCCTACCATTACCAAATTTGATGTCTATTATGTTCATTTACCTTAGGTATTCTAAGTCAAAGACCTTATTACTCACATATCTAGGAAGCATGTAAACCTTACCAGTATAGCCATAAAGTCTTATGGCTGTGTTGTCATGACCAAAAAATTAATCACTCTTTCTAGTTGTCTTAATGACTTGATAGGACTTTTAGAACCTTGGAAGATTTTTTTCTAGAATTTCATTGAGGGAGGGGATGAGGAAATGTTATAGATATTCATAATAATATGAGGTTCTATGCATATATAGAACTTGTGTGTTGTGTAGAAGAGATTAGGTTTGATGTAAGGGTATTGTTGGTTCTCAAATCTACAAACATCAAACTCTAAAGATTTGCCAATTCTTATGATCAAGTTCCATGGGAGACTTGGCCAACAAATTGGGAGATTATTTACACCTATCTCCCCTACACTTTAGGCTCTACCAAACCTAGGGGGTATTCCTTATGACAATGTCAATAGATTTGTTTTTCACTATATTAGGTAGATATGTTCTCATAGATTTGCACCAAGATATGTAAGATTATCTCACAACAGACAAAGTTCTTGGAGATTTTCACATTACTAGCTTTAAGAACATGTACTAAAACCTACCTAAGCTAAAGAAAAACAAAATAAAATGGTTTGAATGATTTTATCTTTGAATTTAGTGTTCTTTCTGGACCTTTGGGCAAATAATTCCTTAGATCAGTGCTTTATCAAGGCAACAAAGTCAACATACTACAATGCAAATATTTCCTTTCTGACATCAAAACTTCAAATTCAGAGGGTATGCTTGTATCACTGCCTTACAATGATACACCCAAGAATGAATATTTCCTACAACTCTTCTTCAATAATCCCTAATGTAACACATCACTCCCTATGTCTTACTCAAAGCATGTTTAATCTATTACTTGAACAGAAGCATTAAATAAGGCATTCAATATAGCAAGTGTGCACAGATAAACTCCAAAATCCTTTTCCTTTATTCACAAAAGAAATGCATACATTCAAGGAGACAATTGCAAGAAACACACACATATAGTGTTATTCATATAACTCAATCTGAACTGAAAATGTCATACATAACTTTATTCATCTACAGACAACATTTTTCCCTACAAACCTGACAAAAAGAAACTACTCCCCAAAAGTGTGGTTCTCTTGTATCCTTGAAAGCCTAGGATCAATCACCCTTATTACAATACTACCAGTTCTCTTTTAAAGGAGTTACCTAAATTTCACTGCAGCTCATTTAGGTAGAGTTTTGATTCAAAGTTTAAAAGGTACATTTTATCTAATCTTTCCCATATTACATTCAAGTGTATAAATGAAATAGTTTAAAAGATTATGTTTAAAATTACTACATTTATCCAAGTGCATGAAACATAGGAAATATTTATACAAATCTTATCTAAAAAATAAATAATCTTTATTGAATGTAAAATGTACATTATCTCACACAAGCCGTGAGATTAACTTTCTTATTCAATGAAATTGAAGAACAATCGATACATGAATAAGTAAAAATAAAAGAAAGTACATGTAAGGTTAGAGGCTAGTCGTTGCCTAAGAATGACTGGTTTTGGTTCTGGTGTGTTGTCATGTTGCCTCGAGTTGTCTTTGTCCTTCCTAGTTTCATGTCATCTCTAATTCCTGCATCTAGAAAAAGAGTGGTATTAGAGTGATACTCTAAGCAATGAATGGTCCCAAACCTGACATGAACGAGTACCTATGCAAGTATAAACTGGTCCTCAAATGCATTAAACAAGAAATGGATACCTTGGATGTCCTAGAAAAAATCAAGTCATCAAACACATCCAATATATGCATTTATTTTCTAACAAATTTGCTTCATGTGTAGATACAGGTGTAATTAAGTTTCTATGTGACTCATCAGATTACATTGTGAGTGGAGAAAATGTGGCTCCCACAAGGGTTGAGCCTAGCTCATAGTTATTACAGAAGCATTTCATAGGTATTCATCAGGTGCAGAGTACAGACTGTGTGAAAAGAGAAGCAAGCATCATGTAATGAGGTCCATACAAGGGACTATCAAGGAGTGAAGACAATCATTTCATAAGTAAAAGAGGTCAGTTGAAAGATAGTCATAAGGTTTGATGACTAGGGTACACAGTAAAGCATAGTCAAAAGAAACAATGTACAATCATCAACAGTTATCAAACAGGGACAGCCTTGAAGGTACAGTTGTGAAAGAGGGTATAGGACAAACATGTTCAAAAGATACAACATTTGATAAAGAACAACATGATTTATTGCCAGTTGACAATCATATATCTAAGTGTTTGCATGCAAGTGTAGGCTATGACTGTTATTGTCAAAAGGAGATAGTCCTAAGTGGAGAGAAAAGGTATGATGGGAAGAGAGGGTGAGCAGTCAAAATGCATGATTATAATATTTTAAGAATGACTATCATAATGTGATAGAACAGTCTCTAGAGATGATTGTACAATGAAAGGGATAGTCACAGTTAGAGTAAACACCATAGCTAAAGGTATGCCATAGTCACAAAGGTCTGACAGAATGAACATGGAAAGGTTTTCTTCAAAGATAAACTCTGTAGCCACATTAAATGGGAATGAGCAATCCAAAGGAGTGACAAGGTTTCATGTAAGACATTTCACTATCTATGTCAAATATATAGATCAGATATCATAGACAGCCTATAGTGATGTTATGAGAAGGAGACAAGAGTATAGAGTAATGACAGAGATGATTGCCTCCTACTATTAAAAAGATAATTATCATTAGAATATTGTATAGACTGGTAGTAACACTATAGCCCCATGTGTGTAATGAAAGTATGCAATTTGGCTGAAGGGTATATATTGAGTGCTCAGAAATAACAAAATCAAGATTTGGCACAAGATGGAAGGACTAATATTCATATCAGAATCTATATAGTTTGTATATTCTAATTATAATACAAGAGAATACATGCAAAATAGAAAAAATATAAAGATTTAGATTTAAATATCATAGATATAGATGTCATAAGGATCTGCATAGTCATAGCATATGAAGTGCCAAAGTTGCAAAGTTACAGGAAGTACATTAATGCTACAACGTTGAAAGACAGTGATACATGTAATAAGAGATAGGGATAGTTATCCCTATGAATGAAGTAGTCTTTACTAGATTAGATAGTTCAAAACAATTAAGTGACTATCATAATGATCAGAAGAGAAGCATGCCTAGATTTCATGCACTTTGTCCTTTTTGCACAGTTACAGGAACATTATTGCTACTGCCAGAGCATTTTCCAAAAAATTGATAAGTTCAACTTATATAGTAGATATGCTCAAAATGATATAGTAATGAGATATCTTTTACAGAAAAGCCAGTAACAACTATTTTCCCCATGGTCATTCAGTACATAAATTATGGGTTTTTGTTTTTCTTGAAATCCTAACCAGAAAAAATTAGAAAAAGGGGATCCACTGTGTTTCGCCAATTCTAGAAAAGTAATAGTTCTTTTGAGATCATTTTTGAATCCATTTTGAAGTAGCAATGTTGTATTCCTATAGCCATTCAAAAAAGTGACAGAGGGTATCTAGAAACCCTAATGAAAATGACCTTTATTTTGATTATTTTTCAACTATAATAGCCATACTCATGAAAGAGTTACAGACAGAGGAATGTAAATGAAACAGAAATGTTACATTTTTTCTACTTTCTGTAGCTTATACTTGAATAAAAAATAGTCATTTGTGCAGAAAATGAAGTCCTCTATCATAGACATAGAAAAGTGCAGACATATACAACATGTACCGTAAAAGGAAAAGCTTCAGAAAATCATAAAGTTTTGTAGCTTTATATCAAGAAAATAGTCATGTATACCTGAGTATCACGGCCATAGACAGAAAGATGAAGTATATAGCAGATACAGTGTTTAAAGGAGCAACAAAAACCATGAAAATTTGTAGTCAACCTTAAAGAAATGATCTCATTGAACTTACCTTTGGTCATTGGAGTAGAAATGTCAAAAAAATCCAATGAGAATGCTCTTAGAATCATCTACAGGAGCCTCAAGCATCAAACCCTCGTGTCGGCAATGAAGAAATGGGAAGAGAGCAAAATATCAACATTGTAAAATGCGAAATGAAGGCAAAAAGTGCCTTTTTGGCATTTAGTGTTTCAAAACCCTAAGAACCCGAGGGTTCTTTTATTTTTATTTTAAGTTTTATTTCCTTTTTTCATTTGAGACTGTGGTCAACACTTGTGTTGACATGAGTTCCTTAGGTCACAATGGGGTATGTCCCTTAAACCTTTTTAATTACCTTCTTTCCCATCTGCCATGATAGCACTTTGGTGTTTTTAAACTTGTGCTTTTATTTTCCTTGTACAAAATAAAGATTGTAAAACATTTAAACATAAATGGTATCATTTATAAACCATTTGATTTTTATTGTTATTTTTAATGCAAGGGTGAATGAGAGCATAATTGTATGCCAAGTTTGTAGCCTTTTGTCTTGCTTTGAGCTAAGTGTTTTGACTAAGTCATGGAGGCAGTTGCTAGTTGAGTTGAATGTTTTGAGAGCATCGAGGAGGGTTTTTTTTGCCTTTTAGAGTCTTGTAGGAGTGGTTTTTATGAGTCATCATGTTAGACTAAGTCATGATGGACTTTTTCCTGCATTGTGGACTCTTTTGGAGAGGATATAGGCCCTAGATTTTAGTCTTTTTATGTGCATCCGACCCCAGTTAGTTTTCAGACTCCTTGTATTGTGGAACCACTTGGATAGTGGGGGATATAGTCACTTTTGTGACTCTTTTGTATTTAGTTCTTACATGCAGATTTCAGAGACTTGTGATTTTTATCCTTGCTCAGTTTTTGTGAGTTTGTAATTCATTTGCTTTTGGATATGTATACCAATGATTACCTTGGAAACCAATAAAGATAAGTTATTTTACCTTCTCAATTTTCTGCTTCATTGTGTGCATTCGAATTGATTAATGCAATTACTTGTGAGATTATCTATTTCCTTGTAGTTCTGTCTCATTTTTAGCAGCTTTTGTAGAAGAATATGTAATTTACAAGTCATAGGATGTGTTGAAAATGCAAACATTTTAGTTGTGAAAATATATTTTCCCTGCTAGAAGTAGAGCATACAAACCTTCTTATGAAATATTTATGTAAAAGCATATAATTTTGGGTTGTGTATGTCAAGTTATATTGTTGAAACCAAGTGTATACAAGCTATGTTTGCAAGTCCTAGTTAGTTTTGGTGCATCACCTTAGTCATAGATTTCCTTTTTATGCAATCTCTTCTTTACCCTTTTCCTTGTCAAAGTAGTAGGATAGAAAGTATTTTTAGGTGATAAACATAGGAAGCTGACCTTTTTCAGAGGTTGACCTTTGCTTTTAAAGTTACCACAGCTTTAGAGGTCTTCCCATGTTTCAATAGATTGTTAAACCTTACGTTTACTAGGGTGTAAATCTCATTGATAACAAAAGGAAAACAGATAAATGTTGGACTATGACCCAAAAACAATCAGTTAGTTACACATATGATTTTACATTTAATTCTTGCAACTATGGAAATTTGCATCTCTGATCTGATTGGATCTTCCTAGTAATGCATTTTTTTCTAATCAATTTGGTCCATTGTATTGAACTGAGATTGATACAATTCATTACATTTTGTCTTTTCCTCTCTTACAATGCGTTATGTGCTTGAAGTCATGAAATCCTTAATTTTTGAACATGGATCGTCGATGAAACTTGTCATGAAAAAATGGACGGTTGAGATCGGTCTAGAATATTCTAAATTTCTAGCACAACCTTTGAAAAACCATCAACCAATAGCTTACACACTTTGGAATGGCGCAGGTTAATGAAATCTTGCAAGCTCAGCATAGATGCCCCACTTTGGATGTACATGTCAGCTCATCGTGGTAGCACAAGCCTGGAAGGGACCCACACCAAAATTCTTGCACTCATGCGCTAAGCCTTAAGCTTAGCTTACATGGATTAGATGGGGACTTCCCTTCCAGTTGTCACCTTGTTGCAATAACATAGAGAATATTGTCTGGTATCTTCCTACAATGCTCTCATATGACCTAATCAGGAGCGAACACGTGTTGGGGTGCTTGGCTAATATGACTCGGACCAACTCATTTGGAAATCTATGGCCAGTGCACTAGCATGGCTCTGACAGATTTAACAAATCTAGAGCCCATGATGCAGTGATAGCTGTCGATCCGTCTTCAATAGTCTAGCATTCAGTCTTAGGAAGGATTTGGACACGCAGGTGGAGCCAATTACTAGGCCTAAGGGGCCGATTTTGGACGAGACAAAGGACATAATGTTATAACTTAAAGTACTGATGACTACCTAAAATAGGTCAATATGAAATTATAACATAGGCTTAGAATAAAGGCTTAAGGGTTTAAGGTTTTGGACGCTTAATATTAGACTTAGTCTTTATCAAGGTTTAAGGACTAGAGGGTGGGAAAATTTTGGGGGAGGCTCCACCAATGGCTCTGGTTGGGGATACATGGTTGATCTAGTCATGGCAAGGACCACAAAAATTCTCTGGGGGTGTAGACTAGGTGCCTTGTTCATTAGGTTGCTCTGTAACTGCTCCATCCTCTATCAAAATCCATACCTTCAATTTTCATTTGGTGGCCCTGGGTCACCAAAAATGAAGAACCAATATTTACCTCTGTCAAATATCCTATTTTCAATAGACTATTCCAGATCCAATTTAGAAGCACTATCTTCACTAATAACATCATGGAAGCATATTATCATATTTCCAACCAATCTCCCAATTGTGTGTAATCCTTCATTATGCTTTTGTTGAGCTATGTTGACAAAAACAAAAAAATCCACATAGATACTATCGCTTTGCATGCGTAGAATCCATGAATCATAACCGTGTATTAGTGAAAAGATGTTGTCCCAAAGTAAATCATTGGAATCATTAGAGAGTGAACAATTGTTCAAGGATATGAAATCAACATTTGCATCATATCTTCTTTCTTCATATGTAAATATAATACTAGTGACTAATCCACTAAGTGAATTCTCAACTATTCAATCCTCATCTATGATTTGAGTCTTCAAGGGGCTCTCAATTAGAGGTAGCTCATGACGCTTATAATGCAAATTAGGTATAGAAAGAATTTTTTTTTAATCATACCTATTCTCTTGTTCAACCCAATCTACATATTCTTCTCATTTACTGATCTCAAAAGACTTCTCCTTTGCTTGCTCAACCTCCATGTATTCTCTCCTTGGAAGAAATAGATATCTAAGGTGTGATTCCCTTTGTTGCCTTGCTAAATCTAGTTGATTGCTACATTCTTTGACCTTTTGTAGGTGTTGTCTTGCTTGGGTAGCCAACAATTTTGCCTTCCTAGCTCTTTGTAACCATCCATCACACACATCTTGTGTCTTCTTAACATCCTCCATGGTATGATGTAAAAAATTAGAGTTGTTGTGGCTTGAATCTTCAACACACTTCTCATGCTTAACATAGATATCATAGTCAACACTATCCTCTATTGCATCAATATGAACATCTGAAACTTGTCTACTCACAAAAGAGTAGGCACCTTCATTAATGCATTCAACATCAATAGAAGAACCAAAATATTCATCATCCACACAAACTTCATCATCTGATGGCTTCATAGATGAACAATTATCCTATTCATGCAAAACAAAAACCTCCATCCCTGCATTGTATAAACTATCATGAATAATTGGGACATAATAACTGTTATCATCAGAAGTTGATCCATCATACCTAGTATCTGTGTATTCCTTTGATCCTTCAATAACAAAACTGCTGCAAGATGTAGTTTCATATATATCCTTTATTTCATCCTGTATGTGACCTACATCTTCATATATTTCTCATATGAACTGATCACAAACCTCATCTTTATCAGTGTAGGATTTACCTTCATTTTCTGCTACAATCTCTTCATCTTTATGCATTATGCCATGCCTTTGCTCAATAGTATAATTGTTATCAGTATTTTGAAACATAACGCTTCCTTCATAATCACCTTTAGCTCTTTCCATAATCCCAATCCAATCAAATATCTGATCAAGATTTTGATGCTTCAGTCTTTCTGGAAAAGTGCTCAGACCTGATTCATAAATTTCATAGAACAAATCAACACACATAGAGTCCTTAGGTCTGCAATACTCTAGGATTTCTAACAAAGTATTCACAAATCATGTATACATAGCATAGGGTGATTCTTCTTCTTGTTTCTTCAAATCAAGCAATGATTGAACAAAAAACATAGGATCAGGAGTACTTGACATCTGTTCACAACTTCCTTGGAACTCTCTGTGATTTTCATGAAGCAATGGTAAAAAAACTAGAACAAAAAAAATACATTCATTTTGAAAACTATTTTCATGCTTTGATTTACATTGCTCATCTGCATAAGATGCTTTACAATAAACAACACTTGTCGACATGTATCCTATTGACATTGCATATTTCAAATTATTCTCAATATCCATTGCAATTTCATAAGCTTGATGAAGTGTAACAGGTTCCTTGTCTCTCAGCAAATAACTCATTTCCTCATCAAATGCAACAAGATAGACCCCTAAACACAATACATCATTTGGCCTTATATATTTTGGAATATGTTTGAGCAATTTTTGAAAATCTAAGGTTGAAGGCTGGAACCAACTCATCCTTTTCCTATTGAATGTTCATGAATTGTGTAATTAATGAAATCACATTAGTCCTTTCACCAAATTGCTCTAGAAATGTAGTCTAAAAATCTAGCCATGAAGAAAAAGAACACAAAGGTAAATCTGAAAACCAATCCCTAGCATCATCCTTCAATGACTAAACAAAAATCCGCATAACAACATCCTCATTTTCAATCCCATAATCAGCCATTAGATCACAAAAATCTTGCAAATGCTTGTTTGCTAATTCAGAATTCTTTCCACTATACTTTGGTAAATACTTTCTGATTTCACTAGGAATAGCATTTGGATATCCATAAATACCACTAAAATTTAGAGCTTTGTATCTTTCAGTAGAGAACAACTTATTCTGAGAAAATGACTAGGAATGTTATTTTAAACTAATCATATCGAATGAAGCAAATGAAGTACCTAGGAATATATTGTAGCTCCAAATGAGTTCAACAACAAATTTGCCACCTCTCTAAAGAGGACATAACATCAAGTAGCCAAAATCTCTTACTTGATCAATTTTAGTTTGGATTCACTCCACCAACAGAGCATCTTTTCAATTCCTTTAAATAGGTTGCAATACCTTCCATATCAGATTGTGAAAACTTCTTAACTCATTTGACTCTCCCATAAAGAAGAACATCAATCTCTCCCCAATAGAGTCACCAATTTTATTGGTTCTCAAATCTGCACACATCAAACTCTAAAGATTTTCTAATTCTTATCTCCCGTACACTCCAGGCTCTACCAAACCTAGGGGATATCCCTTATGACAATGTCAACATAATTGTTTTTCACTATATTAGGCAGAAATGTTCTCATAGATTTGGACCAAGTTATGTAAGATTATCTTACAACTAGCAAAGTTCTTAGAGATTTTCACTTTGCTGTCTTTGAGAACATGTACTAAAATGTACCTAGACTAAAACAAACCAAAATAAGATGATTTGAATGATTTTATCTTTGAACTCAATGTTCTTTCTGGATGTTTGGGCAAATAATTCCTTAGATTGTTGCTTTATCAAGGCAACAAAGTCAACATACTACAATGTAGATATTTCCTTTCTGACATTAAAACTTCAAATTCAGAGGGTATGCTTGTATCACTGCCTTACAATGATACGCCCAAGAATGAGTATTTCCTACAACTCTTCTTCAACAATCCCTAATGTAACACATCACTCCCTATGTCTTACTCAAAGAATGTTTAATATATTACTAGAATAGAAGTAGTAAATAAGGCATTCAATATAGCAAGTTTGCATAGATGAACTCCAAAGTCCTTGATTCCCATTCACAAAACAAATGTTGCAAGTATGTGCTAATCGGTGTTGTCATTGATGTCAACATGTTTGTGTTGTCATTGGTGTCAATTGTATCTTCTAATGTTGCAGTTGTTGATTGATTAAGTTGTTGTGGTAATGTGATTTAAATGACTTGTAGTAGTGATGATGATGTCAGTATAGTGTTCTCATTGCTGGGTTTCCAAGTGCTTTTGAGAAAATTTGATAAATACTGAAGACGGTGTTGTGAAGAAGTATTCTAGCTTATGGGATACTGTCTAAGTTCTTGCTCCGCATTTCTTCTGTGTTAAAGACTGGAGTGTGAGGTTTTGATATGTTTTAGAGAAGTGGTTGAAGATGTTAAATACATAATTTGGTGGTTTGAAACATTGTGGATTGAAATTTATGTTCACCAGTTTGAAGACTATGCTTGGCAACACTTGCAATATGACTGAGAGAAAGTATTTTGCTCTGCATTCCTTCGTAGTTTGGTTTTTGGTCTTGCGGTTCTAGATGAGTGTTCCCAAGATCCATATTTATGTTCCATCCAATAAATTATGTTTTAGTGCTTCAAAAGGTGGTTTTCTTGAGTAGCAGAGCTTGGCAGTGTTTGTTGTGAGCAGTTTGTGAACTGTCTTCAAGTGAGATTTGTTGTAGCTAGATTTGTTGGCTCCTAGGTGATTTTATGTTGTTTATGGATGTTTCTAGATTGTATTAAAGGCTCATGCTTGGTCCACAAGCTATGGTTGAGTTCTTGGAAGTGTGTGCCTAAGTGTTCTTGGTGTTTGTACAAGTTTAGCTAACTTGGGTGCTAACACTAATTGCGGATATGCTTTATGGATTGAGGAAGCATGTGCCTAAGTGTTCTTGGTGTTTGTACAAGTTTAACTAACTTGGGTGCTAACACTAATTGCGGATGTGCTTCATGGATTGAGGAAGTGTGTTGAAGTGTACATGAAGATGTATTTAGGTCTCAGCTAAGATGTGAAATGTTCCACCTTCATTACTTTTCTCTGCGAGAATGTTTAGGTCTAAACTAATTTGAATTATGTATGTTTGTCGACCTTAGAGATTGTTTAAATGGTTGTAGATTGTGTTTCTGACCTTGATGGATGTTTCAAGGTTGATGATTGATATAAATAAGTGTAAATGATTTGTGTGTAAGTGCAGAAATGTGAAGATGAGGATATTTGTGTTGTGAGGCTCTGAAGGTGATATGTATTGTGCTTCATTGGAACTAAACTTAGGCATGTGGTAGATGCTCTGAAGGTGATATGTATTGTGCTTCATTGGAACTAAACTTAGGCATGTGGTAGATGCTATCATATCAGTTCATGGTAGTGAGCCCTTTTGGCAGTGAGCCCTTTTGGAAGTAAACCTACTCTAGTGAGCATTTCTTTGGACATTGAGTCCTTGGACAGTGAGCCCTTTGGCAATGAGCCTCTTTGTAATTCAGTATTGATACTACTATATATTGTGGTCTAATTGTCACTGTGGTTTTTCCCTTTTAGGGTTTTCCACGTAAAAATATGGTGTTTTCTTCTGCATGGTGTTGATGTGATTAACTTTCTATTATCTATTTTTCATGTTTAATCTTCATAACAGAATTAGGGTTTAAGTGAATTGATGTGGATGTGATTATGTTTTTAAGAGTTTAAGATTTTTTATACAACTGATTCACCCCCCTCTCAGTTGTCTTATGCATTCAACAATTGGTATTAGAGCAAGGGTTCCTTTGAAGAAAGCCTAACAACTTAGGGTAGATCTAGGATGGTGCACAAGAAAGACATTCCTTAGTTTGATGGATTTGATTATGCCTTCTGGAAGGTAAGAATGCAAAGTTATCTTATCTCTCTTGGTTATAATGTGTGGAGAATAGTTGAAAAATAATACACTGTACCTGATAATGGTTCAGAGACTGCAATGGAGATTAGGGCTTATGAGACTAATGGTAAAGCCAGAAATGTCCTACTAAATGCTCTATCTAACTCTGAACTATCAAAAGTTTTGGATCTAGAAACTACACATGAATATCAATGAAGGTGATCATTTTGTCAAGAAAGCCAAGTTGTAAAATCTGAAGTCCAAATATGAAACTATGTGGATGTCTAAAGATGAGAACATAACAAGCTATATGTAGAAGATTGATGAAGTTGTCAATGGCATCAAAGGTCTTGGTAGAACAATGAATGATAAAGAAGTTGTAAATAAGATAATCAAAACACTTCTCAAATCTTATAGTCATAAAGTGTATTCCATTGAAGAGTTTCTAGATATGGACAAGCTTTCAAAAGACCAATTGCTTAGTAAAATGACTACTTTTGAGATGAGAGAATTTGGTACTACTGACAGTCCTGTGAAAGTAGAGACTGCCTTTAAGGCCAATTAGAAAAGATTTTTAGATCAGATAAGTATGTTGTGGAATCAAATGAGGAAGACTTTGATGAGATTGAGGTAAACTTTGTAAGCAGAATGAAAAAGGGAACAAGAAACTTTAGAGGTAAGTTACCTTTCAAATGTTTTAGTTGTGTTAAGATTGGTCATTATGCTTTAAGATGTCCTAATAGAGATTTGAAGATCAAGGATAGAGAGGGCAAAGGTAATATGGTAAGGAAAAGTTATTATGTCAGATATGATGATGGTGTAACTAATGATGAATCTGATTTTGAAGATGGTAATGCTAGTGAATGCTTGTTTATTGCCCTAAAGGAAGACCCTGTTTCTACTAACCTTTCAAGCTATGTGGAGGAGGAAAGTCTGGAAGAAAAGAAAGTGATATCTACATTTCATGCCAGAAAGGAAAAGGATGAATGGGTCATTGACAGTGGATGTTCAAATCACATGACAGGAGATAAGAGTAAGTTTGTTAAATTGGAAAAGTATGAAGGAGGACTAGTTAGATTTGGTGATGAAGCAAATGGTAAGATTTGTGGAAAAGGGTCAATTACTTTTGATGCCAAGCATAATATAGATGATGTTCTTTATGTCAAAGGCCTAAAGCATAATCTTCTAAATGTTGGACAAATGTGTAGCAAAGGATACAATTTGATGTTTAAGGATAATGGATGTGAGATAAGGAAAGACTCTGGAACAATAATTGTTGTTGGTAAGAATACTCATGGTAATGTTTATCATTTGAATGACACTGATAATTGTTGTTTGTTGACTTAGACAAATGAAAGCTAGTTGTGGAATTGGAGAATGTGTCACATTAATTTTGATAATTTGGTGAGAATAAGCTCAGTTCAAGGAGTAAGAGACCTGCCTAAGATTGTGAAGCCTGCTAATGCTATTTGCAAAGAATGTCAATTTGGAAAGAAAACAAAGACTAGTTTCAAGAGAAAAGAACAATCCTCTATTGATCTATTGGAGTTGGTGCATATAGACTTGTGTGGTCCTACAAGAATAGGAAGTCTACAAGGTGATAGGTATTTCATGCTACTTATTGATGATTATTCAAGAATGTCTTGGGTTACTTAGATAAAAATCAGAAGCTCTAGACAAGTTCAAGGCATTTAAAGCAATGGTTGAAAATGAAATGGATTTGAGAATCAAGTGTTTGAGGTTTGACAGAGGTGGTGAGTTTACTTCAAATGAATTCAATGCTTTTTGTGAAGAACATGGGATAAAGAGACAATTGTCTGCCCCCCAAACTCAGCAAAATGGAGTAGTTGAAAGGAAGAATAGAATAGTTTAGGAAGCTACTAGAAAAATGATTAAAGAAGTAGACCTACTAGAAGTATATTAGAAAGAAGAAATTCACACTACTGTCTACATTCAGAACAGAGTGGAAGTCAAATCAAATGGAACGAAGACACCTTATGAGCTATGGTATGGAAGAATTCTTGTTGTCAAGTATTTCAAAGTTTTTGGAAGCAAATGCTATATCAGAAGGGATGAAGAGTTAGGAAAGTTTGATGTTAGATGTGATGAAGGTATATTCCTTGGGTACTCTACCGAAAGCAAAGCTTACTGGTGCTACAACAAAAGTTTGAGAAAGATTATTGAAAGTGCAAATGTAAAGGTAGATGAAGATATTCAGAGAATCTCATAGCCAAATGGTTATGAATCAAATGAGTCTCCTGATATAGGATAAGTTGAAGAAGACAAAGATAAGGAAGTTTAGATTGATGAAGAAGAAGCTCCAAAAAGAGTTCCTAAAACCCCCAAGTATGTACAAAAGAATCACTCAAGGGATCAAATCATTAGTGACAAAAGCAAAGGAGTTTTGACAAGAAGAAGAGTTGCAGAAGAACAAGTAAATCTCTGTCTACTCTCAAAGGTTTAACCTAAAACAGTTACTAAAGCTTGTAAAGATGAACATTAGGTCAAGGAAATGGAAGAAGAAATGATGCAAATTGAAAAGAACAATACTTGGGAACTTGTCCCTAGGCCTGTAGATTAAAATGTAATTGGAACAAAGTGGGTTTTTAGAAATAAGTTGAATGAGAATGGAGAAGTAGTAAGAAACAAAGATAGAATTGTATGCAAAGACTACTCACAAGTGGAAGGAATAGACTATGAGGAAAATTCTGCTCTGGTGGCAAGATTGGAAGGTATTAGGTTGTTTTTGGCCTATGCAACACACAAGGATTTCAAAGTATATCAAATGGATGTGAAGTCTACTTTTCTGAATGGTGAGTTGGAAGAGGAAGTATATATAGAGAAACTAGATGGATTTTAGTTATTAGACAAACCAGATATGGTATGCAGATTGAAGAAGGCATTGTATGGACTGAAGCAAGCTCCTAGAGCTTGGTATGCTAGGTTAGACATGTATTTGCTACAACAGGGATTCAGTAAAGGGTCTGCAAATAGTAATTTGTACATCAAGGCAAGCAAAGATCAAATCCTGATTATTGAAGTCTATTTAAATGATATAATATTCAATGGAAATGAAGGTATGTGTAAGAACTTTGCAAATGAGATGCAAACATAATTTGAGATGTCAATGTGTGGTGAGATGAACTTCTTTCTTGGGCTGCAAATTAATCAAATAGATAAGGGCATTTGCATTTGACAATTAAAGTATGTCAAGGAGTTGTTGAAGAAGTTTGGAATGGAAGAATCTAAACTAATTTGTACTCCCATGAGAACTGGTTGCAAGCTGAGAAAATATGATGAATCCCCTAATACATATCAGAGAAAATATAGATCAATGATTGGAGGACTGCTATACCTAACTGCTACCAGACTAGGTATCATGCATGTAGTCTGTCTTGTGGCTAGATTTCAGGTAGATCCTAGAGAATCACATGTCATGGTAATAAAGAGGATATTCAGGTATTTGAAGGGCACTCTAGACCATGGTTTATGGTATCCTAAGAACAATGACTTCACCCTAAGTGCCTACAAAGATGCAGATTGGGCCAGATATGTAGATAATAAGAAAAGTACAAGTGGTGGTGTGTTCTTTCTTGGATACAGAGTTGTGTAATGACAAAGAAAGAAGTGGGATTTAGTATCCTTATCTACTGCAGAAGTAGAGTATATTGCAGCAGCATCATGTTGCACACAGGTGCTATGGATGAGACAAAATCTGAAGGATATTAAAGTTCAATATGATGATCCAATTCCTATTTTCTATGATAATACCAGTGCCATTAATATTTCAAAGAATCTAGTGATGCATTAAAGGACAAAGCATATTTCTATCAGGTATCACTTTCTCAGAGAGAAGGTTGCAGAAAAAGAAGTGAAGCTTGAGTATGTGCCTACAAAAGATCAGGTTGTTGACATATTCACCAAGGCTCTTCCTAAGGATACATTTGAGCATCTCTGGGAGAAGTTAAGGGTTATTGCCCCTCCTTTGTTGAACTAGATGCATAAGGAAGTGCATCAGTCCGGTGTGATTCAAGAGTCAATCTTTTCTAGACTAATGATGGAGGCTACCTCTCAGGGGAGCAGGTAGCGGCATTGAAGAGTGTTGTAGTCAAAGGGAGGTATTCAAAGTAGTTAAGAATAGTGCAAGTATGTGCAGTATCATATTCAGGGGGAGAAAGGTTGAGAAAGGTGTGTCACCCTTTTCTATTGATGTCAAAGGGGGAGAGAGTTCATGTGAAAAATAAAGGAAGAGTAAGATGCATAAAAGAAAGGGGGAGAATGGTGCAGTCATGGTAGGAGGGTTCATAGAATGAACTGTCCGGACCATGAAGAAAGAGTAAACACAATGGAAACAACTCAAAGAAATGAAGCAAATGTAGATTCAGTCATTCAGTATATCATAGAATTCAAATAGAGATCAGCCAGCAATATGCGAGCTTACAATTAGGGCTCACAAGCCTGATTACATACATGCACCAGATAAGGCTTTGAAGCTCCTTCACACAAAATCTAAACTATAGAATATGAATCAATTTCTAACTACTTTCCTAAGGATCTACTACATCTTTATATATTATTTCCAGACCAAAATATTCCTCCACGTCTGCCAAGGAAGGTCACAAACTCCAATGAAGAGTTGTAACGTGTTCATAGATAGGTCAGACCTAAATGCATAGAACACTTCCTCCAATGAATGGAACAACATGCGGACCCTTGGGGAAGGTCAATCATGAACCAAAGGACATTGAATGATGTGTCAATGAGATCCATAAGTCAAGGAATGATCTGCAAGCCTTCTCCTTTAGCTGATTATCAGGAACTTTTAGAATGATCTACTCTAAGAACAGTCAACTTCTAATAGCAATATCTTTCTAGTAATTGGTCCAAAGATATGATGTAGATGAATGAATTAGATGCCAAATCCAGATCCACAAGATGTGAAATGCCAAAACTGGACCACAAGCTGAGAACTGCTACTGACTGAACTGCCTGAACTAAACTGGAAAAGGAAAGAACTGAAATGCAAATATTTTTGGTTGTTGCAAGATTTCTCTTTGAACCAGGGATGCTCCTACATTAGACATCTGGGGTTTTTGAAAAAGTGAGTCCCTCACTTTGCTGGGGCTAGGCGAGAACCAAGACGGTCCACCTTAGCCTGAGAAATCCAAGATGAATCTTCTTCTGGTCTGCCTTTCCACTTCACAAGGTAGTCTTTGTATTGTCTTCCTCTAGTGCTATGTCCAACTCTGCTGTCCAAAATGTCTTTAATCTATTATGGTACTTGTTGTGGTAACTACTTCTTCAAGTCTTCTTCCATGTTGTCACTGAACTCTGCTTCATGATATTGATAAAGATCTGTAATGTTGAAAATAGGTGAAATACCCAATGTCTCTAGTAATTCCACTTCATATGCATTTCCTGAATCAAATTTACTAAGTATCTTACAAGGTCCAAACTTCTTCATCTTCAACTTATTATATGTCCCAACTGAAAATCTTTCTTTTCTCAAGTACACCACCACTTCATTTCCAACTTCAAATTCCTTATGTCTTCTCTTCTCATCTGCTTTCTCTTTGTACTTTATGTTCATATCCTCCAAATGCTTCTTCACCTGATTATGCACTATCTTCATATGGTCTGCAAATTCCTCTGCTTCTACACTCCTCTTTTCCTCTGTACTGATGTCTCTCAATTCTACAACTCCTCTAGGATTCACTCCAGTCACAATCTTAAAAGGTGTTCTTCCAGTACTCCTATTTACCGAATTATTGTATGCAAACTTTGCTTGTGAAAGAATCAAGTCCCAACTTCTGGTCTTCTCTCCAACCAAATATCTCAACAAGTTTCCCAAACTCCTATTTACTACCTCCGTCTATGATGAAAAGTCTAATTGAACTTCAAATCTATCTTCATCTTCTTCCAAAGTGTCTTCCAACAGTAACCAACAAACTTAGTGTCTCTGTCTAAAACTATACTCTTAGGTAATCCATGCTATCTCACAATTTCCTTGAAAAATAGGTCAACTACATGCACTGCATCAGTTGTCTTCTTACAAGGTATGAAATGAGCCATTTTTGAAAATCTGTTAATTACTACAAATATTAAATCATATCCTCTTTGTGTCTTAGGTAATCCCATTACAAAATCCATGCTTATGTCTTCCTAAGGTCTCTCCAGAACTGTCAAAGGTTTATACAATCCAGTGTTCTGACTACTCCCTTTTGCAACTTGACAAACTCTACAACTCTACACAAATCTCTGAACATCCTTATGTATTTAAGGCCAAAAGTAATTTTCACTTACCAAAGCTACGGTCTTATTAATGCCAAAATGTCCTGCCAATCCACCACTATGCTTCTCCTTGATCAAATTATCTCTCATAGAACTTCTAGGTATGCACAACTAAATTCCTCTTAATAACATATCTTCTTGAATGAAATAATCCAACCACTTACTCCTATCTACCACAACAGGTTCCTTACATGCTTTCCAAGGTTCTGCAAAATTAGTGTCTCTCTCATATATATTCTTCAATTCATCAAAACCCAACACTTCAACTCTCATCTCTATCAACAAGTTTCTTCTTCTACTCAAGGCATCAACAACTTTGTTTGATTTACCACTCCTATGTTTCAACACAAAAGTATAACTCTGCATGAACTCTACCCATCTCATATGTCTCTGATTCAACTTACCTTGACTGTTCAAATATTGCAAAGCTTGATGATCTGTATACAACACAAATTCCTTAGGCAACAAGTAATGTCTCCACTTCTTCAAGGCTTGAATTATGGCATAAAACTCTTGATCATAAACTGAATATCATCTCCTTGCATCATTCAACTTCTCATTGAAATAAGCTACAGGTCTACCTTCTTGACTTAACACTTCTCCAATTGCATTTCCACTTGCATCACAATCAACTTGAAATACCTTATTGAAATCTGGTAACTCCAAAATGGGTTGCTCTATTACTTTCTACTTCAACAACTCAAAACTATTATCAACTCCTGATGTCCACTTGAAATCCTTTATGTCACCTCTCATTGTCTCTATCATAGGGTTACAAACTGAACTAAAATTTCTAATGAACTTCCGGTAGAAACTAGCCAAACCTTGAAATGATCTAACCTCTCCAATGCTCTCTGGTGTAGGCCATTCAATAATTACTTTCACTTTCTCAGGGTCCATCTTCAATCCTTCCACAGAAATCACAAATCCCAGATATACCAACTCTTCCTTTATGAAACTACATTTCTTGATGTTTATTAGCAATTCCTCCTCTCTCAACCTCTGCAAAACTTGTCTAATATGCCACAAATTTTCCTCTTTTGTCCTACTGAAAATCAGAATATCATCCAAGTACACAATTAAAAACTTACCCAAGAATTTCTTCAAGACTTTATTCATCAACCTCATGAAAGTACTCGATGCATTTCTTAATCCAAAGGGCATCACTAACCACTCAAACAATCCTTCATTTGTCTTAAAAGCAATCTTCCATCCATCACCTTCTCTGATTCTGATCTGATGGTATCCACTCTTCAAATCTATCTTTGTGAAATATCTCGCTCCACTCAAACAATCCATAATAACATCCATCCTAGGTAAAGGAAATCTATACTTGACTGTGATCTTGTTTATTGCTCTAGAGTCAGTACACATTCTCCATTCTCCATCCTTCTTCGGTACAAGAACTGCAAGTACTACACAAGGGCTCAAGCTTTCCCTGATCAAACCTTTCCTCAATAACTCTTGTATCTATCTATTCAGTTCTTCATTCTCTGTTGGTGTCATTCGGTGTGCTTCTCTGTTAGGCAAACTTGCTCCCGGTATAAGGTCCATGTGATGACTGATACTCCTTATAGGTAGTAATCCATCAGGTACATTGTCTGATATGATGACTTCATACTCTATCAGCAACTCTTTTATCTCCTCTGGTTCAATTTCTTTCTTCAATGCTTTAGGCTTCTTAGGAATCAAGGCATAACACATACTTTCCTATTTCAAACTATCCAAAATTTTCCTTCCATCTACCAAACAAATTCTAGCATTCCCACATACCACATTTTTAGGATCATCTTCCAAAGGAATCAAAGTAATTCTTTTCACATTTGCTATTATAGTATATGTATTCTTTCTTCCATCATGCATAGCTTTTCTATCATACTACCAAGGTCTACCCAACAAGATATGACAAACATCCATAGGCATAATATCACACAAGACTTCATCATGATAAGATCCAATATGAAATTTCACCAAACATTGTTCACTCACCAGTACCTTATGATCATCCTGAATCCATGCTATCTGATAGGGCTTAGGGTGTTTCAATCTTTCTAACTTCAGCTTAGTCACCATCTCCTCTGAAACTAGGTTATCTGAACTACCACTATCAATTACAACTTTACAACACTTACCTCATGATTTGCATTTAGTTCTCAATAGACTTTTCCTCTGTGACAGTTCCTCATTTGTCTCTACTTGAAATAGTGCTCTCCTCATCACCAAAGATTCTCCTTTCTCTAGATTGCCAACTAAATAAGGTGATCCAATAGGTTCTTCTTCAAGATAGGCTGCTCTCCCACTATTCTCTGTCTTCTTGCTTGTACTACCCTGATTACATTCAAATTCTCTATGTCCTTCACCTCCACACTTGAAACAAGTACCTCTGAATGTCTTCTTATCAAATCCTCTTTCTTCTCTTATGTATCCTTCATTCTGGTATGTACTAGGGTTTTCTCTCTGGTAAAAATTTATGTCATCCTTCTGGTAAACATTGTTATCTTTGTCATCCTTTCTAACTGGGATGTCAAAAATGTTTTGCTCCACAAATGATGTATCATATCCAGAAAATGATCTTCCTCTCTAAAATTTACCTCCTCTACCTCTCTGTCTCTGATCATGCTTCTTATTCATCTTTTCTTCAATTTTCAAGGCAAATTGATATGCTTCTTCCAAAGATGTCATCCTAACCAAACTTAGTTCTTCTTGAATGTTCAATCTTAGTCCATTGATATATCTTGCCACTTTCTCCTTGCTTGCCTCATTATGTCCTGTTCTTATGATCATCTTATGAAATTCTTCAGTGTATTCCTTCACAAATTTCTCCTTTTGTCTCAGGTTTTGCAATCTTTTCAACAATTTCAACTCATAGTCAACAGGTATGAATTGATTTTTCAACTTTGTCACCATCCAGTCCCACTTTGTAATCTTTTCTTTTCCTCTTATGTTTCTTTCCAACTAAACTTCTTTCCACCATATAGCTGCATGTCCTTTCAACTTTGTCTGTGCAAATTTCACCTTCTCTGGATCTTTAATCTCCTCATATTCAAAGTATTCTTCCATGTCATTTATCTAGTCAATCAACTCTTCAAGGTTCAAATTACTAGTATAGTTCTAAACATCAACTCTAGGTCTCTTTCTAATCTTTGAAATAGCTCGCAACATTTTTATCTGATCTGATTCTTCTTCTTCATCACCTTCTAGGGTTTCACCAGTATGTTCCACAGATTGAAATTCTTCCTCATCATCACTTTCAACATTAGGTCTTGGTGTCAATCCTCTTCACTTATCTTCTTCAACAGCATCCAAATGAATTCACATTGTTCTCATCAATTCCATCATCTCATCCATTCTATTAGCCATTGTACCAATAGGAGGAACTCTTCACGATGACATCTTCCTAGGATCAAGTGCAAACTGCCTTAGGTTTGGCAGTTGGGCTACAAGAGACAACTGCCACTCAATTGGTGATTAGTTACACATAAGTAACCTACCTCGGATCGGCGATCTGCTTACAACAAGATCTTACAAAATCCCCTTTGTCAATTTGCTCCAAAGAATCAAACTTTCACTCTCCAAGATTCAAACTTTCGCTTTGATACCACTTGGTTCACATAATGAACTATCTAGACCATGTAGCAAGAGTAAAAACAATGGAAACAAGTCGAAGTAATGAAGCAAATCCAGATTTAGTCATTTAGTATATCATAGAATTCAAATAGAGATCGGCCGGTAACATGTTGGCTTATAATTAGGGCTCACAGGCCTGATTACATACATGCGCAAGATAAGGCTTTGAAGCTCCTTCACACAAAATCTAAACTATAGAATATGAATCAATTTCTAACTACTTTCCTAAGGATCTATTACATCTTTATATATCATTTCCAAACCAAAAGATTCCTCCACATTGGCCAAGGAAGGTCACAAACTCCAATGAAGAGTTGTAACGTGTTCACAAATAGGTCGGACCTAAATGCATAGAACACTTCCTCCAATGAATGGAACATGAGGACCCTTGGGGAAGGTCAATCATGAACCAAAGGACATTGAATGATGTGTCAATGAGATCTACAAGTCAAGGAATGATCAGCAAGCCTTCTCCTTTAGCTAATTATCAGGAATTATTAGAATGCTCTGCTATGAGAACAGTCAACTTCTGATAGCGATATCTTTCCAGTAACTAGTCTAAATGCTCTGGATTCTTGATATGATGTAGATGAATGAATGTAGATACTAAGTCTAGATCTGCAAGATGTGAAATGCCAAAACTGAACCACAAGCTGAGAACTGCTACTAACTGAACTACCTGAACTGAACTGGAAAAGGAAATAACTGAAATGCAAACAAACTTAAATGTAAATGTTTTTGGTTGATGCAAAATTTCTCTTTAAACCAGGGATGCTCTTGCATCAGAGAATGAGATTAGTGCATAATTATATCATGATAGTTTTTCACATCATATGTTGCCATCAATGACAAAGGGGGAGATTGTTGCAAGTATGTGCTAATCGGTGTTGTCATTGATGTCAACATGTTTGTGTTGTCATTGGTGTCAACTGTATCTTCTGATGTTGCAATTGCTGATTGATTAAATTGTTGTGGTAATATGATTTGAATGGCTTGTAGTAGTGTTGATGATGTTAGTATAGTGTTCTTATTGCTAGGTCTCAAAGTGCTTTTGAGAAAATTTGATAAATATTGAAGACAATGTTGTGAAGAAGTATTTTGGCTTACAAGATATTGTCTGAGTTCTTTCTCTACATTTCTTCTGTTTTGAAGACAAGAGTGTGAGGTTTTGATATGTTTTAGAGAAGTGGTTGAAGATGTTAAATCTAGAATTTGGTGGTCCGAAACGTTGTGGATTGAAAGTTATGTTCACTAGTTTGAAGACTATGCCTAGCAGCACTTGCAGTGTGACTAAGAGAAAGTACTTTGCTCCGCATTCCTCTATAGTTTGGTTTTTGCTCTTGTGGTTCTAGATGAGTTTTCCCAAGATCCATATCTATGTTCCATCCAAAGGAATTATGATTTGGTGCCCTAGAAGGTAGTTTTCTTGAGTGGTAGAGCTTGGCAGTCTTTGTTGTGAGTAGTCTGTGAACTATCTTCAAGAGATATTTGTTGTAGCTAGATTTGTTGGCTCCCAGATTATTTTATGTTGTTCATGGATGTTTCCAAATTGTGTTAAAGGTTTATGCTTGGTCTGCAAGCTATGGTTGGGTTCTTGGAAGCATGTGCCTAAGTGTTCTTGGTGTTTGCACAAGTTTAGCCGACTTGGGTGCTAACACTAATTGCGGATGTGCTTCATGGATTGAGGAAGCATGTTGAAGCATGTGAAGATGTATTTAGGTCCGAGCTAAGCTATGAAATGTTTCACCTTCAGTACTTTTCTCCACAGGAATGTTTAGGTCTAGAAATAATTTAAATTATGTATGTTTGTCGACCTTGGAGATTGTTTAAATGGTTGTAGAGTGTGTTTCTGACCTTGATGGATGTTTCATGGTTGATGATTGATATAAATAAGTGTGAAAATGTGAAGATGAGGATGTTTGTATTGTGAGGCTGTGAAGGTGATATGTATTGTGTTTCATTGGAACTAAACTCAGGCATGTGGTAGATGCTATCATATAAGTTCATGACAGTGAGCCCTTTTGGCAGTGAGCCTATTGCAGTGAGCATTTATTTGGGTAGTGAGCCTCTTTGTAATTCAGTATTGATACTACTATATATTGTGAGCTAATCCTCACTGTGGTTTTTCCCTTTTAGGGTTTTCTACATAAAAATTTGGTGTTCTCTTGTGCATGGTGCTAATGTGATTAAGTTTATGTGATCTATTTTTCATGTTTAATCTTCATAACAAAATAAGAGTTTAAGTGAATTGATGAGGATGTGATTATGTTTGTGAGAGTTTAAAGTTTTTGATACAGTTGATTCACCCCCCTCTCAGTTGTCTTGTGCATTCAACAAGAAATGCATACATTCAAGGAGACAATTGCAAGAAACACACACATATAGTGTTATTCATATAACTCAATCTGAACTGAAAATGTCATACAAAACTTTATTCATCTACATGCAACATTCTTCCCTACAAACCTAACAAAAACAAACCTACTCTACAAAAGAAACTACTCCCCAAAAGTGTTGATCTCTTGTATCCAAAGCCCAGGGAGAATCCCCCTTATTACAATATTACCAATTCCCTTTTAAAGAAAAATAGAGGAATGTCAGACTATGACCCAAAAACAATCAGTCAGTTACACATTTGATTTTACATTTAATTCTTGCAACTATGGAAATTTACATCTCTGATCTGATTGGATCTTCCTAGTAATACATTTTTTCCAATCGATCTGGTCTATTGTATTGAACAAAGATTGATATAGTTCGTTACATTTTGTCTTTTCCTCTCTTACAGTGGGTTCTGTGCTTGAAATTCATGAAATCATTTATTTTTGAATGTGGACCATCGATGAATCTTGTCACAGGAAAATGGATGGTTAAGATCGATCCAAAAGATTCTAAATTTCTAGTACAACCTTTGAAAAAACCGTCAACCAATAGTTTACACACTTTGAAATGGCACGGGTCAATGAAATCTTGCAAGCTCAGCATAGATGCCCCACTTCAGATCCACGTGTCAGCTCATTGCTGTAGTATAGGCTTGGAAGGGTCCCACACCATACCACTTGCACTCATGCACTAAGCCTTATGTTGGTTTAGGACTAGACAACTGAGAGGGGGTGTGAATCAGTTGTCACACTTTTACAATCTTTTCTTTCTCAGTCTTCTTTTTGCTGTTAATTAACTTAATGGTATAAACATTTCAGCATCAATCAACAACATATGAACAAAAAACATAGATAACACATTCGACACCAAGATTTTGACATGGAAACCTGGTTAAGGGAAAAAACACGGTGGGGGTTAACCCATAAATATTAATAACCTGTTAAAAGTATTTTTACAAATGGGAATGCACATGCATTCAGGCTCACTACCCAGAGTTCACTGCTCAAGAAGGCTCACTACCTATGGAAACATTACAAGAGAATAACAGAGATTTGAACTGATTAATAGCATCTACTTATGCAATAATTTCAGTTCCGGTTAAGTGCAAAAATTGATCTTACACATTTCATCTTTGCTCTTCTCTTCTCACTGTTCTGCCTTCATTCGCACTTTGGATTTATGCTCTTCTCACATTCACCTTGTTCACACACACTTCACACACTAAATCATCTAATTTCATTGGCTATATATATCCACAATATGATCTGAAATCATTCTACCAGTCAGCTTCAACAACACTTAGAACTTTTATGAATGCTCTGCTCTGTCGGCTAGATCTATGCATAACTTAAGGTACAGACTAAAAATTTCTCTTGAAAATCATTACTCATGTTGGCCACTATCAATGATCATTATCATTTGTCCAACAAACAACTTCCATACATCTAGAATCAAGATCTTCTTCAAGGTCGGCCTGTTCTTCTTTTGTCTGCTCTGACAAACTGGAACCTAATACTCAGAGGCTAATATCTTTTGAATCCTTCATCATCGGAGGACAAAAATCTAGATTTAGACTATCTTGAAAATGCACATGACTCCCCTAGATCTGTAGCTAATCATGACTTCCCACCGGAGAGATCTAGACCAAAATACCAGACCCTGTTGCTGCTCTGTTCATAACTGTCCAGACTTAGACAAATTCTGAATCTGACTTCCGGTATGCACAAATTGTGTTATGCGAATGATTGGGATGATCTTAGTTGCCATCAATGACAACATATATCATGCCTAGGAGTGTCTCTTGCCAACAATCTCCCCCTTTGGCATTAATGGCAACACTTAGTGAAAAATGACTAAGTGTCTAGTGCAACTCCCCCATTGTCTATACACTCGTGTACTTCACTTATTTTGGTGTAACCCCTCTTTTGAATACCTCAATTTTCACTTCCCTTCACTCCCCCTTTGACATCGATGGCAAGGGGTGGGGTTTGCAAGCTAAAACTCTCCAAAAATTCTATATATACTACCATATATGTACAAATAATCATTAGGTCTTATTTACATGAACTTGAGAATGTCTGAAAAGATGGTTTTTATTTGCGCAAGTTCAGAGGCCCAAGTGTTCTTCATTCCATCCAAAATGGAGATGTGCCCACTTAGTAAAAATAGTCTACTTTTGCCTTTGACAGATCTGCTAGGTCACTAGTCTGAGCTGCACTCTGAGCTTGAGATAGGGCATTATACATTGTCTCTAACTTGGGAGCAGTTAATCCCCAGAGCTCACACATTCTCTTTATAATGTTACCCTTTTCTTTAACAAGCCTCTTTATTTCATCTGTTAGCCTGATTACTTGGCATTCTTGACTTATAGGGGAAACTGTTAGAGGATCAAAATTTTGAGAGAGATCTGACAATTTCTATTCTTGCTCCTTTATCTTTTTCTCAATATCCTCATTAACTTTGGGCCAAGATAGACAAAATTTGTATATATCACTTCCATCATTCAGAGCATTCTAAATACTTTTTATGCTAATACTTAGTATTCTTCTATCATTTCCTATTAGATTCTTTATTTCACAAAATTTCTTATCAAGGAATTATTTCTGAACTTTTACCTCTGCAGACTTCTCAAAGGATTCAAAATGAGTATTCATAGAACTTACAAGATTTTTTAGATGTTCAGAGGGGGAATCAGATGGACTCTTCTGGTAGGTAGGCATCAACTTTTCCAAAATCCTAGATGCAAGCCTTAGTAGTTCATTGTCCTCCATGTGGAATTTTAGCATCTTTTCTCTGGCCTTTACTTGGGTGAATGAAACTATTTTCATTAGTTGAATTGGAGAGAGAGCATTTGGATTGGCTAGACCTTGGAGTAGTTTGGGTTCATCAAGCTCACTCAACTCTTTTTCAAGAAGACTTTTCGTTGCATCTACAGTGTCTCTTGCAACATTTTCTGAACCATCCTTTTGTTCATCAGATTTCTTAGTATCTTCTTTATGTGTTTCAACATTTGCACCATCTTCTTCTACTTTATCTTCCTTTGTGTTCTCTGCAGAACTCTTTCCTATTTTTTCACCACTTGCTACCTGATCCAGAGGGCTCTGTGAAGTAGTAATATTGTCCTTTTTCTCTGACGAATCTAGTAGATCAGGAGTATCTTCTATACCAGCTACTTTATCCAACATTTATGTATTCTCCTAATTTTCTTGTTCTACTTCTGGAACAGAGGCTTCACTAAATTCAGGTTGTTGTTCAATAATGTTCTCTTCTTCACCATCCGTAACTTCTTTTGTGATTATGGGAAAATTGTGCTTTCTTAATGCTTTCAAAAGAATCTCTTGGGTTTCTTCAATGATTTCACTTGTTTCTCCAAGCATGAGCCTGTTCATTCTCCTTTTGCTTTTAAGTCATCTTTGACTTCCTTGAATATCATATCTATTTGATCAAGAGAAATTTGAGGACGCAAATTTATTAGCTCATGTTCTCTGATCTCCATGTCCTTGCACTTGGCATTTTTGTTTCTCAACTCCAAGATATTTTCCAAACTTTGTGGTAACTCAAAAGTTATCTCAATCAGTGCCTTATTGTAGATGGTGAGATATCTGACCATTGCTTCCTCCAACACCCTTTTATCCATATCATTATATTCATCATAGAATTCAATCATGGGTTTTAGATTGCCATCCACAGTGACTAATTTTATCACATCTTCTAGGGAGAGTGTGGGCTTCTCAACATAGTCAGGTCATAATCTTCTATCTTTTACTTTTTGTTAGTCCTTTTGCTTCCTATTAATTCTACAACTTTTGTTCCAGTGACTTTTAGTTCCTTGATTTCAATGTCAAAGTTTGTATCTACTTCTTCTTCTCTTATGCTTTCATAGGTCCAAGTTGCTTTTGTTTTCTTCCTTTTCTCCCATTTTTTGAATGATTTTGTTTCCAGTTTTGTAGTTTTGGAAGGAGCAGAGGTAGTAGTAGAGCTTCTAGTAGTTCTTGAAGTGGAAGAGAATTCCACCGGATCACCTGTTGGTTTCTTATCTTGTTTCTTTTTCTCATCATTCTTTGTTCTTTGTCTAAATTTCTTCATAGCTTCTTTAGTTAGGCTAAGATTTTTAGCTAACTGTTCAACTTATTTTCTTACTCTCCTATTGGTTTTAGGTTCTTTGAAATTAGTATGCAATTTTAAACTTAGTTCCTCATAAGTTCCAAATCTTTCGACCATTGTGTCTTTGGGCTTGCTTAGCAGATGTTGAGCATACATATCTAAGATCCTTTCATCTACTTCATACCCCATGGGCATGATCCAAACAGTTCTGGGTTTCACTACTTCCATTAAACATTGATCAATATTAACCATGAAGCATATTTCATTCTTGTACTTGTCAACAATTGAATTAGGAATTCTTTCCCTTGATTGCATCATACTCTAAAAATTCTTGAAGTAACCCCATATTGCAGTTTTCTGAGCTTTGAAATCACCAATGCTGCAAAGATGATTTCTCATCTAAATGGAAACTGGCTCATCCTTAGTCCAATGCACACCTTTTACACTAGGCACTTCATTCATAAAGTAAAAGAATAGACATAGAATCAATGTAGCATACTTGAAAGTGTTTTTCTTATCTTTCTTGATCTTGTTCAAATTTTTAATTAGTTGATTCTGTAGTAGTTCACACAAGTCATAATCAAGATTTTCTTTTAGCATCTTATATGTAGCATATATGGCTGTTCTGGAAATAGAATTTTCTCTACTTGAGTGGTAAATCTTGTACCCAATCACCATGGAGATGAATTTGACATCCGGTTCTATAATATCGTTAATGGTCATTGCCCTTCTGTCAAACTTTGCTTCAGTAGCATCAGTTACTATCTGATTTTTCACGGCTTTTAGCATGGGCAATCCTCTAGTTGAGTTTAAACCAATTACATTTCTAATAGCATCCCTAGTAATCTTGAATGGTTTTAACAACCAAATGAATTCATCATGCATCTGACTCAGGATGTATTGGACCCATTCATCCTCATCAAATGTTGGAAACCCCACAATCTGAATAAAGTGTTTATCTTGTAGGGCCTTATATTCAAGTTTGATTTCATGATTTTCATCCATGTGTTATTTCTCAAATAAGTCTACATACCTTGAATCTCCAAAATCATCTATATTTGCATGAATATAAACCCTAATGTCATCTACATGCAGCACACCATACGAAACACTTGAAAAAGCACCTAACGGGTCAACTTCAATTGATTTGTGAGGATGCTTTTTAAAATTTGGTCGAGGTCTTTTAGTAATGTCAACAACATGAGGAGTAGCCATCTCAATAGATTTTAGATTCAAAGCTTTACAGAGAGGTACCTTTTTCTTTTGTGGGGTTGGGGTTGATCAATTGCTAGTTGAATCCACTCTTTGCCTCAATCTCTGGATTTACAGCTCAAATACTCTTCTTTTTGTTTTCTTCGAAAGCAAGGTGATTCAAATGAGTGACCAAGTGACCTTTTAAAGCTTCATATTACCTAATTTGCCTTTGTAATAAATGTGTTGCCCTAATTATATCTGGTTACATTATTTTTGACAGATCTTCATGAATCACTCTGCAAGATTTTATATCAATATCTTTTTCTTCTTGAAATCCTTCAAAAGGTTCTGAACCAATTTAGAATATTCTCTTTTATTGTGCCTGACTCAGGCACCCACTTACTGACTGGGGGAATTTGATGTTTGATGTAGCTCCCCCTAAGCCAAAGCTTCTAACTTAATTCTCGAAGGAATTGTCAACACCGGATTCTGGTGCAGACTCATCACTATTGTAAATTATTAGATCTTTCTTTATCCAAATCTTGTTCATTTCACTTCGTATCTCATTCAAATCAATTTTCCTTTTGCCTCTGTCTTGTCTCTACTCATCCAATTTTTTGTTTACCAGACCTCTTCTTCCATTGTTCCTATTTCTGCAGAATCTTGCAACATGACCAAATTTGTTACAGTTAAAGCATATTTGATCTCCTCTTGATTTGCACTAATTAGCCATGTGTCCAAATCCATTGCAAGAAAAGTAGTAGCCATTGAAAGAACTGCCTTTTGAGTTATTCATTATCATACTTCTACATTCATTGGATTTGTGACCATACCTCTTGCATTTGAAGCATTGACCGGAGAAGGATGGACCATTTTGATCTGCTCTACTTCTGCACTGAATAGCTCTATGACCAAATTTATTGCAATTGAAACAATTTCCATTAAATAATGGATATCTTTGAGCATTAGGATGTCTTACCAGAGGTTTTCTAGTTATGTTCCTTTTATTCCTTGGTTGAGAATTTCTTTGTCCAGATCTGGAGCTTTCACCTTTCTCATAACTAAGATTATGCTTGTCATTATCCTTTTTTGTTCTTCAATTAGTGCTTCAAGTTTAGCTGAGCTTATTTTGAACTTCTCCTTATACTCATTTGCAATTTCTAGGCCATGTCTGAGAGTGATAATCTGTCTCTCAAGTTCTCTTTCATTGTTTATGCTTTCTTGTAGATTAGATTCTAGGACACTAGCTATTCCATCCATTCTGCAGCATTCTTCAGTTCTCTCTTTCAGATTTTGCTTCATCTGTTCTTCAGCTTTCTTTCTATCTTCAATTTCCTTGGTCAGTCTCATCACACCAATTTCTATTTCATGTTTTAGGACAACAACTTCTTTAGCTAACTTTTCACATTCTTTTGTCTTTTCTTTCAGGGCCTTGTCTTCAAGTGGAAGAGATTGCTCCTTTCCTTTTGCATTGGATTTGCTCAATTTTTCTTTTAGGATTTGAATGAAGTCTTCAACCTTTTTGAGATTATCTTGAAGTTCTTGGACTTCTTCCTTGGATTGCTCAAGATCATCTAGGGTGAGATTAAGTTGTCCTTGAAGATTGTATTCATCCATTTTTACTGCCTTCCCAGATCTTCCTTAAGCTGTTAAACTTTTCAAAAGGAACCTTTCTCTGATACCAATTGTTGGTTTAGGACTCGACAACTGAGAGGGGGTGAATCAGTTGTCACACTTTTACAATCTTTTCTTTCTCAATCTCCTTTTTGTTGTTAATTAACTTAAAGATATAAACATTTCAGCATTAATCAACAACATATGAATAGAAAACATAGATAACACATTCGACACCAAGATTTTGACGTGGAAACCTGATTAAGGGAAAAACCACAGTGGGGGTTAACCCACAAATATTAATAGCCTGTTAAAAGTATTTTTACAAATGGGAATGCACATGCATTCAGGCTCACTGCCTATGGAAACATTACAAGAGAATAATAGAGATTTGAACTGATTAATAGCATCTACTTATGCAAGAATTTTAGTTTCAGTTAAGTGCAAAAACTAATCTTACACATTTCATCTTTGCTCTGCTCTTCTTACTATTCTGCCTTCATTCGCACTTTGGATTTCTACTCTTCTCACATTCACCTTGTTCATACACACTTCACACATTGAATCATCCAATTTTGTCAGCTATATATATTCACAATATGATCTACAATCATTCTACCAGTTGGCTTCAACAACACTTAGAACTTTTATGAATGCTCTACTCTGTCAGCTAGATCTATGCATAACTTAAGGTGCAGACTAAAACTTGCTCTTGAAAATCATTACTCATGTTGACCACTATCACTAATCATTATCATTTGTCCAAAAAACAACTTCCATACATCCAGAATCAAGATCTTCTTCAAGGTCAGCATGTTCTTCTTATGTCTGCTCTGACAAACTGGAACCCAGTACTCAGAGGCTAATATCTTTTGAATCCTTCATCATCAAAGTACAAAAATCTAGATTTAGACTATCTTGACAGTGTACATGACTCCCCTAGATCCATAGCTAATCATGACTTCCCACTAGAGAGATCCAGACCAAAATACTGGACCTTGTTGCTGCTCTGTTCCTACCTATCCGGACTTAGAGAAATTTTGAATTTGACTTTTGGTATGCACAAATTGTGTTATGCAAATGATTGGGATGATTAGTTGCCATCAATAACAACATATATCATGCCTAGTAGTGTCTCTTGCCAACACCTTAAGCTTAGCTTACATGGACTAGACTGGGACCCACCTTCCAGTTGTCACCTTCTCGCAACAATGTAGATAATATTCTCAGGTATCTTCTTACAGCATGCTCCTGCGATCCAATTAGGAGTGAGCATGTGTTGGGGTGCCTAGTTAATATTGTTGAAATTAGGGCAGACAACTGAGAGGGGGGGTGAATTAGTTGTCTCAACTTTATTTTTTTTGTACTTAATCTTCTTTACAACTTATTAATAGATTAATGATGTAACCATGAAAGCATGAATCAACAACACATGAGGAGAAACATAATCAACACACACAACACCAAGATTTTTACATGGAAACTTGGTTAAGGGAAAAACCACGGTGGGGGTTAACCCACAAGATTTATTCTCTATTAAAAGAATAGAAAAATAGGAAGACACTTGCCTTCGAGTGCACTGCCCAGAGCTCACTGCTCAAAGGAGGCTCACTACCTACAAGATCAATTACAAGAGTTCACTAAAATGTTTGAACTAAAGAATAGCATCTAACAATGTAATATTATAGTTCAGGTTAGGTTCAATATACTAACTTCACACACTTCATCTCTTCCTACCATGTTTTACTGTTCTTCCATGATCTGAGCCTCGGATCTTTGCTTTGAAATTGATACTGCCTTACTTCACACCTCTTATCTCATATTCACACAACCATACCTCAAAATTCTTGCACCCATCGATTATATATATCCACAACATGAAATTGCATCAACTGCAGTTGACCTCAAGAAAACTTAGAAACTTTCCAAGATCACTATTCTATTGGATGAATCCATGCACAAACATCAATACAAACCAAAACCTATGTATTCAAGTCACCACACATGTCGGCCAATACCCTTGGATCTCATACATTACTCAACCAATCACTTCTCTTAATCTGCAGAAGGATCAAACACCAAGTCTGCCTGTTCTTCACCGGACTGAACTGCCGAACCAAAACTTGATACTCAAATGCTTGTAACTTCCAATCCTTTCATCACTAGAGACTAAATCTTTGGATTTAGGTAGCCCTAACATCCCTTAACATACCCTCAGATCCGTAGTACAATATGATTACCTATGGAGAAATGCGGACCAAACTGTTGGACCCTGTCATGTGCTCTATTCCTGTCTATCCGGACTTAGACAAATCTGCAATCTGACTTCTGATATGATCAAATTATGTAATGTGGATGTGTAATATGGATTCATTTTCCATCAATGACAACACCTAACATGCCTAGCAGTGTTGCTTTCCAACAATCTCCCCCTTTGGCATTGATGGCAACACTTAGTGAAAAATGACTAAGTGTTAGAACAACTCCCCCTTACTATGTACACTTGTGATTTCTAATGCTCCCCCTTTAATGAATTCCTCATTTTTCACTACTTTCCTCTCCCCCTTTGACATCAATGGCAAAGGCTGGGATCCGCATATCAAAAATTCACACAAAAATTCTATACTTCCGCATATGTACAAACAATCCTTATGTCTTGTCTACATAAACTTAAACACATCACAAAAAATATTTTTCAACAGTGCCAATTCATTGTCCCAACTTTTCTTCATGCCATCCAAAACTGAAATATGACCACTGAATAGAAATGCATGTGACTTTGCCTTCTGCAGATCAGTGGGATCACTTGTCAGAGCAGCAGCTTGAGCTTCTATCAATGCATTGAACATTGTTTCTAACTTACGGAGAATCAGTCCTCGGAGTTCACACATCCTTGCCACAATGTTTTCTTTTTCTTTCACAAATTTCTTTATTTCATCAATCAAGTTAACTACTTGACATTCTTGACTTGCTATAGATACTGTCAAAGGATTAAATGATCGAGATACATTTGACAATTTTTGCTCGAACTCCTTTATTTTCTTCTCAATGTCTTCTACAACTTTTGACCAAGATAGACAAAATTTGTACACATCTCCTCCTTTAGTGAGGGCATTTTGAATACTCTTTACACTAGTATCCAACATAATTCTCTCATTGGCAATTATTCTTTTCAGTTCACTAAATCTTTTATTATTAAACTCATTTAAAACTTTGACTTCTGCTAACTTTTCAAAAGACTCAAAGTGAGTACTTATAGAGTTTATCAGATTCTTCAACTGACCAAAGGGGGATGCTAATGAATCCTTTTGAAATGAAGGCATGATTTTCTCCAAAATGCCAGATGCAAGACTAAGTAGCTCACTATCTTCTATATGGAATTTCAAAATTTCCTCTCTGACCTTACCTTGTGCAAAAGAGGCCAACTTCATCTTTTGTACTAGTGATAGAGCATCAAAATTGATTGGACCTTGTATTATGTCTTGATCTTCTACAACTTGTTTGTCTTTCTCCAAAATTTCTTTCATTGCTTCCGCAGTGTCTCTTGCCCAATATGATGTTTTAGTTTTATGCTCATTAGGTCCTACATCTTCTCCCTTTTTGGAGTCAACCACATTGTCTTTCTTATCATTTTCATTCTTTTTCTTTGCTTCTGCTCTCTTTGCATCATCAGAAATGTCTTCTACATTCTTTTCTGGAGGATTTTGTGTATCCTTAGCAGCAACATTATTGTCATTTTTATCAAATTCCTCAACATCCAAAATGGAGGAATCAATTCCATCATTTGTTTCCTCTTCTTCTTTCTGCTCCTTAATCTTCTTAGAATCACCTTTAGGAGGAGCATTATTCATCTCTACATTTTCTTTACTTGATTTCTCTAGAGGAATTTGAGTATCTTCTACACACTCAACATTAACTTCCTTCATCATCTCTTCAGTTTCTTCTTCCAAAATAGAGAAATTATCTGCCTCAACTTGTTGCTCATTTTCTTTCAAGTCTTCTTCATTTGGAAGGGATGTATCATCAGCATCAGGTTCCTCAGTGACCACATAAAACTTGTTTTTGTCCAGTGCTTTCCTTAGAATCTGTTCTGCTTCTTTGACAACTTCATCAATATCTCCAATCATCAGTTTATTCATGCTTTTCTTGCTTCTGAATTCATTTTTAACTTCTTTAAAAAATTTATCTGCTTCCTTTCTAGAGATGACCGGACATAGACTAGACAACACATGTTCCCTTAACTCCAAATCCTTTTCTTTGGCAGCTTCTTTTCTCATCTCCAAGATGTCTCTTAGACTCTTAGGAATCTCTGACAAAATCTCCACAAGTGCTCTGTTGAATATATTCAGGTACTTAATAGTAGCATCCTCCAAGATTTTCTTGTTAGCATCATCAAAACTATCATAATATTCTACTATGGGCTTCAAATTCCCATGAACAGTTATTGCATTCACAATATCCTTAACTGACAAGGTAGATTTTTTAGTTTTTAGTCTTTTTCTTACCCTTACACTTCCAGAGGGCTTGTCTTGGGCAACCCTTGATGCTTCTACTTTCTTTGACTTTATGCTTCTAGAGGGTTTTCTTCATCCTCCTTCTCCACACTGACATATGACCTTTTGGCCATTACTTTTGTTCTTTTTCCTTCCTTATTGGTAGGTTTTTCTTTGAATTTCTCTACAATAGGAGAAGGTGATGCACCAAAGGTTGTACCAGAACTCCTAGTAGTCCTTGCTTTAGAAGTGGATTCCACTGGAACACTTCCCTATTCTCTGTCCTGCTTCTCCTTCTCAGCTTTCTCTATCCTTTCCCTATTTTTTCTCATAGCTTCTTTTGTTATGCCAATGCTTTCTACATACATTTCAACTTGTTTTTGAATCTTTCTCTTAGACTCAGGTTTCTGGAGCTCAACATGCAGTTTCACACTAAGTTCAACATATGTACCAAATCTCTCAACAGAGGTATCTTTTGGTTTTCTTAGAAGGTGTTGAGCATACATTTCTAGCATTTATTCATCAACTTCATACCCCATGGGCATGATCCATACAGTCCTTGGTTCAACTGCTTCCATCAAGCATTGATCTATTTCCACCATGAAGCAAATTGTATCCTTGTATTTTTTTGCCACAGATGTAGGGATTCTTTCCCTTGATTGCATCATGTTCTAAAAATTATTGAAATATCCCCAAAGAGTAGTTCTTTGGGCATTGTAGTCACCAATACTTTGCAAGTGCTCTTTGATTTGTATGGCAACATTCTTATCACTAGTCCAACACAAGCTTTTCTTCCTAGGTAACTCATTCATGAAATAGAAGAATAAACACAGGACCAACGTACCATACTTGAATGTATTTTTCTTGTCCTTCTTGATCTTGTTCATATTCTCCATTAACTCATTTTGTAGCAGCTCACACAAGTCATAGTCAGCATTTTCTCTTAACATCTGATAGGCAGCATAAATGGCTATACCAAATATATAGTTTCCCCTGCTGGAGTGGTATCTCTTATACTCAATTACCATGGATGTAAATTTGACATCCGAATCAGTTATATCATTTATTGGCATTGCCCTCTTATCAAACTTTGATCCTGTAGCTTCAGTCACAATCTAATTCTTTACTAATTTTAACATTAGCAGTGCACTGGATGACTTCAATCATGTTACATCCTAGATAGCATCCTTGGTGATCTTGAAGGGTTTCATCAGCCACATGAATTCAACATGCATCTGACTCAGTACATACCAGACCCACTCATCTTCATTGAAGGACGGGAACCCAATAACCTGAATGAGATGTTTGACTTGCAGCACTTTATACTTAGGTTTAAGACTATGAATATCATCTCTCAGATGATTCTTGAACAAATCTACTAAGTTTGAATCCCCAAACTCATCTAGGATAGCATGAATGTAAGCCCTAATATCTTCAATGTGCAGCACTCCATGCGGAACATTAGAAAATGCACCTAATGGATCAACCTCTACTAATTTGTGTGGATGCTTTTAAAATTTAGGTCGGGGCCTTTCAGTGATGTCAACAACCAATGGACTAGCCATATCTAGAGATTGCAAATTTAGAGAATTTTACAGAGAATACCTTGTTTTTCTGGTTAGGGTTAGCTATTGAATTCACTTTTCGCACTCCAAATCCTTGAAATCTCAGCTCAGACGCTCTTCTCGTTGCTCTCTTCAAATACAAAGTGATTCAAATGTTGATTAAATGACCTTTTATGCTCCACAAAACCTAATTCACCATTGTGATAAATGCTCTGCCCTAATACATCTGTTTACACTATTTCTGCATACAGTCAATCTTTAATTGCTCTGCAATCAATCGCATTAGCTTCTTTATCTTTATTCATCATGCCAGATTCAAGCACCCACTTACTAGCAAGGGGAATTAGATTTTCAATGCAGCTCCCCTTGAGCCAGATCTCCTGTTTTAATTCCCGGAGTAATTATCAGCACCAGATTCCGGTGCGGACCCATCACTATCATTCATTACACTTTTCTTCACCCATGTTTTGTTTATTTCATTCTGGATCACATTCACATCTAATTTGCCCTTTCCTTTGTCCAACTTCTACTCTATTTTTCCTTTACCTGCCTATGAGTTCTCCTTTTTGCTTCTACAAAATTTAGCAATATGTCTAGATTTGTTGCAGTTGAAACACACAATCTTATTTTTCTGACAATTACATGTTGGAGCAAGTTTAGATTTGCATTGCATTGCTATATGCCCAAACTTATTGCAAGTAAAACATCTTCCATTGAACACTTGTTTGTTCTTAGGAGGATTCCTTGATCCACTTCTGCATTCTTTAGCCTTATGACCTATCTTTTTGCAATTAAAGCATTGACCGGAGAAAGATAATGCATTTTGATTCACTTTACTTCTGTATTGATTAGCTCTATGACCATACTTATTGCATTTGAAACAATTGTCATTGAAAGATGGATACCTTTGAGCATTAGGTTGTCTTACTGGAGGTCTTCTAGGATTCCTTTAATTTCTTGCTTCAGGATTTCTTTGACCGGATCTAGAGCTTTCACCTTTCTCAAATCCCAAACCATGCTTATCATCTACTTTCTTCTGACTATCAAGCAACACCTCAAGTTTAGCTGAGTTTATCTTGAATTTCTCTTTGGTGCAGGAGCACCTACCTGACAGCTGGCCTTCATGAGGCAGTTAGTAGTTTAGGTCTTGTTTGTGTTTCCAAGAAGGTCTGTTAGACCAAATGCATGTAATAAGGTCATGCTGATCAGGATAAGATCATGCTGACCAGGCTTTTGCTATTTTTAGCTAGTTAGTTATAACAGCTGTCATGATGTATGTTCGGTGGGATCTCCCAGCCGCCTGGAGAGTTCCCAGCCGCTTGGAATCGGGTCAATAGTACTCGTAGGCAAATCTATATAAGCATGAGGATCGTTTGATATGAGACAGACAGACAGACAGATATCATCGATCGATCAGACTTTGCGAGAGTGAGACAGAGCGAGAGGAACATCATATTGTAGTTGCACCTTTTGAAATCGAATAAAGTATTCCTGTTTGTGTTCATCCTCTGTGCATTCCATTGTTTGATCAATTTGCTGGTTTGCGTGGCTGCATGGATTTCCTGATCCATTCCACCGGTTGATCTGTCTGATCGGTGGAATGGTAATGTACATTAGGGTAGGTAGTAGTTTGTTTGTTTGCATGCAGGTGTGCAGGATCGCGGTCAAGAGATGTTGAAGACCCTAGCATCCTCATGTGCTAGGTCGAGTTGATAAGCTGACTGAGTTGGAAGATCACCCTGAGTTGGATCGGGTCGTCCCTGGTGGATCGGCGAAGTGAGATTTCGCTAAGTGCAGAAGTTCGTGAAGACGACATCATCAGGATATTTCTGCAAATATCCTGCAGTCGGGTTAGACATCATCACCCGGATAAGTGGAGAAGATCGGCATGATGTTGTCGATTGCATGAAGTGTGAGTTCGTCGGGGTGATCATCAGCAGGAGGAGCCGAGGAGCGTATCGGCATCAGGATCATCATATTGGGAGTGCCAAACATCCGCATATCGCGAGTAGATGCGGGAGAGAAAGTTCAGATTTTTGACTAAGTATTGAGAAGGTCATCAGGATATTGGATGACGTCATCGTCATCAGGATATGACGTCATCGTCATCAGGATATTGAGATATCCCCCCTATGCGAGTTCATCCTGCTGTCGTTAAGTATCGGCATCGGCAGAAAGTGTATTAGCGTCATCAGGAGGTTTCGAAGAGAACCGGATAATTTATATCATGATGCTGTTGCTTGTATCATCGGCAGTGGAGCGTCGAAGGCAAGTTGCTGAGGGTGATCGTCATCAGGATATTTGAGCAACCGGATATTTGGATATCCTGCTGACGAAGGTAGAGTCGGAGATCATGATGATGACGATGGAGTCCGGCGCCCGATGAACAGTGCAACCGGAGGACGTGTGCGCCCGCTGAACATCATGATGATGATGTTAGGAGGAAAGCGGAGAAGGTGAACAGTAGTCGGCAGGAGGATGATTGCGAGTGTCCGCAATATGATGATGCTGTTGGTTTTCGGAAACATGATGCTGACGGAGTAAAGCCGAAATATGATGATGTTGTTGGTGGTTGTAAGGAATATGATGATGATGGCGAAGATGATGATGATGAGGTTGGTCTGCAGACATTCATGCTATATGCGAAGGTTATAGTGTGGATGCCTCTGCATCATAGTGGTATCAGAGCTCAGCTAAAGGTCTGGGCTGTTGTGTGTTGATTCTGTCACCGAAAGGGCAGAGGTAAGAGATAGAGTTGATTGTGTTGTGATTGAGAGGTTGACAAAATGCCTCCTAAAGGTAATAGTACTGCAAGGGAATTGCAGGAGATGAAGGAGAAACATGCTAGAGAGATGAGGAAGATGAAGGAGCTTGCTGAAGCACTTCAAGCCAGGCTGACAGCCCTGGAAAAGAACAAAAAGAGGGAAGTGGAAGACAGTGAGTCTGAAGAAGATGCAGATACTGTTGAAGAGTATGAAGAGGTAGCTGAAGATCTGGATGCTGAAGACCAGAGATTGGCAAAACTGTTAAAGGCAGTACAGAGTGAAAAACCTAAGGTAAAGGTTGATGTTTCCAAGTATACTGGAAGCTTGAATGAAGATGAGTTGTTAGATTGGATTGCTGCACTTGATAATCACTTTGAATGTGAAGATGTTGCTGAGGATCAGAAAGTCAAGATTGCAAAGACCAAGTTAGGAGGTCATGCTTTGGTTTGGTGGGATTATGTACAATCTGAGAGAAGGAAGCAAGGGAAGTCTAAGATCACTTCTTGGGATAAGATGGTAGCAAGGATAAAGGGTAAATTCTTGCCAAGGGATTATGAAATCCAGATGTTTAAGAAGCTGCAATTTTTGAAGCAGAAAGACAGGGATGTGAAATCATATACTGAGGAATTTTATCTGTTAAGTATGAGGTCTGGTCATCATGAGAATGAGGTAGAAAAGGTGGCTAGGTACTTGGCTGGTTTGAGGTTTAACATACAGGATGAGTTAGTGTTAGCTAACCCTAAGAATGTGGAAGATTGTTATCAAATGGCAATCAGGGTTGAAGAAAAGTTGAATAGAGGACATGATAAGTCCATGAGAGGAAGAGGAAACAATAGGGGAAGAGGAGCAGCCCCTGCACAAAAGCAAACCAATGAGGTTCAAGAAGACACTGGTAAAGGACAGGGACAGTCTGATTTCAGAGGTGGATGGAAAGGTAATAGAGGAAGATTTGGAGGTGGTAGAGGTTCTACTACATTTTCAGGAAAGTGTTACACCTGTGGAGAGTTTGGTCATCCATCTTTCAAATGTCCAGAAAACAAAGGTTCATCATCCAGAAATGATAGAACAAGTGATAAGAGAGTACAATTGGTACAAGAAGAGAAGGAAGAAGACAGTGCACAGAGTTCAAACAGAGGTCCTGAGAATTTTGGCTATCCAGAGAGTGGAGAATCCTTGCTGTTAAGGAAAACAAGTTTGCAGGCATCAAAGGATATGATGCAAAGAAGAGCTCTTTTCAAAACCACATGTAAGAGCAAAGGTAAGGTATGTAAGGTTGTCATTGATACTGGTTCAACAGACAACATGGTATCTCAGGAGATGGTTGATAAACTGAAGCTGGAAAGGATTCCACATCCACACCCTTACAAGGCATCTTGGGTGAGTGATAGTCAATCACTTTTTTGTCTCTGAGCAGGCATATGTGGATTTCCAGATTGGACCATATCAGGATAGGATTTTGTGTGATATTTTGCCTATGGAATGTTGTCACCTACTGTTGGGTAGACCATGGCAATTTGACAGAAGAGTACTATATGATGGGTATGCTAATACCTACACCATCAAGAAGGATGGGAAGATTATTAAGTTGATGCCATTGCAGGCAAAAGCTGTAGTACAGAAGGCAGCTCAAATCATTTTGATGGGAAAGAAGGAGTTTGTGCAGATGCCTAGAGGAATAGGCATGAAGGTAGTTCAGGACACTGCAGAGAAAGGAGTTGTTACAGACAACAAGCTGAAGAAAGTTTCAGTTGTGACTGACAGAGGTCAGCAGTAGGTTCAGAAACAGGGGTGCAACCAACCATCAGTTCAGAGGATTGACAAGGATGTTGTCATAGTTGGGACTATTGTTTGTCCTATAAGAGTTGAAAGGAAGATAGACTTGAACACTTCAGAAGTTCCAGAGGTAGTTCAGCCAGAGGTTCTGGTTAGGCAACCAGACAAACACAGGGTATGTGAGAAGAAGGCCTACATCCACAGGCATGATGATTTACTTGCCAGAAAGCAAGTTACAGTTCAGAAGTCTTGGAGCAGCCAAGAGACAGCAGCAGACAAAGCTGGAGCAGGTCAGCAGATTGACAAAGCAAAGTGTAGAGGTAGAAGACTCCCACATACTCAACTCATGGGACATGAGTTCTTTTCTGTTGGGGAGTATGGTGCAGGAGCACCTACCTGACAGCTGGCCTTCATGAGGCAGTTAGTAGTTTAGGTCTTGTTTGTGTTTCCAAGAAGGTCTGTTAGACCAAATGCATGTAATAAGGTCATGCTGATCAGGATAAGATCATGCTGACCAGGCTTTTGCTATTTTTAGCTAGTTAGTTATAACAGCTGTCATGATGTATGTTCGGTGGGATCTCCCAGCCGCCTGGAGAGTTCCCAGCCGCTTGGAATCGGGTCAGTAGTACTCGTAGGCAAATCTATATAAGCATGAGGATCGTTTAATATGAGACAGACAGACAGACAGATATCATCGATCGATCAGACTTTGCGAGAGTGAGACAGAGCGAGAGGAACATCATATTGTAGTTGCACCTTTTGAAATCGAATAAAGTATTCCTGTTTGTGTTCATCCTCTGTGCATTCCATTGTTTGATCAATTTGCTGGTTTGCGTGGCTGCATGGATTTCCTGATCCATTCCACCGGTTGATCTGTCTGATCGGTGGAATGGTAATGTACATTAGGGTAGGTAGTAGTTTGTTTGTTTGCATGCAGGTGTGCAGGATCGCGGTCAAGAGATGTTGAAGACCCTAGCATCCTCATGTGCTAGGTCGAGTTGATAAGCTGACTGAGTTGGAAGATCACCCTGAGTTGGATCGGGTCGTCCCTGGTGGATCGGCGAAGTGAGATTTCGCTAAGTGCAGAAGTTCGTGAAGACGGCATCATCAGGATATTTCTGCAAATATCCTGCAGTCGGGTTAGACATCATCACCCGGATAAGTGGAGAAGATCGGCATGATGTTGTCGATTGCATGAAGTGTGAGTTCGTCGGGGTGATCATCAGCAGGAGGAGCCGAGGAGCGTATCGGCATCAGGATCATCATATTGGGAGTGCCAAACATCCGCATATCACGAGTAGATGCGGGAGAGAAAGTTTGGATTTTTGACTAAGTATTGAGAAGGTCATCAGGATATTGGATGACGTCATCGTCATCAGGATATGACGTCATCGTCATCAGGATATTGAGATATCCCCCCTATGCGAGTTCATCCTGCTGTCGTTAAGTATCGGCATCGGCAGAAAGTGTATTAGCGTCATCAGGAGGTTTCAAAGAGAACCGGATAATTTATATCATGATGTTGTTGCTTGTATCATCGGCAGTGGAGCGTCGAAGGCAAGTTGCTGAGGGTGATCGTCATCAGGATATTTGAGCAACCGGATATTTGGATATCCTGCTGACGAAGGTAGAGTCGGAGATCATGATGATGACGATGGAGTCCGGTGCCCGATGAACAGTGCAACCGGAGGACGTGTGCGCCCGCTGAACATCATGATGATGATGTTAGGAGGAAAGCGGAGAAGGTGAACAGTAGTCGGCAGGAGGATGATTGCGAGTGTCCGCAATATGATGATGCTGTTGGTTTTCGGAAACATGATGCTGACGGAGTAAAGCCGAAATATGATGATGTTGTTGGTGGTTGTAAGGAATATGATGATGATGGCGAAGATGATGATGATGAGGTTGGTCTGCAGACATTCATGCTATATGCGAAGGTTATAGTGTCGATGCCTCTGCATCATTGTGGCATTTGACCCTACCCTAAAATAGGACTTGAGGACTTGGTCACTCACGCCCTAGTCCTGCCCTATTTTAGGCAAGGTCCCAAATTTGAAATGTCAGTTATGTGACCGTTAGAAGGTTCTGTTGTTGACATCTTAATTTTGAATTACGAAATTTAAAGGAGTACATATATAAGCATGTTTAGGGTTTCATTTGCAAGCTAAAAGATGATGATGAACTTTTGGCAAATTTATGATTTTAGAGCATTCAAGATATTCATTGTTTCATAGTAGAATATTGTTATTGTGTTTGTGATTACAGATTTAGATTCATCTTCCCATGTGTTGAAGGATTTTCATCTACATGCGAGCTGCACCTCTGAGGTGATATCTATTTGTGTTTGAATCATTTATCAATTTATTTTTGCCTCTATCTCATAGGGATACGCACTCTCTATCTAACAGGGGTGTTTAGAAGACTTGAATGTCCTTCCAAGGCTTGACTAAGGAAAGCTCCTAAACACCACAACCCCCAACCACACTCCTTGTGATTACAGGTGACATGTGTCATATTTGATGGAGTGGAGTTGTAGGGAATAGTATCAAAGTGTGTGGATTTCAGATCTCTGAAGAAAGGCACTACTTGGACTTAGGCACTAGGGGCAGTGTCCTCTGAGGTTGTGAACATAGAAATCTCCATGACAGTGATAATCAACATTAGAAGAAGTCCTGACATCCTGAGGAATATCCTACCTTGGACTACGGTGTGAGTCACAGTGTCCTCTGCATCTACGAAGCCAAAAATAGATGGAACAATGATCATCAGTGTCATAAGGAGTCTAAAACCCCCTGAAGAAAACACCGCATTGGACTAGGGTGCGAGTCACAGTGTCCTCGATTGTTTCACATTATGAACTTCAAAAAATGGCCAATAACTAATCTCTGTCTACTTTCTTAGTTTGTGAGCATTTGTCATAATTCATTAGTTTGCTTACAATTTTACATAATTAGGGTTTTGATCATATTTGAGCATTAAATTAATACATTAATTGATAATTTCTAATTTTTCACATTGTTACAAGTGATCCTCAACTTGTAGGTGAATCCTCTTACAAAATGTGTGATTCAACTCGGTTGAAATGTTCTTGAATGTTTGTAGTGAAAGGAGGATCTAGCCATTTACCCTTTTCCCCCTTTTCCTATTAAATAGAGTCATATTTGTTGGCAAGAGACACTTCTAGGCATGTCAGGTGTTGTCATTGATGGAAACTAAATCCATCTTACACATCAACATTACATCATTTGATCATACCAAAAGTGAGATTGCAGATTTGTCTAAGTCTGAATAGATAGGAATAGAGCACATGACAGGGTCCAGCAGTTTGGTCTGCATTTCTCCATAGGTAATCATATTGTATTGCAGATCTGAGGGTATGTTAAGGGATGTCAGAGCTACCTAAATCCAAAGATTTAGCCTTCAGTGATGAAAGGATTAGAAGTTACAAGCATCTGAGTATCGGGTTTTGGTTAGATAATTTAGTCCGGTGAAGAACATGCTGACTTGGTGTTTGATCCTTGTGCAGATTAAGAGAAATGATTGGTTGAGTAATGTATGAGATCCAGTGGTATTGGTAACATGTGTGGTGACTTGAATACATAGGTTTTGGTCCACATTGATGTTTGTACATGGATTCAGCCGACAGAACAATGATCTTGAAAAGTTTCTAAGTTTTCTTGAGGCCGACTGCAGTTGATGCAATTTCATGTTGCAGATATATATAATCGATGGGTGTGAGCATTTTGAGGTATGGTTGTGTGAATATGAGATAAGAGTTATGAAGTAAGGTAGTATCAAGTATGAAGCAGAGATCTGAGGCTCGGATCATGGAAGAGCAGTAAAACAAGGCAGGAAGAGATGAAGTGTGTGAAGTCAGTATATTGAGCCTAACCGAAACTATAATCTTGGGTTGTTAGATGCTATTCTTCAGTTCAAACATTTTAGTGAACTCTTGTAATTGATCTTGTAGGCAGTGAGCCTCCTTTGAGCAGTGAGCTCTAGGCAGTGCACCTGAAGGCAAGTGCCTTCCCATTTTTCTATTCTTTTAATAGAGAATAAATCTTGTCAGTTAACCCCCACCGTGGTTTTTCCCTTAACTGGGTTTCCACGTAAAAATCCTGGTGTTGTGTGTGTTGATTATGTTTCTGCACATGTGTTGTGTATTCATGCTTTCATAGTTATATCATTAATCTATTAATAAGTTGTAAAGAAGATTAAGTACATAAAAAGATAAAGTTTTGAGACAACTAATTCACCCCCCTCTCAGTTGTCTGCCCTAATTTTAACAATTGGTATTAGAGAAAGGTTCCTTGGAAGGGAGTTTCAATGGGTTCATTTAGGTATTCTGATGGTATCAATCAACAACTTCAAGTAGCCTTAGAAGATCTTGATCAGTCCAGAGCAGAAGTTAAAGAACTGCAAGAGAATCTTAAAGATGCTAATGACTTCATTCAGACTTTAAAAAGTCAACTGGGAAAATCTAATGAAAAGAGGAAGGAGCTACTTCAACAGCTAGCAAATCAGAATGAAAACAATGACATGTATGAGGCCTTGAAGGAGAAGACAAAGGAATGTGAGAAGATAGCAAAAGAAGTTGTTGTCCTAAAACATGAGATGGAATCTGAGGTGATGAGGCTAACCAAGGAAATTGAAGAAAGAAAGAAGACTAAGGAAAAACTGAATCAATCTCTGAAAGAAAGAACAGAAGAGTACTGCAGATTGGACAGAATAATTGGTCGTCTAGAATCTGATCTACAAGAAACTAGGGATAATGAGGATTAACTTGAAAGGCAAATTGTCATTCTCAAACATGACCTAGAAGTTGCAAATGAATATAAAGAGTGATGCAGAGGCATCCACACTATAACCTTCGCATATAGCATGAATGTCTGCAGACCAACCTCATCATCATCATCTTCGCCATCATCATCATATTCCTTACAACCACCAACAACATCATCATATTTCGGCTTTACTCCGTCAGCATCATGTTTTCGAAAACCAACAGCATCATCATATTGCGGACACTCGCAATCATCCTCCTGCCGACTACTGTTCACCTTCTCCGCTTTCCTCCTAACATCATCATCATGATGTTCAGCGGGCGCACACGTCCTCCGGTTGCACTGTTCATCGGGCGCCGGACTCCATCGTCATCATCATGATCTCCGACTCTACCTTCGTCAGCAGGATATCCAAATATCCGGTTGCTCAAATATCCTGATGACGATCACCCTCAGCAACTTGCCTTCGACGTTCCATTGCCGATGATACAAGCAACAGCATCATGATATAAATTATCCGGTTCTCTTCGAAACCTCCTGATGACGCTAATACACTTTCTGCCGATGCCGATACTTAACGACAGCAGGATGAACTCGCATAGGGGGGATATCTCAATATCCTGATGATGATGACGTCATATCCTGATGACGATGACGTCATCCAATATCCTGATGACCTTCTCAATACTTAGTCAAAAATCCGAACTTTCTCTCCCGCATCTACTCGCGATATGCGGATGTTTGGCACTCCCAATATGATGATCCTGATGCCGATACGCTCCTCGGCTCCTCCTGCTGATGATCACCCCGACGAACTCACACTTCATGCAATCGACAACATCATGCCGATCTTCTCCACTTATCCGGGTGATGATGTCTAACCCGACTGCAGGATATTTGCAGAAATATCCTGATGATGCCGTCTTCACGAACTTCTGCACTTAGCGAAATCTCACTTCGTCGATCCACCAGGGACGACCCGATCCAACTCAGGGTGATCTTCCAACTCAGTCAGCTTATCAACTCGACCTAGCACATGAGGATGCTAGGGTCTTCAACATCTCTTGACCGCGATCCTGCACACCTGCATGCAAACAAACAAACTACTACCTACCCTAATGTACATTACCATTCCACCGATCAGACAGATCAACCGGTGGAATGGATCAGGAAATCCATGCAGCCACGCAAACCAGCAAATTGATCAAACAATGGAATGCACAGAGGATGAACACAAACAGGAATACTTTATTCGATTTCAAAAGGTGCAACTACAATATGATGTTCCTCTCGCTCTGTCTCACTCTCGCAAAGTCTGATCGATCGATGATATCTGTCTGTCTGTCTATCTCATATCAAACGATCCTCATGCTTATATAGATTTGCCTACGAGTACTACTGACCCGATTCCAAGCAGCTGGGAACTCTCCAGGCGGCTGGGAGATCCCACCGAACATACATCATGACAGCTGTTATAACTAACTAGCTAAAAATAGCAAAAGCCTGGTCAGCATGATCTTATCCTGATCAGCATGACCTTATTACATGCATTTGGTCTAACAGACCTTCTTGGAAACACAAACAAGACCTAAACTACTAACTGCCTCATGAAGGCCAGCTGTCAGGTAGGTGCTCCTGCACCACACAATGTCCCTCAAGCCCCATTTGACATGGGTTTCAGGCCATTTCCTTCTAGGAGTTAAAATGAACATGCAATATGCAAAACAAGGGACCCGAGAGCTAAACTTAGGAGGTAAAAATCCCAGGAGGACATTTTACGACATAACATTTATCCCCACTTTAATGTATGCATGAACACAAGGCCCATACATGCATTAAAGTATGGTCAAAACACATCAAACAAGCCAGGCACTTGAAGCTAATGCATACAAAAAGATTGAGGAACTATTCCTAGCCCCCAGTCTTAGGTAGACATTACAGAAAACATGCCAAACACAGTGAAGACAATATCAAGCATGTAAAACACAGAGAAGGTAGTAACAAGCATGTAAAACATAGAGAAAATAGTATTGAAGACATGTAAAACACAATGAATACAGTGAATGCAGTGATTATTTCTTTTTCATTTTGTCATATATATGAATGAATGTAGATACATGGAAAGTAAAAATGTAACACACAACCCCAAAATGTAGGGAGGGACTCATCGCCACACAGCTTTAGACTACATATGGGGCAATAGACACACAATACAAATCTCAAAGTGTAGGAGGGACATTTCTCCATGCTCTTTGGACTACACTTGAGAACAAATATGCCATACAAATCCCAAAGCATAGGAGGGACATTTCTTCATGCTCTTTGGACTATACTTGGGAACAAACATGTCATACAAATCCCAAAGCATAGGAAGGGCATTTCACCATGCTCTTTGGACTATACTTGGGAACAAACACACGAAAGACACACAGAAAACACGAGCACCGTGTAGCATGTCAAAGACATACTATACATCTTAAACATGGCAAACAAGGTGACGGAAGGAACTTATTGCTAAGCCCCCACCATCTCGGGCACATTACAAGCACACCTGACAGTTGTGCTTATTTCACAACAACCTCCAAAGACACACTTAAGGGAGGATACACCAACCTCGTCTACTCAAAGGACTTTTGAAATAAAAAGGATGTGCATTAGCTCAAGAGATACACCATCCCCGCCTCTGTAGAGGGCTTTAAAATAAAAGGATATGCATGATATATTTCCTCCATAGAGGGATTAAAATAAAAGGATATGCACGATATCCCACCTCCACAAAGGGCTTTCTCATTGCAATATAAAATAAAGATGTGCACTTACGTGAAGATACAACATCCTGCCTCCGCAGAGGGCTTACAAACATGCTTCATTAGTACCAAAATCATCAGACAACTTACCTCATATGCCCCCACCTTAAGGTGGTTGATATCATGTACCGATATCAAGCACTTTAAGGTAGAGAGAAAACACACAAGGGAACAAGATCTCTCACAAAACCCATGCCCCAAAAGGTGACATGTGCTTTATGATCACCGAATGTTCCCACAAACACATAATTTCCTACAAGAAGAGAGGTTAGAAATCTTTCTCTAAGATATAACCACATCACATGATAAAAGCAATGCATAAACATAATCACATCAAGAGCCAAGGTTATACTACGGATTTGGAAACTGAGTATAACCGTGGGGCTATACCGCAAAGATCTTAGAACTGAGTGTAACCAAGGTGAGACCCAAGATAAACAAAGTGCACAGAGTAGCTATATTGTTATGGTTTGTTAGAAAATATAAGACATCATCAAAATATCACACAAATGATTCTACTAGCCAAGTGTCGAATAGGTCCATTTTTGCTTACTTGCTAAAGGGACACATGGTCCGTATCAGTACATGTTTGTTTTCATCATCCACCAGCTAGATAGAACCACTAGAAGAAGGTAAACAATAAATCAAGGGAGGAGAGAAAGTGCCTTAGGGTCGTCACATAGGAAGGTGCCCCCAGGTCACCAACCACAATGTTATGCCCCCAAGACACAACACACAATAATAAAATAAAGGAGAGGAGCAATATAGAAGAATGATGATACAAATAGAAGAAGGGTCACAACAGAGGCAGTCTCCCGGTATCCTTGACCTTACAAGAGTATCAAGTGTCATCCAAGGAGGCCTAAACAACACATAACACATCATGGGAGAAACACAACACAGAGGTAAAGGGTTAGAAATACTTACCTGAAGATACCACCAAACTAGAATTTGTGACTTGCAAGCATCTTAGAAAGATGCTTCATCAAGTTTTGTGTGAAGCTTGAATAGTTCATATTAGATTGTTCTTTGTTCCTAGGATATTCTTGCAGTTCTTCTTTCCCAAATCATTGTAAATTTGAAATCTTTTGTTTCTTATGAGGTGGAGAACCACTATTATTTGCTACTGATGATAATCATTGTATTCTTTTTTGATCCTTTGATTTCTTATTTTGTTGAATTCATCTATCATAGTGAGAAGGACTATCTTGCATCGTATCAACCTTTTCTTTTCTCATAATCTCTTGTTTTGATTGTTCTATTTGTCTTTCTAATGCATTTTGATTATCTCTCGATCCTTGAAGGGATAATGGAGGAGGATGTTGGAAGTATGAGGATAACTAGTGTTGTCATTGATGTTAACATACTCATATTGCATTAATGAGAAGGATTGGATGAGCTATGTGCTAAGGATATTGAGGAAATTAGTCTCAATCAGGAACAGTGAAGAATAGTGATGAAATTAAGGTAAAAGTCTAAGATAAGATGAATATCAGAAGATGCGGTTTAAAGGGTTTGCAGATCTGAGTCTTGAGATGATCCAGTAAAGTTTTCAGAGGTTTGCATAATGATTTGAAGAAGTTATGACTGCTCTAGTAGAACTGGTTCTGATAGATGTTTAGTGGTGACAGAGTGTCACAGATTGGTCCGGTGAGCTCCGGAATTGCATTATCCCATTCTGCGGATTGGAGGGAGTATTGAAGAAGTTTTTGTGAAGTGACAACTAGATTTGTTCATGGTTTGGAGGTCTGGAAGCACCTTTTTCATTATGACAGTGATGACAGACTGTGTTCTTGAAGTTCTTGATGAAGAAGAGAAGAATTCCAGTAAGCTGATAAAGTGCAGATGTTCTTGATGACTTAGGAAAGGTTTTGGTGATCTTTGGATCATGTACAATTCTTATTGGTGGTCCGCATTGAAGTTAGAGTTTACATTTGAAGAATAACCATGGATATTGGTGTTCTTCTTAAGACTAGCCGATTGGATGTATTACACGTCTTGCGAGTGATCTTGTAGGTGTTTACCGACTTAGATGATTGGTCCTAAGTTGATGCCTTGTATAAATAAGGGATTGTGAATTCATTTTGAAGTGTGTCTTGCGGTGATGAGTGTGGCATAATGAAGAGAAGTGTGAAAGGCAGAGCAGGAGTTTTTGGGCTTAAATGGAACTGATCCTGGCATGGTAAAGATGTCAATCTCCAGTTCAAGTTTGTAATACTTGTTACTTTGTAGATAGTGTGTCTCTTGTAGGCAGTGTGCCTCTTGTGAGCAGTGTGCTCGGGCAGTGAGCCCTAATTGGCATGTGCCATCTATTTTTCTTATTCTTCTAACAAAGAATAATCCTTGGGTTAATCACCCCGTGGTTTTTCCCTTAACTGGGTTTTCCACGTCAAAATATTGGTGTCTCATGTGTTGATGTATATCTACTCTAATGTTTATGCTTTATGCTTTCATGAGTGATTAATTGATATGCTATTGAATAACAAAGAGGAGTTAAGTGTTTTAAATTAGAAGAAAGTTTTGCACAACTGATTCACCCCCCCTCTCAGTTGTGTGACCTAAATCTAACAATTGGTATCAGAGCTAGGTTCCTCTAAAAGGAGCTTAACCGCTTGAGGAGATCCAGGATGTCATCATGCAAGAAGGATAGTCCAAATTTTGATTGAACCAACTTCTCTCTTTGGAAAGGTCGCATGAAATGTCACTTGGAGTGTATGGGAAAGGTGTACTTGTCCATGGTCACAAAAGCATATGTACCTCCACAGGGTGGTCTGACAACTCTAAATGAAATCACAGATGCTGAAAACAATCTATGGACCAAAGAGGCTCTTCTAAGCGCATTAACTGACTCAGAGCTCTCAAATGTTATTGACCTACCAACTGCCTATGAGATCTGGATTAAACTAGAACTTCTGCATGAAGGAGATGAGTATGTTAAGAGTGCAAGGTTGCAGAGTCTCAAAGGAAAATTTGAAAGACTAAAAATGAGAGATGATGAAAATATCACAACCTTTATGCCAAGAGTAAATGAGATGGTGTGTGGAATTAGGAATGCTAGTGGAGTTTTGGATGAAAATGAGATTGTTGGCAAAATTCTCAGATCCCTTCCTGCTGCCTACAAAACCAAGGTTGCTGCCATTGATGAATTCAGAGCCCATACAACTGTCACAAGAGACCAATTGGCTGGCAAACTGGCTGCATTTGAAATGATTGAGTTTGGAGATGATCCCCCCAAGACTGAATCTGCATTCAAAGACAGTGCCTCTGTGAAAGGTAAACAAAGTTTTGATCTGGGAGAAAACTCTTCAAGGAAGCTATCATGGTATGATCAAGCAAGAAGAGACATGGAAGAAGAAGAAGTAGAAACAGCTCAACTTGAAGCCCTCATTGCAAAAAGACTGCCAAGAGGATCTGGTAAGTATGAAAGAAAATTACCCTTTAATTGCTTCAACTACAATAAGATTGGTCATTTTGCCTCAAGATGTCCGGAAAGATCTACAAGGTCAAATTCTAATAGACAAAGGTTCCAAAAGAATGTTATTATGTTCATGAAGAAGATGATAATGAAGGAGTAACAGATGATGAATCAGAGATAGGAAACAAATCTGGAAATGAATGGGTGTTTATTGCCATCAAGGAAGAAGATCCAATATCCTCTGAATCTGTCAATCATAAGGTTGTAGAAAGAGCTTTGGCTGCCCAAGTTGAAGATAAGGATGATTGGGTTATTGACAGTGGATGCTCTCACCATATGACAGGTGACAAGAACAAGTTCTTAGATTTGGAAAGGTATGAAGGAGGAGTGGTAAAGTTTGGTGATAATTCAGCTGGTAGAATCAGAGGAAGAGGAACTATTTCTTTTAATGGAAGAAACAAAACTGGTAATGTGCTGTATGTTGAAGGTTTGAAGCACAATCTTCTCAGTGTTGGATAGTTGGTGGACAAAGGCTATGATCTCCGATTCAAGGATGGCAAATACAAAATCTTTGAAAGATCCAGAACAGAGATTGCATCTGGTACTCAAACTAAAGGTAATATCTTCCACTTGGTTGGTGCTAGTAAAAGTTGTCTGTTTGTTCAAGTTGATCAGAGTTGGTTATGGCATAGAAGGATGTGTCATATAAATTTTGATAACATCATGAAGATAAGCAATACTCAGGCTATAAGAGATCTTCCAAAATTGGTAAAACCTACAAACAGTTTGTGCAAAGAATGTTAGCCAGGTAAACAGAGCAAAGTCTCATTCAAAAGCAAGGATCAGTCCTCTACTAGATTATTGGAACTAGTTCATACTGATCTATGTGGTATGACAAGAATCAAGAGTATACAAGGTGATAGATATTTCATGTTACTGATTGATGACCATTCCCAGATGATGTGGGTTACCTTTCTGAAAGAGAAATCAGAAGCTTTTGAGAAGTTCAAAATCATCAAGGCTATGGTGAAGAATCAAACCAGATTAAAACTGAAATGTCTAAGGTCTGATAGAGGTGGTGAATTCACATCCGGTGAATTCATAGATTTTTGTGAGAAGCATGGTATAAAGAGACAGTTATCTGCTCCTAGGACTCCACAGCAGAATGGAGTAGTAGAGAGAAAGAACCGGACCATCCAGGAAGCATCCAGGACAATTATAATGGAAACAAATGCTCCCCAGATGTTTTGGAGAGAAGCTATCAGCACTACAGTCTATACTCTCAATCGAGTTCAAATCAGAAGCAATACCAGTAAGACTCCTTATGAACTTTGGTTTGGCATCACTCCTACTATGAGATATTTCAGAGTATTTGGTAGCAAATGTTACATTAAAAGAGATGAAGATCTTGGAAAGTTTGATGCTAGAAGTGATGAAGGAATTTTCTTGGGTTACTTCACTCAAAGCAAAGCATACCAGTGTTATAACAAGAGACTAAGAAAGATGATAGAAAGTACAAATGTGAAGGTTGATGAGGGAATAGAGAAACCCTCAAGGTTTTATGAGTATGATGAAGATGATCAAAATGGTGTTCTAGTTCAATGAGCTCAATCCTCTCCTGAAAGTCAGATTCAGACTGATATGGTAAATCAGGAAGAAGAGATAGGTCTGAATGAGCCTAATTAAGAAGCAGAAGTGCAAGAAACTCCCAAAGTTCCAAGGTGTGTAAGACTAAACCACTCTGAAGATCAAATCATAGGTGACAAAAGCAAAGGTGTGCAAACTAGAAGGAAAATTGCTCAAAATTTAGATGAATGTTGTCTGATTTCAAAGATTGAACCTAAGACAATAAATGAAGCCTGCAATGATGAAAATTGGACCAAAGCAATGGAGGAAGAGTTGATGCAAATTGAGAAAAATCACATTGGGATCTTGTTTCTAGACCTAGAAACAAGAATGTGATTGGAACCAAATGGGTCTTCCGGAACAAACTAAATGAAGTTGGTGAAGTAATCAGAAATAAAGCCAGATTAGTCTGCAAAGGCTACTCTCAAATAGAAGGGATTGATTTTGAGGAAACCTTTATTCCAGTGACAAGAATTGAAGCAGTCAGACTATTTCTTGCATCTGTTGCCTTCAAAGATTTCAAAGTGTATCAGATGGATGTCAAATCTACCTTCCTGAATGGTGACTTAGAAGAAGAGGTGTACATTGAACAACTGGATGGGTTTCAGTTATCTAAGCATGGTGATATGGTCTGCAAATTAAAGAAGGCACTATATGGTCTGAAGCAAGCTCCAAGAGCATGGTATGAAAGGCTGGACAAACATCTTTTGAAGATTGGTTTCAACAAAGGTACTACTGATAGTAACCTATATTTCAAAATTGATCATGAAAACATCTTGATTGTTGAAATATTTGTTGATGATATCATCTTTGGAGGAAGAGACAGTATGTGTAAAACCTTTGCAAATCAAATGAAAAGTGAGTTTGAAATGTCAATGCTCGATGAAATGAATTTCTTCTTGGGTCTGCAAATTACTCAGACAAAGAAAGGAATCTTTATCTCTCAGACCAAATATGTGAAAGAACTATTGAAGAAATTTGGAATGGAAGATTCAAAGCCAATGAACACTCCCATGGCTACCGAATGTAAGTTGAACAAAGATGATGACTCTCCTAAGACAAATTAGACAAAGTACAAATCAATGATTGGAGGATTATTGTATCTCACTCAAACTAGACCAGATATAATGCAGGCTGTTGGTCTTGTGGCGAGATTCTAGGCTGATCCCAGAGAATCTCATGTCATGGCAATCAAAAGAATTTTTAGGTACTTAAAAGGAATAGTTGAGTATGGTCTATGGTATCCTAGAGATCATAATTTTTCTCTTCATGCATATACAGATGCAGATTAGGCAGAAGATATGGAAGATAGGAAGAGTACAAGTGGAGGAGCATTCTTTTTGGGAAAAAGGTTGGTTTCTTGGCTAAGCAAGAGACAAGAGGCAATATCCCTATCTACAACTAAAGCAGAATACATTGCAACAACAAGAAGTTGCACTCAACTTTTGTGGATGAAGCAAATGCTAAGAGATATTCAAGTAGAATATGAGGAGCCTATCACAATTTTTTGTGATAATTCAAGTGCAATAAATATTTCTAAGAATCCGGTGCTGCATTCTAAGACTAAGCATATATCTATCAAGTTTCACTTTTTGAGAGAGCAAGTGAACAAGGGTGAAGTTAGATTGGAGTATGTGCCCTCCAAGGATTAGCTTGCAGATATTTTTACTAAACCTCTTCCCAAGGAGTCTTTTGAGTATCTCAGGGAGAAGTTAGGGGTTATTGCCCCTCCGGTGATGAACTAGGATGCACTGATGTGCATCAATCTGGTGCATATCATAGTCATATCTTGTGATCCGGATTGATGGGAGTTGCTACTCAGGGGGAGCAGCTGGTATGATTCTAATGTGTTAGAATTGCAAGTATGAGCCCTTTGCCATTGATGTCAAAGGGGGAGAGAAGACATGTGAAAAACAAGTGGTTGATGATCAAAGGGGGAGCAGTAAAGGAAGAGAAGACATGTGAAGAGTTGTTGCTGATAGGGAGAGCTGTGACAGAAAGGAGTTCTTGTCTTGATGGTTTTTCACATCACATGTTGCCATCAATGACAAAGGGGGAGATTTTTGCAAGTATGAGGATAACTAGTGTTGTCATTGATGTTAACATACTCATATTGCATTAATGAGAAGGATTGGATGAGCTGTGTGCTGAGGATATTGAGGAAATTAGTCTCAATTAGGAACAGTGAAGAACAGTGATGACATTAAGGTAAAAGTCCAAGATAAGATGAATATCAGAAGATGTAGTTTAAAGGGTTTGTAGATATGAGTCTTGAGATGATCCAGTAAAGTTCTCAGAGGTCCACATAACGATCTGAAGAAGTTATGACTGCTCTAGTAGAACTGGTTCCGACAGATGTTCAGTGGTGACAGAGTGTCACAGATTGGTCTGGTGAGCTCCGAAATTGCATTATCCCATTCTGCGGATTGGAGGGAGTGTTGAAGAAGTTCGTGTGAAGTGACAACTAGATTTTTTCATGGTTTGGAGGTTCGGAAGCACCTTTTTCATTATGACAGTGATGACAGACTGTGTTCTTGAAGTTCCAGATGAAGAAGAGAAGAATTCCAATAAGTTGATAAAGTGTGGATGTTCTTGATGACTCGGGAAAGGTTTTGGTGATCTTTGGGTTGTGTACAATTCTTATTGGCGGTCCACATTGAAGTTAGAGTTTGCATTTGAAGAATAACCATGGATATTGGTGTTCTTCTTGAGACTGGCCAACTGGATGTATTACACGTCTTGCGAATGATCTTGTAGGTGTTTGCTGACTTAGATGATTGTTCCTAAGTCGATGCCTTGTATAAATAAGGGATTGTGAATTCATTTTGAAGTGTGTCTTGCGGTGATGAGTGTGGCATAATGAAGAGAAATGCGAAAGGCAGAGCAAGAGTTTTTGGGCTTAAATGGAACTGATCCTGGCATGGTAAAGATGTCAATCTCCAGTTCAAGTTTGTAATACTTGTTCCTTTGTAGACAGTGTGTCTCTTGTAGGCAGTGTGCCTCTTGTGAGCAGTGTGCTCAGGCAGTGAGCCCTAATTGGCATGTGCCACCTATTTTTCTTATTCTTCTAACAGAGAATAATCCTTGGGTTAATCACCCTGTGGTTTTTCCCTTAACCAGGTTTTCCACGTCAAAATCTTGGTGTCTCATGTGTTGATGTGTATCTGCTCTGATGTTTATGCTTTATGCTTTCATGAGTGATTAATTGATATGCTATTAAATAACAAAGAGGAGTTAAGTGTTTTAAATTAGAAGCAAGTTTTGCACAACTGATTCACCCCCCCTCTCAGTTGTGTGCCCTAAATCTAACAGAGGAACCTCAACATAACTACCATTTCTTCATGGACAAGGTGAGTTATCAAACTTTTCCTTATCCACTTCTATCATACTAATTATTTCATCATACTCAAGATATTCATCTTCTACTTCTACTATATTTTGTTCTACCATACTGATGTTGTTGTGCTTAGGACAAGGATTAGTAAAAATATGTAAATTCTAATTCATAGGAGTAACTGACTTATTTCCATTATCATTCACACCAGATACCTGTATAACATTCAAGTCAATGAGGTCTTGTATTTCATGTTTAAGATGCATACATCGTTCAGTATCATGTCCTTGTTGCCGATGGTAATTAGCATTGAAATAAGGTCCTTGCATTCTACTAGGATCCAATGGTTTAATTAGAGGAAGCTTCAAGAGATTATTAATCACAGCTTGATTCTTGATAGAATGTAAGGAGTCAGATATCAAAGTGAATTGTCTTTGTTGTTGTCGATTCTAAAATGGTGTCCTCTTCAGATTAGTGATAGTGGATACTTGTGAAAAATTGTTTGAATTTTGTTCATTAACCTTGATGAAGCTCTTATTATTCCTCTTAAAGTTGTTTTGTGAAGGTCCACCCATGGATTGACCAACTTGAGCCGATGAGTTTCAGTTTTCATACTGACTAGATGAAAGTTGGTAATCACAAAAGGCAATGCATAAATGTTGAAAAGAGTTATACTTCATCAAGAGAATTTTATCATGGATGTTAGGTTGTAAATTTGTAATAAATACCCTTTGAACATCTTCATCCTTCATTTGATATTGAATTTGTGCATAAAGAGCTCGATATCAACTAATAAACTCAGTTAACTTCTCTTTCGGTCCTTGCTTGCAATGAACTAAATCAATTAATGAGACTTGAGGTCCAATGTTTTCTTAAGAATGTTGTAAGAATTGATCAACTAGCTGAGAGAAAGAGTGTATTGAATTCAGAGGTAAAGAGCAAAACCATTCTAAAGCAGTATCTTTAAGAGATTGCAGGAAAATTTTTGCTAACAAGTCCTCTTCAAAATAGAAATCATTACACATATCCGTGAATGCTGCCACATGAGTAATAGGATCACCTTTTCCACCATATTTTTCAAAGTGAGGAGTTTCAAACTTCTCAGGCATAGGATTTCTCAAGATTGCATAAGATAGAGAATTACGAGCATGATAAGTCAGTATATTAGGTTGTGAAGAATTTGTCAAGCTTGTCACCTTTTGTTGTAAAGATGTCATGCCTTGCAAGATTTGGTTTAGGAGGGCATCATTAGGAGATGCGGTTTGAGAATTGAAGCCGTATGCATGACATTTTGAGGAGATTGATTGTGAGTAGAAATGAAAGGTGGTTGAGAGTAATTGTGAATTGTTGGTGGTTGAGAATAGTTGTATGTAAGAGGTGGTTGAGAATAAGTGGGAATAAATGGTGGTTGAAAGTGATTATTCATAAAAGAGGTCACCTTAGGTGCTAAGTTTTGATAGTTGAATCCCATAGCTTTGTAATTTTGTGAATTAGTGCCATTAGATACTCCAATACTAGTGGCATCATTACTAAAAGCATGTGCATTAGTAGTTAAAATTATTGATGTAAATGTAGACATTCGAGTAGTCAGTATAGGTGCTGATACTTGCATATGAGACGGTGATGACATGTTATTAATAACATTTGCACATTCAGTCAATGGCATGACATTATGATGCACTATATGCATTAAGCCTTGGATTGCATTAACACCATTTTGTCCTTGTTTTAGAAATTCTCTTATGTTATGAATCGCAAGTATAGCCTCATCCGTTATCCTTTCATTTTCCATAAATGCTTGATAATCGACTAGTTCCTTATCAAGTTTGTTTATTTGCTCATTAGGTACATGTGTTATTACATCAATAGGGTCCTCAACATCATGAAATATTTTTTCTTCCATTGTAGTTGTGGGAGGTATGTTATCTTGCAAAATTTGTGTCTCTCCTTTTGTAAAGAAGGTGTTCAATGGGTTTTCAAAGATAGGAATATTGTTGCTTTTAGGGGCACTAGAACCCATTAATATAATACTTCTCCTTAAAGGGATATTTCTATTAGGGCAGTGGGTTATAAGACTCATGCAAAAGCATACAACTCTCAATGCAAAAACTAAAACAATCCCAATGAACAAGATATGTTTAAGATCTAGAATACTTGATTTTTCACTTTTTTCAATGCAAATGCCTAAAAGAAGAGGTGTTGTGAAGAAATTGATGAGGGGAAGTGAATAATAAGATAAATATTAATCCAATAATGCAGAAATATCCTTCACAACACACCTATAATGCAAATCTAAATAGATGACAAGGCAAAATCTAGTGAAAATGCAATGTTTTTAAACCCTAATTGTGAAATTAAGGCATGAATTTTTGCAAAAAGACACTATGATGAAACACTACAATTAGAAATCAGTCTTAAAGGAGTGTTCAAAAGAGTAGTAAAATATGAAACAAGATTTTAACTACAAAACCCTAGCTAATGCAAAGACTAGGTTTATGAAAAATACCTAATTTCAAGCAATTTTAACAATTTAAGCATGAAAATGCAATGCAAATGATCATAATAGGATGAACTTCTATAATTTATATCAAATCTAATGAAAATATTAGAAATTAAATGAAATGCAATGAAATTATGTCAAAATGCAAGCCTAAGATGCCAATTTTTTCAAAATTTTCAATTTTTTTATAAATTTTCAAATGCCATAAAATGAAAATTAAATGAATGAATGTAAATCTAAAGTATAACACTCAGCAAGGTGCAAAATTCAATAAAAACATAGGTTCACCAAAAAATTTAATAGGAAAAGGGGGAAAAGGGTAAATGGCTAGATCCTCCTTTCACTACAAACGTTCAAGGACATTTCAACCGAGTTGAATCACACCTTTTGCAAGAGGATTCACCTATAGGTTGAGGATCACTTGTAACAATGTGAAAATTTAGAAATTAGCAATTAATGTATTAATTTAATGCTCAAATATGCTCAAAACCCTAATTATGTAAAATCGTAAGCAAACTGATGAATTATGACAAATGCTCGCAAACTAAGACAGTAGACAGAGATTAGTCACTGACTATTTTTTGAAGTTTGTGATGTGGAACAATCGAGGACACTGTGACTAGCACCCAAGTCCAAGAAGTGCCTTTCTTCATAGATCTGGAATCCACACACTTTGATATTGTTCCCTGCAACTCCACTTCATCAGATATGACACTTGTCACCTGCAATCACAAGGAGTGTGGTTAGGGGTTGTGGTGTTTAGGAGCTTGCCTCAGTTAAGCCTCAGAAGGACATTCAAGTCTTTCAAACATCGTTGTTAGCTAGAGAGTGCGTATCCTTGTGGGATAGAGGCAAAAACAAAATGATAAATGGTTCAAACACAAATAGATATCAGCTCAAAGGTGTAGGTCACATCTAGATGAAAATCCTTCAACACATGGGAAGATGAAGCTAAATCTATAATCACAAACATAATAACAATATTCTGCTCTACAACAATGAATATCTTGAATGCTCTAAAATCATAAATTCGCCAAACGTTCATCATAATCTTCTAGTTTGCAAATGAAACCCTAAACATGCTTATATATGCATTCCTGCTTTAAATTTCATAATTCAAACTTAAGATGTCGGCAACGGAACCTTCTAACGGTCACATAACCGACATTCAAATTTGGGACCTACCTAATATAGGGCAGGACTAGGGAGTGAGCACCCAAGTCCTCAGGTCCTATTTTAGGGTAGGGTTAAATGCCACAATGTCCATCAAGCCCCATTTAACATGGGTTTCAGGCCATTTCCTTCTGGGAGTTAAAATGAACATGCAAGATGCAAAACAAGGGACCCAGGAGCTAAACATAGGAGGGAAATGTTGTAGGAGCATCCCTGGTTCAAGAGAAATCTTGCATCAACAAAAATCTTTGCATTTCATTTGTTTCTTTCATTTTTCAAGTTTAGTATGGTCAGTTAAGTCAGTAGCAATTTCTATATTTTGATCTGCATTATGCCACAGTTTCATTTCAGACCTTACGGAGTTGGACTTAGCATCTAGACATCATCATGCACATCATATCCAAAATTTAGATCATTTGGATCAGTTTTCGAAATGATATTGCTATTAGAAGATCAACTATTTTCTCAAAACAGAGCATCCTGATAGTCTCAGACAATCAGCTAAAGGAGAAGACTTGCAGAGCACTTTCATGACTTGTGGAGCTGAATTACACATCATTCAAGGAACTTTGGATCATGGCCAACCTTCTCTAAGATCCACACGTTATTCCATTCACTTGCGGAGGATTTCCACATGTTTAGGTCCAACCTAACTGTGTACACACGTTACATCTCTTTCATTGGATTTTGTAATCTTTTTGGCCGATGTGGAGGAATCTTGTGATCTGGAGATGATATATATTCATGTAATAGATGCCTAAGAAGTTAGTTAGTGATAGTTCATAGTTTGATAGATTGAATTCAATGGTATTAGGTGCTTCAAAGCTATATCTTGCGCATATATTGTAACTAGAGAATCAAGCCTGTGAGCCCTAATCTGTAAGCCTGCATGTTGTTGGCATGTTTGTATTTTAATTATATGATATACTGAATGACTGAATCTGCATTTGTATTCTATACTTGAGTTGCTTTCGTTGTGTTTACTCTTGCTGCATGGTCTGGACTATTCACTTTGTGGACCCTCCTAACCTTGATTGCACCAGTAAAAGTTCTAGGGGGACATTTTACGACATAACAGAATCAGACCCACTCATTTGGAAATCTATGGCTAGCGTATCAGTGCGGCTCTGAAGGATCTAACAGATCTATAGCCCACAATGCAATGATAGCCATTGATCCATCTTCAATAGTCTATCATTCAGTCTTAGGAAAGATTTGGATGCTTGGGTAGAGCTAGTCATTAGGCCTAAGGGGTTAGTTTTGGACGAGACAAAGGACATAAGACTAGAAATTAAAGCACTAACGATTGCCTACAACAAGTCAATATGAAATTATAACGTAGGCTTAGAACAAAGGCTTAAGGGTTTAATGTTTTGGACACTTAATCTCAAACTTAGCCTTTATCAGGGTTTAAGGACTAGGGAGCAAGAAAATTTTAGGGGAGGCTCCACCAGGTACAATGGGTAACATTGTTGTAGAATCATGTGCATTAGGATAGATGGATATCTAAATTTCTTCATTGTGTTAAAGTCTACTAGCTATGAACATATTTTATCCTCCAAGAATGTTGATGAGTTTGTCCATATGAGATTTCCTCTTGGTGTTAGGTATAAATTTTCTAGTACAACTAACTACTTTGGGTATATGGATTGTTCATCACTCAATTCCAATATGTATGCAGTAATACTCCATACCTATAGCATCATCTCTAAATTCATTTAGCTACATTAGGTATTATAGGGATTTTGTGTGGGCTAGGACACCACCATGGAAAAGGCTCTTTAGGAGGCCAAACTATTTTTATGTATGGACCAATGAGTGCCTAAGGCTATGCAAAGAAGCATGGAAAGAGCCAAGAGGAATACCCAACATTTTATAATATACTCAACTAAAATTTTTCATGTAAAGGGATTATGTTTTTAATTTCCTTTTATTATTTGGGATGATGGGTCATAATGATTAGCACATTCAACAATGATTTCTAGGATAGGATGGACACTATGGATGTGATATCTATGTAGATTGAAGTCCAAATCCTATCTACAAAACTAAATTTGGGAGAGGATTGAATCACAAACTAAGTCTACATCATCTTGTACAATATCACTCCTTATAATATGAGAGAAGGGAATAGGATTACCTAGTTTAGTCACTAGATTTTTGGGATGTAGAGGTTTAATAAGGAATATGCTAAATATAGTAAGGAATATCTAGCCTTCTACTTATAGAGAGAAGTGTTGGTATAACAAGTTCTTCTACAACCTACATAACCCTTTATTTTTTTTCAATGTTGTCTTTCTAAAATACCTCTTTCTTTAGTTACATTTGTTGAAGGCCAAATGTCTCAAGTGTACTTGCACAAAATTAGTAACCTTCACTTTCTTTTCCTTTTCTTTGAATTAGGTAGAATAAAAGACTTTCTAAAAGAAAACATAGCCATATTTATAGGTTTAGACACCATTGTAATAAATTCTTAATTGAACCTGTATTTATTGGAACATTGTGTCAATTGATTCACAACAAATTTGAAATTTAAATTATCTTAGAATCATTAGTGGTAGATGGAGATTTTTTTGTAAGTAGAATGTTTGTAATTGATAACCAGCTAACACTACCACATATGACAATTTATTTTTCCTTTTGTTTGGGTGTGTTTCAATGTTGCTTTAGACAATTTTTTTTTACTTTTTATTTTTAGAACAACAACAATCAATGGCCAAAATTATCATGCAAGGAAATCCATGGTTCATGGGGCTTCAAGGTTTAGTGATTCCCCTAGGATCTTATGAATCAATTCAAACCACAAGATGAGAGTACCTTCTATGATTAGATAACTAGTGGGACTTAACCAACTACCATCCTTTCACAAATTCTTAAAGAATTGGGAGTTGCTAGATCACGTAGGAAAAATAAAAGAACATCAAAAAGCCATAAATTTTGACAATATAAATTATAACAATAACCATCTACTAATCATTAAACTAAAATAACATATTGATATTGATATGGTATTAACTATTCTTGTATTAAGTGTACTAATAAGTGATGTCCTAAAAGCTAGGAAGATAACCCATACTAATAACTAGAGGATAATTCTCATCTCACATGCATGATTGAATTTATCCTACAATCTACTTCTAACACATCAAGAAATAGTTATTTCCCTCTTACAATATAAAATAAAAGAAAAATATAAAAAACAAGCTACATGTAGCTTTAAAACCTGGAAGGTGACGAGACATCATTGAATCTCTCTCTTTAATTGATAAATTATCTCCTGTCAACTTGAATGGTGTCCAATGACTATCTACAATAGGGGAACTTAGAAATCTAACTAGGAGTTTCCCTACTTATACCAAATGAAATTGCACACACCAAATCAAAATGACTAAATTTAAAGTATTGAATTAAAACTAGCTAAGAAAGGAAATGCTTACGCTCTTAAAATGAAATTTATTTGAAAGAAACTATTCTAGAAAATTTCACTAGTTATGGCAAGTAAAACTAAATCATTTGAAAGGAAAGATTTTACAATTTTTATGATTTCCTAGAATAACAATTTTAATGACAATACCAAAGAGGATTTTCAAAGAAAACAATTCAGAGGATTGATTGACCTATAGGTTAAAAATCTACACTACTGAAATGATTGACACATAAATTCACAAGTTAACACCCACACATGTAAATAAAAATAACAATAACTAAAGAACTTATCTACAGAATATAAATTGTGTTCACCTAGGTGAGTGGCCTACACCTCAAGAAGAATGAGAATGCCTCAAAGATCACATCAAATACTCATTACTCAAATAAAAATATGCAAAATTATAAATCTCATTCTATTAAGTCATGTTGAAGAAAATTACATGAAAATGGATTGTAAACTTAGAAGTATCTTCTCATAAGAATGTAAACTACCTCACTTAACATTTTCTACTACTTCTCTTTGTTCATTCAGTCCCCTTTATCTAGAAATCATCCAAACTTTTAAAATACATTCCTATGATTATTCCTAAATATCAACATTGTGCCTATATGCACTCTACTATTAGAATTCAATTAGAATTTTATACTATAGTTATAACTAAAAAATAAAGGAATAGTTGTTGCTTTATTAATACATCATGGTCATGCCATGGAGAGTGGAGAAAAATATTCAAGGTGGTCATTTCCTTTGGCACATTTATGTCATTGATGTTGGTGACTACTTCCTTCAATAAATGAAACAAGAGTGGAGTTTATTGCTACAATGTGGAATAAAAATAGGGGTTCACCTTTATTCTAGTTTGGGCCATGATCTTCTAGAGGTGCATGATACTAAGGCCACATTCTCTGAAGTTGGTGATTCCATAGCTATTAATTTTTCCTTCTCCAAAGCTAGTGATTTCAAAGCTATCAAATTTTCCTTCTTTGATGTTGGTGTTTCTAGAGCTATTTGATACTTAAGGGTCACTTTTTCCAAAGTTCACCAAAATTGCCCTATTTCTATCAAAATCATTGTTCCAAGTATGTGCTAATCAGTGTTGTCATTGATGTTAACATGTTTGTGTTGTCATTGGTGTCAACTATGTCTTCTGATATTGTTGATTATGTCTTGATTGAGATGTCATGTTAAAGTGATTTGAATGTCTTATATAAGTGTTGATGATGTTGGTATAGTGCTCTTGTTTCTGAGTTTCCAAGTGCTTTTAAGAAAATTTGCTCTCTAGAGGAAACAGTGTGCTGCAGAGTATTCTAGCTTGCAAGATACTGTCTGAGTTTTTGCTCCACATTTCCTTTGTGTTGAAGACCAGAGTGTGAGATTTGGATACGTTTTAGAGAAGTGCTTGAAGATGCTAAATCTAGAATTTGGTGGTCTAGGTCAATGTGCAGTATAAGTTATGTTCACCAGTTTGAAGACTAAAATTGACAGATTTTATGGGTTGTCCAGAGGTGTTTGGGAGAAAGTATTTTGATCCACATTTCTCTGCAGAGTGGTTTCAGGTGATGTAGTTTTGGACATATGTTTATAAGGTCCTTAGCTATCTTCATTCCAAAGGATTTGTGATTTGGTACTTTGAAAAGCAAGTTATTGAGTAGTAGAGTTGAGAGTGTTGATTGTAAGTTGTCTTCAAGTGAGATTTGTTGTCTTCAAGTGAAACTTGTTGTAGCTGGATTTGTTGGCTCCTAGGTGATTTTATGTTGTTTGTGGATGTCTCCAGATCATGTTAAAGGTGTGTACTTGGTCCCTGAGTTACGATTGAGTTCTTGGAAGCGTGTGCCTAAGTATTCTTGGTGTTTACACAAGTTTGGCCAACTTGGGTGCTAACACTCTTTACAAATGTGTTTCATGCATTGTAGAAGTGTGTTGAAGCATGTGAAGATGTATTTGGGTTTGAGCTAAGCTGTGAAGTGTTCTACCTTCATTCATTTCATTTGCAAGATTGTTTAGGTCTAGACCTAATTTGAATTGTGTATGTTTACTGACCTTGAAGACTATTCCAAAGGTTGTTGAATGTATTGCTAACCTTGATGTATGTTCCAAGGTTGATGAGTGGTATAAATAAATGTAATGAATTCATGTGTATGGTGTGAAGGTGTAAAGATACAAAGATGAAAGTATTTGTGTTGTGAGACAGCAAAGGTGATATGTATTGTGCTTCATTGGAACTGAACTCAGGCATGTGGTAGATGCTATCATATCAGTTAATCGCAATGAGCCACCCCTTGGCAATTATCCACCCCTTGGAAATGAGCCACCCCTTGGCAATGAGCCACCCCTTGGCAATGAGCCACCCCTTGGCAATGAGAAACCCCTTGGTAGTGAGCCACCCTTTGGAAGTGAGCCACCTTTTGGCAGTGAGCCTATTGTAGTGAGCATTCTTTTGCATAGTGAGCCATGGGTAGTGAGCCCTTTGGTAGTGAGCCTCTTTGTAATTTAGTATTGATACTACATTATATTGTGAGCTAATCCTCACCATGGTTTTTCCCTTTTAGGGTTTTCCATGTAAAAATCTGGTGTTCTCTTATGCATGGTGTTGATGTGATTAAGTTTCTGTTATCTATTTTTCATATTTAATCTTTATAACAGATTTAAGGTTTAAGTGAATTGATGCGAGATGCGATTATGTTTGTGAAGGCTTAAAGTTTTTGATACAACTGATTCACCCTCCCCCCTCTCATTTGTCTTGTGCACTCAACAATTGGTATCAGAGTGAGGGTTCCTTGGAAGAAAGCCTAACAGTTTAAGGTAGATATGGGATGGCGCACAAGAAAGACATTCCTTAGTTTGATGGAATCGACTATGCCTTCTGGAAGGTACAGATGCAAAGTTATTTGATTTCTCTTGGTTACAATGTGTGGAGAATAGTTAAAGATAAATAAACTATACTTGTTCATGATCCGGGGACTGCAAGTGAAACAAGGGATTATGAGACTAATGGCAAAGCTAGAAATGCTCTATTGAGTGCTCTATCTAATACTGAAATGGTGAAAGTCTTGGATCTAGATACTGCTCATGAGATTTGGGAAAAGTTGAAGAGTATCTATGAAGGTGATCAATTTGTTAAGAAAGCCAAGATGCAGAACTTGAAGTCAAGATATGAAACTATGCAGATGTTTGAAGATGAGAACATAACAAGCTATATGCAGAAGGTTGATGAAGTTGTTAATGGCATCAAAGGTCTTGGTGGAACTCTGATTGATGAAGAAGTTATGAATAAGGTACTCAAAACACTTCCCAAATCTTATAGTCATAAAGTATCTACCATTGAAGAATTGCTAGATACAGGTAATCTTTCAAAAGATCAATTGCTTGGAAAACTGACTTCTTTTGAGATGAGAGAATTTGGCACTACTGATGGTCCTGTGAAAGTTGAGACTACTTTTAAATTCAAATCAGAAAATACTGTTAGATCAGATAAGTATGTTGTGGAATTAGATGAGGAAGACTTTGATGAGATTGAGGTAAACTTTGTAAACAGAATGAAAAAGGTAACTAGAAAGTTCAGGGTAAGCTACCTTTCAAATGTTTTAGTTGTGGTAAGATTGGCCATAATGCTTCAAGATGTCGTGATAGAACTTTGAAGATCAAGAACAAAGAAGGTAGAGGTAAGATGGTAAGGAAAAGTTACTATGTTAAATAGGATGAAGGTGTAGCTGATGATGAATATGATTTTGAAGATGGTAATGCTAGTTAATGCTTGTTTATTCCTATAAAAGAAGAACCTATTTCTACTAACCTTGCAAGATGTGTGAAGGAATGAAGTTTGGAAGAAGAAAAAGATATGTCTACATTTCATGCTAGAAAAAAAAGAGATCAATTGGTCATTGACAATGGATGTTCAAATCACATGATAGGAGACAAGAGTAAGTTTGTTAAATTGGAAAAGTATGATGGAGGACTAGTTAGATTTGGTGATAATGCAACTGATAAGATTTGCAGAAAAGGGTCAATTACTTTTGATGGCAAGCATAATATAGATGATGTTCTTTATGTCAAAGGCTTAAAGCATAATCTTCTAAGTGTTGGATAGATGTGTAACAAAGGATACATTTTGATGTTTAAGGATAATGGATGTGAGATAAGGAAAAGCTTAGGAACATTAATTGCAGCTGGTAAGAAGACTCATGGTAATGTTTATCATTTGAAAGGTACTGACAATTGTTGTTTGTTGGATCAAACAAATGAAAGTTGGTTATGGCATAGGAGAATGTGTCATATTAACTTTGAGAATCTGGTAATAATAAGCTTAGTTCAAGTTGTAAGAGACCTGCCTAAGATTGTGAAGTTTGCTAATGTCATTTGTAAAGAATGTCAATTTGGGAAGCAAACAAAGACATGTTTCAAGAGCAAAGAACAAACTTCTACCTGTCTGTTGGAGTTGGTGTATATAGACTTATGTGGTCCTACAAGAATAAGAAGTCTACAAGGTGACAGGTATTTCATGATACTCATTGATGATTATTCAAGAATTACTTGGGTTACTTTTATTAAAGAAAAATCAGAAGCCCTAGCCAAGTTCAAGGCATTTAAAGCAATGATTGAAAATGAAATAGATTTGAGGATCAAGTGTCTAAGGTATGACAGAGGTGGTGAGTTTACTTCAAATGAATTCAATGCTTTTTGTGAAGAACATGGGATAAAGAGACAATTATCTTCCCCTAGAACTCCTCAACAAAATGGAGTAGTTGAAAGAAAGAATAGAATAGTTCAGGAAGCTACTAGAACAATAATCAAAGAAGCTGACCTTCCAGAAGTATATTGGAAAGAAGCTATTCATACTATTGCCTACATTCAAAATAGAGTATAAGTCAAAGAAAATGGAACAAAGACACATTATGAGCTGTGGTATGGAAGAACTCCTACTATCAGGTATTTCAAAGTTTTTGGAAGCAAATGCTATATCAGAAGAGATGAAGAGCTGGGAAAGTTTGATGCTAGATGTGATGAAGGCATATTTCTTGGGTACTCTACTAAAAGCAAATCTTACTAGTGTTACAACAAAAGGTTGAGTAAGATCATTGAAAATGCAAATGTAAAGGTAGATGAAGATATTCAAAAAGTCTCAAAACCTGATGGATATGAGTCAAATGAGTTTGTTGATACAGATATAGTTGAGGAAGACAAAGATAAGGAAGTTCAAATTGATGAATAAGAAGCTCTAGAAAGAGTTCCTAAAGCCCCCAAGTATGTGCAAAAGAATCACTCAGAGGATCAAATCATTGGTGACAAATACAAAGGAGTTCTAATAAGAAGAAGAGTTATAGAAGAACAGGTAAATCTTTGTTTAATTTCAAAGGTTGAACCTAAGACTCTCTCTGAAGCATGTAAAGATGAACATTAGGTCAAGGCGATGAATGAAGAACTAATGCAAGTTGAGAAGAACAATGACTTAAACCTAAGGGCCTACACAAATGTAGATTGGGCTGGATGTGTAGATGATAGGAAAAGTACAAGTGGTGGTGTATTCTTTCTTGGAGACAGAGTTGTGTCATGGAAAATCAAGAAGCGGGATTCAGTATCCTTATCTACTATAGAGGTAGAGTATGTTACAGCAGCATCATGTTGAACACAAGTGCTATGGGTGAGACAAACTCTGAAGGATATCAAAGTTGAGTATGAGAATCTAATTCCTATTTTATGTGATAACACTAGTCCCATTAACATTTCAAAGAACCCAGTGATGCATTTAAGGACAAAAATTTTTTCTATCAGATATCACTTTCTGAGATAGAAGGTTGCAAAGAAAGAAGTGAAGCTTGAGTATGTGCCTACAAAAGATCAGGTTGCTAACATATTCACCAAATCTCTTCCTAAGGACACATTTGAGTATTTCTAAGAGAAGTTAGGGGTTATTGCCCCTCCTATGTTGAACTAGATGCATAAGGAAGTGCATCAGTCTAGTGTGATTCAAGAGTCATTCTTTTCTGGACTGATGATGGAGGCTACCTCTCAGTGGGAGTAGGTAGTGACATTGGAGAGTGTTGCAGTCAAAAGGAAGTATTTAGAGTAGTTAAGAACAAGTGGAAGTATGTGCAGTATCATATTCAGGGGGAGAAAGTTTGAGGAAGGTATGTCACCCTTTACCATTGATGTCAAAGGGGGAGAGAGTTCATGTGAAAAACAAAGAGAGAGTAAGATGTATAAAAGAAAGGGGGAGAATGAGATTAGTGCATAATTGTCTCATGATGGTTTTTCACATCATATGTTTCCATCAATGACAAAGGGGGAGATTGTTGCAAGTATGTGCTAATCGATGTTGTCAATGATGTCAACATGTTTGTATTGTCATTAGTGTCAACTGTGTCTTCTGATATTTCTAATTGTTGCTTGATTGATCTGTCATGTTAAAGTGATTTGAATGCCTTATAGAAGTGTTGATGATGTCAATATAGTGCTCTTATTTCTAAGTTTCCAAGTGCTTTTGAGAAAATTTGCTCTCTAGAGGAAACAGTGTGTTGCAGAGTATTCTGGCTTGCAGGATACTGTCTGAGTTTTTGCTCCATATTTCTTCTGTATTGAAGATTAGAGTGTGAGATTTGGATATGTTTTAGATAAGTATTTGAAGATGCTAAATCCAAAATTTGGTGGTCTGGATCGTTCTGCAACAGAAGTTCTGTTCACCAATTTGAAGAATGAAATTGGCATAGTTTCTGGGTTGTGCAGAGGTGTCTAGGAGAAAGTATTTTGCTCCGCATTTCTCCACAGAGTGGTTTTAGGTGATGTAGTTCTGGACATATGTTTATAAGGTCCTTAGCTATCTTCATTTAAAAGGATTTGTGATTTGGTACTCCAAAAAGTAAGTTATTGAGTATCAAAGCTAAGCAGTGTTGATTGTAAGTTGTCTTCAAGTGAGATTTGTTGTCTTCAAGTGAAACTTGTTGTAGTTGGATTTGTTGGCTCCCAGATAATTTTATGTTGTTCATGGATGTCTCCAGATCATGTTAAAGGCTTGTGCTTGGTTTTCAAGTTATGATTGAGTTCTTTTAAATGTGTGCCTAATTATTCTTGGTGTTTGCACAAGTTTGGCCGACTTGGGTGCTAACACTCTTTGCGGATGTGTTTCGTGGATTGTAGAAGCGTGTTGAAGCGTTTGAAGATGTATTTGGGTTTAATCTAAGCCATGAAGTGTTCTACCTTCATTCATTTGATTCACAAGATTTTTTAGGTCCAAACCTAATTTGAATTGTGTATGTTTGCCAACCTTAAAGATTGTTCCAAAGTTTGTAGAATGTATTGCTGACCTTGATGTATATTCCAAGGTTGATGAGTGGTATAAATAAATGTAATGAATTCATGTGTATGGTGTGAAGGTGTGAAGATGTGAAGATGAAAGTGTTTGTATTGTGAGGCAGCGAAGGTGATATGTATTGTGCTTCATTGGAACTGAACTCAGGCATGTGGTAGATGTTATCATATTAGTTCATGGAAGTGAGCCACCCGTTGGCAGTGAGCCACCCTTTGGCAATGAGCCACGCTTTGGTAGTGAGCCACCTTTTGGCAGTGAGCCTATTCCAATGAGCATTCTTTTGGGTAGTGAGCCCTTTAGCAGTGAGCCTCTTTGTAATTTAGTATTGATACTACATTATATTGTGAGCTAATCCTCACCATGGTTTTTCCCTTTTAGGGTTTTCCACATAAAAATCTGGTGTTCTCTTGTGCATGGTGTTGATGTGATTAAGTTTTTGTTATTTGTTTTTCATGTTTAATCTTTATAACATAATTAAGGTTTAGGTGAATTGATGTGGATGTGATTATGTTTGTGAAGGCTTAAAGTTTTTGATACAACTAATTCACCCCTCCTCTCAGTTGTCTTGTGCACTCAACAATCATAACTATTGTTCCTCATATTTATTAATATAATCAACAATTAAATATTAATAAATAATTGAGACTAGTATGAAATACACATCCTATATCTATTTAAAACAAGTAATAATTATATACTACCATTAAATCCACATGGAAGGTCATGGAAACAAAGGAAAAAATGATTATTTTATGGAAATATTAAATGAGGTAGTGAATGGCCTCATCACCCCCATGCCTAAGGTTTTGTAGGACCTCTTGTAATTTTTCTTCTTGAAGGTTGGGAAGAAGATGCTTGCCTCTTAGCTGCTACCTCTTGCTCCTTTCTCTTGTTCAATCTCTCCTAGATGGCATTGCAGTCATATTCCTAGAGATAGGTGTATCTATTTTCTTTATGAAATTCAATAAATTATAAGAGTCCTTCAACATCAACCTACCATATTTAAAAGTCTCTATTTGATTTGGATAATGTAACATTAATAGGGGCCATTTGTATTGGAAGTAGAGGAGGCCTAAATTACATGCCAATTCAAGCATGATTATGCTCTTCTATGATTTTTCCTACTACCTTATCTCTTCTCAAAGACCATAATAGATTAGTAAAGGAAATAATTTCCCTCTTATTTAGATGCATTGATAAGGGAGTATACCTCTATTCACATACTAAAAAAGTTGGTTCAACTTTATGTTCAATGGACTCTTGTAGAGCTTCATATGTTTGTTCGAGACTTTTAGTTTATTTCCCTTGCATGGTAGGATAGAGAAGAGTATTGGAGAATGTTTTCCTAAATTCCTTTGGTTTAGATTTTTGATGTCTCATCAATAACCCTACATATTTTTCTTATTAATTATATTTTTCTATTATTTTTTTCCCCACAATTTGGTTTTGCAACATTAATATATAGGATCTAACCTATACTTCCTCCACAAATAGGTTTACCATGAAATCCAACACATGTTTTAGTAGTAGCTGATGAGTGGAAAATTCACACAATAAATTCATTTGATTAGGAGTTCTTAACTTGTAGGCTTGTGAAAACTCTTCATCATCAACCAAATTATATGGTATGCTACATGAGATTCTTAATAGTTTTTATACTAAAAATTGTTCCCTTAGGAACATATTCTACATTTTGGATAGTTTCCTACATGTCAGTAGAGCATCCCTTATTTTACAAGCCTCCATAAGATTATTTTCCAATTCTTCATTTTTCATTTCTAACATTGCTAGTTGTGCTCTTAATTTAACTATACCCTTGTTCCCTACTTTCCTTAAAATATGGCATCGAGAAATCCATGTCTATAGCAGTTGAGGGATATGGACATTGAACCAATCAAATTTCATAGGTTCTATTTGAACATATTTGTCATTTTTGGCAAGGGAATTATTCCATTCATTTAGTTTCTTTTCCATCCCAACAATTTTTATAGTGGTTGCAATTAGTTTAGCTTTCTCTTCCTATCTCTTCTCTAGGAAGGCAATGAGAGAACATACTATAGTTTTTGTAAGTGCCTCAACTTTTCATCTATAACAAAGATAACTTCTTGAAGACATTCAACTTTAGAAGTTATCATTGCTTCATTTTTAGTTTTTTATGACATTTCTAACTACTCATTTAATTTTTAACTTAAAGACAAAACTATAACATCTTTCTCAAAAAACAATAAATTTATCTTGTTTATTTCTTGTTGCTACTAAGAAATTAGTAATTTAGGTCTAAAGAGTTCAAGTACCTATTTAGACTCTTGAGATTTTGAAGGTGTTTCTAACTCATGATCATGCTCAAGTGTCTATTGAGATACCTTTCCCTTTTTTGAGATTGGTGAAGAGGACTCTCCAAATATTGAAGGAGCTATTTCTTTTATTCAAAGTCCAGTTGATGAGGTGGTGAGTTCTCTGAAGTTGAAGGCATGGACTTGATTTATTTAGGAATCTTCAAAGGTAGTTGATTGAACTCTATATGAGAACTTGCCATGGGTGATGGAATATTTTTTACCTAAGGACTCTCCAAAGGTGATGGACTAATCTCTACTTGAGGACTCTCTAGAGCATAAAGGAATTCTTCCCTTGATTCTAGGTCTGATTGTTGTGGCACTAAATCCTCCAGAGGTACTTGAATAGAAGTATCAACTAGACTAGATTGTGCTAGAATTTGAATAGTCTTCGAAACTACTTATTACTTAATAGAGGTGGCCTCACTAGAGGTAGAATATGGGTTACTTAAATTTGATGCATTTTTCTCCTTTGAAGTGGAGGAGCTTTTTTTCCTCATTTATTTACTTTCTTTCTACACTACCTCTTCTTATGAATATGAGGTAATTACCTCAAATTTCTCCAATGAAATTATCTATCTCCTTTAGGGTTATACAAGGTGCTCTATTGGGGTATCCATGGGAGGTGGTTGTTATGTTGCACTAATCTCTCCCCTATTCATTATTAATGTTTCTATTTCCTAACCTTCTAGATTTGGTTGGTTTGTAGTAGCACTTGTGATTTCTAATAACAAATCTAGAATTTTCTTCTAATTCTTTTGTGTTTTACCCAAAAACTTCATCCATTTCTCTTCCCCTTTCTAATTTTTCTAATTTTGATTTTTAAAAATTAAATTATTGAGACCATGGTGTTTAATTGGTTCCACTCCCCTATTCAATCATCGCCTTAAAAGAAGATAAAATATATTTTGGTAAACTAACCTTTAACTCTTCTCTTTGTTCCCCATGGTAAAGGTGGGTCAACATCCTCATAATAGGTCTAATGATGGTGCCATACTACCCTTCACAAGTGAAAAACTTTATAATCCACATTGTAGTTGTCATCTAGGATTTGGGAAGACTATCCCTATTTATCCCTTTATTATCCCTTTTCTTTCCCACTATCAACTATGGCATGGTTTCACCTTCCTCATGGAAGGTATTAATTAATTAACTATAAGAATTGATCTTAGCCTAAAAATGTCCATTCCTTCAATAAGTATTTTAGAAATAGCAGCTATGGTGGTTAGGCTTACTTTAATTTTCTTTCCCTGCAACATAGAATGGGTGTGTTTGAATTTTTAAACAAATTATTCTACTATGTCATTATCATGCCCTTCAAACTAAATTATTGAGACCATGGTGTTTAAGTGTTCCCACTCCCCTATTATACTTGTCAATCATCACCTTAAAAGAAGATAAAATATATTTTGGTAAATTAACCTTTAACTCTTCTCTTTGTGCCCCATGGTAAAGGTGGGTCAACATCCTCATAATAGGTCTAATGATGGTTCCATGCTACCCTTCACAAGTGAAAAACTTTATAATCCACATTGCAGTTGTCATCTAGGGTTTGGGAAGACTATCCCTATTTATCCCTTTGTTATCCCTTTTCTTTCCCACTATCGACTATGGCATGGGTTCACCTTCCTCATGGAAGGTATTAATTAATTCACTATAAGAATTGAGCTTAGCCTAAAAGTGTCCATTCCTTCAATAGGTATTTTAGAAATAGCATCTATTGTGGTGAGGCTTGCTTTAATTTTCTTTCCCTACAACATAGAATGGGTGTGTTTGAAGTTTTAAACAAATTATTCTACTATTTCATTATCATGCCCTTCAAATTAAATTATTGAGTCCATGGTGTTTAAGTGGTCTCGCTCCCCTATTATACTTGTCAATCATCAGCTTAAAAGAAGATAAAATATATTTTGGTAAATTAACCTTTAACTCTTCTCTTTGTGCCCCATGGAAAATGTGGGTCAACATCCTTATAATAGGTCTAATGATGGTGCCATACTACCCTTCGCAAGTGAAAAATTTATAATCCACATTGCAGTTGTCATCTAGGGTTTGGGAAGACTATCCCTATTTATCCCTTTATTATCTTTTTTTTCCCACTATCGACTATGGCATGGGTTCACCTTCCCCATGGAAGGTATTAATTAATTCACTATAAGAAATGAGATTAGCTTAAAAATTTCCATTCCTTCAATAGGTATTTTAGAAATAGCAGCTATGGTGGTGAGGCTTACTTTAATTTTCTTTCCCTGCAACATAGAATGGGTTTGTTTGAATAAATTAATCTACTTTGTCATTATCATGCCTTTCAAATTAAATTATTGAGACCACGATGTTTAAGTGGTCCCACTCCCCTATTATACTTGTCAATCATCACCTTAACAGAAGATAAAATATATTTTGGTAAATTAACCTTTAATTCTTCTCTTTGTTCCCCATGGCAAAGGTGGTTCAACATCCTCATAACAAGTCTAATGATGGTGCCATACTACCCTTCACAAGTGAAAAACTTTATAATTCACATTGCAGTTGTCATCTAGGGTTTGGGAAGACTATCCCTATTTATCCCTTTATTATACCTTTTCTTTCTTACTACCGACTATGGCATGGGTTCACCTTGCTCATGGAAGTTATTAATTAATTCACTATAAGAATTGAACTTATCCTAAAAATGTTCATTCCTTCAATAGGTATTTTAGAAATAGCAATTATGGTGGTGAGGCTTACTTTAATTTTCTTTCCTTGCAACATTGAATGGGTGTGTTTGAAGTTTTGAACAAATTATTCTACTATTTCACTATCATGCCCTTCAATTTTTTGCATGAAATTCATCCATCTTGTTTCTCAACACAATCCTGCTACTTCTTAATTCTCTACCAATTTTTGAGTTCAGTGTAGTTTTTATTTTCATTTCAACCACATTTCTTGTTTCTATCTAATTGAATAGGGTGGTAACTCTAAGACAATGGATATTTGGAAGCTTAGATAAGAATGTAGATATCAATTGGATAAGATTCCACTTTATTTGTAGGGAAAGGAAGATGAACCAATTGTATGGTATAGGGATTTATAGAGCATGGGGAAAAAGAGATGATGTAATATTATTCTTGTACATGCATCAAGTGGCGCCTTTACACATGACAATAAATGTGTAGGATTTAAATATTTGATAGATTAGAGTTGCACCATCACTTCCCCATTTTTGAAGGTGTAAAGACAATCATTAAAGGACACCAATTATGAAATGAAGTGACACCTAGAAGATGAGAGTTACAAATATCATGTGGATTTAAATGTTAGTAAAATAAATTATTACATTTTGAAATAAAATAAAATTCCTACCCAATCGTATTTATGGTTTCTTAAAAAGTGGTCATGTTAAGGTGTATGGTAGCACAAGTGATAGGATTGGTGAAATGATGAGGAAGTGATGTGATTTATTATAGAAGGAGGTGGAAAGTACTTTGCAATAAATGTTGGTTCTAGCTCCAAGAAATACTTAAATTTTTATTAAGAAATTTAGAATGAGACTTGACAAAGATGGCTATAGGAGTATCCTTAAAAGGGGTTCTAGACTCATCACTAGAAGGATGCTTCTAGAGAAATGAATTGAAAGAGAAGGCTCTATAGTTGGTTCTAAAGGAATGCTTCAGAATTGACACCATAGAAATCTCCAAAGCTATCATTGAAAAGATGCTTCAAAACTTGTGGGTGAACATTCTAGAGTCATCATTATGGGATGTTCTAGAGAAATGGAGTGATTGAATGGATCTATAAGTATCATTGAAAGGATACTCTATAATAATGGTAAATTGAATGGATCTAAAAGTATCATTTACATGATACTATAGAGGAATGGTGTGAACAAACAATCTTTGGAAGTATCATTAAGAGGATACTCAAGAGGAACATGAAGTGAATGGCTGTAGAAGTATCATTGAAAGGATAATTTGGAAGAATGACAAAGTGAATATCTCAAAAATATCATTGAGAGGATATTCTAGAGGAATGGAGTAAACACACTAGCTCCAAAAAGTATCATTAAGAGGATACTCTAGAGGAACATGGAGCTAATGGATTTAGACGTATTGTTTAGAGAATACTCTAGAGGAACATGAAGTGAGGGGCTCTAGAATTATCATTGAGAGGATATTTTGGAGAAACATTAAGTGAATGGCTTTGGGAGTATCTTTGAGAGGATACTCCAAAGGAACATGAAGTGAAAGGCTCCAGAATTATTGTTAAGAGGATACTCTAGAAACACATGAAGTGAAATAAATGGCTCTAGAAGTTAAGATGAAAATAACTTCTAGAACATAATCAATTGTAAATTCTAGAGTGATGCATTTGAAGAGAACTCTAGAAGTGTATACAAGGATGATTTCCAACTCACTATAGTTTTTAAGGTAGGAGAGCTGCTATTTAACTAGTTTTCAACTCTCCTACTTATTTGTATTCTATTCTTTCCTTAGAACTTTTTTGTGAGGGGAGAGGAGAACCACTTCACACACTAAATGTTTGACTGACCTTTAATTATTTTGATAAACTCCTCCCTTCTAGCTAATCACTGATACAAGTACATTCTATGCCCATTTATTAACATTTTTTTGGTATCTTTGTTAATGGGGTGAATCATATGGCTCTATTGTCAAGGATCTCTCCTACCTTGTATGGACCAAAATAATGGGTACGCAGCTTCCTTATTAAATATTTTCATTTAGAATCAAGAAATAAGGCCCAATCTACCTTCTAAAACTCTCTCTTTTAATATGCTAATCATGCCACATTTTTCTTTGTTGCTTAACAAGCTCTATCTATTATATTTCTTGAAGTCTTAGCTCATATAGTTTAACCAATTGCATTACTAATTCTTTCTATACTTGGGTGAGATCTATGTCAACATATATGGTTTTCTTGAGTGTTTGTAGCTCAAATTGAATAGCTAAGACTAATTTCTTGCCAAAAACTAGCTGATAGGGTGTGAATCTTGTGGTTGACTTCCAAGTAGTATTATATGCCCAAAATACCTCATACAACATTTTGGACCAAGCTTTATTTCTAGTTGCTACTATTTTGTGAGGATATTCTCTATCTCCCTATTTGTGACCTCTACTTGACTATAAATTCTTTCATATGATATGGGGAATATTTCTTATGGTTTACTTGATCTTGTTCAGTAAAGTCTTAGATTACATTTGACATAAATTGTTTCCCTTGATCTATAATAATAGATTTGGGCACCCCAAACCTTAGGAATATCCTCTTGTACAAGAAATCAACAACATGCTCTTCTCTAGCAACTTTAATTCTTAAACTCCTATCAATTTAATGACATAGTTAGTACATAATAGAATGTACTTTCAACATAATGCTAGTTCAATTAGTCTAATGAAATCCAATTTCTATTTCTCAAAAGGCTCAGGAATCACTTGAGGATGGAGAGACATTTCATCGGATGGTGTTGGTGTTGATAACTGAGAGGGGGGGGTGAATCAGTTATCCTAATTATTTCTCTTTCTGAACTTTCTTATTAATTAATGCAGCATTGAATCAAACACAAAAACATTACCATGAAATAAGAAACACATGACATAGTATTTTTGACGTGGAAACCCTGTTAAGGGAGAAAACCACGGGGTGATTAACCCAAAAATTATTCTCTGTTAGAAGAATAGGAAATTACAAAATGGCACTTGCCAATTAGGGCTCACTGCCCGAGCACACTGCTCACAAGAGGCCCACTGCCTACAAGAAGACACACTGTCTACAAAGTGATAAGAATCACAGTCTTGAACTGATTGGAAGCATCTGCATATGCTGGAGTTCAGTTCCGGTTAGGCTCAGTACACTGATCTGCTGCACTTCATCTTTCATCTGTTCTTTATTCTGCTATCCTTTCACATACCGGATCTTTATTGCTACTTCTGCTCTGTTCTGGACTTATTCGCATATATATTCCTTCATTCTCACACTTCACAACTAAATCCATCCTCTATATATATCCGCACAAGTAATTTCATCACCTTTCTAGTCAGCATCCGGAACAGTCTAGTTTCTTACAAACTTTGTTCTGTCGGCTGAATCCTTGCTTACCAAGCAATGCGGATCAAGCATATACTTGTAGATATCATTAATCATGTCGGCCAAACATGATTCATGCCTTCACAACCTTTATCATCAACAGTAACACATCCGGAAAGTAGTCTGATACTCTGTCAGTTAGTTCTTCCTCTGCTTTCACTGTCTCTCAGGAATCCGGTACTCAATTATTCATATCTTTTTCTTTGTCCATCACCGGAGGCTAAATCCTTGGAATATACCACTCAAGGTAGTCCTCTTGACTTCCCCAAATCCGCAATGCACCAAGACACTTCCTCTGAGAGATCCGGATCAATCTGTCGGACCTTGCCACATGCTCTGTTCTTGTTCACCGGACCACAACAATCTTTATTCTGACTTCCGGTAGAGACACATCATGACTTGCGGATATGTGGGATGACCTTTGTTGCCATCAATGACAACAACCATGAATCCATATAGTGTCTCTTGCCAACAATCTCCCCCTTTGGCATTGATGGCAACACTTAGTGAAAAATGACTAAGTGTTTACACTATGCTCCCCCTTTGCTGATGCTCTGTCTTTATATACAATTTTCGGAACTCCCCCTTAGTTGGATTCCTCATTTTTCACTGCTCCTCACTCCCCCTTTGACATCAATGGCAAAGGGTAGGGTCCGCACACCAAAATTTTCAAAAATTTTCTATACATAGCTGCATATTTACATACTCACATATACTGAAGAATGTCTGCAAAGGATGTCTGCAATTGGATCATTTCTGTAGCCCAACTTTGCTTCATTCTATCCAAAATTGAAATGTGACCACTTAACAAAAATGCAAAAGCTTCTGCCCGCTTGAGATCTGTCGGATCATTTGTTTGGGCGGTGGTCTGAGCATCACTGATGGCCTCATGCATAGTTTCCAACTTAGGGATTATAATCCTTCTAAGTTCTCCCATCCGGTTGGTGATATTCTTCCTTTCCTTCTCAAGATTCTTTATTTCATTCAAGACTGCAATAGTCTGACATTCTTGATTTATTATGGAGGAAGAGAGAGGATCAAAACTTTGAGATAAGCTTTGTAGCTTGTCTTGTTCCTCTTTTATTTTCTTATCAATTGCTGCTGTTGCCTTTGACCAGGATATACAAAATTTGTAGATGTCACCGCCATCCTTAAGAGCATTCTCTAAGCTCTTTATTCCAATACTCACAATCTTCCTATCTTTAGAGATTAATTCTAATACTTCTGAAAATCTTTTATCCAAAAATTCCTTCCGGACCTTTTCTTCAGCAGATTTTTCTAGAGATTCAAAATGTGTACTAACACTGCTGACTAAGGTTTTGAGATTACCGGAAGAGGAGGCTGTGGGATCCTTTTGAAGGGATGGCATGATCTTTTCTAGCACTCCAGATGCTACCTCCATAAGCTCACAGTCTTCCATGTGAGATTTCAGCAGCTTCTCTTTGACTTTCTCATTTGCAAATGAGGCTATTTTCATTGTTTGCACCGGTGACAAAGAGTCAAAATCTAATGGTCCTTTGAGCAGGTCCGGTTCATCAATTTCTACAGTGGCTTTGCTCAAAAATTGTTAAACAGTTTGTGCAGTGTCTCTTGCCGGAGACAGATGTTTCTTTTCTTCTGCAGTCTTGGAACTGTCAACCTCTTTATCTTTCACTCCTGCTTCCTTCTCCTGTAATTTCTCTTCTTCTTTGGATCCAGAGACTGTAGGGGAAACCGGAGGAGAGATGTTTGTCTGTTTAGGGCCCACTTCTTCCGGAACAGATGATTCCAAATCCGCAGCTGTTTCTGCACCTAAGTCCTCTACAACAGGAAGATTGAACCTTTTGAAGGCCTTCCGGAGGATCTCTTCTGTCTCTTGGGCCACTCTGTCAGTCTCACCAAGCATGAGTTGATTCATCCTGGCTTTACTTCTGAACTCATCTTTGCAGTCTTTGAAGATAATGTTCATTGTCTTGGGATCAATTTGAGGATATAGCTGAATAGCTATCTGCTCTCGGATCTCAAGATCTTTTGCATGAGCATTATTCTTTCTTATTTCTAATTCCTTTTCTAGGCTTTTAGGAATAAGAGATATGATCTCAATGAAAGCCTTATTGTATATGTTCAGATATTTGACTGTGGCTTCCTGCAGAATCTTTTGGTCAGCCTCATTGTAGTCATCATAAAATTCAGTCATTGGTTGAAGGTTTCCATCTACCGTGACTGACTTGATTACACTCTCTAGAGACAGAGTGGGCTTTTCAACAGATACCTCTGCCATTTCATCCTTGTCTTGGCCTGTGGAGGGTTTACCGGATCCTTTCTTCTTCTACTTCTTTATTTCTTTTACTCCCTCATCTGACTCTGTTTCCTCTTCATCCTTTTGGCTTTCATAGGCCCTTGTGGCTTTTGTCTTGGATCTTTTACCGGATGCCTGGACTTCCGGTTTTGAACTTTTGGTTGTGGGAGGTGCAGATCTTTTTGATGATCTGGTCCGGGTGGGAGTTTCAACCGGAACACTTTCTTTACTTTTCTCTTCTTCCTCAGCCTTCCTCCTCTTTTCCCGGCTGGCATCAAGTGCCTCTTTTGAGATGCCTAGGCCTTGAACAATATGCTCAACTTCTTTTCTTACCTTCCTCTTTATCTCCGGTTCCCTGAGTTCTACATGTAACTTTACACTCAGTTCCTCAAAGGTTCCAAACCTTTCTGCCTTAGGATCTTTGGGCTGGCTTAGCATGTGTTGAACATGCAGCTCTACTATCTGTTCATCCACTTCATACCCCATGGGCATGATCCAGACAGTCCTTGGCTCCACTGCCTCCATCAGACACTGATCTGTTTCTACCATGAAGCATACTGTGTCTTTGTACTTTTCAACAAGGGATTGGGGTATTCTTTCTCTTGCATGCATCATGCTTTGGAAGTTCTTGAAGTATCCCCATAGAGCTGTATTTCTTGCTTTTGCATCCCCAAGTCCATGCAAATAGTCTCTAATTTGGATGGCAACCGGTCTGTCATTCTGCCATATCCATCCACTGGATCCGGGAAGCTCATTCATGTAGTAAAAGAATAGACAAAGGATCAGATTGCCATATTTGAAGGAGTTCTTCTTGTCCTTCTTGATCTTCTACAGATTTTCAAAGAGTTGGTTCACAAGAAGCTCACACAAGTCATAGTCTGCATTCTCTTTTAACATTTGATAAGCTGTGTAGATTGCAGTTCCCGGTACTAAATTTTCCCTACTGGAGTGATAGATTTTGTAACCAATTATCATAGCTGCAAATTTGACATCCGGTTCAGTGATGTCATCAACTGTCATAGCTCTCTTGTCAAACTTGGATCCGGTTGCATCACTGACTGTCTGATTTTTGACAGACTTGAGAACAGGTAATCCACCGGATGAGTGCAGACCGGTTACAGCCCTAATTGCATCTTTGGTGATCTTGAAGGGCTGGTTCAACCATAGGAAGTTGTCATGTACTCTACTCAGTACATACCGGACCCATTCATCTTCTTCAAAACAGGGGAAATGAATGCACTGTGCAAAGTGTTTATCCCAGATGGCTTTATACTGAGGTTTGATCTCAAAGGAGTCATCTATCAATTGTTTGTGATAGATATCCATCAGTTTTGATTCTCCAAAGTCTTCAAGATTCGCATGGATGTAAACCCTAATATCTTCCGTATGCAATACACCATGAGGAACACTAGAGAAGGCTCCTAGTGGATCTACCTCTAATGATTTGTAAGGATGTTTCTTGAATGTGGGACGAGGTCTATCAGAGATCTTAACTATATTTGGAGTAGCCATTCTTCAAAGATTTGCAGTGAGATAATGAAAAACGGAGAATACCTTATGCGCCTTCGGTTTGCACGGAGTGGTTGGATTGATTTCTTTATGCAATGACTTTGGCAGGAGATCCTTGGTGTGCTTGATGAATCTTGTTGCAGAGCTCCACTTTTCGCTTCTTCTTGAGTGCAGAATGAGCAAATGACTTTTGAGAAATCCCTTATATTGCTCCGCAAACCCTAATATCTGTCTGCAATAAATGCTTCACCTACATTATTCTGGTTTGCCTTGTCTGGATAGCTTGGAGTATCCCGGATTAGTCCTGATTTGTGAATATCATCCAGATCTTTCAATCATGAGTAAATTGAGGTAACATATTACAAGAACATCCCAAACACTCTGTCCAATCCGCAGAATAAGATAGTGCACTTCCGGATCTCTCCGGACCTTTTTGTAATCCTTTGTCATACCGGAGCATTTCCCTGAACAGGTCTTACTTGATCGATCACAGCTTCTTCATAACTCCATGCGGACCTCTGAAATCTTATCTGGATCATCTCAAGACTTATATATTTAAACCCTTTACTCCGCATCTTGTGCCACATCCGGCACCACTTGATTGGCTCGGGGAACAGGATTTTCTTTGAGTCTCCCCCTGAGCCAGAGCTCACTTTTTAATTTCCGGAAGAAATATCAGCACCAGAGTCTGGTGCGGATCCAACCTCTACATTCTCTGAACTTTTCTTCACCCAAATCTTGCTCATCTGATTCCTAACTTCATCCGCATTCATCTTTTGTTTACCCTTGTCTTGATTCTGATTATACACTGGACCTCTTTTGTCCTGATTCTTGCTTCTGCAGACTTTAGCATTATGACTGGACCTATTGCAGATTTGGCAAATAACATTTCTTTGCATATTTGACTGATATCCTCTTGATCTACATTGATTAGCCATATGACCTACTCTATTGCATGTAAAGCATCTACCTTTGAATGATTTGTTTACTTGCATAATTTTGCATTCATGGGATTTGTGTCCATACCTTTTGCAGTTGAAGCACTGTCCGGAGAAGGATGAATTAATCTGATTCATTCTCTTTCTGCACTGATTAGCTTTGTGACCAAAGTGGTTGTAGCTGTGGCAGTATCCATTGAAAGATGGATATCTTTGAGCATTTGGCTGTCTTACCGGAGGTCTTCTAGGCCTGCTTCTTGGATTTTCTGATCCAAGATTCTTTTGACCGGATCCAGAGCTTTCTCCTTTCTCATATCCCAAACCATACTTGTCATCTGTCCTCTTTTGACTTCCAAGAAGAACTTCAAGTTGAGCAGAACTTATCTTGAATTTCTCTTTATATTCATTTGCTGTTTGAAGGTCTCTTTTGAGAGAGGCAATTTGATCCTCAAGTTTTTCTTCATTATCTTTGGCATCTTCAAGATCAGATTCAAGATGTCTGATAATCCTGTCCATCTGGTGGCATTCTTCTGATTTTTCTTTAAGAGATTGTCTTAGATTGTCTTCAGCCTTTCTTTTTTCTTCAATCTCTTGAGTAAACTTTATAGTTCCTGATTCCATTTCATGTCTTAACATAATGACTTCTTTTGATAACTTTTCACATAACTTGGTTTGCTCAGTCAATTCTTCATTTGTATTGCTTTCTTCACTTTGTCTTGCCAACTGTTGGAGCAGCTCCTTTCTCTTTTTCATAGAGAGACTTAATTTGTCTTTTAATTCTCTCATGAATTCATCAGCCTGTTTGAGTCTTTCTTTTAATTCATTGACTTCAGAATTTGACTATTCAAGATCCTCAAGGGTAGTCTTGAGTTGCTCCCTTAAACCATATGCATCCATTTGAATTTCCAGATCTTCCTCAAGCTGTTAGGCTCTATTAGGAGGAACTTAGCTCTGATACCAATTGTTGATAACTGAGAGGGGGGGGTGAATCAGTTATCCTAATTATTTCTCTTTCTGAACTTTCTTATTAATTAATGCAGCATTGAATCAAACACAAAAACATTACCATGAAATAAGAAACACATGACACAGTATTTTTGACGTGGAAACCCTGTTAAGGGAGAAAACCACGGGGTGATTAACCCAAAAATTATTCTCTGTTAGAAGAATAGGAAATTACAAAATGGCACTTGCCAATTAGGGCTCACTGCCCGAGCACACTGCTCACAAGAGGCCCACTGCCTACAAGAAGACACACTGTCTACAAAGTGATAAGAATCACAGTCTTAAACTGATTGGAAGCATCTGCATATGCTGGAGTTCAGTTCCGGTTAGGCTCAGTACACTGATCTGCTGCACTTCATCTTTCCTCTGTTCTTTATTCTGCTATCCTTTCACATACCGGATCTTTATTGCTACTTCTGCTCTGTTCTGGACTTATTCGCATATATATTCCTTCATTCTCACACTTCACAACTAAATCCATCCTCTATATATATCCGCACAAGTAATTTCATCACCTTTCTAGTCAGCATCCGGAACAGTCTAGTTTCTTACAAACTTTGTTCTGTCGGCTGAATCCTTGCTTACCAAGCAATGCGGATCAAGCATATACTTGTAGATATCATTAATCATGTCGGCCAAACATGATTCATGCCTTCACAACCTTTATCATCAACAGTAACACATCCAGAAAGTAGTCTGATACTCTGTCAGTCAGTTCTTCCTCTGCTTTCACTGTCTCTCAGGAATCCGGTACTCAATTATTCATATCTTTTTCTTTGTCCATCACTGGAGGCTAAATCCTTGGAATATACCACTCAAGGTAGTCCTCTTGACTTCCCCAAATCCGCACTGTACCAAGACACTTCCTCTGAGAGATCCGGATCAATCTGTCGGACCTTGCCACATGCTCTGTTCTTGTTCACCGGACCACAACAATCTTTATTCTGACTTCCAGTAGAGACACATCATGACTTGCGGATATGTGGGATGACCTTTGTTGCCATCAATGACAACAACCATGAATCCATATAGTGTCTCTTGCCAATAGTTGGCCTACCAATTCTTTGGCATTTATTATATTTCTTGACATATCTTTTTACATATTTGTGCATGTAGGGCCAAAAATATCTAGTGCCAAGGATTTTATATGTTTTCCTTTTGTTTGAATAGTGCCCACTTGCTGGTTCATCATGACAGACTTTTAGAATATTATAGACTTTATCTTCTCATACACACCTACACTGAAAAAGGTTACATCCACATTTAAACAGTATAACATTTATCCATTTGAATGTTACACTTTTTAATAAGATTTTTCTTTTGTTTAGTAGAGAAGTTAGGTAGAAACTCCCCTATAGCTAAGTAATTTATTTTATCAGCAAACCATGGTGTATCTATAAAGACATCAAACAATTATTCATCAAAAAAGTTGTCCTTGATTGGTTCATGCTCATCTCTTGCAAGGTGTATTCTAGACAAGAAGTCAACAACAAAATTAGATTTCCCAATTTTATTAATTATTGTCATATTGAATTCTTGTAAATGAAAAAACCATCTTGTTTAGGGTAAAATTGGATTTTGTTAATCTTTTGTTGTTTAGATGTTAAAACCCTCCTTTCCACTAAACATTGGAGGATCTAGGGTCGAGTGGCGAGCACTATCATACCCTAGGTCACTTGTAAATGAAGGGAAACTTGAATTAGGGAATTAATTATCAATTTTTCCTTCTCTTATGTCCAAATAACCATTAAAACCTTAATTATGCAAATACAACAACAAATTGACGAAAGACAGAAAAAGCTCTTGCAGACGAGAGTAAAATAACAAATCACAGAATACCTATTTTCAGGGTTCCAAGGCAGAACAGTCAGAGACTAAGGTACGGACGCCCAAGTCCAAGGTACCTACTTTTTCAAGGAATTTGGACCATCTTCCGACACTGATCAGCCCTGTAACTTCTGTTTCCTAAGATCTGTCTGCAGAGGACACTGTTGCAGGTGCCCTAGTCCTAGAAGTGCTCCTTTGTCTGACTTTTCTTTAGATCCTGAATCCCTGATGTCTGCCAAGCCCTCCTGCAACTCCACTTTTTCTAGATGTGACACCTGTAACCTACAATCACAAGACTTGGTTTGGGGGTTGTGGTGTTTAGAGGTTTGCCTTAGTCAAACCCCAGAGGACACTTAAGTCTCTGAACACTATTGTCAGATAAAGAGGGCATGCCCTTGTGAGGCAGAGGCCAAAAACCAAAGGAATCATTGATAAAAACACAATGATATGTCACCTTGTAGTGAAGTTCTCATGGAGGAAGATGCTTTTCATGCCATGAGAAGATTGAAGCTCAAATCTACAAATATCAACACATAAAACATACAAGTCTGCTCTTGCAACACAATAGAAAGCCTTGAATCACCTTGAGAACACTTAAACATCACACTTGCTATCTAATTGAAAACTAGTTTACAAATGAATGCCTAAGCTTGCTTATATATGCAACTACAAGCTCTCCCGCTAAGAAATTAAAATTCAAACTTTACCGTGTTGGCAAAATAACCAAATAATGGTCATAAACTGACACCCAAAAATTAGGGCTACCCTAAAATAGGGTAGGACTAGGACGTGGGCACCCAAGTCCTCCCCCCTATTTTGGGTAGGGTATAGCTCAAGGGGTCCACCTAGGTCCTATTTGTCATTGAACCTAGGTCTCATTCCATCAGGATGCCAAAATATGAACTAAAATGTCCTAAATGCACTCTAAAGACCCAGGAGCTAAACCTTATGAGGGAAAAGCCCCCAAGGGGATATTTTTTGACATTACATTTAGCCCCCACTTTAATGTATGTATGAACGCGAGGCCCAGACATGCATTAAAGTAAGGTCACAAACACAGTAAACACACCAAGCACGGAGAAGACATGCCAATCGCATAAAAGACAGTAATAGGCATTCAAAATGTGAAGAAGACAGTTACAGTCACGCAGAACACGGAGTAATCAGTCAATGCATGGAAGACAGAAATGATATATTTTCTTTTCTTTTTCTCATATATATGAAATGCAAAAGCAAGTACTGGAAAGTAAACAAACCTCCCATAATACTGGATGCACTACCTTAAGGTATAGGTCATAGTATATATGGGGCAACACACACACAATACACGCAAAACCTCCCAAGATGCATGAAGCACTACTCAAAGGCACTGGTCTCTGCATATGGGACAACAAACATGCCACACAAAAAAGCATGCCAAAACACGCACACTTGAAGACACAGAGAAAACACAGCAGACAAGTGATGGAGTGTACCTATTTCTAGGTCCAACACCATCTTAGGCACATTACAGGCACACATCGATGATTGGGTTTCACCACAACAATCGCGGAAAACACGCTTAAGGGTTGAGTTAGTCATAGAACCACTTCCTGCCTCCGCAAAGGACTTTTTTAAAATGACAGGATGATGCAATTTGCTCTAAGAAATACACCATCCCCACCTCCTCAAAGGGCTTAAGAAAAAGGATATGCTCGATATCCCACCTCTGCAGAGGGCTTACATGATTGATTGATTGCAAACAAGCTCAAGATGCATGATGCACTACTCTGGGGTGCAAGTCTTTGCATTTGAGGTCAAACACATTACTAACATCTATAACAGACAACTTACCTTATATATGCCCCCACCTTAAGGTGGTTGATATCAGTTATCGATATCAAGCACATTAAGGTAGGAAGAAAAAACACAAGGGAACACCAACTTTCACAAAGCCCATGCCCCCCTGGAGGTGACATGTACTCTACGATCGCCAAATGTTCCCACAAACACATCCCTGCAAGGAATATGTTAGTGTCTAGAACATCATGATAAACAACAACATCAATGCATATGATTAACCACACAAAGAGCCAAGGTTATACAATGAATTTAGAGTTCAAGGATAACCAGGGGCTATATCATGAAGCTCTCTGAATCGAGTACCACCAAGGCCAGATTCAAAGGCAAACAAAGGTGCACAGAGCAACAGTATTGTTTAAGGTTTGTAAATGTGATTCAAACATCATTAAATTCACTACGCAGAAAGCATGAGTGCTTCCACTAGCCAAGCATCGGATAAGATATACAACCCCATCACCATATTAGGAACTAAGTCCATTTTTTTATTGCTCTCGAAAGGGACACTAGGTCTACATCAATATAAATTTTTATCATCATCCGTCTGCTAGATGGAAACACTAGAGGAAGGGAAACAATAAATAAGAGAGGAGAAAACAAGTGTCTTAGGGAGAATCACGTAGGAGGGTGCCCCCAAGTCACCAACCATGACGCTATGTCCGTAAGACACAACATAGAACAATGAAATCAGAGAGAGAAATTTAGAAGAATGATGATACAAATAGAAGAAGGTCACAATAGAGGTGGTCTCCTGGTATCTTGGACCTTACGAGAGAATCTGAGGTCATTCCAGGAGGCCTAAAAAACACATAATGCATCACGGGGGAAGCACATTACAACAGAAGTAAAAAATTAGAGATACTTACCTGTAGGGCCCCTTTCGGGCTAGAAGTTGTCTATAATCAAATCATCATTGTCATCTTCCCACTCCCTAATGTTGGAGGATAGTGGGACATACGGTACCATAGACAGGTTCGTATCTTGTTCATCGTTAGGATCATTATTGTTTGTTTGAATGTTAGGATCAATGTTTTCTTATTGAGAGGTAAGGTTTATAGCATATTCTTGTCTTCTTTTTCTTCTTTCTCTTGCTTTTCTATTTCATTTTGTTTTACCACTTATCTTTTGTAAGATAGGGCTATCCTCTTTCATAGGCTTTTGCAAATTAGAAGATGAAGCACTGGGATCAAACCTCACTTGTCGCGATGGAACACTTTGTTGTTGGCAATGACCTCCCGATCTTTGTAAGGATTTCAGGGGAGGAACCTTAGCATAGGGACCTTGTCCTTTTAGTCTAAAGTTCTCTTCACATGTGGGTTGTTCATCTTTTTTCATCTCTTGTGTAGGAGGACTAGGTACCGGATGTAATAGTTTCACCTTGTAATTTCTATAGCTCAAGAATGTAAAGTCTATTCATAGCTCTAATTTGTCTCTAGTATGTTTCTTGCAAAAGTAATCCAATGTGAAGTGTTGTTGTGTAATGGAAGGTTTGTATGTATTTCGATGAATGACATGCACTTGTCCATTCAAAGGAAATTTAACACATTTATAAATAGTTGAAAGGACCGCTTTCATGACTTTTAACCAAGGGATTCCAAGTTTTATGTAAAAGGTATTAGAATTGGGAGTAATATCAAACCATTTCTCAACTTGTTTCTCAAATACAGTTACTATCAATTATATCTTACCTAGTGGTTTCTTTAAAACTCCCGTATGTGTCTTAATCATCAAGCTCGAAGGGCTGTAAGGACCTTGTATTAATTGATTTGAAAAGAGGAATTTTTTAGTGGAAACATTAGTCATTCAATTAGGATCAATAAGAGTTCCCTCCACATTATTTCCCATTATCTGTATGGTGATATAAAGAGGTCCTTCAGAATCACTGGTTGTTCTATCATGAGGAGTGAAGACAATTTCAAGTTTAGGAGCCTTTCTTTTCATGTAAGGTCTATGAGGGAACCTATTGTTTCTGTTATAATTAGAGGCCATGTTTATATTCTCAAACCAATTCTGAATCAGATTTTGAAAGCTTTTCAAAATTGGTGCAAAAGACAAGAGCAAAAAATAGCCCATAATGCTTGATTTTTCGATACTTTTTCAATGCCAACGAATGAAACAAAGGATGTTGTACGGATTTTGATCGAGGAAAGAAATTTATATGTCTAATATCAGTCCAAAACATAAATATAATCACTCTCAACACACTCTTGATGCAAATCCAAGATAATGCCAAGTCAAAATATAGTGAAAATATGTCAAAATAGGCACTTTTTTCACCAAATTTCAATGCAAAAGAGCATAGAAAAGGGTGTTGTGAGGAAAATGATTATGGACAGAAAATAATATCAGAAATAATAGCCACTTTATGCTAAAATACCCAACACAACATGATTGTAGTGCCACTTAAGGTAAAACCCTAGTGAAAATATAGCAAAATATGCAATTTTTCACGATTTTTCAATTCCAATACCTAGAAAAAGGGGTGTTGTAAGGAATTTTAGGAGGTAAAGAAAATAATATCAATAATATCACTTACCTCAATCGATAAAATTGATCTCAACATGCTTGGAATGCAAACTAGGTCAAACCCTAGGGCCAAAATAGCTAAAATGTGTAGTTTTTCACCGAATTTTCACTACAAGAGCCCGTTAAAAGGGTGTTGTGAAGCATTTCATGAGGGGAATAAAATTATTACCCTGATAAAAGAAAATAATTCCAAAATATCCTTCACAACACACCTATAGTGCAAATTTAGAGAGTCGATAAGGTCGATTTTAGTAAAAATTGTTGTTTTTGAAGCTCTAGAGTTGAGATCTTGGAATAAAATTCTATGTAAATGATTTGAAGTCTGATTTATGATTAAATTTAATTAATCTTAGATCTTAAAATTATTTTCAATCCTTATGCAAAATGCCCATGCAAATTTAATGAAAATGCATCAAAATTGCTAGTTTTCGTTGAAATTTTCTATATAAAAATGCAAATTCACACTAAAATGCAAGACTAAAGCCAAATGAAAATTTTAATGAGCCTCTAAAATCAGTATAAAAATATGATAAAAGATTTTTCCTACATACCATAGATTTTGGAATTACTAGGTTATATAAAATTATCAAAATTTCCACAAAACCCTAGCAATTAAATGATGAAAATGCAATGTAAATTTCCAATTTTTTGGATTATTCTATAGTTTATATTAGATATAATACAAAAATCATGAATTAGAAAAATTTAGAAAGAATTGATGCAATTTAGTAAGTCAAACAATGTAATTTTTTTGTATTTTTCCAATTTTCAATTTTTTTGAATTTTTCTCAATGCAATGAAATAAATGACCAAAAGACTAAATGAAATCACACCAAATCTGAAGACAAACACTCAGCAAGTTGCAATTTAATTCCAATAACATGGGTTCACCAAAATGTTTGGGTAAAATTGGATTTTGTTAATCTTTTGTTGTTTAGATGTTAAAACCCTCCTTTCCACTAAACATTGGAGGATCTAGGGTTGAGTGGCGACACTATCATACCCTAGGTCACTTAAAAATGAAGGGAAACTTGAATTAGGGAATTAATTATCAATTTTTCCTTCTCTTATGTCCAAATAATGATTAAAACCCTAATTATGTAAATACGACAACAAATTGATGAAAGACAAAAAAAGCTTTGGCAAACGAGAGTAAAATAACAAATCATAGAATACCTATTTTTGGGGTTCTAAGCTAGAATAGTCAGGGACTAAGATGCGGGTGCCCAAGTCCAAGGTACCTACTTTTTCAAGGAATCTGGACCTCCTTCCAACACTGATCATCCCTGTAACTTCTGTTTCCTGAGATCTATCTGTGGAGGACACTATTACAGGTGCCCTAGTCCTAGAAGTGCTCCTTTGTCTGAATTTTCTTGAGATCCTAGATCCCTAATGTCTACCAAGTCCTCCTACAACTCCACTTTTTCTAGATGTGACACCTGTAACCTGCAATCACAAGACTTGGTTTGGGGGTTGTGGTGTTTAGAGGTTTGCCTCAGTCAAACCCCGAAGGACACTTAAGTCTCTGAACACCGTTGTCAGATAAAGAGGGTGTGCCCTTGTGAGGTAGAGGCCAAAAACCAAAGGAATCAATGATAAAAACACAATGATATATCACCTTGTAGTGAATCTCTCATGGAGGAAGATGCTCCTCATGCCACGAGAAGATTGCAGCTCAAATCTGCAAATATCAACACATAAAACATACAAGTATGCTCTTGCAACACAATAGAAAGCCTTGAATCACCTTGAGAACACTTAAACATCACACTTGCTATCTAATTGAAATTTATTTTACAAATGAATGCCTAAGCTTTCTTATATATGTAACTACAAGCTCTCCCGCCAAGAAATTAAAATTCAAACTTTACTATGTCGGCAAAATAACCAAATAACAGTCATAAACTGACACCCAAAAATTAGGGCTGCCCCAAAATATGGTAGGACTAGAATGTGGGCACCCAAGTCCTCCCCCTCTATTTTGGGTAGGGTACAGCTCAAGGGGTCCACGTAGGTCCTATTTGTCATGGAACCTAGGTCTCATTCCATTGAGATGCCAAAATTTGAACTAAAATGTCCTAAATGCACTCTAAAGACCTGGGAGCTAAACCTTATGAGGGAAAGGCCCCCAAGGGGACATTTTCTGACATTACACAACTAATAACACGTCTACTTACTATAGGTTTTAAAGACATAATGTAGGTTTGAAGAGAAACTGCATTCATCATGTTGGTTGTTTTAAATTCCCAACCTAATCTCAAAGGACAATCTAAAGAATAGCTAGTTCTAATAATGGATTTGCCTTGAGGGATTGGCCAATGAACAGGAAATGGGGTTTCAATCCTTTTCCTCTACACTTCAGGCTCTGCACTTCAGGCTCTGCAAAACCTAGGAGGGTGATCCTAACAGTATTTGACCTTGGATTTCTTTCTATTTCTCTCAAAATACTATTTCCTTAAATAGATATGTTCTCTCTAAAATATGCCAAAAAGAATTAATGATATGCTGAAGCAAATGGGCTAGATTCTCAGGATTTTAACATAAGTCTCTTGCAAGAGAACATTGAAAAACATTGCTAACCTAATATAGAAATGAAAATATTCTTTGATTTTTTATTATGAATGATCAGGGAGATTGTATCAAGATAAAAATCCTAAGAGATTGGTGCCTAGATCATGGGTCATAGAGTCAAAACAAATATAAATGAAACTAAGTATAACAATACATTTCTAGTTCATATAAATACTACAATGATGCATTACACCATTACACCTTGAATAGTTCAGAACTAATTCTACTTAAGAATCCCTACATACATTTACTATATTCAACATCATCCTTAAAGCATTAAATTTACTCTTTGAGTAAAAGTTATTAAGAAAGATATTCTTGCACAAGAAAGATTGTGAAGATGAACAAAAAATGATCTTTAATCAATTTGTATTCATTAATATGATAAAGAATACAACTGTGGGAGACAATATAGTTTGAACCCTGACAATATATTTAAAATGATGAGCTGGTATTGTACATGAAAGTCTATTCTCAAATAACACCTAGAAATAGAAAAACCTAGTCTATAACTATGTGTACTATGATACAAAAATTCTCCAAGATCATTGTTTAAGGCCCTAAATTCCCTTTTATAGAAACAAGGGAGCAGACAAGATTTAGGCCTAAAGATAGATGTCATATTTTCATTTGACAATTTTCCACCAACCAATAACAAGAATAATTGATCATGGGTTAGATATTTTACAGGAGCAGAAGTTGCTACATGTGTAGCCACAAATTAAGTTACCTTGGAAAGTGTGCATTGAAAGATGCCATAACAAACTCTGCCGACTTTTCTCCACTCTCTTCATTCTAACCGTTTAGAAAATTTGATGACACATATGAAGACAAGAAACAAGGAAACCACTACAAGACAAAAATGCTCTGTGTGAAATTGAAAATATCCTTGTGCTGATTTTGAACAAGAGAAAGATATTATAGAAGCATATTCTTATTTGAAAAAGAGGCAAATAACAAAATATCAAGTGTTATTCCTTTATAGATCAGGTAAATTGTTATACTTGTCATCCCAAGCCTTGTATTGTTCCTCTATAGGCCATTTGGGATGCTAGGAACTTAGTAATATGAGGTACATACTTATTATCATACTTGGCTAATATAGATTCAGCTTCCCTCACAAAATCCTTCATAAGATAACATGAATCCCACAATTTACTCGCACTCTTCCTAAAGAGGGCAATATCAATTATGTCATCTTTGCATATAAGAAAAGACATAATTGGAGTAATGGCCTCAAACTAAAAAACCCATATCTGGTATTGTTTGATCCCACCATCATCCCTTCTGATCTGAGGTATCAATCCTACTTTATCATTATTAAAATCTTTTATTATATCCAATGCCTTATCTTTAAGTTGGTTCACAAAACCCTGTAGTTCTCCAGCATCTTTTACTACAGTATATGTTGGCTTGATTTCCTTTGGGGCATCAAGCTCATGAGTTGATCCTTTGTGCATGCCAAGTAAAGAGGTAGTCCTTGGGATCCATTTATCAAACATGGGCATGGCTTTCTCCTTGTCCTTAGTAATTCTCTTGATAGCCATTGGTAATTTATAGTAACAACTATGGATATTCTCTATTTTTTCCATAATCTTTCCCATTAACAATCCCAATATAGTTGAAACAATATGTGTATTATCTACCTGCTGATCTTTCAAGGAGTCCTCAAAAATTTCTTCAAAATCCTTAAGCTACTTTCCTAGTTCCTCATTTTCTTTCTCTAAATTAGATTTTGATGGTGAAGAGGAAGAAGAACTAGCAACCATGGTTCCTGCATCCCTCACCACCAGTGCCATTAAAGAAGGAGTTGAACTTGATGCCTGTTATTGTTGCCTTTTTGCTTCCACCACCTTCAATTTGTGATATTCATGCACCAAACTCATATAATCTTCATGTAATTTATTATACATGTCTTGAAGAGTATCAGTGGTTGACTTATTGAATTTTGCAACCTCTACCACCATTGGTGCTGCTTCCAGAGAAGAAGTGTCAGATACTCTTTTAACATTAAGACTAATGGCTTATCAAGGTTGGGGGCTAAAGCCCAAATTGCCTGTGTTTCCCACTTTGGGTTAAATCCTGCACCTGACAATGTCATTGTAGATTCATCCTCTATAGAAAAGACCTCCTTATCTTGTCTCCTAATTGTGTCTAGGGCAATGACAAAGGCTATGTCCCATTCAGGGAGCAGAAAAATGCCACTTTCTCTAACCATTCTCTTGCCTTCTTCAGGAGTGATGTCCTTAACTTCTACTTTCATTTGTGTTAGTATCCTAAGGGATACTTCCTCTTGAGTTTCATGAGGAGACTTCTCCATTTCTTATTTTAATCTTCTTTTATACTCCTCTTTTCTACATCTCCATAGGAAATCAACAAACTCTTGAGAATTAATAAATTGATCATCTGTCATGAACCTTTGGCAGGTTGTAGCTCTCATATCATCTAAGATATCTCTTCCTTCAATGATAATGTTTGTCACTCTATCCAAAGGTGGCTACTCAGGTTAATTTCTCTTGGGAGAAGATATCTCCTGATTTATGTCATCCTCAATTATTTCCATCTCATCCTCCTCTTTAACTAGGTAGTCTACCAATGGCCCCTATTCAATCCTTCTCCTCTTTGGAGATGATTCCCTAGAAGGTGAATCTAAATCAACTATTTAAACAGAGGGAGAAGTCACTTGTTGCACTGGTGGAGAGGGCAGAGGAAGCTGAGTAAGTGGAGGTGCCTGTGGAACCTTCTCTTTAATTTCTACCTTTTTATCCTTCCTCTTGAATGTATACTTCAATTTCATATCACCTGAAGGTTGATATGATGGTCTCTCTTCTCCAATAGTTCCACGTCTTTATTTTTTACAGAAGCAACCTGCCCAATTATTTCATCAGTATGTGCTAAAATTGGCTTAATCTTGGTGATAGGGTGGTCAACACTTACATATGCCCCCTTGTAGGAAGGATTCTTCTTTCTCATCCTTTCCTCATACTTTAAAAACATTGTCCATCTTTATCTTCTCAATGCAACCTCCCTCTCATCAATAACATTTTTGATGACATCCTCAGAGTCATAAACCTGATGGGCAAAGGAAGATCTTTTAATGCTTTTGAGAGCACTTATGAAACCTTCAGGATCAAAACTCCTTGTACATTCTTGTTGTATTTTGAATACTTTTAACTTATCATTTAGCATGTCAAAACCCTCCCTGTTCATTTGGAAATCAGAAAAAACTATCAAAAAAGGGAAGAAAGAGCCTTTCTTCTGGTTTGCCAAATGAGTCTTTTTTGACTCAACAAGTTGCCAAATTACTTCTAAGAAACCAATTCTCAAAGGCACATACTTTGGTAATATATGTGGACCTATAGGGCACCCATAAACCCTCAAGACTATACACTCTTCGTGGAGAATGAAATCTCCCCAATTATGTCAAATATTTAAAGAAGGTTTTCTTATCCCAAGTCTCAAAAATTCTAGTACCTGAAGCGGGATTCTAGGCACATTTCCCTATAGGTAAGACAACACTTTGGCAACAAAATAATCTCTAAAAAACCCTGTAACTTGCATTGGAATCATGCGTATCCCAAATATGAGTCCAACATTGAACTGGAAGTGGGTTCCCCTATTTGTCAACCCGATTAATCATTAATCTTGGATCCCATTTCGCTCTCTCGTCATACAAATACATATGGCACAACAAGGAATACCATTGGAATTTCACTGCTTCCTTATTGTTCTTGATATTTACTAACTCTTTATGTATGTGGTCAGCTAAGCAAGAAGTAAAATCAAATTGAGAATTCACAGACACATGTTGAATATCAATAGCCATGTAGCTATATGCAATAGGAATCCTCTCCTTCTTATCTTCCCCCAATACTTGACACAATGCATAGTAGGTCATTGCAAAATAATTTTCAAAAGTTTCAAGTTTAAGGGGCTCAGATTCATTCTGTAGAATTTTGATAGATCTGTTGTTTGGATCCTTTTTCCTAGGTTTGGGTAGATGCACTATCCTATAGCTACTCCTATCTTGCAGATATTTCTTCTTAAAATCATCCAAATTTATGAGAGTGCTAGCAGCCATATTGAGTCCAAAGATATCAGAAATTGATTGTTTCCTAATTTCTACCAGAGGACCTCCACCAACTTCTCTTATTACCTTGGCAACCTCATCATACTAGGAGGCCATGTCCCTGAGTAAATCAATGTCCTCAAAGACATTGGTGACAACCAACTTTCCTTAGTCAAGTCTCCACACATTGGAAATTGAGGAGTGGGCATTCCTCTTGCCCCACCAATGGTGAAATAATTACCATCCTGGCATTGGGATATTAGCATCCTTACAACCATAGTATTTATCAACTAGCGATTCAGGGTCGTTGACTTTCATCTTTTGAGTAGAAGAACTAGGAAGTTGAGCTAAACGGTCTTCATGTAAAGCTCAGTTTTGAGAAGTGGAGGGGGCTTGGGCTCGTGGGGGAGCCATTTACAGATTAAGCTTGGGAAATAAGGTTTTCTTCTATTGCTTTAGGGTTTCTTCTTTTACACAATTCAAATAGCAGTTTAAACAAAAACTAGGGCAATTTAAACGAGGACTAGGGTAATTGGACAAATGATGATAATCTAGACTTAAAACAACTTCTCAGAAAGAAATACTAGAGTAAAACAATTTCATAAGACCAGTCAAATGTACGGGATACAATGTGTAGGCAACTTACCAAATTTTCACTTAGCAGACCTTAAATGGATGTTGGGAAGCTTTTGACGGCTACTAATTTCCTTGTCTCAATACTCTAGATGCTTGAATAAAATTGCAGGACAATGGAAATAGGACTTTAATAGAAAAAACTGTTAATTTCAAGGCTGAGAGTAGTCTTGTCCACCATTACTCCTAGACCATTCAAACCAGATTTTGTGATCACCTGTTCCTTAAAGTTTTGAATGTGAGTCGTTCAATCATGCAACAGCAGAGTAGATCGGATGGTGTTGATTTGTAAGAAAGATTTGACAATATTTGACCTACCTTGCGAAGACTACCAGACCAATCAGAACTCTCCACCTCACCCACCTTTATGATTCATCAAAAAGGTGTGTCATCTAAAGCTAACTCTTTTTATGCCACATGGTACCTTTCTGTCGTTTCATAGTTCAACAATGTATATTATTTTAATGTTCCATGGAATGGCAGAAAAGCTACAAGACATTCCAAGTGGCCATCACTTTGTAATATTCAAGCTGATGAAATGTAAATTGATAACAGGTGTTACCCTTCCGCACTTCCGCGAGTGGCTGGTGGGTCCTTCAAAAGAGTTTCGTGGAATGGCAGAAAGTCTGTAGGCTCACCACATAGCTTTCAAGGGACCTGCCAATGGGCCTTGTTGTATAAATGGATCGGGGCTCGGCATATGTCTTTCTTCCACTATTCTGTGACCAATTCTTTATTCCTAGAAAAACTACCTACAGAATGGCAGAACCAGGCAACATGCGCCATGTAGATCTGCTCAATGTTAACGGGCTGAAATAAAGCACATGCTCTTAAAACAACATTCATCTACTAGGGAAAAGGGGGCCATGAAACTCATTAATGGGTCGACTCAAAAGATAATCATATTGATAAAATTTTAAAACACAAGTGACAAGCAGTGGCAAAAAGACATGGGGTTGGTAAAGAACATAGCCTGATACATTAGGTTGTAACTTAAAGATCCTGACATAGGCTATAGGCAGTCAACTACCAAATATAACAAAAGTAACTTGTCACTCATATAATGCACTAGGGTTTAGGGTTTTATACCCTTAGGAATATTTTCAATACTCTAAATATAAAACCCTAGGGGACAGACTCTCAGATGAGGCACAATATTTGGGCAAAAATGCAGGAACCTAGAAAGTTTTACAGATTTCTACCATATCTTTTGCATGAACAAATCAAGGAGCACATCTATAGCTAACCAAGGTTTAAATTTGAAGTGTTTATTTGATTTTGATATAGTTTTTATTCCTTATTTCTTTAATTTGAAGTAGAGTTTTAGTATGAAGTTAGGAGCTTACATTATTGCTCTTTCATTGTTTCACATTTTAACATTGTTAGCACCAATTATCTAGCACCAGTAGAGGAAGATATATAGAGTGCAAAAAACATATGACAAGAACAATATTTAAGGGATGCCTTGATATGATTGGTGTAGCTATGTCAAATGTAAAATTATTGAAAATCTTCAAAATACTATTAGAAGCATCCTTCATAACTTTGAGTACTGGAAGTGTGCAAAGAATCCTTAGATCCCCTGGAGCAGTGACGACAGAGGGTTGTACTATCCCTACCTCTAAACAGTTATTTACTAAGAATTTTAAGTTTAGGTTGTCTAGTGGGGCCTCTGCCTCAAAAGCCAACATTAGGGACAAATCTTATTCTCGGCCTTCCTCAGGCAGGTCGCCTACCTAGAAATTGATTTTTACTAGTCATCAAGCTTACAAAACTAATGATGGAGTGGACATCATTCATACTGAGGAAGGAGTTCGTCTCAAAATCAAAAACCTAACCTTAGATGGGGCAGTGGCCAAGATGGAAAATGTCCTCATAGGTAAAGTCTTTGGCAGAAGGCCAAACATAGATATGATGAGAAAATGGGTCTCAAGAAAATGGGCCATAAAAGGAAATATTTCAATCTCTTCTTTACCTAAAGGTCTCTTCAGCTTCTCATTCTCATTAGCTGAAGATTGTTTAGGTATTTAACCCAAGGTCCGTGGTTTTTTGGGAAACAAATCCTGGCCCTTTGCAAGTGGTGTTCAGGTCTCAATCTAGAGGTAGCCCTATCTACCTCATCCTCCATGTGGGTGAGGCTCCCAGGGCTCCCCTTGGAGTTCTGGGATGATAAAAAAAACTACTACTAGTGCTAACTCCTTTGGTCATTTCTTAGCCCCGGTTAATGTAACTAAGAATCATAGTATATTTGTTTTTGCCAAGCTTTACATTAGTGTTGAAACTCATAAAGTTCTTCCCATGTCCATCATCCTTGACTCCAAGTTTGGGGAATGGACCCAAGAGATTGTTTATGAGAATGTGGTCCTATTTTGTCAAAACTATGATACTACAGGGCACCTGATCAATGCTTGCCAGAAGCCCTCTCAGGGACTAGCCCAAAAAGATAAAGGAAGGAGAAAACCTAGGAAGTCTCGAAATGAATAGCCCAGGACCAGAGCAGCTAGGCTTAAGACCTGATGATCCCATTAGAGGTTTCGAAGCCTCTACCTACAAGTTCCCCCAAGATGAAGGCCCCTTGCTTGAAGCTAATCTTTAACGCAAGGTCATTCATCAATAGGTAGACTGCCCCACCACTACTATGCCAGAGGTGGAGAGAGTCAGAACTAACACCCAGGGTAAGTTGTTGCTAGAGGAAAGTTTAGCCTCTCCCTGATGATTTCATAAATCAAGCAAGGAGATGGGGGTAGCTACTCAAGAGAAGGGCTCAACTAGTCCTAAAACCCCCTCTTCCAAGATAAGAGAGAATAGCCCACCTCTTTTAGAGAAAGGGAATAGGCAAACTACAAATGTTGGTAGAGATTCTAAACCAGGGAAGAAATCCTTGAGAGAAACTAGTTGAAGGGAAACAACCAGAGATATGACCAATGGTAAACAAAAGAATCTGGAGCAAGTGAGTTCCAAAAGAAATAAGAAATGATAATCATTTCTTGGAATGTAAGAGGGCTAAAGTGTCCCCACAAGCAGCACCTGCTCAAAAAATTTATCAAAGCTATGCGGCTAGACATTATTCATCTCCAAGAAACTAAGATGAATGTAGATGAATTCAAAAAACTAGGAAAAAACATATGGCCTTTTGCGAGTTTCAAAGATGAAAAGGTTGAGGGCGCTTCGGGGGGCCTAGTCACCATGTGGAAACCACAAGTCTTAAAGGGTTCTCTTATTACCAACAATAAAAACACCATCAATATAAGATTTAGAAGTATCAACAACAATATAGATTGGGTTCTAATGAATCTATATACACCCAACAACCTTGTTCAAAGGAGGACGTGTTGGGAAGAACTATTGTCTTCTAGGGGATCCTGGGTTGATAGCAACTGGATGATTGTTGGTGATTTCAATTCTCTTTTATATCCTTCTAATAAAATTTGAGGAGTGATGGACTTCTTAGCCAACATGATGGGGTTGGATAACTTCCTCCATTAGGGAGCTCTAGTGGATGTGGAGTTTGAAGGTTTCAACTATACTCAGTCCAACAAAAGAGAAGGCAACAAACTCATCCAAGTGAAGCTGGACAGAATCCTAATATCGTCTAATTGGGATATAATAGAGAAATTTAAGCTCAATAATATTTTACAATTTGGCTTAGATCACACCCCTCTCATCCTAAACTGGAACCTAGAATCTAAGAAAGTCTCTTATTCCTTTAGATTTGAGGCTATGTGGACCCGTCACCTAGATCTGCTCAAGTTGATAATAGATTGGTAAAACCAAAGAATAGATAGCTCAAATATGTACAGGGTTGTTCAAAAGCTTGAGCTGGTGAAACAAAAACTCAAAAGTTGGAATAAAAACTCTTTTGGTAATATATTTATCTAGAAACTAGATATTTAAGTCATAGTTGAAGAAGATACAGGGGGAAATGGATGCTAGCACCATCACCCAAGAAAGAAATGCTCTTGAAAAGATCCTTCTAAGTAAGTTGCACAATATAGTGGAGAAAGAAGAAATCTACTAGAAACAAAGGTCTAGAATTCAGTGGCTCAAAGAAGGTGATAAAAACACCAAATTATTCCATCAATTAGCAATGAAACACAGAAAAAGAAATAAGATATCTGAGCTTGTTCTTGAGAATGGGAACATAATAAAGGAGGAAATCCAAATTCAAGTGGAAGAGGTTAGCTACTTTGAGAGACTTCTGAATGCTGCCACCCCCAGCTACCTAAAGGGAATAGGATGTAGGCCCAAATGTTGGAAGTCATTCCTAACTCTCTATCCCAAGAAGATAACATGAATATGGCTAAGGAGGATACTAAGGAAGAGGTGAAAGGAGTTTTTTTTCTTCCTAGACCCCTACAAAGCTTCAGGGTCAGATGGTTTCCCCCTGGTCTTCTTCCAAGCCTACTAGGAGATAATTGGAAAGGATATCACTGCTACTGCCAAAGAATTCTTTCAACGAGGTAAAGTGCTAAAGGAAATCAACAACACCTTTATCATCCTTATTCCCAAGAGAGTGGGATCCAATACAATGTCTGAATTTTGACCCATCAGTCTTTGTAATATGCTCTACAAAATTTTCTCGAAGATGTTGGTCCTTAGAGTTCAACCTTTTTTAAGCAAATTCATTCACTCAAATCAAAAAGTATTTGTCCCCAGAAGACAAATCATGGATGCCATTATTACCATGCATGAGAACATCCACTCCATGGTTAGAAGCAATAAAGAGAGCATGATCCTAAAACTAGATATTTCAAAAGCCTATGACATGGTCTCCTAGCACTTTCTTGATAAAGTGCTAAACTAGTTTGGTTTTTAAGAGAAAAATCTAAATATGATGAGAAACTGTTACAACAATCCCACTTTCTCCATTTTGGTGGATGGTTCTCCTCAAGGGCACTTCAAATCTTTGAGAGGTCTAAGGCAAGGGGACCCTCTCTTGCCCTACTTATTCATCATAGCGGCTGAGGTTCTAGGAAGGACCATTGAGGATCGTGTCAAGAAAGGCAAGTTGAAAGGATTCAACCCAGCCTCTACTCTCCACCCTTCCTCCTGTCAACAATTTGTCGATAACACCATTTTTCTAGGGAAAGCTATGATTATGGAAAAAGACAAATGGAAAACCATCCTTAACAAATTTTCTTCAGTTTCAGGCCAACAAATCAATCTTGAAAAAAGTGGTATCTTCTTTTTTAACACCCATCCTAAACTACAGAAGCTTATTGCTAATGTCCTAACTTGCAAAATAAGAGAAATGCTATAGACATTTCTGGGAATGCCATTAGCTCATGGTAAACTCCCTAAGTCCTATTGGAATATTTTAATTGAAAAGATGCAGAAAAAACTTGTTGCCTGGAAGGGTGCTCTCCTTAGTCGTGTAGGTAAACTCCAACTCCTTTAAGCCTCCCTTTAGAGTACCCCAATGTATATTCTATCTTTATTCAAACTACCTAAGTACATTGCTGACAAAATAGAACAAATTCAAAGACACTTCCTCTGGAGTGGAATGGAGGAAAAGCAAAGAATGTCCCTGGTGGCTTGGGATGTTGTCTATACCCCTAAAAGGAAGGGAGGGCTAGGAGTTAGGAAGATCTCTATTCTTAATAAAGTCTTATTTGAAAATGTGGATGGAGGCTTATGTATTCTAATAATGATTGGGTGGATATAATGAGGGCAAAATATATGAATGGTAATGGGGGATCCTCCCTCATGAATATCCAGTTGCTGCCCTCAGGTTCCTTCATTTGGAACAATGTTGTTGAGTCCAAATCCACTCTCTCCCAGGGTCTCTATTGGCAGGTGGACAAGCAAAACAAAGTTAGGTTCTCAGAAGACTCCTAGATTTCTTACCCACCCTTGTATTATTACCCCATCTGCTCGGCCATCAAAGATACTCTACAGGAAAGAATGGGGATGTATGTCAACAATTATTGGAACATGGAAGGAGGTCAGGAGGTTTGGGAAATTACTCAGTCTGAGTTTGATTATTCACTAAATACAGCGGTTGATACCTTGCTAAAGCAACTCCAAAACCATAGATTCCATAGGAAATTCATGGAAGATAAAATAGTCTGGAAAGAAGACCATATTGGCAATTACATGGTAAAGTCTAGATACAACAACCTAGATAAGTCTTACAAGGATGGCTACAACTAGAGTCAAATATGGGAGAATAAGTCTATTCCCAAGGTCAAATTCTTCTGGTGGTCTATCAACCATAATAGAATCCTTTTTGTTAACAACCTCCAAAAATGAGGTTTCCATTTGGCCAACATGTGTCTACTTTGTGAGAAGGCTGAGGAGAATGTAGACCATTTGTTGTTCCACTGTAACTATGCATGGAAGACTAGGCAAAAAATCATGAGTAAATTCCTCCTCCCTTGGGTGTGGCAAGGAAAAGTGAAGGAAATTACAGAAAGTTGGGCTTCTCTGTTCAAACATCCTCTTATCACAAAGTTGTGGTGGCAGTCTTTACTACATGTTGTATGGGGGCTCTGTAGGGAAAGAAACAATAGAGTTTTTAGGGAAGAGAAGAAAAAGTGGAAGGTTTTAGCTAAGTTAATAAAACTCAGAATCATAGAAAATGTTAAAGTGTTAGACCTCAAAACTCCTAATCATAACCCCAATGAGTTGGAATATAAAATAGCTCAGAATAGGGGGCTTCAAGATAGACTCAGCAAAGCAAATCAAGACAAGAAGGTTATCAAAAGGAACACTCGTTGGTCCCCCCTAACACAAGTTGGATCAAACTTAACTTTGACGAGGATTCTAAAGGAAATCTTGGTCAAGCGAGAGGGGGTGGTCTCTTAAGGGACAACAAAGGTCAAGTGGTGGGAGCCTATGCAGATAAGTTGGGAGTTCAGACTTGTAATTTTGTGGAAGTCAGCATGGCTTTCCAAATAAAAATGGCTATCGACAAAGGCATAATGAACCTAGTAGTGGAGGGAGACTCTAAAAATATCCTCAATATGCTTCAATCTAAAGTTAAGCCATGTTGGTCCTTTAAAGACCTTATTGATATAAGTAAAAATTGGATATCAACTTTGAAGAAGGTGGATCTACATCACATTTATAGGGAAGGGAATGGGCTTGCTAATGCCCTAGCAAACCTTGGCACTAAAGTCAAAAACATAATTAGATGGAATGAGGGGGATAAGATCTTGGATCATATCAAAGCCATTATCAATAATGAAGGAAATAAATCCATATAAGGTTATGAGTACCTCTAGCAAGAAGAGGACCTCTCACATGAGGGAGGTTATTCAAAGGACTGAGAATAATTATGCTAAGTTAATTTTCAACCTTAGCATTAATCTTTCACACTACATTTTGTTACCTATCCTCACTACTATGGTTAGCTTTCATGTGGTGTTTGAAATTGTTGCTCTTGAGTTGTCTACCATGGGAGGGGATCTATTGCAAATGGAGCTGAGCAACCATGATATTTACAAGAATGATACCAATCTCTGGGAGATTCTAGAAAGGGGTCTTTTCGCCACTTATATCATGACTATGAATGGATTTGACACTCTACTTTCTCAAGAATTTGCCAACTCATGGAAAGCTGAAGTTGTCTATGTCAGGGGAATATCCTCTAGGGTGACAGAAGAACTCATTACATAGGAAATTCACATTACCGGTCTAAAAATGGAGGGTATTCGCATTCCCAAGAAGGTGAAAAGTAATTACTAGGAGGACATGCAAAGGTTTCTATAGGAGGGTGAGAAAGTGAATAGATTGCAGAATGGCTACTACCGGGATGACCTACCTGGAGTATGGAAGAGAGTAGCTGAGGTGCTTATGAGGCATGTTACTCTTGATGGTCATTTCAAATGTTTTCATGCATACTTGTTTCCACTACTCAATCATTTTCGTCATAATGTTCCAGTTTATTTTCCCTACTGGTTATTCACCTCTTTAGAGAACTTTGTTCAAAAGGTCCTGGTCAGGGAAAAAAACCCTCCCGCTCCACCAGGGGTTGATTTATGCTATATACAATTTTGAATTGTCTCTTACTCTTGCCCTTGCATTTAAGCCAAGGATCTACAATCCCTCACTTGTTGAGAAAGAGCTTGATGACCTCCCTGGTAGCAAGAAAACCCAATCCACTAAACCCTCAACCTCTGCTAAAAGCCCTATTAGAGTAGTTGAGACTACCCCTATAAAGGTCTCAAAAGAAACTCCTACTTTGGCCCAGACAAGCAAGAAGAAGAACAAGGTAACCTACCCCCTGAGTCAAGCCTTGAGAAAGAAATTTCCAATACTCCCAACAAAGACAAACAGAAGATTCAGATTGATTCCCCTATTCAGGGAGTGAAGGATAAAGGCAAAATAAAAGATCTAGTAAATTCCTTGACTGTTGTTGAATTACCCCACACATGCAATATGGATAAAGTCAAGGGAAAAGGAAATTTTTTAGAAACTGTTGACAAATAGAATCCCAAATGTTGGGCTCAAGACATTCCCCCTAAGGAGATTCAGTCCACCCCCACCCCTTGTAGCCCCTTTGTGACTACTCCCAACACTGAGAAGAGTGACTGTAAGTCCTGCCAGTAGCTGGTTGACAAGGTGGCTACGTTATACCAAGCTCTTGACCTTTAGAATCAAGTCCTCAAGTGGCAACTTGCCCAAATGCATCATGTGAAAGAAAAATCCAGCACCTTGAGGTAGTTTCTCAACTTGAAACCTCTGAGTGGCCAAAGGAAAATGCGGACGAATTGTGGTAGGAGGTTGAGAACCTAGCCAAGATGTTTGATAAATGGGAAAACATGGAAGAGGAATTAAACAAGATACAGATAAATCATGAGAGCATAAATAAAAACATGGAGGAAATAGTGGCCTTTAGCAAAGAAATAGTCAAGAACTCTGTCACAACGTTGTATGTGTTTCAAGCAGAAATGGAAAAAAGGAAGATGACCAAAGAAGGTAAAATAGGGACTTCTTCAGGTAAAAATATGCTGCAGTCTACTACAGGTCCTGCTAACAAGACTAGGGCCATAAGCAGAGACACCAAGGGTAAGGAGATATGCAAGGACTCCTCGAATGATCATAATAGGAAGGTACAGGAGAAATCTTTTGAAGATAAGCTAGAATTTTTGAATAGGGAATGACAGGCCATCGGCAACCTTAAGAATCTATCTAAGCAGTAAGGTTTCTACTACTGGTCTATTGCTAGCCTTTCTAGCAGTCGTTGGTTCTGTCTCTATTTTTTGCTGTTAGTTATACTTTTCTATGTTTTATTTTACTCCTTGTAGAACTTATACTATTCACCTTTTTGTCTTAATGTTATGGGTTCAGGCCCTTCCTGGTTATCTAATTCAAAACATTGAGTATGGCTAACTTTTTCCCAAATAAAAGTAGACGATGTAATTAATTCATCACACATACAAGGCCCCAATAATAACTTAAAATTCATGTCAAATATACATTAAAGAGTTGAGATAAGAGATGTACAAAATAATACATGGATATTATTATTTTGATTAATTGGGAATGAAACCATGTATTCCTAGACCAAGACTTGAATGTAGAACAACCATTGATAAGGTTAATCAAACAATAGGAGGGCTTTGTAATTCTTTGATTTTGAACTTGTAGTGAAAAGGCCCACCATTGGCTATTGAATGCTAAGTTGGCATTGTTGGGGACCACTTCAAATAATTTGCATTACCTTTCAAGGCCATGTATTATTTTATCAAGAGGACATGTCAGTTGGTGGGGCTTGAAGTAGCTTTATTTTATTCTAGATGATTAAAATATTAACCTTATTCCCTACTAAGGATTTAAAAAGAGATTTAAAGGCCCATGAAGATAAATTAATTGCTTGTGCATTTAATATTTGCATGCTTATTCCCTTTTCTATTATATTGACTGTGCTAGATCCATTTAGAGGAAACAATTCTATCCTTAGCTTTATATATGGTGTTTGGTGGTTTTCTTCAAGATGGATTCTTCTATAAATCAAAGAGTTTATCTAATTCCTTACAAATGGGAATCTATGGATGTCGGCAAGTATGATTGGATTAAGCTAGGAAAGGTCTTCATATTTGGTTCTTAAGTGGTTGAAGATGCTCTATATGTGGTGGTGGGATAAAATTAATTGTTAGAGTTTCTACAGAAGAATTTTTTAAGCCATATTGCCTTTGGTTTTTGATCCAATAGTATGGATATTATTTAGGATGTCAGTTTTGTGAATTTTTTTAAAAACTCATGTATTCCAGAGGAATTGGTTCCTATTATGAGACTTGATGGTGTTCTTGAGGATTATGACATGATGGTTGGTGATTGGGAATTTGAAGGGATATTTTCTCTATAATTACTATTAAAATATGAGGTTACTTAGTCTATCCTACATAGCACTAGGGTGGTTTGCTAGATAATTTCTTCTTGGCTTTAAAAAAAATGATCATCAGCTCTATAATTGCATCATAGGAAGGGCAAATGATGTGGTGAAGGAGCTTTTATTTCTATATAGGATGACTTTCTATGGTGTGGATGTTGGTATTAGTCATATTTTGCAACTTATTTTTGGTGATGACTATGAAATTTATAGCAACTGACTATTTTGGGGCTTCTTTCCATATTGTCTTCATCTATTATATCATCTATTTTTTGAATACTTATGATATGAGTAGGGTGATGGTTGTCTAGTTGATAGTCTCACTTGTTTTCTAGGGTATTATCTAGTTTAATGTCAATTTTTGTATGAGTACAAAGTTAAGAGGCCTTTTAGCCTTGGCTTATTTTTGGCTTTTTGGATTAATGATATTAGAGATGTGCCCATTCCTATATGTGGGAAATTTCTAACTTTTGTATATGCATTGGTTTTATATTTCAATATAATTAGCTCTTACTAGAAGATTTATTTTGAGGAAAGGGTTGGAGTATATCTTTGCTAATAATCAGCCTTATATTAATTTCTATTACAAGGGAATTGATATAAAAGACCTTCCTTAATTTTACTAAATCAAATATCTCTACATCTTGAAATTCCCACTTTTAGGGAATAAAAAAATGATTGAATGTAAAAGACAACTGAGAGGGGGGGTGAACCAGTTGTATTAGAATTTCAAACCCTCACAAACATTCAGATCCACATTAACCTTAAAATATGTTATGATGATTAAGCATGAAAAGCAAATAACTAAAACTAAATCATAACAACCACACACAAGAGAACACCATATTTTACATGGAAACCCCTAAAACATAAAAACCATGGTGAGGATTAGCTCACAATATAATGTAGTAGCAATACCAAATTACAAAAGGCTCACTGCTAGAGGACTCGTTGCCCAAAAGAGAGAACTTTCACTGTAGGTGGACTCACTGCCCACTGAGAAAGAAAGAAAGAAGAGAAGAGTGGCTCACTGTCAGGATTTGAACTGATATAATTGTATCTAACCTATGCATGGAGTTCAGTTCCAATGACACTCAATATCCATCACAACATCTTCACAGCAACACTAAAAATAGTAGACACCTTCTGCTCACTGCATCTAGTAGCCTAACACATGAAATCTCTTACTACATTGATCAAATTTGCATCATAAACATCATATCCTTCGCACACCCCTTTCATCCACGAATCCTTGACACTTATTTATATCATCATCAATCATGAAAACATTCTCCAAGGTCAACAACACAACTTAACCAATAAAATTCAAATTAGGTCTGGACCTAAACATTCTTGTGGAGGAAAGGAATGAATGCAAACCACATCACACCTTAGCATGGACCTAAATCCACTCTTGCATGCTTCAACACGATTTTACAATCAACGAAGCACAACTATAATTAGTGTAAACAACCAAGTCAATCAAACTTGAGTTAACACTATGGACTTTTAAGCACACACTTCCTCAAAGATAAACACACCTCGCGGATCTTACAAAAATCTTTAACACAATCTAGAAACATCCATGAACATCTTGAAGTCATCTAAAAACCAATAAATTTAACCCCAACAACTTTCACCTGAAGAAAGTTCACAATCTACTTACAAACAACACTATCAAACTCTGCTACACAAGAAATCACTTTCTGGAGCATCAAATCACAAACCTTTTGGATTGAAGATAGATAAGGACCTTATAATAAAACATCCAAAATTGTAACACTTGAAACCACTCTGCAGAGAAATGTGGAGCAAAACACTTTCTCCCAAACACACTGTAAACATTATCAAACACTGTTCTCAAACTGGTGAACACAACTCCCACTGCACAATGATTGAAGCACTAGATTCTAGATCTAGAATATTCAAGCACTTCTAAACAACATATCCAAACCACATACTCAGATCTCCAACACAAAAGAAATGCAGAGAAAAAACTCAAACAACACTCTATAATCCAGAAGACTTCTTCAACACACTGTTTCCATAATTAATCAAATTTTCTCAAAAGCACTTGGAAACCCAACAACTGAAGCATATCCTCAACATCTTCAGCACCTCTACAAAGCAACCAAATCACTTTTAGTAAGACAACTTAATCAAACAACAACAACAACCTCATCAGAAGACACAGTTGACACCAATGACAACACAAGCTTGTTGACATCAATGACAACATCAATTAGCACATACTTGCAACAATCTCCCCCTTTGTCATTGATGGTAACACATGATGTGAAAAACCATCATGATACAATTCTACACCAATCTTCTTTACTTGCTTACTCTCCCCCTTCCTTTTACACATCTTACTCTCTCTCTGATCACTGATCCTTTTCTTTTTTACATTGCTCTCTCTCTCCCCCTTTGACATCAATGGAAAAGGGTGACACAACTTTCCCTTTTCATGATACTGCACATTCTTGCACTATTCACTATTGCTCTAAACATCTTTTTCTTTCACTACTCTGAATACTCCCCCTAACTAAAACAATCATCGTGACCACTACCTACTCCCCCTGAAAGGTAGCCTCCAACATCAGTCCAGAAAAGAATGAACCTTGAAATCCACTGGACTGATGCATCTCCTTATGCATCTAGTTCAAGGAAGGAGGGGCAATAACCCCTAACTTCTTCTGTAGATACACAAATTTATCCTTAGAAAGAGCCTTAGTGAATATATCAGCAACCTGATCCTTTGTAGGCACATACTCAAGCTTCACTTCATTCTTTGCAACCTTCTCTCTCAAAAGTGATACCTAATTGAAATATGTTTTGTCCTTGAATGCATCACCAGATTCTTTGAAATGTTAATAGCACTTGTATTATCACAAAAAATAGAAATTGGCTCATCATACACAACTTTGATATCCTTCAAGGTTTGTTTCATCCACAAAACATGTGTACAAAAAGATGTTGCTGCAATGTATTCTTCCTTTGTAGTAGATAGAGATATTGAATATTTCTTTTTACTTAACCATGACACTACTCTACCACCAAGAAAGAATGCTCCACCACTTGTACTTTTCATGTGATCTACACAACCAACCCAATCTGCATCTGTATAAGCACTTAGAGTAAACTTAGTATCTTTTGGATACTACAAGCCATGATCAGAAGTGCCCTTTAAATATTTGAATATCCTCTTCACTATTATAACATGTGACTCTCAAGGATCTTCTTGAAATCTAGCCACAAGACAAACTGCATGCATAATATCTAGTCTAGTAGCAGTCAGATATAGTAATCCTCTAATCATTGATATGTACTTCCTCTGATCAGCCTTAGGAGATTCATCATTCTTTCTCAACTTACAACTAATAACCATAGGAGTACAAATTGGTTTAGAATATTCCATTCCAAACTTCTTTAACAACTCTTTTACATATTGTGACTAAGAAATGAAAATACCCTTATCTGTCTGATTGATCTGTAAGCCAAGAAAGAAATTCATTTATCCACACATTGACATTTCAAACTCTTTCTACATCTCATCTACAAAAATCTTACACATACCTTCATTTCCACCAAAAATTATGTCATCTACATACACTTCCACAATCTAAATTTGATCTCCACTTACTTTGATGTACAAATTGTTATCTGTGGAGCCTTTATTGAATCCTTGCTATAATAAGTACCTATCTAACCTTGCATACCAAGCTCTGGGAGCTTGCTTCAATCCACATAGTACCTTCTTCAACATGTAAACCATATCTAGCTTATTTGACAACTGAAATCCTTTTGGTTGCTCTATGTACACTTCCACTTCTAGTTCTCCATTCAAGAAAGAAGACTTCACATCTATTTGATATACTTTGAAATCCTTATGTGCTGCAAAAGCCAAAAACATACTAATGGCCTCCATTTTTGCCACTGGAGCATAAGTTTGCTCATAGTCTATTCCTTCCACTTGTGAGTAGCCTTTACATACAAGTCTTGCCTTATTTCTTACCACTTCTCCATTCTCATTCAATTTGTTCTAGAATACCCACTTAGTTCCAATCACATTTTTGTTCTCTGGTCTTGGGACAAGTTCCCAAGTCTGATTTTTCTCAATCTGCATTAGTGCCTCTTCCATAGCCTTGATCCAGTTCTCATCCTTGCATGCCTCAAGCACTATTTTAGGTTCAACTTTAGAAAGTAAACATAGATTTACCTGTTCTTCAGCAGCTCTGCTTCTTGTCAATATACATTTGCTCTTATCACCAATGATTTGGTCTTCAGTGTGATGCTTCTACACATACTTGGGAGCTTTAAAGATTCTTTCTGGAGCTTCTTGTTCTTCAACCTATACTTCATTTTCTTTAGTTTCTTCTTCTTCTCTGCAAGAAGACTCATCTAATTCATATTCATTAACCTCTAAAATATTCTGTATAGCTTCATCAACTTTGACATTCACACTTTCAACAATCTTTCTTAGCCTCTTGTTGTAGCACCGGTAAGATTTGCTTTTGTTAGAATACCCAAGAAAAATACCTTCATCACATCTTGCATTAAACTTTCTGAGTTCTTCATCTCTTCTGATATAACATTTGCTTCCAAAAACTTTAAAATATTTAATAGTAGGAATCCTTCCATACCATAGCTCATAGGGAGTCTTTGTGTCATTTGCCCTTACTTGTACTATGTTCTATATGTGGATAGCAGTATGAATTGCTTCTCTCTAGTAGACTTTTGGTAGGTCTTCTTCTTTGATCATTGTCCTTGCAGCTTCTTGAATAGTCTTGTTCTTTCTTTCAACCACTCTATTCTGTTGAGGAGTCCTAGGGGAAGATAAATGCCTCTTTATCCCATGATTCTCACAAAACATGTTAAACTCATTAGAAGTAAATTCTCCACCTCTATCAGACCTCAAGCATTTGATCTTCATATCCATTTCATTTTCAACCATTGCTTTAAAGGCTTTAAACTTATCTAGGGATTTTGATTGTTTCTTAAGAAAAGTGATCCATGTCATTCTAGAGCAATCAGCAATAAATAACATAAAATACTTGTCACCTTGAAAACTCCTTAATCTGGTAGGACCACAAAGATCTGTATGTACCAATTCCAACAGTTCGGTAGATGATTGATCCTTGACTTTGAAGCTTCTTCTTGTTTGCTTTACAATCTAACATTCCTTATAGATAGCATTGATGGGCTTTGTAATTTTTGGCAAATCTCTCATAGCTTGAACTGAACTTATCCTTACCAGGCTATCAAAATTGATGTGACACAATCTCCTATGCCATAGTGAACTCTCATTGATCTGAGTCATAAGGCAATAACTAACACCACCTTTGAGATGATAAACATTTCCACCTATCCTTTTTCTAGTAGCAATCGTTGTTTCAAAGCTTTTTCTGATCTCACAACCATCATCCTAAAGCATAAGATTGTAACCCTTGCTACACATATATCCAACACTCAAGAGATTATGCTTTAAATCTTTGACATAAAGAACATCATCAGTGTTATGCTTTCCATCAAAACTAATTGAACCTTTTTCCACAAATCTTAGCAGCTTCATCACCACCAAACCTAACTACTCCACCATCATATTTTTCAAGTTTAACAAACTTACTCTTATCACCTGTCATATGATTTGAGCATCCATTATCAATGATCCAGTAATCTTTTTCTTTCTAGCATGAAAATTAGACATTATAGTGCCTTCAGGGTTAGTACTTGCTTCTGGACCTTTTTCCTTCACACAGCTTCCAAAGTTAGCCGAAAGAGTTTCATCTCTTAGGGCTATGAATAAGCATTCATTATCATTATCATCCTCATAATTAGATTCGTCATCAGATATACTTGCATCTTCTCTAACATAGTAACTTTTCTTAACAATCTTACCTCTATTTTCCCTATTCTAAATTCTCAAAGCTCTGTCTAGACATCTTGAGGCATAATGACCTATTTTTCCACAACTAAAACATTTAAAAGGCAACTTACCACTGAACTTTCTAGTACCCTTTTTTATCCTTCTCACAAAGTTAGCTTCCACTTCATTAAGGTCTTCTGGATCTGATTCCACAGTCTTCTCCAATTTGCTAGCCTTAAAAGCAGACTCATCCTTTGCAGTTCCACTAGTTGTGCCAAACTCTCTTATTTCAAAAGTAGTTAGGGTTCCAAGCAACTGATCTTTGGTAAACTGATTCAAATTCTATAATTCTTCAATAGAAGAAACCTTATGACTGTATTCTTTAGGAAGAGGTCTGAGTACCTTCAATATCACTTATTTATCATCTATACTTCCACCAAGTTCGTTGATGTCATTGACAACTTTATCCACCTTTTGTAAGTAGCTTGTGATGTTTTCATCTTCAAACATTCGCATGGTCTCAAAAGTGAGCTTCAAGTTTTGCATTTTAGCTTGTTTGACCTTATCATCTCCTTCATAAACACTTTCCAACTTTTTCCAAATCTCATTAGCAGTCTGCAAATTCACAACTTTCACCAACTTAGAATTAGTAAGTCCTCTTAAGAGAGCATGTTTTGCCTTACCATCTATTTTCGTAGCTTTGATCTCATCTTCAATGCTTATGCCATTGTGAGGTACAGTGTAATTAGACCTTACGGGTTTCTAGATCTCATAACCAAGAGCAATTAGAAAGGCTTCCATCCTTACCTTCTAGAGAGCATAGTTTGATCCATCAAACAAGGGAATCTGCTTCTTGTGTGCCATCCTGGATCTACCTCAAGCTGTTAAGCTTTCTTCAAAGGAACCTTGCTCTGATACCAATTATTGAATGCACAAGACAACTGAGAGGGGGGTGAATCAGTTGTATCAAAATTTCAAACCTTCACAAACATTCAAATCCACATTAACCTTAAAACATGTTATGATGATTAAGCATGAAAAGCAAATAACTGAAACTAAATCATAAAAATACCACACACAAGAGAACACTAGATTTTACGTGGAAAACCCTAAAAAGAAAAAACCATGGTGAGGATTAGCTCACAATATAATGTAGTAGCAATACCAAATTACAAAAGTTTCACTACCCAAAAGAGAGAATGCTTACTGCAGGTGGACTCACTGCCCACTGAGAAAGAAAGAAATAAGAGAAGTGTGGCTCATTGTCAGGCTTTGAACAGATATAATTGCATCTAACCTATGCATGGAGTTCAGTTCCAATGACGCTCAATATCCATCACAACATCTTTGCAGCAACACTAAAAATAATAGACACCTTCTGCTCACTACATCTAGTAGCCTAACACATGAAAGCTCTTACTACACTGATCAAATTCACATCATAAACATCATAAACTTCAAGCACCCCTTTCATCCATGAATCCTTGACACTTATTTCTACCATCATCAATCATGAAAACATTCTCCAAGGTCGACAACACAACTTAACCCATAAAATTCAAATTAGGTCTAGACCTAAACATTCCCGTAGAGGAAAGGAATGAATGCAGACCACATCACGCCTTAGCATAGACCTAAATCCACTCTTACATGCTTCAACGTGCTTTTACAATCAACGAAGCACAACCACAATTAGTGTAAATAACCAAATCGGCTAAACTTGAGTTAACACTATGGACTTTTAAGAACACGCTTCCTCAAAGATAAACACACCTCACAGATCTTACAAAAAGCTTTAACACAATCTAGAAACATCCAAAAACATCTTGAAGTCAACTAAAAACCAACAAATTTAACCCCAACAACTTTCACCTAAAGAAAGTTCACAATCTGCTTACAAACAACACTGTCAAACTCTGCTACACAAGAAATCACTTTTTGAAGCATCAAATCACAAACCTTTTGGATTGAAGATAGATAAGGACCTTATAAGCAGATATCCAAAATTGCAACACTTAAAACCACTTTGCAGAGAAATATAGAGCAAAACACTTTCTACCAAACACACTACAAACACTATCAAACACTGTTCTCAAACTGGTGAACACAAATCCCACTGCACAATGATCCGGAGCACCAGATTCTAGATCTAGCATCTTCAAGCACTTCTAAACAACATATCCAAACCACATACTCAGATCTCCAACACAAAAGAAATGCGGAGCAAAATCTCGAACAGCACTCTGTAATCCAGAAGACTTCTTCAACACATTGTTTCCATAATTAATCAATTTTTCTCAAAAGTACTTGGAAACCCAACAACTGAAGCATATCCTCAACATCTTCAGCACCTCTATAAAGCAACCAAATCACTTTTAGCAAGACAAATTAATCAAACAACAACAACAACCTCATTAGAAGACACAGTTGACACCAATGACAACACAAGCTTGTTGACATCAATGACAACATCGATTAGCACATACTTGCAACAAAAACCCTTCTATTTCCTTGAATATCCATGAGAGGACTATCACTACAATGCCAAAAAAATCTCAAACAAAAATTGCACAACTAAATTAAACGAAAATGTTATTGCTAAAAAACATCATCCTTCCACTCGAAGTATTGCTAAATTAAATCAAAACCTTAATGATTTGCAAGGCTATCTTTTCACACAAAGTATGACACAAATCTTATTTAAGTTTTTGATTAAAGTGGTAAACAAGATTTGAAAGCTCCTAAACCTTTTAGAAAAGGAGGAACATCAACCTCAAATAAATCTGACCAACAACACAACTGCAACCTAGCTACCTAGAGAAACAAACCAAATTTTGAACGAATCTGGAACCAAACACTAACAATGTAACCAAAACTCAACACACTAGTAGCAAAGCTGTCAAACCAAAGACAAACATACAGACTTAACTATGCCATATGCTTTTCTAGCCAATCTCACACCCTTAATTTGAGTGTGGGATTGAGAGTTTGATTTTGGAATACCCTTCTTTTGTTGCACCAAGGTCTAGGAGACATCATTATCCATGTCCACAGAGTGAGGAGAGAGGGGAGGGAAATCCTCCTCAAAAACCCTACCCAAAGGAGAAACTCGAGAGGAATACTTGGCTGGAGAGGAAGACCACACAAATGTTATTTAAGTTAGTACAAATATTTTTATTTGTAATAATTCACCACTTAACTTACAAATTTATATTAATTAAAGTTTTAAATCACCATCACAATTATAAATTTATATTACTTTAGGTTTTAATTACCCTCTAAATTATAAATTTATTAAAGTTTAGCCTTAATTCACCACCTCATTTATAAATTTATGGGTGCTTCAACCTTAATTCACCACCTCAGTTAAAAAATTATGGGAAATTTAGCCTTAATTTGTCACCTCAAATTACAAAACTATCAGAAATCTAGCTACAAAACTATCAGAAATCTAGCCGTAATTTGCCACCTCAAGTAAAAAGTTATACAAAATTTAGCCTTCTTTCCGCACCTTAATTAATATTTTCATAGAAAATGTAGGTCCTCATTTGCCAAATTGATTAAAAACAAGAATGACTTTTCATTTCCCAATCACCCACAATTTATTTTTAAATTTATATTTTAACATAAAATAGCTACCCACTCTATCACTTTAGTTCAATTTTAGGAAAACAAATTGCTAAGAGGATTATGTCCCTACACAGGGGATTCACCAAACTTTCTATAAAACTTTATAGAGGCCAAAAAGGGACTATAGAATCTGACATCATGACAACATCATGGCCACCAATTACATTTTCTTAAGAGTTTTTAAAGCCTTTCAATAAATCCATTCTATTAATCTACTATATTCATAAATTCCACAATCCACATTTGGTTCAAGATTGTGTAGAGAAGGTTTACAACAAATTTATTGTGATCTACATAAGTAATTACAATATCTAATTGAATCACTTTGTCCTTTTTGCTTTAAAAAATTCCCTTTGTTTATACTACATTCGAAATATGTCATTATGGAACAAGCATAAAGTGTTCATGAAGTCACAAAATAACTGTAACACCAACTTTAATGTACCTTGTTTATATTTGCACATTATTTGTCTACTTTATCATGGCACTTTACATTACAAAAAAACTTTCTCAATGAATTCATCTTTTGTGTTTATATCTTGGCGGAAGATCGAACTTGCAACACAATCTCTAGCTGCAAGGAAGGCCAGATTCTCTTTAGCTTTTGTTTTTGCTTTAGAATATAGGGGAATGGAAAGTTGAATGCAATACACAATATTCGCATTATTGCTTTGGAGCCCCACTTTTCCACTATCGTTTGCTTTAATATTATTTACATGCTAAAAGCAAAACTCACATGTTGGTATGAAAAGCTCACCCTTTTCTATTTTGTAAAGCTCACCCTTTTCTATTTTGTAGTGGTAGAAAGCTAATCTCCAATTGCAATTCATAATTGTTTGTAAATTTGTTTCGTAGTCTTACTTTTCCACTAAAAGCAAACAACTTTGTCTTACTCCTTTCTAGTGTGCGAGAAGCAAAAGTCTATGCAATTTGCAATGTTTGTAAATTGCTTCAAACTTATACTTCTCCACCATTTTAAATAAAACTTAAAAAAAAAACTTTTAGGCTTCCCTTTTGCATAGTGGTGGAATTTCAGGTTTAGGGTACAAATGCATAGTTATCCTTAAAATTTGAAGTTTCCTAATATAATAATGATGGAAATACAAAGTCTAAATGCAATTTAATTTTTTTATAAATTTGTATGGGAGTTCCAAATTTCCATCATGTTGAATTAAAATGCTAGATGTATCTTAACTACAAACGTACATAAACTCCAAACACTTTGTGAGTTTTTTAAAATTTTAATTTTTTATCTAATTTTAATCACCTTAAATTATTTGAGACTTTTAGATGCATAAACCAACTTTTAGACTTCCACTCATGACTTCTATCCAATTTGTAGATGCAAAAAGTCATTATAATTTTGAATTCTCTTGACTAACACCCCATGTTGTCTTAGCAAAATGTGGACACCATTTTTATTTTGAACTTTTTGAGTCAAGAGTTTTGCCTTGTTTTGAGATGTTGGATTTGGCCTTGAATCTCTATTTTAAAAAAAATGCACCCGTCTTAGGAGCATGAAAGTGGTTTCATCTTTGAGGTCTTGGATTAGAGTCTAAGTGCTTAAAAAACTAAGTATTCAAGGTTAAATTTAAGTGTTTTATACAAGATAGAATTCTAGACTTTTGTATGTAGTGATGCATTTTAATAGATGGTCCCTCAACCTCTACCTTCCACTCAAAACACTCTTTAGTGTCTTCTTCTTGGGTTGCATGTTTGTAGGGTTCACTTAGAATCTTTATTCCTTCCAATAAAGTGGAGTTTTTTATCTTTCTCTACAAAATTACAAAATTTGCAAATTTAACCCCAAACCTCTGATTCCTCACACAAGACTAACCTCATAGAGGTTCAGACCTTTTAATACAAGCATGCAACTTTTTCAAATTGCAATTTTAGTTTTGAGCTTTGGTATTTTTTCAAAGTGGACTTTTTGAGGTCTACACCACTTTTGCATCTTCTTGCAATGGCCCATTTGACCTCTACTCTACATCCCTAATGATGCATTTATGGCAATTCCCATGTGTGTGTGAACCAATTTAAACCTTTGATAACCATCATTTTCACATTTTGTCTTTAAAAATTAAATTCTTTGAGCTTCCTCTATGCCCTTACAAATTCCAAATGTCATTTACATGCTTTTAATCGACTACTACCAACAACCAATTCCTACACCCATTATACCTACAAACATCTCAATGGTGAAGTTTTGAAAGTTAGGGTTTTAGCATTTAGCTAGTCCTCATCGTGTCACATTTAGCTTCTTCATTTCTAGGTATTTAATAAATCTATTATGCATGAATAAGTTGTTTTTTAAATCAATGCCCTTGTTATTAGGATTGGATCATTTAATCATCTCGTCTTTTAAATCCTAGGTTGTCTTTTTTGTTTCAAACATATTTAAAACCCTTGTGTTATTTTTGACCAATCATTTAGGGCTTTATTTCTAAGGATCCATTCACTTGATTCATGTCCTAGGTATAGTGTAGGGCAATTTCTAGTTTGAAACCTTGGAGGGTTCATGACATTTGGTCAATATGGTGTTTTCTACAACCACAATTTGAATCACTTATGTGTGCATGTTGTACATGGTTTATCTTTGCATTAATATAACTTTAACTTTTGATCTCTTTATATAAAGGTAGATTCCAAGAGCCTCTTTTACTTGTGACCACTTGGTAACAAATCATCATTCAACCTTTGAAGACCACCTATTTCTTAAATTGGTGGAGGTGTGGACCCTTTCCTTCCTTCTTATATTACATCCTTTCTATAAATGCAAGGATTCCAAGAGTACTCAATATTTGGGAATTGAAGATTTGGAAGGTCTTAGAGAGTCTAAATACATTCTCTTAGCTTGCACTTTTGACTGAACTTGTTAATTGGAAATCTCTATTAGGTTCTTGTAACATCAAAAATTGCATACCCTTGCAATTTCACACTATGTTTTGAGACCACTTTAGTGTCTTCTCCCATAGCATGTTTTTACATCCATTTTAGCCTTGAATTAGCCTTTTTCCCATAACCACACATGCTTTTGTGTTATGTTCAACCCTTTGTGTCCATGTGACCAAGAATCGAAGTTGCCTAGATGCAAGCACTTAGTATGGATGGTCATGTAGTGCGCTAGTGTCTTGTGTCTATGTGGCACCAAGTGACCATTTCTAGGTGTTACTGGCCACCTCTAGTAACGATTCAAGATTCTAATAACACCTCTTCGCTGCTCAAAATGTCTCTATTTGACTCTATATTTGGGTTTTCCCTATCATGGTGATTTTTGAATTTTGCTTTTCATTCTCATGCATTCTATGGCGAACTCTCTTATCTCCACAACTTGTGAACTCTCATGAAGATTTGGCTCTCTTGGTGATCTTCTACATCTCTTTCTTGTGCTTCCTCAAGTATCCATTGTAGTTGTACTCTTTTGGTGCATGTTTATGTGAGTTCTTGGAGGATTTTGTGCTCTCTTTCATAGGGTTTTCTGAAACTATTACTTTATTGCTAAGCTACTCCAGTTGGGCAGATTGTGCTTCCTCTACAGTTGATTAAGTTGCATATTGATCTCTTAGATTTCATTGCATTTGTGTAACCCCATTGTTTAAAGATTGCATTCTGTGGTTACATTTCATTTTCCTTCATATCTTCATGGTTATTTGCACTGGTTTTCTCACTAAGGCTTTAGTAGATTAGGTTGTTTTACAAGTTTCATTTTTCACTCCTATTTATTTCTTAGATACACTTATGATGTAAGAGCACACACATACTCTTTTTCAAATTTTCTTCGTCCTTGTTGCTCATGGAGGTTGAAAGACCAAAGTAGGGGCTTGACCTAAAGGCAAGCTCCTTAGAATCCCAACAATTTTTCCCTTGTCCTTAGTAGAAGGTATTTTGAGGAGAGATATTCAAATGCATAGAGGTTTTGTGATATTTATTCTCTTCTTTCATTAGTCTTTCATTTTGTTAGATTTAATTGAATATTCACATTATTTTCTTATTTGGTGTCAACTAGAGATTATTGGGTAGTTTCTTGTTTGTTGATTGTGTTGTACAAATATCTAAAAGTCATGCAAAATTCATTCTTTTTTTTTTTGGACTTTGAGGATGCCAATGGCATGTGTAGATGTCCCCATGGTGCACTGTCATTTGGGATAGTGAGCTCCATTCTTTGGTACCAAGTTCTATTATTTCTCTTTTTATTTATGTACTTCAAATTTTAAAATTCAATTTGCAATAGCATATTTCTAGCATTCTATTAGTTTATCTTTCCTTCAATAAATTAGTTTAGTTAATTTTCATTCCTTCTTAGTGCAAAGTGGGCCTACCTATTGATGTTAGTCTATCTAGGGACTTAGATAGCATAAAACTAGATAAGACTCTAGTGTAGTTGTAGTGAAAAGTTCCCTTGATTGACATGTTTGATCAAGGTGTAATTTTTCCTCATCTACATTTTGGTGAACCCGATGCTCTATCACACTTAAACATTTTCTTTGTTGTTGTGGTTCACCCTACATTTTGGTGAACCCACTAAATTTAAACTTTTAAACATTATCTCAAGCATTTAAATAAAAGCAAATTTATTTTCATCACATTGTACTATGTTTTGTAAACCCAAAGCTCTATTTATGAGCTTCACAGTCAAATCCTCTAATTCTCAACATATTGTTCAAAAAATTTTATTCCATCTTTCTATAATGGCTCAATCTAGCAATGCCCTTAACACTTTAATTTTTTTAGCCCTAGTTCGTGTAAACTTCTCTTTTGATTCAATAACTATTCCTTCTTCTTTCACCACTGTTCCAATGACTAGTTTCCATGATGCGGAGACCACTTTCGATCATGAGGCCGCATTAGGCTATGTCCCACCATAGTAGATTCATAGCTAGATCACCATTCTGACATCCCTACTGATATATATGAGGGTCCTCTTTACATTGTTACCGAGGTTAATGGGAAACATGTTAAGGGTGTCCTAATTAACCCTACTTTCTTGGTAAATGTTATTATAGAGGAATTTCTATATATCAATGAATTGTATAAATATGTGTACAAGCATTCAAAGGTCTATATATGGTGTCATGATGGGATATCCCACCCCACCCTTGGTTTGATCACCTTTGCTATCTAGGTAGGACCCAAAACCCTTAATGTGTCTTTCTCAATCATTCCTACTATGGATCACTTTCATTTAAGGCTAAGCCACCTATGGTTTTTTGTGATGAAAGCAATCCCCTCTATAGTCCATAAGTGCCTAAAGTTTCCTCATGATGGCATTGTGCATACAATCTTCCATAGCAGATTTAAGCCTCTTGCCACATGCGGGGAATATTTTCCTTAAACTACTTCTAACCAACCTGGAAAATCCTCTCCATCCATGCAATGACTTCTTTTTCCTATCATACCAGAAGTTCAAAGGCCCTTGGATTGCACAATTTTCTGTTGGCCCTTCTTCTTTGTCTCTGATGGCCACTTTGCCCTCAATCACCTTACCTTCATAGGTTCCTTTAGTTCCTTCTACTTCTTCCCAAGTAGTTAAAGGAAAGTAGCTCGTGTAGAGTGTGCCACCATGTCCTCGTACTCTTGGTTTGTACTTGGAGGTTCCACCTTTAGTTTCCTACTTGAGACCTAAAGGTCCACTAGTAGTACAACCTTGTGCACCACGTGCTCCTATGATTTCTCAACCTCTAGAAATTTCTTCTATTCCTCCTACCTCTTTGGCAGCATGAGGAAAGCAATATGTGCTAAGGAATCCTCCCTCCCCTATGAATCCTCAACCTTTAGTGGCTACTCCTATTCCTCCTACCTCTTCAGTGGCATGACGAAAGTAGCCCACATCATAGGATCCCCTCCTCCCCCTATGGTTTCAAAGCTTCTGGTGGTCCCTTCTATTTCTCCTCCTATCCCTGAGAAAAGGATGAAAAGGAACACATGTTGGGAGACCCCTAGGTTACTTTAGTAGAAGCCTTGTCTTGCACATGATGCAACTGGCTTGCAAGAGATTACAAACATCAATAACATGTTGTAGCTCAAGCACATGCTTCTGATGCTGAGTCTCTACATGAACCCCTTGTAGCTAAAACTTGAGGTTTCCCCTCCTTTAGATCCTCAACCTCCTCTTTCTCATCCTACCTCTCTCCTATCCCTGACTCCCTCCTCTTCTTCGTTGGACATAGATGAACATCACTCTAAAATGATGCAAGTAGTCTTGGCTCCTTATATGGAGAGTCCCATCCTCCCTTCTATCCCCAACATACCACACTTTTCTGAACCCCTAGCTCTTCCCAATGTCACTATTATTTCTAGTACCAATTTGTCTACTCTAGTCCCATTGTAGTGATCTTGACATGTAGTCTTCCCTGGTATCCTCTACCCTTCTACCATTTATATTGAAATTTCACATCTGTCACCAAAGTATAAACTTGAGCACTACCCCACCCCTCCATTTCACAAGCCAAAGTGCATTCCATCCACCTCCTCTAAGCCCTTCTGCATCAATTCTTCTAGTTGTGGATGACCTTCCTCCACCCATGACTCTCAGTGCTCACATTTCTACTAAAAGCACTAATGCGCCACGTCTAGTTTAGTATTCTAATTTTCATTCAAATGAGTCCTCCCATGTAGAGTGAATATTTGAATCTATTAGATATCCCTTCATTGTCTATGATTTTTACTCAATCATTGACAATCGGTTTGACTAGTGCTTAGGAGGATATTTCTCCCACTCATGATCCTTTGCACTTAGTTCTCAAGGATTCCATTTGTACCACTCTTAATTTGGTCCCTTTATCAGCTCTTCCATCATCCCCTTATGATAATTAAGATTGGGACTTGGATGATCTAATGATGCACGACCCATTAGGGATATACCTTCCTCTCATGTCTTTATATGTGTTTGCATGCTTGATCATAAGATTTCCCCCATGAATGTGATTTTCATGTGTTTGTTAGTTCTACTTGGAGGACCCACAATGCCCTTGTAGACACATGGATACATGAGGAATGAAAATGTTGTGACATTGTTCTATTTATCTCTACATTCTTCTATTTGTCAATTACTTGATTATTTTAAAATTTTGGGGATGATGCAAAGTGTTGGAAGATTTAGCTTCCTTCCATGTTGACCCAAAAATTTTATTTTTATTTGTCTTCTTGTGACATTCTTCATGTGTGCTCATAGTTCTATGTGCTTGGGGTATGATGACGATTCTTTCAGTTGTCCCTTAGTGATTCCCCTCCCAAATTCATATTGATGGTCTCAAAGCATGTATATCCCTTTATGTTCTTCATGATGTTTCTTATTTTATGTGACATGTGTTTGCATTGCTCGGTGTCATACCCTGCTTACATGATCTTTTGTGTATCATGCCTATAGCATCACCTTTTTGGTGCCTCTTTTTGGGGTTGTTCTTGTTTTTCTAGTAAAATCTTTGGGAAAATATTTTCCTATATATGTTTCCTAAACCTCTCTTCCCCTTCTCTACCTTAAAATTAATTGCATGTTGATGTTTAAATATGCAATTATTTTAAGGTGGGGGCATAATTTCACATTTTACACTTTTCACACCACATTGATGGTACACTCTCAGTAGTGCTTACTCTTGGTAGCATTTGTAGCTTGTGGTCCTGAGAAGATACATTTGCTTGGCCTAACCACAATTTTCAGCTACTCGTTTTAGCACTCTTTATGAGTAACGTAACAATGCAGTTTGTTAGTCCTAGTGGCCCACAAGAGTTTGGTATGGTTCCCATCCCTCATAGTGTGCTATCCCTAGAACCATACTAGGCATCCTTCTACATCTCAAAGTGTGCTAGAAATGCCCCTTTTATATTCATTTCTTTCTTTTTCTTATGTGTAATGTGTGTTATCCCGTTATAGATTTTGTACAATGTGTATTAGATTATATGGTTTGCTAACCTTGATGTTTGGGTAAACCATATCCAATCTAATCCCTTTAGAATAATTTATATATATGTGTGTGTGTGTGTGTGTGTGTGTGGTTCTAACATTTCCTCTTGTATAGGTTTTATTGTTGAACACTGTGGTTTTATAGGTTCTTGGCCTAGGGGCTCCACTCCTTCGCATGAAAAACTCTCTGTGGCCTCTACAATATCCTTTTTTGAGGTAATACTTGTGATGTTATTTCCTTTTCTACTTAAGCATGCATATTCACATAGTGTCATAAGCCTACTAAAGTGGGGGCTAAATGTAATGTCAAAAATTGCATACCCTTGCAACTTCATGCTACATTTTGCAACCACTTTAGCCTTCGCTCCCTTAGCATGTTTTTATGTTCATTTTAGCCTTGCATTAGCCTTTTTCTAATAACCACACATGCTTTTATGCTATGTTCAACCATTGGTGTTTATTTTTATGAAATTTTTTTTAATGCTTTGTTTATCTCATTGTCCAATGGTGTTCCATGTGACTAGGAACTGAACTTACCTGGACATGAGCACTTAGCACAGACATTCGTGTGGTGCACTTGAATCCTATGTCTATGTGGTTCTAGGTGACTATTTTTGGGAATTACTAGCCACCTCTAATGATGATTTAAGATTAATGCCTCTTCGCCACTCAAAACATCTCTGTCTGACTCCATCTTTGAGTTTTCCCTATCATGTGGTGATTTTTGAATTTTACTTTTCATTCTCATGCATTCTATGGTTAACTCTCTTAGCTCTGCAACTTGTTGTGAACTCTCATGAAGATTTGGCTCTCTTGGTGATCTCCTACAACTCTTTCTTATGCTTCCTCAAGTCTCCATTATATTTGTATTCTTTTTGTGCATGTTTATGTGAGTTCTTGCAAGATTTTGTGCTTTCTTTTGTAGGGTTTTATGAAAATATTACTTGCTGGATAGGCTAATCAAGTTGGGTAGATTGTGCTTCCTATACAAGTGATCGATTTTCATATTATTCTCTTAGATTTCATTGAATTTGTATAACCCCATTGTTTGAAGATTACACTGTGTGGTTACATTTTATTTTCCTTCATATCTTCATGGTTATTTGTACTGGTTTTCTTACTTAGCCTTGAGTAGATTAGTTTGTATGCAAGTTTCATTTGTCACTACTATTTATTTCTTAGATACACTTAAGAAGTAAAAGCACACATATAGTCTTTTTGAAGATTTATTCATCCTTGTTGTTTGTGGAGATCGAAAGACCAAAGCAAGGGCTTGACCTAAAGGCAAGATCCTTAGCAGCCCAAAAAAATTTCCCTTGTCCTTAGCAAAAGGTATTTTGAGGTATTTCTACTAAAACAACATGCTCGGGTTTGCTTTTGGGTCACAACGAGGATTTTTAGGGTGCAACCTAGTTTTTTTAGCTTTATGAACAAAATAGCATGATTACATTATTTAAATACATAACCCAATTGTGTTTTATAACATGATCATGTTATGCATTTAAATAACATGATCACATTTTATAATAAAATATCACAATTACATTTTAAAATGTGATCATTTTATGGCTTGGTATTTACCAAGCCATAACATGATCATGTTATGTATATTTAAAAATAATATGGTTGTGTTATTGACAAAATCACTTATTTGGTCAATTTTTTGTTCGCCACTTAGATACACTCACCGAAGCCTTGAACTTCAAAAATTACTAATGCTTTGCATGTAGGTTAATTGTTAAAGCTTTAAAATAATGAAGCTTCACATTTTTATTTTCTAATGGAATTAATTTTTTTGTGTTTTGTGTTTTCATGACTTAAACCATGTATCCCCTCTTCTCACAACTTTGGGTGACCTTGAAGATCAAAAGTGGTTTAGTTCACTTGTGTAGCCTAAAGATTGAGTGTGTATGCTCTTCCCTCGCATGATTTTATAATCTTGGGAATCAAAAACATGCATCTCTTCCTTTTATAATTTTTAATAGGTGGGCCTAGTTTGGATTTCATCACCAAGTGTTGACCCGAACCCATGTGTTCTGGTATAAATTAGGGAAAGAATTGAAAGACTCTCCCTGTGGGGTGCATTTGTCATTTGGATAAGTTAGAAAGAAGTTTTATATATTTGTAAGTGAAGGAGGAGAGTGGGTCACCCTATCAAATTAAGCCATTAGACATACACCCTAATTTCATAAACTTGGGCCTCATGTACCTTTGATTATAAAGAGGACTTCCCTAGTTGAACCTATACAGTCCTAGCTTAGGAACCTTTCAACCATTTGGTCTTTGTGATGCACCGCTAAGTGGTTAGTCATAAATGGGATATTAGTCCATATATGCTCTCCTATTGCATATTAAGGTGATCTTGATGATCAAAAGTGATTAGTGTGCCAATAAAATGGACGATATTATCTATGACCAAGTCTAGGTATAATTGTGACTTCATGACACCAAACACTCCACTTCAATAGTTAGGTTGTTCATATGTTTACTTTTTCTTTCACCTTTTTCCAAACCTATGTGAAATCCAAGATCCAAACAAGTAAAATCCAAATCCTAACCAAAACAAGCATCATGGACCCTTGGTTCAACAAGTTCGTTGAGAAAGCTAGAACCCCATCCAAAATCCAAACAAAAATCATTGTAATTACAAATCCATTATACAAATCTAAGAACCCCTTTGAACATGATGATGATGATAGTATTTTAGATCAAGAAGAATATATCAATGATACCTTTGATGACATTATTTCAAGCAAGATTTCCATAGGCTTTAATTGTCTAATCATGAACAACCAAGAGCCTTTAGACCAAGAACCTCTTATCACTAGCTACCCCTTAAATACAAATCAAATACCTATTGGTCATCCTTTTAGTGGCATTCACAAGGGAAACAACACTCTATCCCAAGGCCCTCATAGCCCATCCGTATCTAAACTCCCAACCTTACGCGAGAAACTAGTAACCTCCACCTCCTATGTAAATTCTTCATCCTAAAAGTATCTTCAATCTAATCAATCCCATAAATCCAACCACCAATCATGTCAAAAATATAATCCACAATCTAATCCTATCTCATAACAATCTACAATGATAGCTTTCCTCCAAAGACTGCTAGCCAAAAATCCTAACCAAAATAGCAACAACAAAGTTATGGAGTCATCCAAAATCACTTATCCAATTCCTCCCCCCCTCTTTCATTAATACAAGTGTAGTGTTAATAATGAATTCACCAACCCAAATCCTATCAAGAATTTCCAAGATCCTCCTAAAGACATCACCCTTGCAAGCCAACCTAGGTGGAAAAATAAATGCTAACATTTTTAAAGGTCTGTCAAATCCAAAATCCACAAGATCCATAAAACTCATAAGAGTCAAAGAACCCTCACCAATCTATGCACAAAAATAGAGGATTATATCCACACATTAATCACTAAAGGAGATGTTGTAAAACAACACTCATCCATATTATTGACAAAGCAAATAAAGATATGTCAAGAGCTTATTCCAAAGCATGCCCAAAATTTTCCCCAACCAAATCAAGATTCAAGCACCCAAGCTAGTCCCTTTCATGATCCAATACTCTCAAGGTCAAATCATCGACATTAATTCCATCCTCAAACCACAATCCTATCACCTAGGTTCAACCACCTTTGTTTGAGTTGGTCTTCTCATAGAAGAGCAAATTATAACTACCACTAATTCTTGCCTATCTAAAGATGGATTTTTTTCTTGTGTCTAAAGTGACAAGTATCCTATTTCAAATTGAATGTTTCAAATCATTAAATATCAAGGTTAAGGATAAGGTCTTGATGAGCAAGGAATCTTGAAGCCCATACATGTTAATGCAAATCAAGGATTTCATGGTATTGACTATAAATATCAAGATGAACAATCTAAAGTTGTTGATAACACCTACCACAAATTATAAAGAGACTTCTTCCAAAAGCAAATTTGGTTCCTTCAATGGACACCACTAACTGATGAGGAGCATCTGGGTCCACAAGTGATCCTACATCACCCAAAAATATATTCAATTGTATTTCTTTGTTTTGGTTTGTTTTGGTGGTTTCAGGCATCTCTTCATGTTCAAAGAACTTTTACATACTCAAAATTGCAAAATTGGAGTTGTCGCATTTGCACAGTTTTCACGCACTGAAGGTAGTTTTGTGAAAACAATTAATTCTTGAAATTGGTAAAGGTTGGAGAAAAATTCTTTCAAGGGAATTTTTTAAGTGCATTTCACTAAATGTGGTGAAGGTTTTGTGGCAAAATTCCTCACGGTTTTTCGAGAAATTAATTTTCTCTCACTTCGTGGGTATTTTTTCAAGAAATTTAAATTTGAGAAATTCATGAAGGCTATGGGAAAAATGGCCTTTCTGGAGTCTTCATGGGGCCATTCTTCACATCCTCACCAGTTTTCAAAAGAATATACGCATTCTGGCAAAAGTTATGTAAAAATTCACTCTCCAGCACCCGCTCTTGCATATTTCAAAGCCGTCAAATTTGACTATCTCACTTTGCCAAAGTATTAAAGGGACTAAGGTAATAAATTACAGACTTAATTTCATTCTTTTATTGTAATTCCATGTACAAAAGTGTAGAAGGTGTTTCAAACAAAAATAATAGCAGAAATAAAGTTATGGCGCCTAAAATTAGTATGAAATGCCTCATTTGAGGCAGCGCCAAACTGGAGGATGTAACAATAGTTATAATTGCAATTCTTCCAAAAAATTTAGTCATATGAGGCACCTTAGCTTGAAGGATAAGTCGGGAGTTAAAAACTAATAATAGATGCAGATTTAAAGGGGAAAAAGATGCCTTTGGAGGGAAAGAAAACACATTTTGTGGAAACAGAAGGATTTTTTTTTTGGTGGTGCTCAATTTTAGGTAATGAGGCTGCATATTTAAAACATGTTTTATGATAGTTTTGAATAACAAGGAAAGTGAAAGGCTTTGAAGAGATTCCTGATGGAGGCACTAATATTCAGTCTTGGTTTTGGAATAAACTTGCTAGTAAATAGGCATTAAAGAATCTCTGCAGACACTTGGTTCATCTGATAGATAACTTCTAAAGTGAAGTTTCCAAAGAGGGGTTGCTAAGGCTGGAGGAGCGAGTATGGGAGTGTTGAAATCATTTGAGGTGCCTAGTTTGTGAATGAAGTTGCAGAATTTAATACAAAGAATATACATAATTAAAATAAAAGGAGGGTCCATGCCAAAATATGAGATGAATATGTATGTGGATGAAATAAAATCTAAAAAGGTATGTGTGTGTGGTTGTGTGAGTTTATTTTGCTGGAGAAAAAGAAAAGAGTTTGAGCAGTGAAGAATGCATGTAGTTCATAGTGGATATGTTTCATTTTCAATAAATATATATTTCATTTGCCTGCAAGTTGTATGTTGTTTTGTTGTAGATGTGTGTAATCATTTTATTTGATGTAGTCTTGTTACAGATTCATGTACTTTGTTTTATTGAAATGAAATAAAGTGAGACTTGATGTTAAGCTTTTGTGTAAGCTTTGTATTTTGAGTTTATGTGTGAGAAGAGAGTCTCTACTTCGTCATCACTAACCTTGACCATCCATCACTTAACCTCACCAATCAAGACCAACAAAATCATTAATTTTTCTAAAAACTATGTGATTTAAAAAAAAAAATCAAGATGTCCCACACTATTTCAAACAAAAAGTTATGTTGTATGGTATAAACCTATGTCTAAATTATAATTAATCTCACTTCAAAAATTAATTTAAAAAAATATATGCAACAAAAAATTACGAAAAAATATCTGCGCACTGGATATTGGTGTTACAAATCTATGTTTAAAATTTTATAATTTTGTCCTTTCTATAAAAAAAAAGTTATGTTGTATGGTATAAACATCACTTTTAAAAATATTGTTAACTATAAAAAATAAATTATTAAAAGTTACATAAAAAAATCACAAATTATTTCTTAAAAAGTTTTACAAAATATATTTAAAATCTACACACAAAATCTTAAAAATCACTAGTTCACATAATCTTCAAATTCTTAACAGATTAGTTGCTATAGGTGTTAAAAAGTGAAAATTTGGTTAAAAATGTTGATTTCAATGTCCCACTTTGGCCAAAAAATGGGACACAGTATTGTGGGCTAACTCTCACACATTGTTTGAATTATTCCAAAATGATGAATTTATCACAAAATTCATGGGATTCCAAGATAATATTCCCCATGGGACAATATAATACAATTTGGAAGTAATTTGGATGCACTCACATATGAAGCAAAGAGCCCATAAGAATCCAAGGACCACTACGTGACAAAGCATTGACATGCACTATCAAATCAAACTATCAAGTCAAAAATCAAAATGAATCAAAAAGGAAACATGAACCCACAAATAAAAAAAGAAGAACAAAAGAAATTTGGGTCTCAAAGAAAAGAGAAGAAATGAATCAAACTGGAGCATCCAAATCCTAATCTCAAAAATTTAATTTTGGCTTCAAGTCCAAAATCCCCCACACCAATCCACATATCCAAATATTATACCCACATCAAAATTTGAACATCCCCTATCCAAAATCCAATTTAGAAATCCTAAACCCAAATAATCCCATACACCCAAAATCCCAAATCCAAATCCAAAACTTCAAAATCCATCATCCCATCTAAATCAAATCCAATCGTAGAATGCAACATGGTGTGTGCAATTATTGGTTTTGATTCCCCTTGGTCCCATGACATTTATTCACACCTCCACAATCCCATCCTTTCATCCAATCCTTATACATAACCAGATCCACTATCCAATATACCTCCAAAATTGCATCCCTTTAATCCAATTTTTCACATAACCACCCTTCTTCCTTCATCCAACCTACCTTCCATTCCATTTTCCTTGGTAGCTTCCTCTAAATGTAGGGACTATGATGACCTACCATTTTTACATTTAGAGAGGCTTCCAACTTAGCAATCAACAACATTCACAATAACATCCATAGAATGCAACACCAATAGCATGGTTTGTGTGAAGTAGTTATTTAGAATGGGGTACTATTAGATCACCATGGAAATAGATGCTTGAATCCAAAATCCAAAATCTCAATCAAAAAATTAGAAAAATCAAAAAATCAAAAAATTAAAAATTAGAAAAATTAAATAAATAAATAAAAATAAAAATGAGAAAAATCATCCTTTAGTGGAAACCATCCTTATGGCACCAAATGGGCAAGTACCATGAGAAAACCCATTCATGGCACCATGAGCAAACTCAACTATCTATGAGAACCCTACACTTGGGGGAAAGCTTCTTCCATCCCTATCATACCATCCATCATACTTGTATACTCATTCCATCTCACCCAATACATCCTTCCTTCCTTATTTCAACCTTGATAAGGATAGGAGCACAATGTTGAAACATGCTTTGGGCACCTCTTGATATACCCAATATTTTGCACTAAATACTACAATATATTATAGTTCAAGCATTGTACCATGACATCATGAGTAGCATACATAGAGTGGATGCATGGTATTCCTTCATGACATATTCCTTGGATATCATATCCTAAACCCTCAATTAATCCATTCCCCATCCATCTCATAAACCTTGCATCCATTTCATCTACTATATACAATCCCTCAATCATTCCAACCAATCATTTCTTCATCCTTGTCTCTCGACTTGGTTTTTTGTCATTGGTTCTAATAAAAGTATATTCAATGAAACAATCCCATTAACCCATAATAATTCATCCAAACATAATCCAAATCCACACAAATCTATCCCAACAATCTAGCACATGTCCAAAAGCATTCATCAGTTTTATTCCTAGTCTTGCTACTAGCCTTGATCAACTCTAAAAAACCACTATTATTGGGATATATCATTCCAAATCCTCATGTTACTCTTGATGTATACCATTCCCACATCAACAACACTATTATCATCATCACTCAATCCTCAATTTTTAGCTTGACCAGGGGCAAAATCTTGTTTATCTTTGTATTGTTTGTGCATGCTTGCTTGCTTGCTTGTGTGTTTATCATTTGTTTTACATTTGTAATGATCATTGCAAGCATATTGCAATAATGACATAATGGTCTTTCATATCATGGTGCCATATGTTATATGCCTACTTGTGACCCTTTCTTTTGGATTAGTCCTACAACATATCACAACATTGTTATCATGATTTTCTATATCATGGTGCATACTATCATATGCTACAACAAACATTAGGTTTCTCAAACATTTAAAATTCAGTGCAAGATTTATAACATTCATCATCACATGAACATCCATACTCATCTTCATTTATTCTTAACTAACATATATCTTCACTTTTATCCACTACCTTTTGATTTTTGTCCATCCATTCGTATCATTTCAAGTGTCACTTGGGGCATCCTCCTACATCCATTCTTTGAAAATCTATTACTTCTTTTAGTTGTATTACCCTTTCAAAGAGGAGTAAATGTAGACACCTAAATTTTATCTATCACTACTCCTCACACCATATCAACACCATCCTAATTAAACCTATTCCATACTAACATTCTCATCATTAGTTAATTAAATAAGTATATTATTGAATTAATTCAATTGATTGTTAGTTAATGATGCAGAGCAGGGTTGGATGATCTCAAATCAACTTAAAATTGATTCAACAAACCAAACTTTACAAACTTAGAACCCTAACTCAGAGGGTTTCTCTCACAATCTTCCTATTCCCCTAATAGTACTTAAAACAGGGTTTTTCCACCATAATTTTTCAAGAAGATCTTTAAACAAAAATAGAAGGGTAGTTTCAGATACCCTTTATGCCCTTTGACAACATATCCAATTTTCAGCTGGCGTTGTTTTGGAACACAGAGGTTAAATCTTGACTGTCCTACTCTTGACTAGGCTTAAGGTGTTGCAACAAATAGGGTTTTTCGGCCATAATTTTCAAACCAAAAATGATCTCCAAGAAAGAAAACTTGATTCAAATACCCATTTGGCCCTTATTTAACATATCTCAAAATTAGGGTAGGTTATTTTGTACTGAAACCCTCAAATTTAGACTATTTTCCCTCAAATTAGGCCTACTAAGGTTTTAGACCTATTTTAGTAATATGGACATAACTTACTCAAAACACAATGAAATTGAGTGTAACAAAAAGTAGTAGAAATTAGATTCAATTATCTTTCCAACCATACCACATGTAGATCATACAAATGTCGTACTGATCTATACCAAGCTCTAAAACAACAATTTAATGTTCAAAAAATGTAGAAAACAAAGCTTCTTTATTGATTTTTGTGTAAAACTTCAATCCTCAACCTTGGATCGACTTCCCAAGGATTATTCAAACTATTTATAACCCAGAACAAGCATTGCTAACTACCTTTTCAGTTTTCCAACCATTCAACTTTTCATTTTCAACCTATGACACTGGACATTCCTTGATTTTGCATTTTTGCAATAAAGACAACATTTGTAAAATTGAACAATTAGGTCCCACAAACTACCTAGCAACCTAACAAGGACTTAAACACACATGACACATGGTCAAAATGACCTTATTACATCAAATACACAAAACAAAATTCAAAATTGACAAAATTGCTTCATATAGGCATGACATCAACTAGGTGCTCCTGCACTAGTTAATTAAATAATTGTATTATCTAATTAACCCATCGATAATTAATTAAATAATTATATTATTTAATCAACCCAATTCACCACTAGTTAATTAAATTATATTATTTAATTAATCTAGTTCATCTCATAATTAGTCACACTTACACCTCACATTCAGTTCAATTTCCACTTCACATAGCTAATTAATTATATAATATTTTATTATTCAATTAATCTATTTTTCCTCCACCATTTCAAAAAATAATAGATCAACTAATTATTTTTCCTCCTATTTTTGTTTGCAACTAATTCATTTTGACTTTTTCTATTTTTACCCAATTTAATCTCATCCCTTCATATTGAACAAACTTAATCATGGTCATCCATCTTCTCCTTGATATAAGAAAATTCATCTAAAAAAACCCACTCTATAGATCTTCCAAAAAAATTAGCACTATCCATCCTCCCAGCCAAAAAATTATAAATGGATCTTTAAAGCTTCCAAAAATCATCAATGTGAATGCACATGGACATGTTGCTAACATTTTGAAGTAATTTGTTGTTTTTAGCAACCACATCCCAATCCATTAAGAAAATCCACTTGTAACAATGGAGTTCATATTTGGTAAATGTATGGTTGAATATTTTTTGTTTTGAATCTCCATTAGCTCTATCTGCTCGGTGAGCACCAGGTTTATTCCAAACTTTATTCTACATTTATTTGTTATGAGTTAATATATAAACCCCTTTCTTCAACTACCTCAAAGAGTAAGTATTTTTGGGTGATCATAAGTCTTCAAACCAAGCCTACCAACTATCTTTTGTAAAATAAAATTTGCTTGATAAAATACTATGTCAAAAAGAGCATATACCTTCATCCATTTTACTTATTTCCTTATGGGGAAGAGTTTAGTTAGTTCTTCTTTATCTTAAGATCATTCATTCACTATGCACAAAACCTTTTGAATTGTGGCATATTATAATCTAGATCATCAATCTTAGAGCTATAGTCTATCTCCTTTCCTTTACTTACATAGGTAATGTTCTTGTCATTTTTATTCTTGTTTCTTGAATCCTCCAAATCCAAGTGCAACTTTGAACACCTCTCTTTTGTATGGCCACGTTTCTCACAATCATTATAATGGAATTTGTCCATGTTCTTGTCATTAGTATTGATAGTAGTAGTGACATTGTTTTTTGATATAGCCAAGGAAAAGGAACCAACTAAATGGTGACTTTCTCCTTGCATCAAGACTTAAAAACACAAATTTTTATGGTTCAAAACAACCCTATAATTATGCTTAATTATTTTTATCAAACTCTATAGCTACTTCAAACCTTAGGAACCAGAACTACCAAAAACTAGTATTTTCTAATTGACCTTTTTTAATTGACATTCCACAATTATGTCTCTAAAACTTAAAGGAATAACATGTTGGTTCTATTGGTGCTCAAACATGGAGCTCCACAAATCCTAAAGACTTGCACCAAAACCTAAGGCCAAGGATATGTCGTCAAAGGTCATAGGCAGGACTTATGATTAGACAGTGGCATAAATGGACCAATTATTGTGAGTGGGTAAACTCACCTTCATCTTTTGGATCTGCAAGGCCAAGGAGGGTGTTACTTGAGGTCTCAAAAACATACATAATAACTTAAACACTATGTCCTTAAGAAATTATACCCAATGTGCTATAAACCCCTATAATTGTCACTAAGTTCTTGTCAACACTAACTACATACAGACCTATTAGACCTCTGATAAATAGATAAAATGTCACTCTTACCCTTCACCCAAAGATGATAATTACACTACATTTCCCTAGTAGGTGAATCCACTTAACACTACTTACACATTGGTAAGAGGGAGAAATACACTAGCATGATTCCTTAATGATGTTCAATTTCAATATTTGCATAAGATATGACTGAATTTACAATACTAAATCATGTAAGCATGGTGGAACCTAATCTACTCCTATAGCTAACAATAGAGAGAGAGAGAGAAATTATAAAATGAAAGATGTTGGCCCTTTATCAATTAGACTAGTGCCTACTCCATTGGACAACAGAGTCATAAATTACAAGATGGAAAGAAGTACTGTTGTAGAACAGAAATGGAATCATATTTGCATCATCATACAAATCATATATCTCATCACACGTAATGGACATTCTTAGTAATACAGATAGATATGAAACAGCCCACATTGAACAAAAAGAAAGAGTTTCACAAAATCTTTGCAATGAATTAAAATATTGTCACATATTTCTCTAGCTTCTATTACATTCATACCAACAAATGTGGTAACAGAAGATGAGCAACTAGGTTCAAACACCCTCTTGAATAATTAAAAACTTGCCTGGAGACATACCTGTGTATGAGGAAAAATTGATTAAATTAAAACTAATAAATCAAAAAGCCCATAACATAAAGAAAACTAATCTAAATAAAAGCCATTACCAATAAATCAATGAAATATAAAAACTTTTACTGAGATTTGTATTGTTCCCTTTGGATGAATGTGGATTGCTCAATAGTGCTGTGAAACCATGTTTGCAACCAGCAAGTAAAGTGCTCAAAGTGCTCAAAGATCAATGTTAAAAGATCGTAAAGTTGCTCAATCGATGCGATGTATGCTCAAAGCGTTGTTAAAGTATGCCTGAGAATAAGTGATCGAAGAGGATTTGTGAAGGAGATGAGGGGGGTTTATATAGGTTTCAATAGAGATCGATCAATGATCCAGATAATTCAGAAGAATCAACAGAGGAGATAAAACAAATAACCATGATGAATGTGCAAATGACATGTGTCAATCCATAAGGATATTTTTAGTAAAATATGATGAAAACAAGATTGATTGAATAGATAACTCAACTTGTAATTTTGCCTTTTTTAGAGTTAACACATGAGTTAACAAGATATTTTAAGAGGAATAGGAAGATAACATAAATTAAATAAATAAATTTATTTAATTGATTGTGCATGATAGAGGAATATATAAGATTATAAATAAAATATTTGATTTTATTTATTTTTAGAGGATTGATATAATTTAAATAAATTTGCATGATTTATTTAAATTTAGAAGAATAATTGATTTAATTAAATAATGTAGAATTATTTAATTATAGATAAGATAGAATTTGTGATGAATTAATTAAATAATTAATTTAATTAATGGAGACTTGAATTTTGGAAAGAGGATAATTATTTAATTAAATAATTGAAATTATTTAATTGTGGAAGAGTAAGGTTGAATTTAATTAAATTAATTAAATAAAGAGAATTTATTCAATTAATGTCAAAATTATGTGATTTGGAAGAAATAGATGAAATTAATTAAATAATTAGATTATTTAATTAACGTTGAATGTAGGTGATTAGAAGAATTGATGAAATGCAAGTGGTGCGACAACATGGTCATTTTAGGGTGTCTACATTATGCCCCTCTTTGATGCAATGCAGTTTATAGCGTTGCATCAAAGAAAATGGTTGTTGAAGATATGATACAATTTTTGATGCCCCAGTGTAGGTAGTTGCCCCAACGTATGCCCCCTCGAGCGGGAAGATAGGGATGCAACAGAAGGACTGGGTTGACACTCGACTAGACGATTGTGTTAGAAATAGGTAGCAGAGAGAAAAATGGGGTGGGAAGAAAAAATGAGGGAGGGATACTATAAATAGGTCCCATGGGAACCACATTCCTCATTTGCACACTAAGAGCTTGCTAAATTTAGAGTGTAGGACCTCTAAACTTAGGGTGTGAGAGTTGAGTGGACGGAGCTGACAGCGAGGAGAGATGCCGATTCCAGCGCATAGGCATCGGGCAGAGCTAGTGCGGACGTACGGCAGGCCAGCAAGAGCTCCGGCAGCAGTAAGTGTCTAAAAACCTCATTTTAATTTGATGTTTTAGGGCAGTTTTTAGGGCTAGGTCTAGGTAGGTCGTTTAGATCAGCCAAAAGTGCTGCAGGCTAGAATGGCGCATTTGGTAGTTGGCTTAGGCACTTTTGGCATGCCACAGCGCATTTGGTAGGTAAGTACAATGCTATTGGTAAAAACAAAGTGCTATTGGCTTTTGGGCGCCGCGCCGCAGCGCGATTGGTAGGAAGCCACATCGCTCTTGGTAGAGCAGTACAACGCGATTGGTTGGGAAGTAAGGCGCGTTTGGGAGGGAAGAACAAAAATCACGTCGCCCTTGCAAGTGTAGTAAGCCACAGATGGACACATAGCGAAGCACACTTGTTGAAAACAAGTTGCATTTGGTATAGAAAACAAAGCACATTTGTAGGAATAGTAAGGCGCGTGCGGTCACACAGTGTAGCACTCTTGTGGAAAGTAAGACGCCTTTGGTTTGGGTAGAAGAATACAATAGTTAGGGTTGACTGAAGGGTTGACTACCCTAGTTTAGAAAAGGGGAGAGGTGGACCTAGGGTTTACGGCATAGGATAGATGTCGGTAGGACTATGGAGAAATGGTTAAAAGGTCTGACAAGTGGTTTTTTGTGGATGCAGAGGATGATGTCATCACTGATGTCGAGAGAGCGACACCACCCTATAGCGCACGAGGTTGTACAGCTGACATGGGAGGAGGATACGTTCCTAGAGCACGCGAGATTATGGCACGTGGCCATAGTGAGACATGCTCGTTTCACTTTCTAACAGGGGAGGCTACAGTGACATTGGAGGATGTGTATCACATCCTCAGGATTCAGATTGACGGGGAGCGAGTTGACTTTGACCTGGCACAGGGCGAGGCAGGCTTGGTAGAGGTATTCTGCACAGAGGATTTGTGAATAGATGATGGCGAGATTTGATGGGTAGATGTCCTGAGACTCTGCGATAGGATCAGATGGATAGTTGCTTCACTGATTGGCGGCTTCCTGTGCTCAGACAGGTGTTCTGGAGGACTATCTATAGGATGGGGTACAGTACTATATGGGATGTTCACACATGGTACCCAGTATGCATGGGGCCCGTGTGTATTAGGGCAGCTTTATCAAGACATGCATGACTGCGTCTACAGGAGAGGCCGGAGTCTCTCAGCAAGGGTGACTCTTCTACAGGTGTGGGCGTGGGAGCACATCGCAGTAATCAGACCCCTTACACAGCACTGCCGGGAGAGGGGGGAGCCATACGCATTTCTATATGAGGGAGTCATCACACATCGGAGACTAGGATCGATTAGCCATTGGAGGTGATAGATCGATGAGATGGACCAGTTCGTTTGGAGGCCGTGGCTATTGTGTGAGGAGTGGGAGGATGAGCATGAACAGTTGATGTACTGCTACCAGGCTCAATACTTATTTGGGAGGTGGATGGACACCATTGAGAGATACCTACCAGAGCGGGTACTCAGATAGTTTGGACTACCACAGGGGTTGCTAGTTGGAGAGGTGACACATGCGAGGACTTGGCGGGAGGTAGGGGACTGGGATGCAGAGATTCCAGTGGCTACAGCTTTGGCAGAGGTATGGGGACTTGTCCCAGTGAGATGGGACTGGGATTTAGGATTGGCAGATCTAGGGACACTGCCAGAGTATGACAAGTACTGGCAGACACACAGGCTAGTGAGACTGATGACACCAAGTGTGGCTGGGGTAGTGGGGGAGGTATTGATCCCAGGTGCAGAGGCGAAGATGAGGTGACAGGCCAGAGAGGCCAGACAATAGGTAGGTGGAGAGGCGGGAGGCGCACAGGCTGATGTGGAGATGGATGAGGCAAAGGATCCGGTTGTAGAGACCAATTTACAACGAGCTGAGAGGCTACTACAAGAGGAGATAGCCCAGAGGACACGATTAAAGCTCTGGATGGTGTGGATGAGGAGAGATAGGGATGCAGCAAGGGCTGAGGTGAGATAGGCCGAGGCCCTAGCACAGGTGCAGACATAGATAGCAGCAACAGCACAGACAGCCCTGGCACATGCACAGGCACAGTTACAGATCCAGGCACAGGCATAGGTTGCACCCGCACTGGTAGTGGATGACGAGCAGCTAGCCCAAATGACGAGGGAGAGAGATGCAGAGGCATAGCTACGACTGACAGTAGAGCCCACACTATAGAGAGTGAGATGGGAGAGAGATGAGGCATGTCGTGCACTAGGTGTCGATCAGAGGACATTATACAGTGAGCTCATCCAGGTGCAGGGAAAGCTAGTGTCAATAAGCAGAGAGGCTGAGTACTACAAGGGTCTCTACATTGGTGCAGTGCCAGCAGCGTAGCAGGTACCAAGCTACAGGGAGAGGAACAGGTCCGGAGCATTTGGGTCTCACCGGACCGGGCAGTCATTGTCCTCAGTTAGAGGACCTGTCGTGCCACCAGAGGGAGGAGGACCAGCAGGGGGAGGAGGACCATCTGGGGGACCTGCACCAAGCATAGGTGGAGGATAGGGGCCACAGCAGGAGGGAAGCTCTACCCACTAGAGCATGAACACTTGTATATAGTATCATTTTTGTATCATGATGGACACTTGTATATTTTGACTGATGCTTGCATGCATCCTGATGTATATTTTGCGGGCTCTTGATAGCCTTGATGTATTATATTGATGTATACCGGTGGACTATTGATATAGACACATTCATTTTGTATTTTGATGACCTTCACATGATATATATGATGACATATTATGCTCCCTGATGTTCATGCTTTTGTGTATGCACTTCTTGATGACCTGGATGTGATGATACGTATGTATGATTATGGATTTATGTGATGATGCATATATTGCTTATATGGTGCTTATAGATGTATGACATATGATGACATGATGTTTATGGATGTATGATGATATAGATGCTATGACATGTGATATCTAACATGTGGGTTTTGCAGATATACACCAGAGAGAAGAAAGAGCGGGGATGGAAGAGAGAGACTGTTGATTGATCATTGCTGGAAAACTATATAAGGGTTGCGTGAATGGATGGGAAAATGATGAGCTTGTTGCATTGGTTTCACATTCGTATATAAAGAGCAATCCTTATTTTTGATATAGCACGTGGATAGTTCACCACCAAGGTATAAAAGACCAAGGTGCTGTGATATTCAAGTGCATGGACGTTGACTCTGCAAGCAAGCAGTTTGAATTTAGATCCCTTAGACATAATATAACCTTGTTGAAATATGTGAATGAGCCCTAGTCTTGAACATAAAATAATCTTTAATACATGTAAATGCCAGAAGAATACTAATATGTAAGACGCTAGGTCGTAACACACACAAGATAAATATAATGCTAAGAAAGATGCTAAAGATCATTCCTCAAAAACGACACACAAAAGTAATGACTATGCCCCCAATCCGTACAACATCGCAACATACTAAGATTATAGATAAATCAAGGTAGCCTTGAATAGGTAATGGATAAAGGAACAAAAGACAAACCATAAAGCAAATTGACTGACTTACAAAATAAACATACAACCAACATATTCTCTTGCCAAAGAGGTTACTTAGGATAGATTGGATAGGAAAGATAATAGCCTTATCGTAGGAACTAGGTGTCCGTTAAAGGGGGCTATCTACCTAAGAGGGCAATGTCTTGCTGTAGGAAATGCCACATGTCACAGGAGATGCATGTGTTGGTCTCGACAATAGAACACTCTGCAAAAGACAAGCCTGTTGATCTGGTGCTTTGGTTAAGCTAGAACTAGCTGATGCTGGCAATCGGAATAGTAGGACAGTAGATGACTCTGGAAGTAGGTTGCTTTGATGCAGGTTTGCTAAGAACTTTTTCTTTGAAAGGATGTGCTAGCTTGCTGCTTGAGTTAGTCAAGTCGAGGCGAACAAACTTTGATAAACGTAAGACCAGAAAGGTGATAGTGTTAAAGGATTGAAATGGGTGAAGAATGATGAATCGTATGTGCCTAAGTACTGGATACATCCTTCATATTCCAGACTACCTTCATACCCTGTGTCCATGGGATCAAGGCACATTACAATGAAAGATGAAAGTGATAATATGTAGTTCTAGATAGAGTGATGAGATGGGTCAAGGTGAAACAAGGGGGGGATCTTATGTACCTGAGTACTGGATACTTCCTTCATATTCCAGATTGCCTACATACCCATATCCATGGGATCAAGGTACCCTAAGATTGAGAAGATGATAATATGTAGTTCTAGTTGGTGTGATGATGTAAGAAATGTGTTGGGAAGATAACAACCTTATCGTAGGAGTGATGTGTCTGTTAAAGGGTGCTATCTGTGGAAAGGACAAAAGATTGAAGAGTGTGTGGTGAACCACGAACAAGGAAGGACTCCTAGAATGTGTATGAGGAAAAATTGATTAAATCAAAACTAATAAATCAAAAAGCCCATAACATAAAGAAAACTAATCTAAATAAAAGCCATTACCAATAATACAATGAAATATAAAAGCTTTCACCAAGATTTGTATTGTTCCCTTTGGATGAATGTGGATTGCTCAATAGTGATGCGAAACCATGTTTGCAACAAGCAAGTAAAGTGCTCAAAGTGCTCAAAGATTAATTTTAAAAGATCGTAAAGTTGCTCAATTGATGCGATGTATGCTCAAAGCGATGTTAAAGGATGCCTGAGAATAAGTGATCGAAGAGAATTTGTGAAGGAGATGAGGGGGGTTTATATAGGTTTCAACAGAGATCGATCAATGGTCCAGATAATTCAGAAGAATCAATGGAGGAGATAAAATAAATAACCATGATGAATGTGCACACGACATGTGTCAATCCATAAGAATATTTTTAGTAAAATATGATGAAAACAAGATTGATTGAATAGATAACTCAACTTGTAATTTTGCCTTTTTTAGAGTTCTAAAAATAAGACTGATTGTGCACATGAGTTAACAAGATATTTTAAGAGGAATTGGAAGATAACTGAAATTAAATAAATAAATTTATTTAATTGATTGTGCATGATAGAGGAATAGATAAGATTATAAATAAAATATTTTATTTTATTTATTTTTAGAGGATTGAGATAATTTAAATAAATTTACATGATTTATTTAAATTTAGAAGAATAATTGATTTAATTAAATAATGTAGAATTATTTAATTATAGATAAGATGGAATTTGTGATGAATTAATTTAATTAATGGAGACTTGAATTTTGGAAAGAGGATAATTATTTAATTAAATAATTGAAATTATTTAATTGTGGAAGAGTAAGGTTGAATTTAATTAAATTAATTAAATAAAGAGAATTTATTCAATTAATGTCAAAATTATGTGATTTGGAAGAAATAGATGAAATTAATTAAATAATTAGACTATTTAATTAACGTTGAATGTAGGTGATTAAAAGAATTGATGAAATGCAAGTGGTGTGACAACATAGTCATTTTAGGGTGTCTACAATACCTTTATATGCATCTATCATTGAAAACCCTTCCTATGCTTTGCAAGGTGCACCAAATCCCCCTACAAACTAGATTGCATCATTTGATGCCCTAGAACACTACTTAAAGAACTCAAAGCCTGAAAATTAGTTCAATGACCAACTATTACATCTCAGAAACATGTATATATAGCATTACATTCCATCTTATTGTTTGGATGTGGATTTCAAGTGGTAAACACTCCTACAGGTCACCCACACTTGTTGCAACATTTTCACATGGGTCGCACTTGAAAATGTACCCACTTGGAGTGTTTGCTCATGCCTTAGTATAGGAAATTAATCCTTGATGGATCTACACGAGTCTTGGGTCATATGGAATTCACCTACCAAGCCTACGGTCCTCAAAAATTTAGCAATGGCAATTTTTGAAAGTAGTTGAAGTGTACTAGGGCAGATGGAAGCATGAATGCTCATCAACATTATTACAACTACCCTTTTTTTCCTTTTGTTAGGCTATCTTTTATTTTGGTGGGCTTTAAATCATTCTTTTCTTTACCATTCCAACCTTTTAAACTTCTTCTTAAATCTCTTTTGGAATTTTGGTGAGTTCACAAACCGACGAACTTGGTGAAATGTCTTTTCTTTTCTTTGCCCTTTGTTTTTTCTTTTCCATCCTTCTTTATCCTTTTCATCTTGTGTATAGGTAAAAATCAAGTGAATAATGATCAAGCAATGAACAATAAACTCAATCCTATAACCTTCAAGAAAATGATCTAAATGATAACCAAAATCAATGACTAATGAAATAATGAAAGCCATCACCTAGATTGTATTGTTTTCTTGGTCTTTGTGGATTGCTCAATGAAATGCATAACCATGTTGCAATAAGTGGTCTTAGATAACGTGCTTAAAGATGTAGTATATGTGCTCAAATATGCGAGAATGCTCAAAGCGCTATTACAAATGCCCAAAGCTTAAATGATTGAAGAGGATTTTTGATGCAATGAAAAGGGTATATATAGGTTTCAGGAGAAGATCGATCAACGATTGAGATAAATCAATGAAATGGATGGACAAGATGAGTTGAGAGGACATAATGAATGTGCACACGACAAGTGCCCATGAAAAAAGGAGCTTTGTTGAGTTAATTGCTTGCTTATATAAAGATAGGATTTGATTTCATAAATTAAGAATGTTTTTTTTCAATTTATGAATTGATTGATAAAAACAATAATGATTAAAGTCAATTAACTCAACATTAGATTTGCTTTTTGACATGCTAAAAATAAGACTGATAGTGCACATAGAAGAAAATATTATTTTAAGAAGATATGTGAAGATAAAACAAATTAAATAAATAAATTTATTTAATTTATCTTGCATGATGGAAGAAAGGATAAGATATGAGGATTTAAATAAATTAAACAAATAAATTGATTTAATTTATTTTGCATGATAGAGGAAGAGATAAGATATAAATAAAATATTAGTTTTATTTATTTTTAGAAGATAAAGTCAACTTAAATAAATTTAAATAATTTATTTAAATTTAGAAGAATATTTAGCTAATTAAATTATTAAAAATTATTTAATCGTGGATAAGAGGAATTTAAGTGATGAATTAATTAAATAATTAGATTTATTTAATTAATGTGAATTTGAGGATTGAAAGATTGTATTTAAATTAAATAATTAAAATTATTTAATTTGGAAGAATAAAAATGAAATTAATTAAATAAATAGAATTTATTCAAATAATGTTGGAATTAGGGGAATTAGAAGAAATTGATGAAATTAATTAAATAATTAGATTATTTAATTAATGTTAGATGTAAGTGATTTAGAAGAATGTGATGTATGCAAGGTGAATTATGTAAAGGTCATTTTTAGGTGTCTACATTTTGCCCCTCTTTGAGATGGTGTTGTAAAGTTACATCATTTCAATGAAGTTTAAAAACATAATGTTTGATTGAAGAAGATTGATTTAGAAGAATATGGTTGGAAGAAAATGATTGGATGAGAGATGGTGATGCCCCAGTCACTCAAAGTGAGGGTGACAAGGAAAGATAATGATAAGTTAATGAATAAGATGAGTGATGATGATGATGACGATGATTAAAAAAAACAAGGTATTGTCCCTATCAAGTTGTAAACCAAGGATTAATTGATGATGATTGATAAGGATAGTGTTGTCATTGTGGGGAATGATATATCCCTAGATCAACACAAGGATGTGGGAATGATATATCCCATTAATGACGGATTGATGATTGAATGATTGATTGATTTACGACAAGATTAGGGTCAAGACGAAAGGATGTGATTGGATAATTTTGCTAGATTGGTATGGAAAGGATGAGGTATATCGATAAGATGAATGATGATGATAATGAGGATGCCCCCTTGAGAGGACAGGTGGGTTCAAAGAACACAAGTGTGCTCTTGAAATGAAAATTCAGAGATGAAGATGAACAGTTAGATGAAAGATGGGAGAAGGATGGAAAAAGATGATAAGAATTGATATTGTAGAATAGAGAAATGATGATTGATCAATCTTCATGAAATCTATAGATTTTATTAGGATGTATGGGTGAGATGGATGGGTGGGATGGATGGGGTGATGTTTCTTTGTTTATGCTTTATAAAATGTAAAGAGCAATCCTTATTTTTATATAGCAATGGATATTATGCACCAGGGTATATAAGACCAAGGTGACGATGTATCCAATGCATAGGACATTGAATCTGAAAACAAATGGTTTGAACTTATATCTACTAGACATAATAGAACCTTGTTGGACATGTGAATGGAAAATAGTCTTAGCATAAGATGATCTTAATACACATAAGGCTTTGTACAAAACCTTAGATGCAAAAGATATTGATATGCAAGATGCTAATTCCAACACAAATAAGATAAATATTCAAGTCGTAGTAGGATAATAAGCTCATCCCACAAACACAACATACGAAAGCAATTATTATGCCCCAATCGATACTGCATCGCAACATACCAAGATATAGAAAAATCAAGGTAGTCTTGAATAGGTATTAGAAAGGAACAAAAGATAAACTAAAAAGAAATTGACTGACTGATAAAAAAAAACACAACCATCATATTCTCTTGTCAAAGAGGTTGCTCAAGGTAGATGGAGCCTTATTGTAGGAATGATATATCCATTAAAGGTTGTTGATCTAGGATAGATGGATTGTTGTAGCAGATGTGGCAAGCAGTATACGAACAAGTGGTTTTTCTTTAGGAGTAGTCTTTTGCCTATTGGTTTAATAAGTACTTGAGATTTTAAAGGATGCATAGTTCATTTTCTACTTGAGTTAGCAAGTCAAGGTGGATGGGACGGATTGTGATGGATGGAAGAAGAGAGATGGAAGTGTTAATGGATTGAGATGGAGAAAAGGTGTATCATATGTGCCTGAGTACTGGATACTTCATTTGAATTCCAAACTGCCTACATATCCTATATCCATGGGATCAAGGAACATTAAGATGATGATGAAGATTATGATACTATGTAGTTCTGGCTAGTGATGATGTGGGATGGTTCAGAAGTGAAGGATAAATAGGATGGGTAGTGATAGATGGATGAAGTGAGAAGGGGAAACTAATTATGGATTGAGATGAGGGATGGGTGCATCTTATGTGCCTAAGTACTGGATACTTCCTTCATATTCCAAATTGCCTACAGACCCTGTATCCACAGGATCAAGGCACATTAAGATGAGGGGATGATGATATGTAGTTCTTGTTGATGTTGATGATATAGGATAGTGATTGATGATGTGGTCATATCATGAACAAGGATCCATTCCTAGACCTAGGTTAAGGAAAAAGTTCTCCCATTTAGGTAAAGGTTTTATTATGGATGATGATGGATGAACTAACTATGGATCATGCTAATATATGATAACTGACACTAACAATTTCTAAGCCATGATAGATGGGAAAGTGGAAATGCAAAGTCAATATGGATGGATGAAGGTTTTATTATGGAATTGATATGGAATGAGATGGATGTACGACTTAAGAGATGGTGGATGCTGACACTACACATAGTGCATGTTTGCCAAGTTTTCACTATGGTACTTATCCAAGGCACCTGTTTACCAAGTTTTCACTAGAGGATCGATTATTTTTTGGATTTCTCTATTTTTTTTATTTTTATGGATTTTATTGTTATTTTTTAATTTTTTTTATTTTTTTAGATTTTCTAAGGATACTCTAAGGATCAAGCATAAAACGTCTTGAGATAAACACTATTGATGGGTTCAACAAAGGGAATGCCTTCAGGTGTTGACAAAGTGGAAGCTCTTGATCCATAGATTGTTGTGACAACATATGGTCCCAACCAATTCGGTTCAAACTTGTCCTTCTTGTCTCTATCTTGTTGATTGCATTGATTTTCTTTAAGGACAAGATCACCTATCTGAAACCTTCTTTCCTTGATCTTCTTATTGTAGTTACAACGTAGGTGATTTTGATAGACATGAAGGTGATTAAGTGCTGTGAGATGCCTCTCATCCATTAACTCTAACTCAATCAATCTAGAAATTCTATACTCCTCTCCATCTACAAGATGCTGCATAGATACTCTGAGAGATGGGATCTCAACCTCAATGGGTAAAATAGCTTCAGTGCCATATCCTAAGGCAAAAGAGGTAACACTATTGAATACACAAGACAACTGAGAGGGGGGTGAATCAGTTGTATCAAAAACTTTAACTTCTTTAAACAAAATCACATTCACATTCACTTAATTTAACTTCTTAATCTGTTATGAAGATTAAACATGAAGTACAGAATCAAAACTTAAGCACAACAACACCATACACATATGAACACCATATTTTTACATGGAAAACCCTAAAAAGAGAAAAACCATGGTGAGTGTTAGCTCTCAATATAATGTAGTAACAATACCAAATAACAAAAGAGGCTCACTGCTAAAGGCCTCACAACCCAAATGAAAGGCTCACTGCCAAAAAGGGGTGGCTTACTGCCAGGATGGGTGGCTCACTGGTGCAGTCATGGTAGGAGGGTTCATAGACTGAATTGTCCAGATCGTGCAGCAAGAGTAAACACAACAAAAACAACTCAAAGATGTAGAACAAATGTGGATTCAGTCATTTATTATATCATAGAATTTAGATACAAATCAGCTGACAACATGCGGGTATAATTGGGCCCATAGGCTTGGTTACAGAATATCAGAATATGCACAAGATATAGCTTTGAAGCTCCTTCACTCAAAATCTAAACTAAGGCTTATGAATCAATCACTAACTACCTTCCTAGGGATCTATTACATCTTTATGTATCATCTCTAGTACAAAAGATTCCTTTGCATCGGCCAAGGAAAATCACAAACTCCAATGAAGAGCTATAATTTGTGTACATGGATAGGTCAGACCTAAATGCATATAACACGTCCGCAAATGAATGGAATGAAGTGTGGATCTCGGGAAAGGTCAGCCACGAACCAAACAATATTGAATGATGTGTAATTAGGCTCCACAAGTTGAGGAATGCTCCACACGTCTTCTCCTTTAGTTGATTGTCTGAGACTGTCAGGATGCTTTGCTCTAAGAAAATAGTTGATCTTCTGATAGAGATAACTTTTCGGTAACTGATCCAAATGCTTTGAGATTTAGATATGTTGTTCATGAATGAATCTAGATGCTAAGTCTAGCTCTGCAAGATGTGAAATGTAACTACAGTAGAATGCAGACCAAAATACTAAAACTTCTACTGACTGAACTGAACTAGAAAAAGAAAAGAAACAAACTGAACTGCAAACAAACTAAAATGCAAATGTTTTTGGTTGATGCAAGATTTCTCTTGAACTAGGGATGCTCCTACATCAGACATTTAGGGTTATTGAAAAAGTGAGTCCCTTACTTTGCTGGGGCTAGAGGAAAACCAAGATGGTCCACCTCAACCTAAGAAATCCATGATGAATCTTCTTCCGGTCTTCCTTTCCACTTCACAAGGTTTTCTTTGTATTGTCTTCCTCTGGTGATGCATCCAATTCTACTGTCCAAAATGTCTTCAATCTACTCCAGTGTTTTTTGTGGTAACTGCTTCTTCAAGTCTTCTCTAAACTCTGCTTCATGATACTGATATAGGTCTACAATGTTGAAAATAGGTGATATGCCCAATGTCTTCGGTAGCTCCACTTCATATGCATTTCCTGAATCAAATTTTCTGAGTATCCTACAAGGTCCAAACTTCTTCATCTTCAACTTGTTATATGTCCCAACTGGAAATCTTTCTTTTCTCAAGTATACCATCACTTCATCTCCCATTGCAAATTCCTTATGTCTTCTCTTCTCATCTGCTTGCTCCTTATATTTGCTATTCATATCTTTCAAATGCTTCTTTACCTGATTATACACTATCTCTATATGTCCTACAAATTCTTCTGCTCTTGCACTTCTCTTTTCTTCCAAGCCAATGTCTCTCAATTCTGTAACTCTTCTAGGATTCACACCGGTAACAATCTCAAAAGGTGTTCTTCCAGTACTCCTATTTACTAAATTATTGTATGCAAATTCTACTTGTGAAAGAATTAAATCCCAACTCTCTGTCTTCTCTCCAACCAAACATCTCAACAAGTTTCCCAAACTCCTATTCACTACCTCTGTTTGTCCATTAGTCTATAGATGAAAAGCTGAACTAAACTTCAAATATGTCTTCATCTTCTTCCAAAGTGTCTTCCAATAGTATCCAAGAAATCTGGCATTTCTATCTGAAACTATGCTCTTAGGTAATCCATGCAATCTCACAATTTCCTTGAAAAATAGGTCAGCTACATGCACTACATCCATTTTCTTCTTACAAGGTATGAAATGTTCCATCTTTGAAAATTTGTCCACCACTACAAATGTAAAATCATGTCCTCTCTGTTTCTTAGGTAATCCCATCACAAAATCCATACTTATGTCTATCCAAGGTCTCTCTGGTACTGTCAAAGGTTTATACAATCTAGTGTTCTGACTACTTCCTTTTGCAACTTGACAAACTCTACAACTCTGTACAAATTTCCTAACATCCTTATGTATCTAAGGCCAAAAGCAATTTTCACTCACCAAGGCCAACCGTCTTATCAACACAAAAATGTCCTACCAATCCACCACTGTGTTTTTCCTTGATCAAATTATCTCTCATTGAACTTCAAGGTATGCATAACTAATTTCCTCTGAAAAACATATCTTCTTGAATGAAATAGTCCAACCATTTACTCCTATCTATCACAATAGGTTCCTTACATGCTTTCAAAGGTTCGGCAAAATCAGTGTCTCCCTCATACATGTTCTTCAATTCATCAAATCCCAATACTTCAACTCTCATCTCTGTCAGCAAGTTCTTCTCCTACTTAATGCATCAGCAACTTTGTTTGATTTACCACTCCTATGCTTCAACACAAAAGTATAACTCTGCATAAACTCTACCCATCTCATGTGTCTTAGATTCAACTTTCCATGACTATTCAAATACTACAAAGCTTGATGATCTGTATACAACACAAACTCCTTAGGCAACAAGTAATGTCTCCACTTCTTCAAGGCTTGAATTATGGCATAGAACTCTTCATTGTAAACTGAATATCTTCTTCTTGCATCATTCAACTTTTCACTGAAATATGCTACAGGTCTACCTTCTTGACTTAACACTTCTCCAGTTGCACTCCCACTTGCATCACAATCTACTTGAAATACCTTATTGAAATCTGATAATGCTAAAACCAGTTGCTCTATCACCTTTTGCTTCAACAATTCAAAATGTTTATCTGCTCTTGATGTCCTCTTAAAGTCTTTCCTGTCACCTCTCATTATCTCTGTCATAGGGTTACAAACTGAATTGAAATTTCTGATGAACTTCTGGTAGAAACTAGCTAATCCATGAAATGATCTAACCTCTCCCATGCTCTCAGGTGTAGACCATTCAACAATTACTCTCACTTTCTCAAGGTCCATCTTCAATCCTTCTATAGAAATCACAAATCCCAAGTACACTAGTTCTTCCTTCATGAAACTACATTTCTTAATGTTGATCAACAATTTCTCCTCTCTCAGTCTCTGTAATACTTGTCTAATATGCCACAAATGTTCCTCCTTTGTCTTACTGAAAATCAGAATATCATCCAAGTACACAATCACAAACTTACCCAAGAATTTTTTTAAGACTTCATTCATCAACCTCATGAAAGTACTCAGTGTATTTGTCAATCCAAAAGGCATCATTAACCACTCATACAGTCCTTCATTTGTCTTAAAAGTAGTCTTCCATTCATCTCCTGCTCTGATTCTAATTTGATGGTATCCACTCTTCAAATCTATCTTTGTGAAATATTTTGCCCCACTCAAACAATCCATAATATCATCCATCTTAGGTAAAGGAAATCTATACTTAACTGTGATCTTGTTTTTTGCTCTAGAATTTGTACACATTCTCCATTCTCCATCCTTCTTAGGTGCTAACACTGCAAGTACTGCACAAGGACTCAAAATTTCTCTGATCAACCTTTCCTCAACAATTCTTGTATCTGTCTATTCAGTTCTTCATTTTCTATCGGTGTCATTCTATGTGCTACTTTGTTAGGCAAACTAGCTCCCGGTATAAGATCCATGTGATGACTGATACTCCTAATAGGTGGCAATCCTTTAGGTACATTATATAATATGATGTCTACATACTCTATTAGTAACTCTTTTATCTCCTCCAACTGTGGTTCTTCAGTCTCCTTCTTCAATGTTTCAGGCTTCTTAGGAATAAAAGCATAACACATATTCTCATGTCTCAAACCATCCAAAAATTTTCTTCCATCTACCAAACAGATTCTAGCATTCCCACATAATTCACTCTTAGGATCATCCTCCAAAGGAATTAAGGTAATTATCTTCTCATTTGATGTTATAGTGTATGTATTCTTTCTCCCATCATGTATAGCTTTTCTATCATACTTCCAAGGTCTACCCAACAAGATATGACATACATCCATAGGCATAATATCACACAATACTTCATCATGATATGATCCAATATGAAATTTCACCAAACATTGTTCACTCACCAGTACCTTATGATCATCCTGAATCCATGCTATCTGATAGAGTTTAGGGTGTTTCAATCTTTCCAACTTTAGCTTAGTCACCATCTCCTCTGAAACTAGGTTATCTAAACTACCACTATCAATTACAACCTTACAACATTTACCTTCGGATTTGCATCTAGTTCTAAACAAACTCTTCCTCTATGGTGGTTCTTTAGTTGTCTCTGCTTGAAATAGTTCTCTCTTCATTACAAGTGATTCTCTTTTCTCTAGTTTACCAATTGAACTAGGTGATCCAATCGGTTCTTCTTCCACAAAGGCTGCTCTTCCACTGTTCTCTATTATTTTGCTTGTACTCCCTTGATTACATTCAAATGCTCTATGTCCTTCACCTTCACACTTGAAACAAGTGCCTCTGAATATTCTCTTATCAAATCCTCTTCCTTCTCTTCTGTATCCTTCATTTCGGTATGAATTATAATTACCTCTATGACAAAAATTCCTATCATTGCTTCGGTATGCATTACTATCTCTATCCTCCTTAAATGTGTTGTCAAACTTGTTCTACTCTAGATGTGATTTATCTCCTTCAACAAATGTTTTGCCTCTCTAAAATTTACCTCCTCTACCTCTCTGTCTTTGATCATGCCTCTTATTCGGCTTCTCTTCAACTTTTAGGGCAAACTGATATGCTTCTTCCAAAGATGTCATCCTTTCCAAGCTTAATTCTTCTTGAATGTTCAATCTCAGTCCATTGATGTATCTAGCCACTTTCTCCTTGCTTGCTTCACTATGTCCTATCCTTATGATCATCTTATGAAATTCTTCAGTATACTCCTTCACAAATTTCTCCTTTTGTCTCAGGTTCTGCAATCTCTTCAACAGTTCCAGCTCATAGTCAACAGGTATGAATTGATTCTTCAGTTTTGTCACCATCCTATCTGACTTTGTAATCTTTTCTTTTCCTCTTCTATTCCTATCCAACTAAACTTCTTTTTACCATATAGAAACATACCCTTTCAACTTTGTCTTGGCAAATTTCACCTTCTTTAGATCTTTATCTTCTTCATATTCAAAGTATTCTTCCATGTCATTTATCCAGTCAATCAATTCTTCAGGATTCAGATTGCCAATGTAATTTGGTACATCCACTCTAGGTCTCTTTCCAATCTTTGAAATAGCTCACAACATCTTTACTTGATCTGATTCTTCTTCTTCATCACCTCCTAGGGTTTCACCAATTTGTTCAACAAATTAAAATTCCTCTTCATCATCACTTTCAACATTAGGTCTAGGTGTCAATCCTCTTTGCCTATCTTTCTCAACAACATCCAAATGAATTCTCATTGTTTTCATCATTTCCATCATCTCATCCATTCTACCAACCATTGTTCCAACAATAGCTACTCTCCTCGGTGACATTCTTCCTAGGATCAAGTGCAAACTGCCTCAAATTTAGCAATCGGGCTACAAGGTGACAACTGCCTCACAATCGGTGATTAGTTGTGATACAAGGAACCTACCTCAATTTGGTGATTTGTCCATAGAAAGATCTTACAGAATTCCTTTACCAACGTCGCTCAATTCATTCCCAAAGATTTGAACTTTCACTCTGATACCACTTGGTGCAATCATGGTAGGAGGGTTCACAGAATAAACTGTCTAGACAGTGCAGAAGAGTAAACACAATGGAAACAACTCAAAGATGTAGAACAAATGTAGATTCATTCATTTAGTATATCATATAATTCAAATACAAATCAGTTGGCAACATGTGGGCTTACAATTGGGCTCATAGGCCTAATTACAGAATATCAGAATATGCACAAGATATAGCTTTGAAGCTTCTTCACTCAAAATCTAAACTAAGGCTTATGAATCAATTGCTAACTGCCTTCCTATGGATCTATTAAATTTTTATGTATCATCTTTGGTATAAAAGATTCCTCCGCGTCAGCCAAGGAAGATCACAAACTCCAATGAAGAGCTGTAATGTGTGTACACGGATAGGTCGGACCTAAATGCATAGAACACCTCCGCAAATGAATGGAATGAAGTACGGATCTCAGGGAAGGTCGGCCATGAACCAAACAATATTGAATGATGTGCAATTAGGCTCCACAAGTCGAGGAATGCTCCACAAGTCTTCTTCTTTAGCTAATTGTCTGAGACTGTCAGGATTCTCTGCTCTAAGAAAATAGTCGATCTTCTGATAGCGATAACTTTCTGGTAACTGATCCAAATGCTCTAAGATTCAGATATGCTGTGCATGACTGAATCTAGATGCTAAGTCCAGCTCTGCAACATGTGAAATACAACTATGGTAGAATGTAGACCAAAATATAGAAATTGCTACTAATTGAACTACCTGGACTAAACTAGAAAATGAAAAGAAACAAATTGAACTGCAAACAAATTGAAATGCAAATATTTTTGGTTGATGCAAGATTTATCTTGAACCAGGGATGCTCCTATATCACTCACTGTCATGAACTGATATAGTAGCATCTACAACATGCCTGAGTTCAGTTCCATTGAAGCACGATATATCTCTTCTACTCTTCCTTTAAAACACACACACTTTATCTTTGCATCTTCACACACTCTCTCATCACTCATGGCTTCATTACATATATTTATACCAATCATCAGCCTTGAAACATTCATCAAGGTTGGAAATACAATTACAAGCATTGGAAATATCTCCAAGGTCGGCATACTTACATAATTCAAATTAGGTCTAGACCTAAACAAAATTGCAGAGCAAATAAATGAAGGAAGAGAACTTCACAGCTTAGCTCAGACCCAAACACATCCTTACATGCTTCAACAGACTTCCACAATCCACAAATCACCTCCGTAACAAGTGTAAGTAACCAAGTCAACCATAACTAGTGCAAACATCAAGATTACTTAGATACACACTTCCAAGAACTTCATTATAGCTTGCAGATCAAGCACATGCCTTCAATACATTATGGAGACATCCAGGAATAGCATAGAATCACCTAGGAGACAAAAAATCCAACCGCAATAGATCTCACTTGAGGACAACAAATATCACTTGAAGATATATCACAGATTGCTTCACAACAAACACTGTCGAACTCTGCTAATCAATAACTTGCTTTTCGGAGAACCAAATCACAAATCCTTTAAAATGAAGATAGCTAAGGAATTTATAAACTTAAGTCCAAAACCACAAGACCAAAATCTAAACTGCAGAGAAATTTGGAGCAAAATATTTTCTCCCTATCACACTGCAAACTTTGTCAAGCACAGTCTTCAAACTGGTGAATGGAACTTTTTCTGCACAATGATCCAGACCACCAAATGCTAGATTTAGCATCTTCAAAGACTTCTCTAAATCATATCCAAATCTCATACTCTAATCTTCAATGCAGAGGAAATGTGGAGCAAAAACTCAAACAATGTTCTTAACATGACAACCCAATCACTCAACAAACAGTAATATAAGAAGACACAGTTGGCATCAATGAAAACACAAACATGTTGACATCATTGAAAACACTAGTTAGCACATACTTGTAACAAGATCTAGTTGGTATTTTGATACTAGTACGATAGGCCCATAAGGTGGGGTTGAGTTGCAGGTGCCAATCACGACCAACTTCATTGACCGTTTTCTTTAGGATTTTTAGTATGGTTTTATTCAAAGCCTCAACTTGTCCATTACTCTAAGGATAATATGGAGTGGAAAAGCAGTGTTGAATATGGTATTATGTGCACAAGGCATGGACATATTGATTCTTGAATGGTCTACCATTATCAGTTACTATGGCTTGGGGAATCCTATATCAACAAATGAGGTAGTTTAGGATAAACTTGGCTATTTGCTTGCTGGTGATATAGGTAATTGGAATAGCTTCCACCCACTTCATAAAATACTCAGTGGAGGTAATGATAAACTTATGGCCATTTGAAGAGGATGGATGGATTTTATCCACAAGGTCGAGTCCCCATTGTGAAAAAGGGCATGGAGTCATAACAGGTTGTAGCTCATGTGCTGGTGCATGTATCAAATCTCCATGTTGTTGGCATTGAAGACACTTCTTAGTGAGCTGGAATGCATCTTGTTCTATGGTTGGCCAATAATAACCTGTATGGAGTATCTTCTTAGCTAGACTCAGACTAGTGGAATGTGATCCACAGACACCTTTGTGTATGTCACTTTAGGTATCGTTAGCTTCATATGAGTTAAGACATCTAAGAAGGATACCATCGAGACTCCTGTGGTAAAGGGTATCACCCAAAATAGTGAAACGAGAGGCTTGGAAGATGAAGGTTTTGCGTTGGGTAGATTTAAGGTTGGAAGGGATGGTGTTGGTATGGAGATAGTCATAGATATCTTGGTACCGAGGGGAATCGGGACCAATAAGTTCACAGATGATTTCAGTTGAAGGAACGTCAATGATAGGTATCAATAGTTGCTCGATTAAGAACTCACATCGCTGAGTGTTTGTAGGCATATCCACAAATGATCCAATAGTAGCCATAGAATCTACAACTTTATTATGTACCCAAGGAATTTGTTCAAAAGAGACGCTAGAGAAATGTTGCTTGTATGTATCAACCAATCTTTTGTAGGGTATCAACTTGTCATCCTTAGTTTGGTCCTCATCAGTGACTTGCCGAATGACTAGTTGAGAGTCTCCATACACTTGAATTTGCTTGATATTCCATTCGAGTACTATATGGAGACCTATAAGTAGTGCTTCATACTCAGCAATATTGTTGGTGCAAGGGAATGCTTGCTAATATGATTTTGGAATATAATCATTCTAAGGTGTGATAAATAAGATTTTGGCCCCTAAACCATGCTGTGTAGGAACCATCAAAGTATAACTTCCATTCCACTGAGGTAGTAAAGTGAAAAGCCCTTCATCTGGAAAGTTAGAGATCATAGGGTTTGCATCTATCATTGGATCTTTTGCCAGTTAATCTGCAAGAACTTGTCCCTTGATACCTTTCTGATCAATATACTCTATGTCAAATTTGCTCAAGATCATGACCCATTTAGCTAGTCAACATGTGAGGGCTGTCTTGGATAAAAGATACTTCAATGGATCAATCTTGGAGATGAGTTTGGTGTGTTGGTTTAGCATGTAATGTTGCAAATTTTGGGAAGCAAACACTACTGCTAAACATTCTCTTTCCATAGAAGTGTAGTTGAGTTCATAACCAACCAAGGTACGACTGATATAGTATATGGCATGTTCTTTACCCGACTCATCATGTTGTGCGAGAAGAGAACCTAATGCTATAGATGTAGTAGAGATATATTGGAGCAAAGGTCTCTCAGGAACTAGAGGTGTAGCTAGATAGTCCTTGAGTTGATCAAATGCATGTTGACACTTATTATCCCATCGAAATGAGACATCCTTGCAGAGCAAGTGTAGAAATGGATGACATTATCTACTAGCTACGAAATAAACCATCTAATGGATTGTAATCTCCCTTGAAGGCTCCTTAATTCTTTTAGATTCTTTGGTGGAGGCATTTCAATGATAGCTTTGACCTTGGCAGGATCCACTTCAATTCATTTGTGAGATACAATGTACCCCAACAATTTCCCTAAAGTGACACCAAAGACACATTTCTTAGGATTTAGCCTCACTTGATACTTCTTTAGTCTGTTAAATATCTATCCTAGAAACTGTAGATGATCTTCCCTAGAAGATTTGCCCAATATGTCATCGACATAGTCTTTCATGATGGTATGAAATAGGTCATGGAATATCACTGTCATTGCTCGTTGATAGGTAGCTCCTGCATTCTTAAGACCAAAAGGCATGAATTTCCAATAGTAGGTACCCCAAGGACATGTAAAAGTTGTTTTATGCTAGTATTCTGGTGCTATCATAATTTGATTGTATCCAGAGAAACCATCCATTAGAGAAAGCATTTTGTGACCTGCTATCAAATCCACAATAATATCAATGTTGAGTAGTGGAAAGTCATCTTTGGGACATACTTTATTGAGATCTCTAAAGTCTGTACATATGCGGATGCCCCCATTCAGTTTAGCTATAGATACAAGATTAGAGACCCACTCTGTATAATCAATAGGCCTTATGAACTTTGCATCTAGCAATTTCTCAAGCTCTGCTTTGACCAATAGTGCTATTTGTGGGTGCATCTTGTGAAGCTTTTGTTTTACAAGTTTTGTGTTTGGAGATACTACTAGATGATGAACCACTAGTGAAGGGTCCAATCCAAGCATGTCAGTATATGTGCAAGCAAAATTGATTTTCCTTTGTAAGAAAAATTTTATGAAGGTCTTCTCTTGCTCTGATAATGGAGCTGCTAGGAATGTGAGTTTAGGATTCTGAACTGTGCCGAGATTCATCTCTTGTGAGTCTTCTACTAAGAGAACTGATTTTTCTTGATACTTTGTTGGTAGGGGAAGGTCAAATCCTCCATCCTCAGGCACCCCAAAGAGGTTTTCACCAAAATATACATCTTTTATTTTTACTGTTTTATGATCAAGAGGTGCCACATTGTGGTTTTCACCTAGGGATCTATTTTTATTTTCTCTTTTATGAATGGAGGATTTGGCATTATCCCCTAAGCATGCAAGTTGTTCTAAATTCATGACAAGTCTAGATTTGTGATCACCAAGCAGGATACCATCCCGGAGTCCCATAAATTCTATTATTGCCTCATCATTTTGAAAGATGTCTAGAGCGGAGGCCGCTTGGTCCCAATCAATGAGTTTAGGGTAGATGAGGGCTAGATTCTGGGTGTTCGTGTTTGAGGTGAGGGAAATGGATGATATCATAAATATCAAGGTTTCTTGGAATAGGTCTGTTAGGTGTAGATAAGAGTCATCAATAGATCCTCTTTAGAAGTTGAAACTATGGGAAAAGCTTTCGCTTCCTCATCAAGAATAAACTCGATGTCTGAGGAATGAGGTACCTCCTTAGCGTATCCTTCCTATAAAACCACCTTATAGTAATTGGTTCTAGTTGTCCTTGGCCATATTTTCTAGGCCACCTTTGCCTTTATATCCCATGTTTTGCATAATTCTGAGAGCGGTACCATATTGTTTGATAGGTAGCATGACTAGATCCTTTTCTTGGTACAGCCATGAGGAAATATCTTCAAGAGATTCTTCTTCTAACAAGCCCCCATGAGTGAATGTTGTTAGGGAAGATGGTATCTTTTCTTTTTTACTGACCTTTGCTATGGGTGGTTTGCCATAAGATTTTAGTGAAAGAAGCATCCTCCCCACACAACAAGATTTTGAAATGTCATATTCTCCAAATCATATGTACTTTGATCTCTGGAATGGGTTTATCTGTAGAGGCCTTTTGCAAAGTATCTGGGTCAATGTATAATGGAGATGATTGAGCTTCCACATTATTTGGTATTTGGTTGCTATTTCGGTAATGCCCTTTCATGGTGCAACAAAACTCAAATGGATTAGGATCTCCTAGGATCGTGATTTCAGTACCATTGAATGGGAACTTGAGAGATTGATGGTATGTAGAGGGTACAACATGCATGGCATGAATCAACGAGCATCCTAAGATGATATTATATGGAAGCTCAATGTCCAACACTTGGCATCTTGTTTCTAACATGACAGGGCCTACTTGTATAGGCAAATGTATCACACCTTTTGACCGGTGCTCTACATCATCATAAGCTTTGATAGTAATAGATTGTTTAGTATTTCGGTGATCCTCAGAGTACCCTAGTTGTTTTAGCAATTTGAGTGAATAGAAGTTCAGACCAGCACCACCATCTATAAGTATACGTTTTATCTTACGTTGATGGATGAGAACTTCAATGTGGAGTGCATCGTTATGACAAGGATCATGAGATGGGAGGTCTTTTTAAGAAAAGACCACATGGTAAGGTGATGCAATGTGTCCTATCATGGCTTGAAAGTCTATAATAGCGATATTGTTGGGAACTAAAGACTCTTTTAGGGCTTTTTCAAGCACTGCTTTATGGGCAGGTGACGACTTTAAGAGGTCTAATATTGAGATTTGTGTGGGAATCTTCCATAGATGTTCAATGATATTATAGTCGAAGTTGATAGAGGTATTTGGTGTTGGCCCATGAAGGGTAACACGACCGTAACGAGTTGTGATGGCACAATCAGGGTTTTTTCTCTTAATGGTAAGGGTGGACACTCTACTTTTCTCAAAATGACCCACAATAGAGTCATAAGAAGATGAAGCTTTGTTGACACTTTTTCCTTTATCAGGGTTAGGACCTTTACCATGTGTAGGAAATGGATCCTTGTACATGTCTAAGTCTTTGTTTGTGGTATGGGTAGGAGGATCATTGAGAGTGACTTCAACTCAGTCTATGAGATTCTGGATTAAGTTTTTCAACTTCATGTAGCCATGGGTTTTGTGCCCTTTCACCCTATGGTACTCACAATACTCATTATCTTTGTGCCAAGTAGGTTTGAAAGTGGTTTCATCGTATTGACGTGTTTCAAGCAATGTGATAAGTCCACTTTGAACAAGTTTCTTAAGGACTGATTCAATAGGTTCTCCCAATGTAGTGAACCTACGTCTTGGAGGATAGTCTTGTTTTCGTTGCTCACAAGGAGTAGATTGGGTAGGTTTTGATTGGAGACTGACCAATGTTTGGAGGGTTTCGATATGTTTAGAGTCTGCCATGTAAAAGCAAGAAGTTGGGTCCACATGTAGGGGAAGTCGCATGGATGAAAAAAATCTCAACGGGAATGGGTACCCATTTTAAAAGAAAAGAAACGGGTACTCGTTTAAATGGGTACCCGCTTAGGAACGGGTGCCCGAGCCTAAACGGGTACCCGCTTAGGAACGGGTGCCCGAGCCTAAATAGGCATCGTTTAGGAACGGGTGCCCGAGCCTAAACGGGTATCGTTTAGGAACGGGTATCGTTTAGGAACGGGTACCTGTTTCTAAATGGTATTTGAATTAAAAAAAAAGACCTACGCACTTTTTTCTCTCACACAAAAGGAACGGGTACCCATTCCTAAAAGCTTAGGCTCGGGAAATCCATGATAAGCCAATCCCTTGCCTTGGACCTGCAAGTACAAGTCCATGTTCAGAGCAAGAGAAAATACCAACTTTACCAGTATGGCTGACGATGTTTTTTTCTAAATTTTTTTATGAAATTAAAACCCATTACAAATGACAATGTGTAGTTTTCAAATATGTAATTTTTTTTAATGGACTTGTTTTTCTATTTATTATTTAATTTATGAGCAAATTGGTCCAAAAACTTGAAATGACAAGTGTTTGTATTTTTAATAACTTTGAATTTTAAAAGTTTATTAAAAAAAATTATATGTCATCAATCTACACATCATTCTTTACACAATGAAAAAAAAATTTATTTTATGATTAGTTTTGCTCAAATTATGTTGGCCGTACATGAGGGGTTTTCAAAAACAACAATTAGGGCCAATAAAAAATTAATAAAAAAAATATTTGGGAAAAAATTATTAAAAAAATATCCTCATCAAACTTCACTGTACTACACATCTTTCCCCAAAAGGATTTAGAAAAATAATTTTGTTTAGGTCAAATTATGTTGCTCATACACGTGCATGGTATGGTAAAAAAAAGTGACTTTTAAACAGTGGTTTTTAGAAATGCCTATTGAAAATCAATTTGTATCATCTGGGTATTAAAATAAATTACATATTTGGAAACTAGACTCCGAGTACTACATTTCATATTACTAACTTTTTTTAAGATTCAATTTTTAAGTGCCTCAAATGTTTAGGTCCAATGTGACAAATTCTAAAAATCAGGGAAAACACTTCCACTTTTTGGCCAAAAAGTGGACCGAACTTCTTACACTGACCCCACTACACCGTCGTTGATGATATTCTTGTTTTTCAACCAAAATTGAGGTTTGTCATTAGATTGTTGGAGAGGATTATCTTTAGTCTCTTTGAAGATTTTGACTAAACCCTTTGCGATACGGGATTTTTGGATGTTGGTGCCCTTAGAGATGATTTCCTCAAATGAGGTAGTACTTTGAATTTGTAGGTGAAAACCAATTTCTTGGTTAAGATTTTGCACAAAGATACTAACAAGTTGTTTGTCAGGTATGGGCCATGGGAATTTCCTAGCCATACCTCTCCATCTTTGTAAGAAGGAGATAAAAGTTTCCCCATTACGGTGTTTATTGTTGCACAAGTTTGTCATAGAAATCTCATGCTCAGTGTTGTAGGAGAAGTGGGTTGCAAACTTTTCAGCTAGTTCATTGAATGTTTTGATACCCCTGGGTAGGTGAGAAAACCATTATATGGCTTGCCCTCCAAGACTACGAGGGAAGAGGCACATAAGATAAGTGTCATTATGAGCAACCTCTAAGCAAGCAATGTAGAATTCTCTAAGGTGTTCTTTTGGATTGCCTTTTCCCTTATATTTGTCGAATTTAGGCATATCAAAGTTAGGGGGAAAAGGTATCATTGGTAAAGATCTATCAAATGGATATGGACAAACCTCCTCCAAAGAGAAATTTTTCTTTGTGTCCAAATGAAAGATCAGATATTTGTTTTTGTAGATTTGAAAATTTGAGCTCAAGATCCGATGTGGGCATTTGTGGAGCAAGATTTTGTTGGATGAATGATGGTCATTAAGGTGCCCCATAGGAGATATTGGAATTGAGTCCATATGAAGTGAGATTGTATGGGTCATATGAGTTGTGAGGATTGTTTGGGGTTTGATTCATGGAGAAATGTTGGTTTGGTGGTTTTTGTGGAGGAGCTATGTAGGAGTGTTGACTTTGGGAATGTTGAGGGGGATTGATGAAAGAATGTTGATTTTGGAATTGTTGAGGAGGGATGATGTAGTTGTTTGATTTTGTGGAGGTTGAGGTGGATTTGTATAAGAGTGTTGACTTTGAGAATGTTGGGGTGGATTGATGTAGGTGTTTTGATTTTGGGAATGTTGAGGTGGAGTGCTATAAGTGTTTTGAGTTTGAGAATGTTGAGGTGGAGTGATGTAGGTGGTTTGATTTTGGGAATGTTGAGGTGGAGTGATGTAGGTGGTTTGATTTTGGGAATGTTGAGGTGGAGTGATGTAGGCTTTTTGAGGAATGGATGCTTGGACTTGTGACACTTGTGGAGGAGTACCATAAGCAAGATGAGATGGAGGTTTGAGCTCGTACTCCTTGTGGAGGAGTGGCACTAACAATATTATGGATGGAGGTTTGGATTTGTGATGTTTGTTTAGAATTTTGAGGGGATGTAGGTGTAGATGTGGTGAAGAAAGGATTGGCTTGATTTGCTTGTTTTGTTAGATTTTCTTGTTGCATTTGATAAATCTCCATGGGGACAATAACAGAATCAAGTGATGTTTCTCTGATGGGATTTTGATAAAGGGGTTTGATGTACTTGGCGGTGAAGGGATTCAAAGGCACCTCATGTGAGGGTGAATTGGGAATGAGTGATGATATGGTTGACATAGTTTGGATGGGAGTGATTTGTGGTCTACCCATGGCATTGATGGCATCATTGATAGAATCTTTCTCCTTAAGAGTAGATGTGTCAAAGTCTTGGGGTAACTTGGCTCCTTTCTTAGCAAGTAAATGAAAGTAATGGTTTGAATTGGAAGCCAAGAGTTTGTTGATATCATCTAATATTTTGGGGTCTTGCATGTTTTCATCAATGTCTTGAGACACTTCTTGAGATGCTTGGACTTGTTGAGGGATTCTAGGTTGTTGTGATGATTATTGTCCTATGGTATACCCTTTTGGTAGTAAATCATGAGGATTTAACCCTATGGTATATTGGGTGGCATCTATCCATGTAGTATTATCCTCTTGAGGATTGTTTTGGGGATTACCATGAGGACTGTTTTGAGTATTTTGTTGGGGATTGTCTTGGATGTTTTTTTAGTGGGTGTTTTGACGAGCCTCCATGGTGTTGGTGCCTGAATTCACTGTCAGTTTCCGACCAATTTTCATGCAGGCACCTTCCCTAAAATCCAAAAAATTTTAAGTATTGGGGCCCCTCAGCGTTCTTCAGCATCTGCATCATAGTTCTTGAGGTGGTGGTCTTCATGTTTTCTCCATCGGAATGAGTTTGTATTTGTCTTGGCGATCATGATGGTAGCAGTCATATCTTCTTCCATTGCCAAGACTTTATGCTATCGGCGAACGAGTTTCATGTTGGGCTGTTGGCATTTGTTTGGCTGATGGATATCTATCGGCGAGAGTAGTATTGTCGGCCAAGTAGTTTTTTGTGGCACCGATAGGCGCGGGTCACACCGACAAGGGAGTATGGAGTGGACTGTCGGCGAGATTTTTGCTATCAGCAGAGGGGTCTTGACCTCTGCCGATATCGTTTTTCTGGCCGATGGGGATTTGGGCGTTGTCTTCATCGGTGTAACACATGAGGTTGGCCAGAGGATTTTTTGATGCTCTGATGGAGGGAGTCATGGTGACGGAGGGTGTGTTTTGTTTGCCATCGGCGAGACCATTGAGATCGGAAGGAGTTTTTTTGGAGCGGGCTGATGGTATAGGTTTGGCTGATGGGCTTTTTGCAAAGGGTCGTGTGTCGAGCGCGGCAAAACGCTCGACACCTATTATGCTCGCGACCATGTTTTTAAAGTATTGAGGGAGTCTCCGCGGCACCAATGTGGGACTATTCTTCCTGCACATTTGAAACTTCAGTAAAACGTGTTTTGGCGGGAAACTTCCATTTGAACGTAGTGACAGTTTCCAGGTAGGCCACGGGTGGTTGAGCCATCAATGGTGACTGTAGCGAGGGTATGGGCGATGGTACACATGATCAGGTTGCCTGATTTTTGAGTGAAGACTTCCTGATGGCGGTGCAAGGCTCGAGGCCTCCCTTGTCTGCTGCATTGATGGCTTCTGAGCGCCATTCCCTCTGATGGATGTATCTGGCAAATTTTTGACTTCTGGCCATGTAATTAATTGCTGAATGTACACGGTTCTGTATAAATGGTTTTGGCTATGTTACTTTTTAGAGGTTGGAGGTTTTTTGGGCTTTCGGCTCTAACTCTGAACATAAGGTGTTCACATTTTGAAAGGCATTTTTTGCTACAGACTCGATCCTTAGTCTGGTGTACTAATCTATCTTGGATTGTAAATGATGATTTTCTCTGTGATGACCTTCTATGCAGATTGATTTTAAATGAAAAACACCTGTGTATGTATTGTTTTTGATTGTCTCCTGTATGTCATTTGTTTTCCTTTCAAACAAGGTTGTCAAGGACTTCCAAGTTTTTCAGTGTATGCATACTGTGTGTCTGATTTATTGCATCTGCTCAAGGAGTGGTTAAATAGGCTTTTGATCAGATACAAAGGGAATAGATTGCATCATAGGATATGTTAAGCATGATCATTAATGATACTCTTTCTTGGACATGTTGCTATCAGGCAGTAGCATTATTCTCAGGTCCTCTGGATATGAATTTATGTTGTCATGGGGAGACATTTACAGTCTTAGATATGACTCTGCTGCCCAGATAAGGCACTGGTTTGGGAATTTGTCTGTTCAATGGGTCTAGGAAAGTCCCATCACTCCAAACACCATTTCAACCCATCTCATCACTTCCACCTGTTAGTTGTAGGATTAGGATTAGGAACCTCTGCATGCTCTCATACCTAACCAGACATTATGTCCAAGAATGTTGCCAACCTTGTGATTTGTTATACAAATCTTGGTCCTTACGTGAGAGTATTCTGCCTATTGCTGTCAAGTTAAATCCTTCTATCATTGAGCTAGTCAAGGTTATACTTTTATCAAATAGGGACACCCCCCTTGGTGCAGCAGAACCAGAAGTGAAGGGGAGGAGCTCACGCAATCTCTTGTATTTAGTTGGCTGAATCTGCCTGTGCATTAGAACTGGCAACCCCTAATGTTAATTCAGAAGAAAAAACCAACAAAAATGGTGACTCTGTTGGGGATGGTGATTTGAAAATTGTTATTTTTGTCCTCCCTGGTGAAATATCTGTGTGCCCATCTGAGTCACCAACAAATTGGCGACTCTACTGGGGATGTTGATGTAAAGTGATATCCTGCAGTCTCTGGTGAAGTTTTGCTCTGTTGGTGGAATGAACTCAGAAACATATTTGATGAGCTTTCAGTTGCTGTAAATTTTGTCCTCTTTGGAGAGGTGGTGACTCTGCAAAAAATTCAAGTACACATGAAAAGTTGATGTGTGTGTTGTGACAGAAAATGTGCTGTTCAGACTTCAGCATCTGTATAAGAAAGGTACCTTGTTCCTTCCCCTTTATATTTGTTGTTTTGCTGCATAGGTTAGATGCCAGGGGAGGTTACAGGTCTTAGGAATGCAAGGGATGTCTGAAAATAGAAATTTCATGAATCCAAGTATGAATTATCCCATACTCAGTGGTGAAATGTTGGATAAAAGAATAGAAGAGATAAGAAATAGGTTGATATTCTTAGAGGTTGAGCAGGCTCAGTTAAAAAGCAGTAACCCTGTTGTGTCTGCCAGTCAGAAGGCTAAACCTCTTCTCAGCCCTTTTGATCCTTTGTATGACCAACTGGATTTGTCATGGGTGGATTATAAAGTAGAAACTATGCCTGCTAGGATATACTGTCAGATGCCTAGATTTAGTGGTCACAGTGTATGTGATGGGAATGCACATATCCAAAAATTTCACAGTTTTATGGGAAAACATTCATTTAGAGATGAGGATATGTGGATGAGGTTTTTTGTTAGGTCATTTGATGCAAAAGCAAAAGACTGGTATTTGAGCTTTCCAAAGAGATCCTTTGCCTGTTGGGATGAGCTTACTAACTTTTTCAAAAAAGAATTTGCAAAAGAACCTGCTGATCTTGTTGTAGAATTGATGAGAATCAGAAAACAAGATGAAGAGCCATGTGTTGATTTCAGTCATAGGTTTGCAGTAGCCTTTTCACAGATCCCAGAAGTCTTCAGACCTGACACTTCAGCCTGTGTTGGCATATTCTTTGAGGCTTTTGAGGAGGGCTCTAGTGCATTACTGAGGGATTTCAAGGTGACAAGTATGCAGATGGCATACAAGTTCGTAGAAAAAATAGAAAAAATCAGAAATGTGCACCTACTGAAATCCCTATCCCCTGGCCTTGGTGTGAAAAATAGTTGTGAAGCTGCAAATGACCAAATAATTAAGGCATCATGTGCAAATAAAAATGAAAATGAAAGCATAGAGGTTGAGACTGCTGTATTTGAACATAATGCTAAAAATACTGCTCAACTGGATTGTTCACCAGTTGAGGATGCTAGTGAAAGGACTAGTGAGGATTCCCATTGCAATGATGAGGCAGCTGGCCATGAAAACAACAATGAGGTTGTGGACAGTAATGAGCAACTTTTGGAATGGACCTGTGGAGACAATTGTGAGTATTGTACTCAAGACAGAGAAGGTATAAGCAAACAAAAAAATAGTCCCATGTGTGACCCATTGCCTACCTTTCAAACACATGGAGATCATGAAGAGTAGTCAGAAATTGAAATAAGTGCTAGTGCAGAGCATGATTGTTTTTCATTTGATGGCTGTTTTGCTTATGACACACAGGCTGACACTCCTCCATAGAGTGAATCCATTGGTGATGAAAATGCGTGCTCTGCTGCCCATGAACCAATGGCATACTATGATGAAACTGATGCACCTGGGTCACCCATTTATGACACATGTGATGATGAGGATCTGTCTAAGTATGGTGAGGATCTAGACATTGTTTTTGACTTGTATTCTATTTCTCATCCTGATGAAAGAGGAAACAACATACATCAGGTAAGTGACTGTAAAAATGTGCCTGATTTGAAAAAGATGCCAGAGCCTGATCTTTTCCAGTTTGGTGCTGCTATTGGTTGTGTACATGATGTGCACAATTGTGAATTTGAAAGCTTTTCTTTTGAGAGGCCAGCATATGAAATGAGCTCTGATTTTCCTAGCTACATGGTGGACTTTGAATATTTTCAGTTTTCAGTCCAGCTAGGAGATCATTTTGCAATGCATAATGCTGATACAAATGATAACATGTGTTATATTCCATTTGAGTATGCATTGCTTGATACATTCTGCATCCATTTGCTACCTGATGCTGAGGGTTGTTTGCATAGGGTTGACAGTGACAAAATAAATTAGAAGGTTGAATGTCGAGATGACCAGGTTTGTTTGTGGTCAGATCATGGCAGTATTCTCAGGCTTGACCCAGTGTATGCAGATGAGAACAAGGTGTTTGACAAGGGGAAATATTGGTTTTCCTTTTCTTGGTGGCCTTAGGCCATCAAGTTTGATTGGTGATGCAGATCATGGTAACTTCATGACTTTGTTGCCCAATGGATAAGGCACTGGTCTACATCCCAGAGATCTGGGGTTCTCGCTGTAGTCTCACACCTGCACGTCCCCAATCAGAGCCACTGTTGGTGCCTGAATTCACTATCAGTTTCCAAGCAATTTTCATGTAGGCACCTTCCCTAAAATCCAAAAAATTTTGAGTATTGGGGCCCCTCAGCATTCTTCAGCATCTGCATCATAGTTCTTGAGGTGGTGGTCTTCATGTTTTCTCCATCGGAATGAGTTTGTATTTGTTTTGGCGATCATGATGGTAGCAGTCATATCTTCTTCCATTGCCAAGACTTTGTGCTATCGGCGAAGGAGTTTCATGTTGGGCCGTTGGCATTTGTTTGGCCAATGGATATCTATCGGTGAGAGTAGTATTGTCAGCCAAGCAATTTTTTGTGGTGCCGATAGGCGCGGGTCACACTGACAGGGGAGTATGGAGTGGACTGTCGGCGAGATTTTTGCTATCGGCAGAGGGGTCTTGACCTCTGCCGATATCATTTTTTTGGCCGATGGGGATTTGGGTGTTGTCTTCATCGGTGTAACACATGAGGTCGGCCAGAGGATTTTTTGATGCTCCGATGGAGGGAGTCACAGCGACGGAGGGTGTGTTTTGTTTGCCATTGGCGAGACCGTTGAGATCAGAAGGAGTTTTTTTGGAGCGGGCCGATGGTATAGGTTTGGCCGATGGGCTTTTGGCGAAGGGTCGTGTGTCGAGCGCGGAAAAACGCTCGACACCTATTATGCTCGCGACCATGTTTTTAAAGTATTGAAGGAGTCTCCGCGGCACCAATGTGGGACTATTCTTCCTACATATTTGAAACTTCAGTAAAACATGTTTTGGCGGGAAACTTCCATTTGAACGCAGCGACAGTTTCCAGGTAGGCCGCAGGTGGTTGAGCCATCAATGGCGACTGTAGCGGGGGTATGGGCAATGGTACACATGATCAGGTTGCCCAATTTTTGAGTGAAGACTTCCTGATGGCAGCGCAAGGCTCGAGGCCTCCCTTGTCTGCTGCATTGATGGCTTCTGAGTGCCATTCCCTCTGATGGATGTATCTGGCAAATTTTTGACTTCTGGCCATGTAATTAATTGCTGAATGTACACGGTTCTGTATAGATGGTTTTGGCTGTGTTACTTTTTAGAGGTTGGAGGTTTTTTGGGCTTTCGGCTCTGACTCTGAACATAAGGTGTTCACATTTTGAAAGGCATTTTTTGCTACAGACTCGGTCCTTAGTCTGGTGTACTAATCTATCTTGGATTGTAAATGATGATTTTCTCTGTGATGACCTTCTATGCAGATTGATTTTAAATGAAAAACACATGTGTGTGTATTGTTTCTGATTGTCTCCTGTATGTCATTTGTTTTCCTTTCAAACAAGGTTGTCAAGGACTTCCAAGTTTTTCAGTGTATGCATACTGTGTGTCTGATTTATTGCGTCTACTCAAGGAGTGGTTAAATAGGCTTTTGATCAGATACAAAGGGAAATAGATTGCATCATAGGATCTGTTAAGCATGATCATTAATGATACTCTTTCTTGGACATGTTGCTATCAGGTAGTAGCATTATTCTCAGGTCCTCTGGATATGAATTTATGTTGTCATGGGGAGACATTTACAGTCTTAGATATGACTCTGCTGCCCAGATAAGGCACTGGTTTGGGAATTTGTCTGTTCAATGGGTCTAGGAAAGTCCCATCACTCCAAACACCATTTCAACCCATCTCATCACTTCCACCTGTTAGTTGTAGGATTAGGATTAGGAACCTCTGCATGCTCTCATACCTAACCAGACATTATGTCCAAGAATGTTGCCAACCTTGTGATTTGTTATACAAATCTTGGTCCTTACGTGAGAGTATTCTGCCTGTTGCTGTCAAGTTAAATCCTTCTATCATTGAGCTAGTCAAGGTTATGCTTTTATCAAATAGGGACCCCCCCCTTGGTGCGGCAGAACCAGAAGTGAAGGGGAGGAGCTCACGCAACCTCCAATATTTAGTTGGCTGAATCTGCCTGTGCATTAGAACTGGCAACCCCTAATGCTGATTCAGAAGAAAAAACCAACACATGGCTAATCAATGTTGTTATCTAGTTGTAGTTATAAGATTACTCAAATGTGCTATGACAAAGATTGGGGGGATGGATGGATTGATAGTGGATTTTTGTGATTGAGTTGAGACTAGCAAGATGATGTTTTGGATTGGTTGCTTGATGGAAGATAAGTAGAACCTAGATCAATTTCTATTTTGGATGTTTGATGACCTTTAGAGAGGTAGACTAATGACCTCAAGAAAGGCATATTGGATTAATGAGTTTGACCAATTTAGGAGAAGTTTATTCTCTAAGCTAGTAAAAGCCACTAATGGATACTAATTTACCTTCAAGGATCTAAGAGAGGCAAACTTACTCAAATCAAAGATAGATTAGGGGATGTGATCTAGACCCTATGATAGAAGCCAAATTAAAGCTATGAAAGAATGGATAAATTCCACACTTGTTTGGTGATGATGATGATTATTTTCGCAGTATCAAGAGGATAATAGCTCTAAAAATCCAAGTTTTGTTTATGATCATTGATGGGGATGGTCTGATGGCTGATGGAACATATTTGGATGGACTATAGGATGATAGCTCTACTGGTAAAATTGCTCAAAAATGATGGTTTTCTGATTCTGGGCTAAAATGATGATTGTTGACAGACAAAGACCCAAGGTGTAGGACTATACACCAAAGGCGGGTTTTTGTGGCTCACAGGTGAGTCACAATAGCTCAAAGGTGCATTTGTGTTGATTAAAGTCACATCAAGATAGGTCAAAGGTGTAGCAAAATAATCCAAAAACTCGTTTTCTGATAGACTGTGTAAAAATTTGGCTAAGCCAGAGGTACGTTTCTGCACACCAGAGGTGGGTTTCTATGTTGCAAAGGTGCATTTCTGCAAGCTATAGGCATACTTTTGCAGACCAAAGGCATATAACTGTAGTTCAAAGGTGTATTAAAATAGTGCAAATGCGAGTTTCTATGATTCAAAGGTGAATTTTTTGGGACAGTGTGTTTTTCAAGGCAAGATTTTGGTAAAATTTGGAAAATTTCTTGTGGCAAGAGAAAACACAATAGACAAAGTGGCTAAGGACTGACTTAAGGAGTTGGTTGCATGAGGCTATTAGCCTCTGCAGATAACAAATGGTTTTATGGGTAAATAACAATAAAGAGAAGACACACCAAACACTTCTTTTAATGCAACAACCTAAATATTATTCAACTAGGATTGAGTCATAATGTGAGCCCACATGATTGAATATCTATCCATGTTCTTACCTAACTAAGAACACTTCTCCCTGAGTAGATAGCTAGGGATAAGAGGCGTACCCCCAATATCCCTTTCCTTGGAGGTTTTGACACCTTGCCCAAAGAAGCCTTCTATCTAGTCCTCAAGGTAGTATGGATGGTGAGTAACTTTAGGGTACATTTCTCATCCCTTGTATCACATTACAAAACCACCGATGGTCTTATCTAGGTTGACAAAGCTTCTAGGGTGTCCTCAATATACGCAAGGTATGGGAGGCACAAATATATGAATAGGGGTGTCCCAGTTAACTAACGCTCAACCATATGAGTCTTGGTGGACCAAGTATCTCGAAGGCTATTTGCTTGGAGTTAAAGGGGTCTTTCCTTTGAAGTCGAGTCTTTCAATACTCACGACATTTGTATACTGTACCAGAACATGCGATTGGGGTCATCCCTTGAGGTGTTGAAATCCCCAAGCAGGCCCCCTAAAAAGGATATCAAGCACTTTTGATTCTCAAGATCATCTTTCGACACGGGATAAGAGAATACGTGTTCTCTTGAGTCCCTGGGAAGTAAGCATAGAAAGAAAGTAAATGAATGACTTAAGTGTTTCTGATTTCCAAGGTCACTTTTCAGTGCGAGGAAAGAGCATACATACTTAAGACATTTCAAACACGGAAGACAGTTGTTAATTCTCTTAAAAATTGAAATGTTTTCTAAGACTTAGTGGAAAAAGATAGTGCCTTCGACAAATGTCCTACAACAAATATGTCAGGGTTTCACTTTTTGTCTTCTTTCTAAATGATAAGATGTTGCACAAATTGATATTAGTTCCAAAAAAGAAAGTGATTAATGAAAATAATTGACTAAACCAAAAGCGAGTTACTATGGTGCAAAATCGTAATTAAATTTACCAGAGGTGAGTTGTTATAGTGCAAAGGTGTCATGCCTGCATTTCCCATGCGATCACGACACACAAACATGCGTGTCATGCCCACATTTACCATGTGGTCATGACACGAAGCATGAAATTTTTTTTCTCCCTACACTAAAAACCTAGTGGAATTCCGGCAGCATGACGCATTTTTGATAAATGTAAAGAATAAGAACCTTAAAATAATTCGTCAACAAGAAAATAAACTTCTTAAGTAAAATTACAATAAAACCCAGGACCAAATTATAAATAAAGCACCAATAGGAAGGACTAATAAAATAAACGATTAAATAAATATTAAATTAATTTAGAAACGATATAACGACATAAATTCAGATAAATAGACAATTCAAAAAAAACGTCAAGTCACCAATTAAATTCGACTGGGAAACCGAGTTCGTCCCTAAGTATAGTTTGGGAATTTTATCTATTGTCTCACTTGAAATTTTAACGATTGAGGGAGGATAAGTTACTCGCAACTAAAAAATAATAATAATGATAATAGATTAACAAAATTCGTCGAGATCGGTGAACGAAAACTGCTAAGGTAAAATAAATTTAGGGCGAAAATACGTCCCAGCTTGAGTAAATTAAATCCAACAAGAAGGGAAAATTTAAGTGCAAATCACAAGACAATCAGATCGTAAACATTATTCTATTCAAAATTAATATCTTCCCAGTCAAATTTAACCCTCAAGACAACACTCAAAATTGCAAAGTTAATCCATTCCAAAATTTAAATCAATGTAAAATAAAAATTCCCAAGGAGAAATAAATCCAAAAGAGGAAAAAGAGACTAGAAATAAAAATCAAATTTAAATTTTAAATCCCCTCATTCTCACAAATAAAATATATTAATAAAACAAATCTTAAAGACCTATTTTAAAATAGCACTAAGTTTCCAAAATGAAACCCTAAACAAAACTTTACTATTTTCTATTCTTCTTGTTGCCCTAATTCTTCCTATTCTCCTACTAAACTCTTATGCCCTAATCCTACTTTTCCTTTGTTTGTTTTGGTCTTTTCCCCTTTTTGTGTGTGTGTGCAGGCAGGGTTTTTTTTTTAGGCATCCATGGGTGTCTTGGTTTATACCCGGAGGTATATACAGAGGAAACCTTGTTTTATTTACTTATTTATTATGTTTTTTTTTTAAATGGCATTCCATTTTCGTGGTTGAGGTTGGATTTATGTTGCAGGGCCGAACTGGTGGAGGACGATGGCAGCAGCGGCGTTGTTGTGGAGGTGGAGTCTGGGACTGGTGGTCTGCGGGTGGAGAGAGGTTTTTTTGGTGGAGAGTCTGGCTGCAGTGGACGGCCACTTGGGGGTTCGGGGTGATGCTGGCGATGGAGGAAGTGTTGGAGAGGGCGGTGTGTATGCAGCATAGGGCGAAGGGAGCACAGGGGTTACGGGGCTCGCGGTAGCTATGGGGAAGGGAAGAGGCAGGTGCGGCCTACGGAAGTCTTGGGGAGGGGGTGTGGGGGAGGAGGCTTAGCCTCCGCCCACACCCACGGGTGTGGGTGGAGGCTAAGCCTCCTCCCCCACAACCTTGTGTTCGCTGCTACTATGGGCGGCGCTGCCGCCCACATCACTATGCATTTTTTTTTTTTTTTGTTATTTTTTTTTCTTTTTTTTTATAATTTTTTTTTTGGAAAAAGTATATGTAACACTTTTTTTTTTATCTTTTTTTTCTCTTTATATATATACAATGTAAAACATATATTTATATATATATACATATTTATATATATGTATATATATATTTCCAGAGTGTTTATTTTGTTTGCATAATATATATATATTATTTGTAAAATAACGTATTTATTGTCTATTAACTAGCAACACTGATATCTACATTTTTTTTTTCTAAATTTGTACAAGAATAAGGACATTTTAAAATAGCAGCAAGGTCCCCTTTTTTGTTGAAACAAATCATACACTCAACAAATAGATATTTATTTTCATGTGTATATAAATTCATTAATACACACAGCAAATGAAGTATGGAACTTCTACAGCAACTCACTATTTTTTTTAATCTCCTACTAAATCACTCAAAAGGAAACAGAGTTAATAAATCTCTTTTTTTATATGCAACATTTCATTCATTTCTTTTTTAAAATCAAGTAAATGGGAACCTTGTATCAAACTTAATTATCTTCATTTGATCATACAATGACTGATATACAAACATTTGTTTGGGCAAATATATTAAAACAACATTACACATTTTATCTTTCTTTTTTCTATTTTCTACAACACTTTATTATAGCTTTCTACTGCACAAAATAGAAAATTACTTTAACCCCCTTTTTTTTTTGAAACATTACATAAAAAAAGAAAATGCATTTCCTTCCTAATTCTACAACAAAATCTAAACAGTGAACATAATGCATCCAAACAGAAAACTAAGATACATTTTCTCATTTTCTTTCCTGTATGTCATTTCATTTATTTGACAGCACTCACATACAATTTTTTTTTTTAAAATGAGGGAATAATGACAGCAAAATTTAAATTCTGTTTATCATTCATTTCACATTCTACAACTCACAGATTAGTAAGATGACTTTATTTTTAGATAAATCAAGACCTTGCTTGCATTACACCACCTTTGGGTAGTCAACACCATAAAACTAAAACTGGTCAACTTAATACAATAAGGCCATATTGGCCATGGCTCCAACAACCATCTCAAAGGGCTATAAGAACACCAACATGAGCTCCTTAACTACTTCATTTCACCACTCAAAAATCTTGCAAGCTACACAACATCAAGACAACAGAAAACAGCCACCAAGAAGGGAAAAGCTCTCCTCCCTACCATAGACCCGCCAGTGGGTCACCCCCGAGCTGGGGAGGTAGGGATTCACACAAGTGTATCAATCCACAACAAGAATCAAACACATTCACTCAAAACAACCCAAAGGCTTAACACAATACTCAACTCATGTAAATGAGTTTGGTGAGGGTAGGGGTTAGACCTCTCAACTTAAAGGGGCTCCCAAATGATAAAGAAAATCTCAAACTCATGGCCTCAAGCCAAAATTCTCCAAACACCACAATCCACAAAAATCACAACAAATAGAATGGCACTCTTGCCTTTCAGATATCTCCTCCTCAAATGATGATAAGCCCTCAAGGCATAAACTCATAAACACATACTGTGGGAGAGCCCCCAAGGATTGTTCCTCTCCCCTACCCATACAAGTTGAGCATTTCCTCCATTGGAGGTGCTCTCACCATAACACCCACCCCAACATCAATTGCAAAACAACACAAAGCAAACAAACATACAACCAAAATTCAAACATGGAACATCATATAAACAAAGCAAGAAACAAGTTAAGAGCCTACCTTCAAGGTCTTGACAATGGATGTAGAAGTTGGTGAAGAGCTCCAAGCCTTCCCAAGCCTTCCAATCTTTCAGATTTTCTCCCCAACCTTCTCTAACTCCCCCAAACTAGTAAGGAAATCCAAATTTGCAAGAAGTCTCTAAACATACCAGGAAAAGAATAGGATAGAAGAACGCCCACTCCTCTACAAGAGGAGCTATTATAGGCCATCCACTTGGCCTTGAGGGAATGAGAAGGTGACATTTGTCACCATCTCTTCCCTCCTCCTAAGCCACTTGTAAAAGTGAGAAGGTAAGAGGATGACAAATGTCCTCCTCTCCCTCCACCTCCATCTCCACCTCATCCACTTGTGCTTCCACACAAGTGGGAGGGGGACAAGTGGTGAGTTGGATTCCCACTCACACCTCAAGAAGACAATGGCCTTGAGTGGTGCTCCCACTCACTTGGGAGTTTGGGAGGACTCTTGGAGACCTCCCTAGTCCTCCTTGGGAATGCTTCCCAAAACATAGGGATGGGAGATGGGTTCTTCCCAAGGCAAGGCCCATCCCTCATCTTCCCTCTTTCCAATTTTCGTCACTTTGACTCAGCCATGGTTTAGGGTGACCTAAGGTGAGTCAAAACTAGGGTTAGGTGGTCCAAGTTGACCCTAGACTCATGGTTGACCACCTAGGGTAGCTTTTGGGACCCTAGGGGTCATGAAAGGGGTCAAAAATCCACATATAAATGGCCCAAAAAAAATAATAAAAATACCAATTGACATAAATCAATTAAAATTTGACAACACTTAATATTAATCAAAAAGAAAGAGAGGGGGTACTAAGGCATAAAAATAATTAAAATTTAAACCAAGCACAATAAATCATCATGCAATTTCACATGTGATCCTTATCCCTCTTGGGAACGGATCAGCTTAACCGGGAATAACATGGTGTGAATCCTACCTCTAATTTCCCGTGGCTAAGGAACATAAAACTTGCACATCTCGATCAAGTGTTAGTCCTATCAGAAAAGTCATAGCCGAAGCAACTGAAATTAACTCCACGCAAATCGAAATAAACATCTTTACATAACTACAAGTTAAACTGTATTTTCCATAACGTGTCAAATAGTTCACATCACATAAATAACTAGAATCTCATAACATAATAACATCTAATATAATTCCCATATATCGAACTACAACATATCATCCAATATGATCGAATCAAATCACATATATCAAATCAGTGAGATAAAACATCAAGTCTACATAATGGAACATAGTTACTACTGAATATCACAATGATCAAAATTATAGGAGGTAAAATAGTCGGCCTCACAAAAGGAGTGAGACTATGGTGCAAAGGTGCATTTCTGCAGATCAAAGGCACTTTTCTGAGACAGTCCTACAAAAAGCAATAAAATTAAGTCAAACACTTGATCGAGTGATTAATGAATGATTCCTTGATGAGCCAGGAGGCTGGGGGATGATGTGGACTTGTACTTTTGCACCAAAATTAGACAATAAACCAATTTTGATGATTGATTAGTAAAAAGCAAGATGATACCCTTAAATACATCAGCTTAAGGGTACGATACTGTAAGCACAAAAATCATGCACAGCCTCCACGAGGATCCCTATGATGATTTTAATCCTTGTCACGTACATGTAAGTCTAAAATAATGTCCTCTAAGAAGCAAACCTCTTGATGACGTGTCACTTCTTTCATCTTGTGTTGTTTCTTTTTTGTCATTTTCCCTCTCTCTTTGTCATCAACACTTTTTGACACTTTTGCGACACTTGTCAATTTGTGTTTTCTGAGATTTCAACCTTGTTCCTAAGCCTTGTAAGCATCTTGTAGGTGAGTTTTCACCTTTCCCCTATGTTTTTCACCTTCTCCACCCCCTAGAAGCCTTCTAGAGGTCCCCCCTATCCATCTCCAACTTTCAGTTTTGAGTTTCACTCAACCAATCCAAATTTCCCCCTATTATTCCAGATCTCCCCCTGGGAGATCCTACGTCACAAGTGGAGATTTGGAATCTTGCACATGATTGACCTGTTTCTAGAGGCAGATCACCTCCTTTTCATCTTTTCTACCATCTCCCATCATGCATTTCCTCTTAGACCCCTTTCTTTCTAGATCTCCCGTTAGACAACCCTCACCCCCCAGGTGATCCAAGGTCACCCCCCAGGTGATCCTACCGGTCAAAGGGGTGACCCTGTCACGTTTCTAGCTATGGAAAAACTTGAGTTTCTCACTCAAAATAGCTTTGTTTTTGCCCATTTTTCTTCCAGTTCGCATGATTTTTGATGCCTAATATGGAGTTGACTATTTCATACACCCACACATGCATAATTAGCTCCATTTGATCTAAAATTAACAACTCATTCTCTTCCATGTATCCTTCTAACTCCATTTCTTCTTCAGTGATAAGTTATTATTGCTTTATCACTCCCTAATTAACTGAGTTCACTGGGTAATCAATCTAGTTCACTCCCCAATCAATTCCACCTCCCATTCCTTCTTCCAACCTATAAATACTTGTCACCTCCATATTTTCCAAGTTGAGCAAGTTGGAGAATACTCTTCTCATCTTCACAAGCTTTTTCAAGCCTCTTCACAGGCATTTGACCCTCTTTCTTCATTTCTTTCTTTAGTTTTCCAAAGCTTCAAAGATTTCATTGTTGCATAGCTTCAAAGTGTTTCCACGGAGGCAAATTCATTGTGCACACAACTCTTGCTAAGTTTTTTCTCTCCAATCATCATTCTCATGCTCACATAGGACGAAGGTGCCTTTTATTTATTAATTATTTATCAAAGCTTTCACATAAAGCTCTTCAAGCATCATCATGCTGCTTCAATCAAGCCATTGCGCTCATCAACACCTCTCATTGATTTCATTTCTTAAAGCTTTCAAAGCTTCTTTTGCTTCTTTATGTTCTCTTGTCGCCAAGAGGTCTTCCCGTTGCTTCAAGAGGAACTAGGTTGCCATCAATGATCTCTGAGGGTAGTGAAGGCTCACAAGTCTTCTTTATTTTTAGGTTAATCTATGCTTTTGTCAATTAGTAGTAAGTAGAAAATTGAAATTGCTCTTGGGATTGGTAATTTATTGCTTTTTCCTTGATAGAAAGGTTAGATCTAACATTTTAGAAGTAATTTGTATCCATAGTTTAATCCAATTACTTGCAATTTCCTTTTCTAGATTAATTGTTTCAAAACATTAGAAAACCCCAAAAACATAGAATAATTGCATTAGGTTAAATTCATTCTAGATAGTTGCATCCATATTTCCTATCTTAGATTAAAAAGCATCTTTATCTCCATAAATACCAAAAAAAGCACAAAAACAAGTTTGCATTTCATATAGCTTTGCATGCAAAAAATATAGAAAATAACAAAAACATTAGTCACATAGATAACTTGCAAACCCTTGATAACATCACAAGGTCAACCATAGTTAACGAAAGTCAAACCCTCGATAACATCACAAGGTCAACAAAAATCAACACACAACTAAACTCTAGGTCAAACCCTAAAAGTCTAGTCAATGTTAGTCCACATACACCTATCCCTTGTCTTGGCTCACGAATGTGCCTAGGATTAAGAGGTGAGTGGGCGAGGGTAGTCCTCAATGGGATTGAGGAAATTCATCCAAGACCTCAATAAGATCCATTTGTCTTACAACAACTAGAGGCATTTAGATAACTTCAAATACAACGTGCAATCATCCAACAAATTGAAAGATAAGAAGCCATTAACGAAAGTAACAACTTGCCCACACAGGTGGAACAGTAGAAACCCTAATAGATGAAGAGTAACTAGTGACCATTCGGGTCATAGGGTTATCTATACAACAATAATCATTGAACAAAACATACACATTAGCACATAATGACAAAGGCCCCAGGATGTACCTACCCCTCTCTACAAAGACTAGCTCTCCAACGAGCCACACCCCCACCGTGTCTCACCTCCTCTTGACTAGCTACTTCCACGAGAGCGAGAGTGACATGGCGGATCACCCTGTGGAAAGGAGGGAAGGGTTTGTGTTCATTCCAAAATCTAACCTGATAGCCCTAGGAAATTGAGGTCATAATTTTGAGTGTATAGATATAGTGAGTGTTAACAAATAAATCATCTTGTCAACACAACGAAAGATTAGAAAGATGTTAGAAATCGCTATCAAAACCACAAAATAAGTCAAAAAAACTTAAAAACTAGAGGCAAGTTTTATTTAACCAAAGTCAAGTCAAACTTGTGTAAAGGCATGTTTCTGCACACCAAAGGTGCAGAACTATCACCCAAAGGTGAGTTTTTGCCAGCCAAAGGCATAGATCTGTGGTTCAAAGGTGAGTTTCTATGTGACAATTGCACTTTTCCATACCTGTACCTAGAAAGATCATTTTTTCTCAAAAAAGTAAGGTTAAATCAAGTTAGTGGGTCCCACCAGGTGTGCCAGAATATGTATAGGTAAAAATTGAGTGAATAATGATCAAGCAATGAACAATAAAATCAATCCTCTAACCTTCAAGAAAATGATCTAAACAATAACCAAAATCAATGAATAACGGAACAAAGAAAGCTATCACCTAGATTGTATTGTTTCCTTGGTCTTTGTGGATTGCTCAATGAATTTCATAACCATGTTGCAATGAGCGGTTTTAGATAACGTGCTCAAAGATGCGATATATGTGCTCAACAATGCGAGAATGCTCAAAATGCTATTACAAATGCCCAAAGCTTAAATGATCAAAGAGGATTTTTTATGCAATGAAGGCGGTACATGTTGCAAGTATGAGGTGAACCAGTGTTGTCATTGATGTCAACTTACTCATATTGCATTAGTAAGAAGGTTTGGATGAGTTGTGTGTTGTTGTTATTGAGGAAATCAGTCTCCATCTGGAATAGTGAAGAACAGTGATGAGAAGAAGACAAATGTACTATATAGGTTAAGAACTAGAGGATGCGGATTAAAGGGTTTGTAGATATGAGTCTTGAGATGCTTCAACTAAGATTTCAGAGGTCCACATGAAGATTTGAAGAATTTGTGGCTGTCTGTGTGGAACGGGTTCTGACAAGTGATCAGAGGTGACAGAGGATCACAGAAAGGTCCGGTGAGGTCCAGAATTGTATTATCCTAATTTGCGGATTGGAAGGAGTGTTTGGGATGTTCTTGTGATGTCTCATCTCGAGTTGTGTATGATTTTGAGGTCTGGAAGTACCTTTTGCATTGTGACAGTGGCGACAGACTATGTTCTTAAAGTACCAGATGATGAAGAGAAGAATTCTGGTAAGTTGATGAAGTGAGGATGTTTTTGATGATTCAGGGAAGGTTATGATGATCATTGGATCATATCTAGTTTGTGTTGGTGGTCCGCATTGAAGTTAGAGTTGGATTTGATGTTATGGCTACCAGTTGTTGGTGTTCTTCCTATAACAGGCTGACCGGATGTTCTACACGCCTTGCGAATGTTATTGTGATGTTTGCTGACTTAGATGATTATTCCTAAGTTGATGTCTTGTATAAATAAGTGTTTGAGAATTAATTTTGATATGTGGATTGTGTGGATGAGTGTGGCATAGCGAAGAGAAGTGCAAAAGGCAGAGCAAGGGTTTTGGGCTTAAATGGAACTGATCCGGACATGGTAGAGATGTCATTCTCCAGTTCAAGATTGTGATTCTTATCACTTTGTAGACAGTGTGTCTCCTTGTAGGCAGTGTGCCTCTTTGTGAGTAGTGTGCTCGAGCAGTGAGCCCTAATTGGCATGTGCCATTCATTTTTCTTAATCTTCTAACAGAGAATAATCCTTGGGTTAATCACCCCGTGGTTTTTCCCTTAACCGGGTTTTCCACGTCAAAATCTTGGTGTTCAATGTGTTGATGTTTATCTGCTCTTGTGTTTATGTATTTTGCTTTCATGGATGGTTAATTGATATGCTGTTAACTAACTAAGAAGAATCAAGTGTTTGAAGTAAGAGCAAGTTTTCATACAACTGATTCACCCCCCCTCTCAGTTGTATTCCCTAGATCCAACAATTGGTATCAGAGCGAGGTTCCTTTGAAAGGAGCTTAACCGCTTGAGGAGATCCAGGATGTCATCATACAAGAAGGATAGTCTGAAGTTTGATGGAACCAACTTCACTCTCTGGAAAGGTCACATGAAATGTCACTTGGAGTGTATGGGAAAAGCATACTTGGCCATGGTCTCAAAACCATATGTACCTCCACAGGGTGGTCTGACAACTCTAAATGAAATCACAGATGCTAAAAATAATCTACAGACCAAGGAAGCTCTTCTAAGCACATTGAATGACTCAGATCTCTCAAATGTTATCGACCTACCAACTGCATATGAGATCTTGACTAAACTGGAACTTCTGTATGAAGGAGATGAGTTTGTCAAAAGTGCAAGGTTGCAAAGTCTGAAAGGGAAATTTGAAAGATTGAAGATGAGAGAAGATGAAAACATCACTACCTTTATGCCAAGAGTGAATGAGCTGGTATGTGGAATTAGAAATGCTGGTGGAACTCTAGATGAAAATGAGATTGTTTGCAAAATTCTCAGATCCCTTCCTGCTGCCTACAAAATCAAGGTTGCTGCCATTGATGAATTCAGAGCCCACACAAATGTCACAAGAGAACAATTGGCTGGCAAACTAGCTACATTTGAAATGACTGAGTTTGGAGATGATCTACCCAAGACTGAATCTGCTTTCAAAGCCAGTGCCTATGTGAAAGGCAAACAAAGATTTGATTTGGGAGAAAACTCTTCAAGGAAGATGTCATGGTATGATCAAGCAAGAAGAGACATGGAAGAAGAGGAAGCAGAATTAGCTCAACTTGAAGCCCTCATTGCAAAGAGACTACCAAGAGGATCCGGTAAGTATGAAGGAAAACTACCCTTTAAGTGTTTCAACTGCAATAAGATTGGTTATTTTACTTCAAGATGTCCGGAAAGATCTACAAGGTCTAATACTGACAGACAAAGGTTTCAAAAGAACTGCTATTATGTTCATGAAGAAGATGACAATGAAGGAGTAACAGATGATGAATCAGAACTAGGAAGCAAATCTAGAAATGAATGGGTGTTTATTGCCATCAAGGAAGAAGATTCAATATCCTCTGAATCTATCAATCACAAGGTTGTGGAAAGAGCTTTGGCTGCTCAAGTGGAAGAAAAGGATGATTGGGTTATTGACAGTGGATGCTCTCACCATATGACTGGTGATAAGAATAAGTTCTTAGATTTGGAAAGGTATGAAGGAGGAATGGTAAAGTTTGGTGACAATTCTGCTGGCAGAATCAGAGGTAGGGGAACTATTTCCTTTGATGGAAAGAGCAAAATAGGTAATGTACTATATGTTGAAGGATTGAAGCACAATCTTCTCAGTGTTGGTCAGTTAGTGGACAAAGGCTATGATCTTTACAAGCTCCAGAACTGAAATTACATCTGGTACTCAAACAAAAGGTAATATCTTTCATCTGGTTGGTTCAAATAAAAGTTGTCTATTTGTTCAAGTTGATCAGAGTTGGTTATGGCATAGAAGAATGTGTCATGTAAATTTTGATAACATCATCAAGATAAGCAATATTCAAGCTGTAAGAGATCTTCCAAAATTGGTGAAACCTACAAATAGTTTGTGCAAAGAATGTCAGCTAGGTAAACAGAGCAGAGTCTCTTTCAAAAGCAAAGATCAGTCCTCTACCGGATTGTTGGAATTAGTACATACTGATCTCTGTGGTCTGACAAGAATCAAGAGTCTGCAAGGTGATAGATATTTCATGTTGCTAATTGATGACCATTTCTGGATGATGTGGGTTACCTTCCTAAAAGAGAAGTCAGAAGCCCTTGAGAAGTTCAAAATCTTCAAAGCTATGGTAGAGAATCAAACCGGATTAAAACTAAAGTGTCTAAGGTCTGATAGAGGTGGTGAATTTACATCTGGTGAGTTCATTGACTTTTGTGAGAAACAGGGTATAAGGAGACAATTGTCTGCTCCTAGGACTCCACAGTAGAATGGAGTAGTTGAGAGAAAGAACTGGACCATCCAGGAAGCTGCCAGGACAATGATGTTGGAAGCAAATGTTCCTCAGATGTTTTGGAAAGAAGCTATCAGCACTGCAGTCTACACTCTCAATCGAGTTCAAATCAAAAACAATACCGATAAGACCCCCTATGAACTTTGGTTTGGCATCACTCCTACTGTGAGATATTTTAGAGTATTTGGCAGCAAGTGTTATATTAAAAGAGATGAAGATCTAGGAAAGTTTGATGCTAGAAGTGATGAAGGAATTTTCTTGGGTTACTCCACTCAAAGCAAAGCATACTGGTGTTACAATAAGAGACTGAGGAAGATGATAGAAAGTACTAATGTAAAAGTTGATGAAGGAATTGAGAAGCCTTCAAGGTTCTATGAATGTGATGAAGATGATCAGAATGATCCTCTGGTGCAAGGAGCTCCTTCCTCCTTTGAAATTCAGATCCAAACTGATCCGGTAAATCAGGAAGAAGATGTTTGTCTGAATGAGCCTAATCAAGAATTAGTAGTGCAAGAAACTCCCAAAGTTCCAAGGTATGTAACTCTAAATCACTCTGAAGATTAGATCATAGGTGACAAAAGTAAAGGGGTACAAACAAGAAGAAGAATTGCTCAAGATTCAAATGAATACTGTCTGATTTCAAAGATTAAACCTAAGACAGTAAATGAAGCTTGCAATGATGAAAACTAGACCAAAGCAATGGAGGAAGAATTGATGCAAATTGAGAAAAATCGTACTTGGGATCTTGTTCCCAGACCTAGAGACAGGAATGTGATTGGAACCAAATGGGTCTTCTAGAACAAACTGAATGAAGCTGGTGAAGTAATCAGAAACAAAGCTAGATTGGTCTGCAAAGGCTACTCTCAAATAGAAGGAATTGATTTTAAAGAGACCTTTGTTCCTGTGGCAAGAATTGAAGCAGTCAGATTATTTCTTGCATTTGTTGCCTTCAAAGACTTCAAGATATATCAGATGGATGTCAAGTCTGCCTTCCTAAATGGTGATTTGGAAGAAGAAGTTTACATTGAACAACTGGATGGATTTCAATTGTCTGATAATGATGATATGGTCTGCAAGTTGAAGAAAGCATTGTATGGATTGAAGCAAGCCCCAAGAGCATGGTATGAAAGGTTGGATAAGCATCTTGTGCAGATTGGATTCAACAAAGGTACTGTTGACAGTAACTTATATTTCAAAATTGATCATGAAAATATTTTGATTGTTGAAGTGTTTGTGGATGATATCATTTTTGGAGGAAGAGATAGTATGTGCAAAACTTTTGCAAATCAGATGAAAAGTGAGTTTGAAATGTCTATGCTTGGTGAAATAAATTTCTTTTTGGGTCTGCAAATTACTCAAACAAAGAAAGGGATCTTCATTTCTCAGACCAAATATGTGAAAGAATTCTTGAGAAAATTCGGTATGGAAGATTCAAAGCCAATGAACACTCCTATGGCAACTAGATGTAAGTTGAGCAAAGATGATGACTCTCCAAAGGTAGATCAGACAAAGTATAGATCAATGATTGGTGGATTGTTGTATCTCACTCAGACTAGACCAGATATAATGCAGGCTGTTGGTCTTGTGGCAAGATTCCAGGCTGATCCTAGAGAATCTCATGTTATGGCAATCAAAAGAATTTTTAGGTACTTGAAAGGAACAATTGAGTATGGTCTATGGTACCCTAGAGATCTGGATTTCTCTCTTCATGCTTACACAGATGCAGATTGGGCAGGAGATGTGGATGACCGGAAGAGCACCAGTGGTGGAGCATTCTTTTTGGGGAAGAGATTGGTTTCTTGGCTAAGCAAGAAACAAGATGCAATATCTCTGTCTACAACTGAAGCAGAATACATTGCAGCAGCAGGTAGTTGCACTCAAATCTTATGGATGAAGCAGATGCTAAGAGACACTAAAATTGAATATGAGGAGGCCATCACAATTTTCTGTGATAATTCAAGTGCAATTAATATTTCTAAGAATCCGGTATTGCATTCTAAGACTAAGCACATATCTATCAAGTTTCACTTTTTGAGAGAACAAGTGAACAAGGAAGAAGTTAGATTAGAGTATGTACCCTCCAAGGATCAGATTGTAGATATCTTTACTAACCTCTTCCCAAGGACTCTTTTGAGTTTCTCAGGGAAAAGTTAGGGGTCATGGCCCCTCCGGTGATGCATTAAGATGCACTATTGTGCATCAGTCCGGTGGATATTGTAGTTAGGGTAAAATTGCAAATCAGGGCAAATGAATAAACAACAATGATAAAAACCCTAGCAATGCACAATGAAGCACAAGACAACATGAAAATCAAAATAACAAATGTAAATGCAAACCGATCTCCATGCTATGCTTGATTTATCTCCATTGCTCTTCTCCGCCTTGCATGAGCATGCAAGATTTTGAAGGATTATTGTTGGAGGAATGTTGAGTGCTCATTTCTGCAGCATAACATTAAGATGAAGATGATAGAATGAATGATAGATGAAGGATGCCAAGGCTCTAATAATATTTCGACAGTATGTGGATACTTGAGGATCAATGCATTTTAGAAAATTTGGTAGAATAATAGTACTTGAGGCTCAATGCATACTAATGGCTTATAAGGGGTTTGATTTATAGGAAAGGCTTGGTTCAAATAGATGGTTGAGATTAAAAAGCTAAATGATCGATGTGGATGGCTAGGATTGATTCGGTTATCCCACTCTTCAAGGGAGTTGTAGTCATTTGACAAGTGTCAAGGAGAATAGGGCTCATGTGTGCTTGTGTACATAAAAAGTACTACATATGAAAGATATTAAATAAAAGGCTGTAGTACCACTTATCTTTTTAAATGAAAGAGGTACACATGTCGGCTAAATGATAAGATAAATTAATTAAATAAATAAAATTTATTTAATTAATTGGAAAGTCGGCTTATAATGAAATGTGAGAACTTAATTCAAATAAAATATTTGAATTAGTTGGGATATGAGTTGGATATTAATTAAATAAATAATATTTATTTAATTAATAGGATAAATGAATAGGATGGGATAAGATATGATGTGGAAATTAATTAAATAAATAAAATTTATTTAATTAATTGGAAAGTGGGATTATGAATGTGAAATTAATTAAATAAATAAATTTATTTAATTAATTGGCTAATGGATAAATGGGATTGAGAGTGGGATTTAGGACAAAATGCTACATGATGTCTAGGATAATGTTTTAACTAGGTGTTGCTAGACATACACAAATTTGGGACAATTTTGGGTGTCTACATTTTGCCCCTCTTTGAGATGATGTTCGAGATGATAAGCTTTATGTCGAGTAACATCATTTCACAGAAGCTATGGTATGGATAGAGGAAAATGATGTGGGATGATGATGTAAGGATATGATGAAGATGATGATGATGATGGAAAGATGGGATGATGATGCCCCCTCGAGAGGATAGGTGGGTTGGACAAACACAGGTAGGCTCTTGAAAAGAAATGGCTTGGCTGCAAAAGAAAGATAAGGGGATAGATAGAAGAAATGAAGGATGCGTTATGCTGCAATGGAAGGTGAGCAACCATGATGTTTGATATAGCACTAGACGTTATGCACCAAGGTATAAGGACCAGGGTGATGTTGTGTTTCATGCCCCAGCGTAATACAACCTTGTCTAATGTATGAGGAAGTAAACTTAGAGCATTGAGTCCTAATGCACAAAAGGTATGATATGACCTTAGATGCAAAGGATAGTGCAAAAAGCTATTCCAACATACACAAGATATGAATATTAGCTGGAATGATATAGATGTGATACAAATGCAAGATAAAAAGATAACACACACAAGCAAGCAAGCAAGCATGCACAAATGATTCAAAAACAAACAAGGTATTGCCCCTGTCAAGTTGTAAACTAATGATTGATTGCTGATTGTTGATGATAGTTGAGAGTGTTGTCATTGCGGGGAAAGCTATATCCTTAGATCAACACAAGGTTGTTTGCTGAGTTGGTTAGCTAATTGGCTAAGTGATTTGGCTTACAACAAGGCTAGGATCAAGACCATGGATTGTGTTTGGATAACTTGGTTTGATTGATTAACTTGATTGGTATGGATTAAGGATGGGCTTGCATTTGGATCTTTGTTTGGAATGGTTTGATTGATATGATTGGAAGAAGTGATTAATTGAAATGGATGAATGAATGTTATTGATAGGAAGAATTGATGATTGATGATTGAAGATGATGATGAATTGATTTTGATTGAATGTTGATGGAATGGATTGTTTTGGATGATATGATTGGTTTTATTGCTTGGATTTTTCGTTGGATATTTAAATTTTTTTGAATTTTTTAATGTTTTAGGAAATGCCAATGGATTTACAATTGGGTATCCTTTGTGCTAGATACCAATGACAAGGGAAAAACCAAGTCTAGGTGGAAGGGATGGATAAAAGGATGGGTGATGGTGGATAGGGTGAAAGGCTCATGATAACTGGATGGATAAAAAGGATAGGCCATATAAGGGATGGATGCATGCCTCATGATAAATGGATAGGTAGGCTATAGTGGAAAGCTCATGATAAGGATACACCATAGTGGATGGATCATAAAGGAGCTAGGATGTGATCTCCAAAGACTATGTCGCATAGGAAGAACTTGCCCCATTCTAGGTGGTAATGCTTAGGATTTTTACATGACAAGGCTCATGACCAAGGGATGACATGATAGATTGGTTTGAACAGGATGGATAAATGGTCAATGGATAGGACTTGGTTTGGAAAGGAGGTATGTCAAGAAATATCCAAACATGTTTCAACATTTTGCCCCTATGTCTTCATCAAAATCAAAAGGTAGAAGGATGGATAAATGGGTTCAACAGGATAGACATGTTTATGTAATGGCTAAGGATGGTAGAATAGGATATGGCAAGATAAGACATGATAAGATGGAAAATGATAGTTTGGATAGATAGTTTGGAAATGGATAGGTTGGATGAGACAATGTGCCCCCAAGTGTAAGTGACATAGAAGATCAACCTACACATGACGCCTGTTTTCTAGGTTTTCATCATGGTACTTATCCAAGGCGCCTGTTTACCAGGTTTTCACCGTTGGATGAAGGGATTTCTCTTTACTATTTTGACTTTTTTTTCTTTCTTTGGTTTTTTTTGCTTTTTTTTTTTTGCTTTTAGATGGGTTGACAATTACACATGGCGCCTGTTTGCCAGGTTTTCACCATGGTAATGGATAGGAGGGACTCAAATGTCTAGTTTGATGGATGTTGGTAGTCCTGTTGGAGATGTCAAGTGTGCTCATAGATGTTGATAAGGGATTGCATGGATGGGAGATGGATTAGGTGGATAGTAGATTATGATGTGGATTATGGAAGGTTCATGCAAGGATAGATGGATAAAAGGCTTATGCAAAAGCATGGACCATAGGAAGGTGATGGGGAAGATTTGTAGGATAATAGATAAGGATGGGGAGATGGAGGCATGTGGGAATGTTTTGGAATGGAAGGGAACCATGACCAATGGTTGCACACACCATGATAAACATTGAAGCTTTTGATGGGATAGTGGTGTAGGAAGCAATGGAGATGTTTGCTTAGGAGATGGTTGATGAAGTGATTTAGGAACCCACATAGATTTAGTATTTTTAGTACTTTTTCTTTGCTTGTGGGATTTTTGAAGGGAATGGAAGTTTTGGATGGAAGTAGGCTTTTGGATGGAGATAGGTGATTGGGATTCTTAAGATGTGGATGAGGATGCCTCATTTGCTTTGCTAGCTATTTTCTTAGGAACCCAAACCATTTTTCTTTTGGGCTTTGCTTTTGGAGGTATGGGCTTAGATGGCTGCTTAGATGAACTTTGCATTGAGTTTGATTCTTTATGTCCTAAGGTATGAAGACCTTTAGGATTTTTGGTAGGATTGTTAGCTTTATAGGTAGAGGCATTAAAAGTTTTTCTTTTGAATCCCATGGGGTGGGTGGAGGGGATGGAATGATTGGAAGCTTTATGCTTAAACGATGTGTGCTTTTGTTGGCCATGATTAGGGATGTAAGGATACTTATGAATGATATGTATGTTAGGTGTTGGAAGCAATGGTAGCAAGGTGGATGGAGGGATATTTGGAGTTGGTAAAAGTGGAGGCAAAGTGGATGGTGGAAGATGTACGGTCACATGCTTTTGACATTTATAGGATGATGGAGATGGAATGGCTACATATGTTTTGGGTAGAGGATGTGGTTTATGATGGAAAGTGGACTTAGGAGGGATGGAGGAATTACCAACATCTTGGCCTTATTTATCTTGGGGTGTGTATCCAAGGCCATTTGAGCATGGAGGAACTTTGACATGGTTTGGCTCCAAATACCTTGTTCATAAAGACCTAGGCCTTTACCTTTGTAGTTCATGTTTTGGAGGATGCGATTGACTATGGGACTAGATGTGTTTTGAGAACTAGACTTGAGCTCTTTATTGGATGGAGAAGGTGAAGTGGATAAAGGTCGTTGTTGTCCTAAGGAAGAACATTCATGCATAAGGGTAGTAAGACCAATAGGACATGATGGATTTGAAATGGGATCGATGATGGATGTAGAAGAGGGATCATTAGGATCTTGATTATGTTCATTATGTTTGCTAAGATCCAAGTTATTTGTTTGATCTTTTATGCTTATTTGTTCTTGGGAGGCAAATGTCTCAATATGACAAGTGGATGTTTGCTCATTATGGATAGGGCTAGATGACATATGACTAGGAGCAATTTGGATATCTTGCTCATGGATAGATATAGGATTATGGATAGGATCAAGGTGCTCATGGATAGCTTCTTTATAGGTATCATCTTGATCATAAAGAAGGTAAATGTTATGGATAGGTTGAATTTGGATAGCTTGCTCATGAATGGTTGTTGGAAGATGGATAGGATCAAGTGGCTCCTGGATAGATTCATCATTATGGCTATCCTCTTGATCATGGAAAAGATACATATTATGGATGGGTTGCATAAAGATTTGATCTTGAGTTGGACTAGGGCTTAATGTTTCCACATGCTTTGGATTAAACCTTTGACATACCTCTTGGGTTGCTTGAATGGAGGTAGAAGGCTCTTGGATAGGCTCTTGGTCAACAATATGAGAACATGATGACTCTTGACTTGGATTTATAATAAGAGACTCTTGAATAGGCTTGATGGCTTGTAGGTCACATGATGGTCTTGAAGGGCTAAGAATGTTAATTGAGGGCTCTTGGATAGGCTCAAGGATAGGTGGACCACATGATGGGATTATGACCTTTGGAAGTTCTTTGGTAGGCTCATGAATGGGTGTTTGACATGGAGGTAGTTTATTCCTAGCTAGTAGCCAATGGATCACATCCTTTGCAAGGGTATGAGTGGATGGGAAATATAATGTATGGATGATAAGGGTATATGGCATTGGATTAGGTTGGGGGCTAATTGGATTGGATGGATTAGGATTTTGATTGTATGGAAGGATAATGGAGTTTGATGGATTAGGATGTGGACTAGATGGGTGTGACACATGGGATTGGGATGATGTGGCATGATTTCTTATTATATGTTGATACACCTTGTAAACAATTGGGAAAAACATGGGGCATGTATTTGTATCATGGCCTTTGGTCCTATGGTATGCACAATAATCATGTTCATCATATGGACTTTCTTCACATGGTTTGACTTCGGGAAGTTCAATGAGTTTTTGTTCAAGCATTCTTTGTAAAACTATCTCAGCAGCCTCCTTTGGTGAAGGATTAGAATGACATGGTGATGAAGGTAATGAAGGGCTTGGTGATTTGGAAGGTTGATGGATTAATGGACTAGGAGTAGGATCGCATGGTGGTGTTGGGATAGGACTTGTTGGCTCATGTGTTGGCATGTGATTGGATGATGGAGGCCACTCTAGATTGGTATCTCCCTTGTCAAAGGTTATTACATCTTGCATAGGATAACTTGGACTCATTTGATTTATATACAAGGGACCACTTGGACTTAAATATGCTTCTTGTTGGAAAGGTGGACTTAGGTCTATCAATGGTGCTTGGTGGTCTTGTTGAAAAGGTGTACTTGGACTTACTTGATTTATGTACAAAGGGCTATTTGGACTTGCATGTTGTTCTTGTGAGGACACTTGATTGCCTTGTGGATGGGCTTGATAGTGCATTGGAACAGTGGCATAAGGGATTGGATAAGCTTGAGGTGGATATTCATAGGTTGATGTGGCATTGACTTAGTGGATAGGTGGATTAAGTTGATAGGAAGTGGATGGATATGACATGTGGCTATAAGGTGGATTAAGTTGGTATGAAGTGGATGGATATGACATGTGGCTATAAGGTGGATTAGGTTGGTAGTGAATGGCTAAGGATTGTTGTGCTTGTTGAGCTTGACTAGTGGCTAAAAGGTGTTGGACTTGGGCTATGGAGTGTTGTAGTTGAGGTGATTGGATTGCATGGGGTTGAGCTCTTTGGATGAAGAATTGTAATATTTCAATGGCATCTTGGTTTAGGGGTTGTGATCCTTGATAAAGATTTTGGAGGAATCTTTGGAATTTGATTTTTGGGTCTTCTAGTGTAAACATGTTGTCACCAAGTGTTTGTCTTAAGTCCTTTTAGCAAGTGCTTGTTTAGGGATTTGGATGATGATGTGGATTGTTTGGATGATGACTAGGCTATGTTTGAGATGAAAGTGATTGGGTTTGAATGTTATTGGAAGAATGTGTAGGATGACTTGTCTTTATGTGTTTGAGTGTTTAAAGCTTGATGTGGCAATATTCAAACAAATGATTATGCATATACACACATGAATCACTCATGCAAGACACATAAGCAAGTTGTTAGTTTGGAAGAATGTGATGATGGTTAAGCAAGCACGTGAAGACACTTCAACAAGTCCTAGTCAAGGCAAGGCCACTATCACAAGGAGGTTCTAACAAAAATCTGGGGGACCGGCACCCCACAAGCATCCAGCAAGCCACTTAAGACTTTAACTAACTCTACTAGGAGTTTTAATATACACAAAGGTACACCTCCTTTCGAGTTAGCACTGTATGGTGAGCGCTAATACCGGTTAGACTTGGCTTTCGCCTTATCCTCTAATTTTTATAGCGGACCGGATGAAAGTATCGCTTGAGGTCGTTCCCTTGGGGTGTATACCAAGGCAAGCCTCTCTAAGGCTAAACAAAAGCAATACAAATAAATGTTTTTGATCTCCAAGTTCGTGTTGGGACGCGAGGAGAGAGCATACACATTTACTTGGTCACACTCACATGGGGTTCATTAACCTTAGAGATTCAATGTGTGGAAGACAATGCAAGCACTTGTTTGTTTTAAAGCCCAAATCTAAATGTGATGAAAGACAATAGTTTGTTTTAGTCAAATGTTTTGATGTGAATTTGCAAATAATTGTTCATTTTATGCCCAAAATCCAAATGTGTTTGCAAACAATGATTAGAATATGAGAAATAAAATGATTGCACCTGGTTGATTCACTATCTAAATTGCTGTAGATATTGATGCCAATGTTGCTCCAGCTCCTTATGATCACCTACAACATAAAAAAAAATGATATTATATGCAGGCATAAAAAATAAGCTCATCAGGCAAGAAAAATTGTAATTTTAGATGCATAGCCGAATTAGATTTGATTATTTCGATACATTTTTGGTTCGAAAATTAAAAAATCAAAGAAGAGACCCCTATTAATTTTTAGAGAGATTTCTGAAAATGTAAAGAAATCAGAAAAATTCCCTGATTTGCGCCCAGAAATGTGCATTTATGAAAAAGGTATAGTCGGCAAAGATCTAATATTTTCACACTATAAATGACCTCCAAATTAAATCTATAAAACATAGACCCCCATTAGAATTTGGAGAGATTTCCAGAAATATACAAATTTCTAAAAAATTCACTGATTTACGCCCATAATTACAATTTTATGAAAAAATATAAAAACATGATAAATCCCGCAAAAATCACGATAAACCCAAAATTTTTCTGCTGTAGCTTCCTTATATCATGGACAAACTTTTGCTAAAATCTTGTAGAAAAATTTATAGCCGTTTGGAAGATATGATGAAATCTTTAAAACCTAGGGTTTTGTCCAAAAAGTAGCAGATCTGCAACAAAAAATTAATTAAACCTGCAAAACTCAATAATGGGGGTTATATGAATGCAAATTTTTACTACAAAAACTTGCAAAAAAAGATCAAGCGAAGTGAGTCCCACCGGGCGTGTCAAATGTACTTAGGGTAAAATTGCAAATCAGGGCAAATGAATAAACATCAATGATAAAAACCCTAGTAATGCACAATGAAGCACAAGACAACATGAAAATCAAAATAACAAATGTAAATGCAAACCGATCTCCATGCTATGCTTGATTTATCTCCATTGCTCTTCTCCACCTTGCATGAGCATGCAAGATTTTGAAGGATTATTGTTGGAGGAATGTTGAGTGCTCATTTTTGCAGCATAACATTAAGATGAAGATGATAGAATGAATGATAGATGAAGGATGCCAAGGCTCTAATGATATTTCGACAGCATGTGGATACTTGAGGATCAATGCATTTTAGAAAATTTGGCAGAATAATAGTACTTGAGGCTCAATGCATGCTAATGGCTTATGAGGGGTTTGATTTATAAGAAAGGCTTGGTTCAAATGGATGGTTGAGATTAAAAAGCTAAATGATCGATGTGGATGGCTAGGATTGATTCGGTTATCCCACTCTTCAAGGGAGTTGTAGTCATTTGACAAGTGTCAAGGAGAATAGGGCTCATGTGTGCTTGTGTACATAAAAAGTACTACATATAAAAGATATTAAATAAAAGGCTGTAGTACCACTTATCTTTTTAAATGAAAGAGGTACACATGTCGGCTAAATGATAAGATAAATTAATTAAATAAATAAAATTTATTTAATTAATTAGAAAGTCGACTTATAATAAAATGTGAGAACTTAATTCAAATAAAATATTTGAATTAGTTGGGATATGAGTTGGATATTAATTAAATAAATAATATTTATTTAATTAATAGGATAAATGAATAAGATGGGATAAGATATGATGTGGAAATTAATTAAATAAATAAAATTTATTTAATTAATTGGAAAGTGGGATTATGAATGTGAAATTAATAAAATAAATAAATTTATTTAATTAATTGGCTAATGGATAAATGGGATTGAGAGTGGGATTTAGGACAAAATGCTACATGATGTCTAGGATAATGTTTTAACTAGGTGTTGCTAGACATACACAAATTTGGGACAATTTTGGGTGTCTACAGATATCACAGACATATCTTGTGATCTAGATTGATGTAGTGGAGCTGTTTCAAAGGGGGAGCAGCTGGTATGATTCGGATGTGTTAGAATTGCAAGTATGAGCCCTTTGCCATTGATGTCAAAGGGGGAGAGAAGACATGTGAAAAACAAGTAGCTGATGATCAAAGGGGGAGCAGTAAAGGAGGAGAAGACATGTTGCTGATAGGGGGAGCTGTGACAGAAAGGAGAAGTTCTTGTCCTGATGGTTTTTCACATCATATGTTGCCATCAATGACAAAGGGGGAGATTGTTGCAAGTATGAGGTGAACCAGTGTTGTCATTGATGTTAACTTACTCATATTGCATTAGTAAGAAGGTTTGGATGAGTTGTGTGCTGTTGTTATTGAGGAAATCAGTCTCCATCCGGAACAGTGAAGAACAGTGATGAGAAGAAGGCAAATGTACTGTATAGGTTAAGAACCAGAGGATGCGGATTAAAGGGTTTGTAGATATGAGTCTTGAGATGCTTCAGCTAAGATTTCAGAGGTCTGCATGAAGATCTGAAAAAGTTGTGGCTGTCTATGTGGAACCGGTTCCGGCAAGTGTTCAGAGATGACAGAGGATCACAGAAAGGTCCGGTGAGGTCTGGAATTGTATTATCCTAATCTGAGGATTGGAAGGAGTGTTTGGGATGTTCTTGTGATGTGTCATCTCAAGTTGTGTATGATTTTGAGGTCCGAAAGTACCTTTTGCATTGTGACAGTGGCGACAGATTGTGTTCTTGAAGTACCGGATGATGAAGAGAAGAATTCTGGTAAGCTGATGAAGTGCAGATGTTTTTGATGATTCAGGGAAGGTTATGATGATCATTGGATCATATCTAGTTCGTGTTGGCGGTCTGCATTGAAGTTAGAGTTAGATTTGATGTTATGGCTACCAGTTGTTGGTGTTCTTCCTGTAACAGGCCGATTGGATGTTCTACACGCCTTGCGAATGTTATTGTGATGTTTTTTGACTTAGATGATTGTTCCTAAGTTGATGTCTTGTATAAATAAGTGTTTGAGAATTCATTTTGATATGTGGATTGTGTGGATGAGTGTGGCATAGCAAAGAGAAGTGCGAAAGGCAGAGCAAGAGTTTTGGGCTTAAATGGAACTGATCCGGACATGGTAGAGATGTCATTCTCCAGTTCAAGATTGTGATTCTTATCACTTTGTAGATAGTGTGTCTCCTTGTAGGCAGTGTGCCTCTTT